>JAGUQL010000004.1:0-1200000 GCA_018410145.1 Penicillium corylophilum | reverse complement strand
AGTCTTGCCGAGCTTGGTCTCAGCAACCTCCTTCATCTGTTTCCGGTTGTTAGAATTTTTGAGATTCCCGCACACAATGAATTTTAAAAACGTACCTTCATGAGGACCATGGAGGAGATCTCCTGGGGAGTGAAGGTCTTGTTCTCACCGAGGTACTCAACCTCAACGGCGGGGCTGCCGGCGTGGTCGACAACCTTGAAGGGCCAGGACTCGACATCCTTCTTGACGATGGGGTCATCCATACGGCGACCGATCAGACGCCTTTTTTCAAACTCGAGTCAGAAACAAAAATATCGTAATTTCCCGGTGATATCAGAACTCACTTGATATCGAAGACGGTGTTCTTCGGGTTCATGGCGGCCTGGTTCTTGGCGGCCTCACCGATCAGACGCTCCTTGTCGGTGAAGGAGACGAATGAGGGGGTGGTGTAGCTACCCTGGTCGTTGGCAACTGAACGCTTGATCAGTATATATAGCACGAGGAATTTCAGGTTCAGGAAACGCACTGATCTCGACATTGGTGCCCTCATAGTTGGCAACGCAAGAGTAGGTGGTGCCTAGATGTCAAAATAATCAGTTCTGTGGCATATAAGGTGGAATGACAGAGAAGCCTACCAAGATCGATACCGATCGCCCCGTCGTACACCGGAAGGTCCGCCATTGTGATATTGAGTTGGTGGTAATTGAAGAGTGGGAAAAGGTGGGAAAGAGGGGGGGGTTTTGGACGGGTCGAAATTTTTTATAAACGCTCTGCCACACATGGAAAGGCAGAAAATTTTGCTGGAGCGGTGAGTCACGTGGGGAGGCGTGGGGTTCCACATTTGAATTCGATTTTCCACTTTCAAAGTACAAATACACTTGGTGAACTCACGGATCCGGAAAATTCAAAATAGAGAGAGAGGCAAATAATAGAATTGGTGCAATATGAAGTTCCCCTATGGTTCCAATACTCGTGGGTTGCTTCTCTACGAGGGTGACATTTCCAGCATGTCCCCCATCATCACCGTAACAGATTAAAAAAAATAGTCACTCGCTCGTAATCAACATCAGAACCCGGAGGCCCAGATTTGGGAACCCCCCGAGCCGGTCCCGAAATCGCTTCTAGATCGACCTTGGTTGTGCCCGGGTGGAGTTGAATGTCATACGCCAACGCAGAGGCATCACTGGACGGGTGCAGGCGTTGCATGCCCATTAGGGCGACAATCTTTACCTGCCGCTGGGCTGTCCCAGCGGCCAGTGTGGGTCTAACCCTCATCAAACGGCATGAAGAGGGAAGGCTGACAGTGATGGTCTGCTGAGAAAGAGTAGCAGACGCAGGAATGTCCAGGCACAGGTCGTGTTCCAGAGACAATGAGGGATGGGTCAGGATTTGAACGTTGCGAATCAACGCAGAATCAGCATCTACAGCACAATCAGCGGACTTATATCTTTTGAATTTTTTTTTATTCCGGATTGAGATAAACCAACCTTGACCTGGTCGCCTCCAGAGAGAATACAATGGTGATGGCTCGTGTGATTGCTGGAAAGGTACTAGAAAAGAGGCAATAGTCAGTATGGGCGCAAGGCAAGCAATACGTGATGGTCAGTCTTACCGTCGTAGGAGGGAGTTCCGCTTGTCGAGTCTAAGAGAGACTCGTGAAGGCCACGGGAAGAACGTGTCTCGGCATGTTGAGAGTGTGCCAACGAATTCTCGTCTTTTAATGGGCCAGTCGGATCCCGTCCATGAACGGGCACATTGTGTATTTGTTCTGAGGCGGATGGAGTCGTCGCAGCACTAGATTTAGGACTTCCCAAATGTCTTCGAAGTGACCTCGTTCGAGGAGACATTTGGGGCGCATCAACGTCTTGGCTTCCCGAACCGGCTCTGACAAGGTCTTGTTGTCTTTTCAACGATTCGTTATCAACTGTGACGCCAGATTGCGAACCTTCATCCTTTGAAGGTGTCTCAGAAGTCTGCCCACGCATCTTCAGTGTTAACTTGGACGGCGCCGGTTCCGGATTCTTCGCCCCCATCTTCAATTTAATTCGAGGCGTTTCTATTTCGGGGTGGCCATCTACCTGAATAGGATTTGGAACAAGCTTTTTGGCTTCTGCCACGCGTCGTTTGAAATGTTCCTGGTTCGGCGTAAGTAAAAGGAGAACAAACGTAGTACAGAACATAGACTTGCCTCCAGGACGCCAGCGAGAACCGATATTTCGCTCCCATCTTCGTTGTATTCTCTCGCATTTTGCCAAATATAGCTGACTTCTTCTTCGAAAGATTGCCATGTGGGGTATGCAGTCACTCTTGAGTGCTTCTTGCGACTATCGGTGCCGCGGACTTTCTTCTGAATACTCCGCAACGACACTGGATGGTGAATGATTGCATAGTAGTCTCGGTAAAGGTTGCGATCCGGCTTGCCGATAAATGGATATGCCACTTCGTCGCCACTTGTGGTCTGTCAGTCGTCATGCACAGGCTGTCGTTTTGCAATACTCACTCCGCGTCTTTCAACCGGGCCAACTCTGACATAATCTTGTCCTGTGCTGTCTGAAGGCTGTCACCCTCAAAGTCGACTTCAGTCTCTTCCTCGTCCGGAGACACTGAGCTACCGTCGGCATCATCCTCTTCCACTGGGTTAGATGATGCACGATTGGATTCTTCGACGTCCACGAGGTCATCAACCTAAAGCATAGGCGCGTCAGTGGCCTGAAACAATGAAAGATGCAAATCGGTTTACTATAAGTCGCGCATAATGCTGCATAAAAATACGACAACAAGTTTGATTGAGCCAAGGTGACTGCGTGCTGCGCATCGCGAATAGCTCATCATGTAGGTCGGGGCTCAGGGCGCAAGGACGCGGCGACTTACAGACACTTTGCGGCGCTTTCCGCGAGTCTTCAATTCAGGTGAATTCGCAGCTGCCACGCGCCGTTTGGTACTCATTGCAAATTATGCACGAGATGGAGTCGCAAATGCAATTGAGGGCACGACAAGAAGGATGAGAGAGTTCATACCTCGACGTGTGCAGACGCGCGCTGCGATCGTCCATTGTGGAGCCCGCCGCCTTATGTAAGTATTTGATAGTGGTTATAGTATTACGGTAATTTATGCTATGTGCGAGACATTCATGCGTATGGAATGGAGCGATACAGTATGGTTACAGGGTTCGGCGACTGCGAAAACAAATCGAACAAAATAGAGGCCTCAGGCACAAAAGACCGTTCCCCTCGATTTCCCATTTCCATTTTCCGCGTCCCGCAAAACAAACCCGAACCCTCCAAAACACCCTGTCGAGTCGCACGTCCACGATCTTTTTCAATATTCTTCGTCATTGTTACTTTCTGTATGTCAGATACCTGACCACTAATCCGTCCTCTCGATTTACCGGATCTTAAATTGACCACGCCACGTGCGAAGCAGACATTCCCCGATTCCCCCTCTTCCCCGCCATCCTCTCTCGTCTTTCCAATGGAGATCGATCCTAGCAGACGAAACAAGAAGCCACGCCTCTTGCTGGAGTCGGAACGCGAGCGTCTAGATGAATTCATTGACTCCATTCACTACTCGGCAAGGTAATGGCAAAATTCGATCCCGCTCCATCGCGCCCCGAAACTGACTGAGTAAATAGATACTCAGATGACAAATATGAATATCGCCATGTGCAGCTGCCGAAGAACATGCTGAAGAAAATTCCCACGGACTATTTCGACAGTTCAAAGGGTACATTGAAATTGCTTTGGGAGGAAGAATGGCGAGCGTTGGGCATTACACAGGTGCGTTCGTCTTGGGCTGGTTGCGATGATGTCTAACATGCGTGTCGATTGCAGAGTTTGGGATGGGAGCATTACGAGGTGCATGAACCGGAGCCTCATATCATGCTGTTTAAGTCGGTGATTCCTCAACCCTCACAAGTTCACGCATTTGCTAACACTTTACGAAGGCGTCCTCTCAACTACCAGCCCCCAATGGGTCAATAAACTCGTGACGAATTGGTGGTGCTGCGTTTGGAAATCTACACCCTCCCTTCCTTCAGACACAAGCTACTATGATCGGGTTTGTTGTTGTCTTTTTTTTTTTTTTCGGACGAACATGCATCGTCGGTCTGATCACTAGGGTCGACCCCAGCTTCATAATGGAAGTTCTGGAATGAGACATGATTTGTTTTCCCCTTCACCTCTCCTCGGACCCGCTTGGCTCGGGCTCTATATACGCACAAACAGAAAGAAGAAAGAAAGAACAAGAAATGCAGCTCATCCTAGATACGCCCACTGGTGTTATTGACGTCAAGCCACGTTCTGGGCAAGCCAGTCTTCCCATTGAGCTGCCGTGAAACTGCTGCTGATGCTCCGCTCTTCCACGCCCTACATTGAATATCAGTATGTTGGAAACCATCTTTCAAGTGTCATTCCTCTTACGTTGAAGAAAACGGTCGGTGAGACATGAACGCCCACCACTCGATCCGCCTGGAAGTGTTAGAGGGTCAATACAAAGGGAGGAAACTGGATTTCCTACCTTGACCATCAACTTGATGTCATTGGTGACCTGGTTCCCAACATTCAATTGACCATCCTCGCCGGGTGATTCGGAAACTTTCAACAAATCCAAGACCTTGCTCTCATCCAAACCCACCGACCCGGCTACCTTGGCCAATCGCTCATAGGTCTTGTTACGGGTCTCATTCACCAGACTCACATCGAAGAATTCGGTCTGACGCTTGAACAAGGCCGAACTAAAGTCCCAAAACTTTTCAGGCGCCAGTCGAAGAACAGCTGCTCCAGCCTCGTGAGTGAGGGTAGAGGATGGATGCCACGGCTGTATATGCTGTCGAAAGATCACTTGGAGCCTGGGTCCATACTGCTGAGAGATTTTCGGGCTCAATGTATAGAATGTATTGAACATTTTGGCGGAGAACTACCAACCGTCTCAGTGAGTGCAGAGGTTAATACGGGCATGTAACTAACGGGGCAGACATAGTCGAGGTCTAGACTCGATTAGCTATTTCTGGTGTTAGATAGACAATGCGAACTTACACAGTTCAAGAGTATGCTGTGTCTTTTGAAATTTCCCGGCAGAGAGCTTGAGCCCCGCGAACTTTGGAGGAACCGACATAATTGTTGGTGTTAGAATGAGAGGAGGGTGAAGGAGGATGATTGTGAAGGAGGGTGAGGACTGCGTCACTACCCCGCAACACTAGGTCGGGACAGCCTCCGGTACGTGGATGACGAATTGCACAGATACATGACAACTTCTCAACAATTACAATATCTCAAATGTCTCCCAGCTGGCGACGTTATCTCTTCGAGGCGTTGTAGCCAAAGATTGATGAAGCTTCGATACGGATTGATCGCCTTCAACTCACGCTACCTAGGTGAGGTCTTTGTACAGGACGAGAGACTTAGCCACTACATTACAATCAGGATTGCCCGAGTAGAGAGCGAAGTATCCCTTAAGTTGAAGCAATAATCACACTGCTTACTTCAAGTACATTCAAAGGGGTATAATCATGTCTTCCAGAGCGTCATGCTCAACAACACTGAATGTTTCTTCCATACATTATCGGCCACCAAGTGCTCTCTGCTTCCTAGGGTTTAGATCTTTCAATTCCATTTCAACCGTCCGCCATGTCGATTTAGATGGATCATATTCACCGCGGACTTCGAATCGACAGAACCCATTGGGGCCCTTGATGCCCACAGGGCCAGAGATGAAAAAGGTTCCACGGCGAGGTGTTCGCTTCATTCGAGCCCGATACGCATTCAATTGTAGTTTAAATGCGATTGAGGCCAGGTGTAGATCTGAACCGGGGCCTAGATTAGGCAATGGAAGTCTTTGCAACGAAGAAATAATGGAAGATGGGTGAAGTTGGGGGTCTCCGGTGGATGATGCGCTTTCTGCAGGTCCACCCGAGACGGCGGGTGGGAGTTTGGGTTGCTCGTGGGGGCTCAGAGGGTTAAGCCTTTCGTTCCTTGACAGAACATAATTTTTATTCAGAGACTCCAGAGCATCAATTGGCTGCTCTTGAGGATTTCTGAGGCGGTTCACCTGCCTCATGAGCAGTAACATATAGGCGTCTTTTACTGCAAGCGCTACGTGCATAGGCTTCATGAAAGTCTGCAGTCGGTCAACCATGTCGGGATCTAGAGGCTTGGTGGTCCAAGATACGCCATCATCCGTAATTTCGAGTCTTTGCTCAATTAGCACTGAAAGTATTATAGGATCGGAGTAAACGTACCCGGATCGAAGGTATTCTGGAGGAGCGCGAGATGGGAATTGATGGACAAGCCAGAAACCTGTTAAAGAAAGTGGTCCGCCGAGTAGTTCGGACATCCGACTCGAAGCACTCTCCAGAACGAGAGCTGCGAGTTCATCTGAAAATTGTCAACAAAATTCAAGTAGTTTCAGGGTTCGTAAACCTACCTCTCAACTTTGACAGCTTCTTTCGATCCTTAGATAATTGAACAAACGCTTGCCATTCCGGGTCCGACGCAGCATACAGCTCACCTTCCCGCAATCGAGACCAGGTAAGCGGTATGAACATAGGTGCTCCATCGGCGACCTCCTTATCCCTTTCTTCCCCTGTTAATTTATCGGTTCCCGGAGGGCTTCGGCGAGAATCAGTATCCCCCGAGATTGAATCGGGGGTGGAATCGTTGTCGTGGGGATCGTCATCAAATCGGACCAGGACAAAAGAGGTCCACAAATGAAACGCAGCGCCGTAGAGGAAAAACTTGGTGACGAAAGACCTAAGAGTCGCTTCCGTTAGCACCATATCATTATCTCGAAGTCAATATCCATAGACTCACCGTAGCCAAGGCCGCCTGAATCTCACATGCCTGACGGTCGGAGGGGTGGCGTGGGTCTGGCGAGGGCCGGTGTGGAAAGAAAAGGCGCGCGATTGACTTCGGAGCAGATGCCTGAGCCGAAGCATTGAGAATATCCAGCGGGGAATAGACTCGGGGCGGAAAAACTGAAGTGAAGATGCGAGTGTTGGAGATTTGGAGTTGTGTCCATGGGTCATCCACGTGATATCTTATCGCAGCGGAATGGACTGCGCAAGTCCACGTACGATCGAAACACACTCGTTGCTCTTGATCAAAGACACCCCCTCAAACTCACGGTCATTCTGCGAACCTCTTTGCATGGCCGTAACAGCAACCGCTGCTGCCTTCCTATCCTGATCTCTTCTCGATCCCATCCTACAAAATGCACTGGGTCTCCAAGCTCCTGGCCCTGGCGGCGACAGGTGCATTGGGGACGAATGCTCTGGAAACCTCCTTTTTCACCTTTCCTTCCGACGGTAAAGGCTATAAGGGTGCCGTTCCTAAGCAGCAGACCGTATCGGAAGATGTTGCCCGACTCATACTGGAGCTCCGCGGCCAGTCTTCTCTTGCATCGGTCCTTGGTCAAGTGGAGGCAGATGCCGTTGATCGCCTCAATCAGTTTGCAGACACTCAATCCACCCTTTTTGGTGGTTTGGATAGCAATGTGTCTCCTGGGAAAAGTATCATTTTCTTCGAAGGTGTTAGTCAGGAAGTTGGTATGTGAAAAGGGACCTGCAAATCGAGCTCTCAGCTAATGACGACCTTCTTCGCGACAGGCGTGAACCTACGGGAGAAGCAGCCGCAGAGCCTCATCGTTCCTCATACCTCGGGGAATCTGGTCGATGACTCACTAGAGTCACTCATGGAACTCAATAAGAATGGTGAACACTGCGTTTATCTCAAGGATGCCAACGGCGTGGATTCGAAGACTGCTCAGGTACCAACTCCCTTGCGAAATATATTCGATATCATCCTCACCGACTAACTACGATACCTTAGTCCGCCAATGACTGTCTCCTCGTGAGCCCTATTCTTGCTCATGCCACTGGCTTGTTTGGCCGGGATCTTCTCGGTTTGATCGGTTCGGTGGAAACTTGGGTCAGCAAGGATCAACAGACAACCGCTTCCAGGCTCTCGCTCACGGTATGAACCCTTACTCTCTCTCTCAAACCAATCTCTTGTCTGATCTAAGTCCCAGGCGAGCTCCAGTGATGACGTATTAGTCACCGAATCTCTCCAGTCAATCTTCCAGTATCTGGCCAAGCAGTCTTTGTCGGGAAATCGAGAAATCACAGCTGTGGTCCTCCCTGTCACTATGGGCTCTCGGGACTCTGCGCAGATTCTTAGGCGAAACTCGGGAGTATTATCCAGATCATCTGCGTCGGGTGCACAAGATGCACTCCGGAGGTCCGCACAAGACCTGCCCCTTGACTCGAACCTTGCCCCTGTTTGCCATGTCTCCAACTCATCCTGCGCTGAAGCAACGGACAATTGCTCCGGTCACGGGTCTTGCTATCTGAAATATGGATCTGGTGAGGAGGGATCCACTGCCAACTGCTACGCGTGTCGATGCCAGCCAACAGTTGTGCGGAAGAGTGATGGCACTCTCCAGAAGATTCAGTGGGGTGGGCCTGCCTGTCAGAAGAAGGATATCAGCTCACCTTTCTTTCTCATCGCTGGTGTCAGTGTCTTGGCAATTATTATGGTGGGTAGCGCTATTGGTATGCTCTTTAGCATGGGGCAAGAAGAGCTCCCTAGTGTGATTAGTGCTGGCGTTGGTGGATCCAAGGCACAACCGTAAAGAACCAGTCTTGATGTATATTGGGAATAAAGGGGAGCTCCTTCACTTCCTCTGTTTCCTTCTCGGGGCTCTCTACTTTCTATGCACATTTGTCTGAGTCAATTTTGTCGCTTGGTCCATTTTTTATCATAATGAAGCCCCGGTCAGAAGTCATACTCATCATCAGGAATTGTTTTCGCATCCTGACAATTACTGAAGTAATCGGGCAACTGACCGACAGCATTTTAATGGATGATACTTGGTATTTAATTGAATATCGTAAAGAGCATCCTGAAATAAACTAGAGTAATCCATCCAGTCTCCCGCAGTGTGAACTGGTGGATCATAAAGTCACTGGGAAATCAGCCCCGTTCCCATTCCCGAGTACTCCAAGGCGCCACAAGAAGAAGGAATTGAAGGATGGGAAGAAAGAAACAAGAGAGGAAAAAGCGAGAGGTGCCCGACATTGTCCGATGCACATGAAAGGCAATTAATTACAAATAGTCAAGTCATCAACAGTGAAGCTGTGCCAACCAAACATTCCAGATGTTGGTTCATGCATGCAGATAGTTTCCAGGGTGGAGGGTTCGTAAATGGTCAAGAGATAGCGCTGTAAATTCAAGTACCAGCCTCGAGCTGGCCGGGAGTACGACGCTGCGAAGCCGCAGCCTCGGATTCTGGAGATGACCCGTCTCCCGTACTATTAGGGGTCCGAGAAGACAGCCCACGGAGAGAAGCTGGGAAAAATCGCGACCAATTAGACCGGCGGGGCGATGCACTCGGATCTTGAGGTCCGTTACGCATTTGCCTTGGGCGCTCTTCTGCCCGCAATGACCCAGTGGGTCGTTCGAGAGATGACGGCTGGAATATCCTGCCAGTAAATGCCATCTGTACTCTGAATGGGTGTGCTTGACTCCCCGAATGAGCAGCACGAGAGGGTCTGGCGAGAATATCGGGCCGGTTTGAGGCAGCGCGACGTCCTTGGCGGCCAGAGGCAGATGATGTTTCGGCTGCTTGTGAGCGAGGCTTGGGGACGTAGTAGTCGGCCTTGCATAGAGGACAGCAGGCTCTCCGGCTGGTCAGCCACGGGTCGACGCAGGAGGCATGGAATGCATGCCCGCAGGTTAGTCCTCGTATATCGTCATCGTCCTCGATAATGTCTAGGCATATTGCACATGAATCGCCAGGGTTTGGAAGCAAGTCCGCAGGAACGGCTTTTCGAATATGGTCGCCTTCCTCGTCTTCGTCTTCTTCTTCAAGGTCAATCGTTTCCTTGACCAGAGAATGCTGCCATTTCTCCTCTGCTGCGTTTGCATCACCTCCCCTCGGGGGATCTTCTGCTGCTGTAGAAGTCTTCTCTTCTGTCGACGACACGCGTACTTGAGAGACCGAGTCGTGGCATTGGGCATGGATGTTATCGGAACCCATCTGTCCTTGCTCGGTGGAGGGCGATCTTGCATTCGTGGAAATACCGACCGGTGTGGAGACGACTGCGCCATCATCTTTTAGACTCTGTGGCCGGCTATTGGGGGCTGTAATGCCACCTTCCGTTGGAAGGCCTTGATTGGCACGCGATGACCTCCATACTTTGTATTTCACAAGGGAGAATCGCTCATTGACTTCGTCCATCGTCATCAGCTTCTTTTCCCGTCGTCTGCGATGAGCACGAGGCATCGCCACTAGATCAATTGGCTCTCCCGTTTCCTCGTTGCGCAGCTGACGATTTCGTTGGTTGTAACGGAAGCAGTATTTGACCCCGACGATAATCCTATCGTTGATCAGTCTACCTTCCCATAAAGCGTTTAGAGTACCACAAATTTCTGTCGTCTGGATGAACGAGGACCGGAAGGGCTTACCATAAATTAGTAAAAACGACACCAAATCCGAGGGCAACGAAGAAGAGAAGAGGTGAACTTGTCGCATTCGAACTACCTCCGCCGCTCCCGCTACCACTGGTAGTGGTCGCAGCGCTTGCGGCTGACGATGTTGTCGATGGAGACATTTCGAGGATGGGATAGTATGTTGACGAGTATCAAAGGGGCGTAGATCGAATGATCCCGTTCGGTCGCGATTTCGTTCATCCAAGAAAATCGCTCATTCCTTTGGCCGTTAGGGTCCGCGTATGGCGCTTAACTCAGCGTTGAGGCGATGAGCCGCTTGGAGTCGTCAGTGCAATAGAATGCACGCAGTGGTGAGACGACCACTACGATGATGGAGACGGCACATGGATCGACAACGGGGTCCAAGGGATACGCAAAGCACTGGGAACTATATGTCGCTTACAGTGCTCGAAGGGATCGAGATGGGCCTGAGTCAAATCATCAGGGCGAAGGTGGGACAGACGGGGCGGAGGTGTTGGGAAGGGAGGTGTCAAGGGTCAGCGGCAAGAAGGCTGGATGCATGCGGTTCGCAAACTCGGGGAAGACGAGTGAATGCCTGACTTATGAGGCTTCCAAGTCACGAGAGCGCAATGACTCGATCGACACTATAAAAGAACAGATAGCGAACTATTCCTATCTCTTGTTGGATACATAAGCTCTAGGTTGTGTGAGTTGTATTAGCTGAGAGGATAATTACCACCTCTTCGTGTCTTCCGGACTTGAAAGCGGGCCATAAAACGGATTTCCCGAAGATCGGTCGATCGTGACCGACTCCTTCCACTCTCCCCTTCTCTATCTCTCTCGCACTCACTCTATAAACTTCAGTATGACTGAGTCCATCATGCACGAGGCCAGCAATCCGGTGGTTTTCTTTGATATCGCCCTCGCAGGTAGGCTCTGCCAGGAAGACAGATATATATATTTTTGCAGTGAGCTAACTGTCGCAGGCGAGCCCTTGGGCCGAGTGAAAATGGAACTTTTTGCCAACGTCACCCCGCGTACTGCAGAGAATTTCCGGCAATTTTGTACGGGCGAAAGCAAAAACTCCAAAGGGCAACCGCAGGGCTACAAAGGATGCAAATTCCACCGAGTTGTACGTGACAAAACACATGCTGGCGCACCATAGACGTACTCATCTATTCCCCAGATCAAGGACTTCATGATTCAGGGAGGAGATTTTATCAACGGAGATGGAACCGGAAGTTGCACTATCTATGGCACCCCGAAGTTCGACGACGAGAATTTTGCGCTGAAGCATGATCGCCCAGGTCTCCTCAGCATGGCCGTGAGTATTACTTCCCTCATCTGGTAAGCTCCCTGCTAACTTTGTGATCAGAACTCGGGCCCCGACACGAATGGCTGCCAGTTTTTCATCACAACCACGGCAACACCATTCTTGAACAACAAGCACGTGGTTTTCGGTCAGGTCATTGATGGGATCGATGTCGTGCGCATGGTCGAACACACTCGAACCACACGGGACAAGCCTAATCAAGATGTAACGATTGTGCAATGTGGTGAGATGTAGAGAAGCTGCATCCCATTTGCAAAGTGCAAGATGCTGCTATATTTTTCATGACCCACGATGAAACCGGGTCCTGGGTTGGAAACCACCACGAGAACAATCACCAGCAAAAAGCTCACACAGAAAAATCTTCATTTTGATTGAGTTATATCAAAAGACCTAATTTTATTTTATCTTTTTTCCCGCCTTCCACTTGCAAGACTGCAAGAAACGTAGACCAAGCCACAGGAAACCCCGGCGCAATGTTGTTGCTGGAATCAACTCGAGAAAGCCATAGAAGTGGGCCCATGGGCCAATCTAAAGCTTGAATTTACTCAGATAATCCGAAGCAAGCGAGATAGCCTCCTCAATCTTGTCGGGGTTAACACCGTTTCCAAGGGACGTCTGTCCTTTCCCTCCGGCCTTGCCTCCGACGGCACTGGAGACGACAGCAGCCCAGTCACTTGCGGAGGCACCCTGATCGCCAAGTTCCTAATTCAGACGTTAGCAACTAAATCACTATTTCTAGCGGCATAAGAGGGGCTGGACACCTACCTTGGACACGTAGCAGCCGTGCGAAACTCGAGTCTGCTCGGAGTCCACTGCCATGACATACACATTTTTGTTCTGCATCTTCGACTTAACGTGGTTCAGAGATTCGCTGACGGCCTTGGCGCTTGCCGCCATCGGAAGCTTGACAACAAGCCAGGATGAGTTTTCATTCTCCGGAGACTGGAAGTAGGATGTGATGGTCTCCACAGCCTTCTTGGCCTCAAGCTTTTGCTGAGCTTTCTGACCATCAAGGACCTGCTTGTTAATCGCGGTGAAGCGCTCGCGGAACTTGGATTTTTGGACAGCGGAGATTGAGAGTTGGTTAAGATCCACTTGGACCTGCTTGGCCTCACGCTCCTTTTCGGGACCTAGGGGCATTGCGTCCAGGTGGTCGAGACGCTTTCTAAACTCCGCGGCAACTCGCTGCACCTCATGGGCGTCCTCTCCCGTGACAGCAATGATTCGGCGAATACCCTTGGCAATGCCGCTTTCTTCCAAGATAATCAAGTCTTTGATATCTCCGGTTTTCTGAACATGGGTACCACCGCAAAATTCAATGCTGACTTGCTCCCATCGTGGATCTTTCACGTTTCGTAGAATCTCTTCCAACTCGACACCGACAGAAACGACACGGACAGGGTCCGGGTACGTCTCACCGAAGACAGCTCTGACACCGGAGATTTGCTGCGCGGTTTCCAGTGGAACATCCTGCGAATAGACGGTACAGTTCTGACGAATGTATTCGGTGGACTTCGCCTCGATCTTCTCCAAATCGGTATCAGATACCGCCGCCTTGTGAGAGAAATCAAATCGAAGCTTTTCGGCCGCCACAAGAGAGCCTCTCTGCTCGATACCATCACCCAGAACTTCTCTCAGCGCGAAATTGAGGATGTGTGTACCGGTATGGTTGTTCCTGATGGGCCAGCGACGAAGCTCATCGTACTCACAAATCACGGAGTCGCCCAAAGAAAGTGCTCCATATTTCATGAAGCCGGTGTGAAGAACGTATCCGGCATAGACCTGGACATCGCCGACCTCAAGCTCTGCCTGTCCATCAATGATGATTCGACCACTATCGCTTTCCTGGCCACCTTGCTCCGCATAGAAATTGGTGCAGTCGAGGATGACACCCAGCTGCTCTCCATCAGGGGCTTTCTCGGTACTGTCGTAAAAGTTCTTTCCATGGTAGATAGCCTTGACGCGAGCGGTGATGTTGCCTTTGCCAAACTTGGCAGAATCATCAGTTTTTTTGACATCATCCATCTTCTCCAGCTGCGAGAGGTCATGGACATCAAGCTTGACGGCGGTTGAGGCGGCCTTTTTCTGGCCCTTGCTGGCCTCCTTGGCCTTCAGCCGTGCTTCTTCAAACTCGACATCGTCGATGCGAAGACCACGTTCCTCAGCCATGATCTGAGTTAGATCGACAGGGAAGCCAAACGTATCATACAACCTCCAAACATCGGCACCGTGAAGCTTATCGGTACCCTTGGCCTTGGTTTGTTGAGCATACTGTTCAAATTGACGCTCTCCTCGGTCCAAGGTCTTGGCAAATGAAAGTTCCTCCTCGTCCAGAATCTCCATCACATCTTGCTGCTTTCTCTTCAACTCTGGGAACATGTCACCGAGCTGGTCGATGACTGTTGGCACAAGTTTGGAGAAAAAATTGCCGATGTCAACTTGGAAGTACTTCCGAGCAAAGCGGGAGCCTCGTCGCAACACTCGACGGATCACGTAGCCACGGCCTTCGTTATTGGGAATAACACCGTCCGAGATGGCGAACATGAGCGTCCGGACATGGTCCGCAACGACACGGTATGCGGTGTCAATGCCATCGACATCCTCGGCTCCAAAGAAGCCTCTATACTCTCGAGCACCGGTCACATCCTGGATGGCTTGGAAGATCGGGGTGAAGACATCGGTATCGTAATTCGAAGACTTGTCCTGGAGGATCGAAACCAGGCGCTCGAAGCCCATGCCAGTATCAACGTGCTTGTTGGGTAGAGGTTTCAAGCTGCGATCTGCCTCGCGATTGTACTGGATGAAGACATTGTTCCAGATCTCTAGGACATTTGGATCGTCCTGGTTGACCAGGTGAGCGGCATTGCGGCCGCCAATGCGATCATAGTGCACTTCACTGCAAGGACCACACGGCCCTTGGTCACCCATCTCCCAGAAATTGTCCTTCATATTTCCAGGGAGAATGTGGGATTCGGGAACTCCCACTGATTTCCAGAGTTCCTTTGCCTCGAGGTCGGGCTCCAAGCCACCGGCCTTGTCACCCTCGAAATAGGTAACATAGAGACGATCAGGCTGAAGTCCGTAGACTTTGGTCAAGAGGGTCCATGAATACGAGATTGCCTCCTCCTTGAAGTAGTCGCCGAAACTCCAGTTGCCGAGCATCTCGAAAAAGGTCTGTTATAGACGGACGGTTAGTTGGATTGCAGAACGAACACTCGATTTTGTCGGGCGAGACTCACATGGTGGTAACTATCCTTGCCCACATCATCCAGGTCCTACATACAGCTGGTCAGGAGGGGTTCCGTAGCAGGTATTTAAGAGATCCATGTCACCCACATTGTGTTTTCCGCCAGCACGCAAGCACTATATCGATTACAGGTCAGCAAACGAAATCCACACCGAAGACAGGTCATGGTAGTTTGGAGCGGTATTACCTTCTGCGAATTAACTGCGCGCCGCAGCTTTGCAAAGTCTGACTGCGGGTCCACGGTGCCCAAGAAAATGGACTTGAACTGGTTCATGCCAGCATTGGTGAAGAGGAGAGTCGGATCCGATAGGGGAACGACGGGGGACGACGGGACTGCCAACGCCAAAAAAGGAGAGTTAGATTAAGCATGGCGAAGGAGAGTGGCGCAACGACCGCGGGGTCAAAACCCACCAAAGGTATGTCCATTCTGTTTGAAATAGTCGAGAAAGGTATCTCGGACCCGATGCGCGGTCCATTCAGAACCGGAACCATTGTCGGAAGCCATCCTGGCAACGGTGCGAAAGGAGGTGGTTGTGGTGTGGACAAAGCGAGGAGGGTGGAAGGTTCTGGGAAGTCGCGCGAGACGATGACTCAAAGCCAGCTCCCCCCCAAGAATCCCAGAAACCCGCATCGAGCAACCGCCCTCTGATGATGATCGGGCCCTACTTCCCACGCCGCAACCTACTTCTCTAGTCGCAGTCTGGTCAGTGAACAAAAACACAAGGGGTGAGAGCTGTGGATGGCGCGGAATGATGAGAAAACCAGCAAAAAGCGCCCCGCAGAAGGTGACCCCGACGGCGCGCAACCACTGACAAAGCGATTCGGACGTCTCCAGATCGGTAGGTAGCCTCACGCGTGTGGTTGCGATGGATCACGTTGGATCAAGTTGACACATTCTTGACTCGTGCAGATAATGATTTGTTCTCCGGTGCTCGGGCCAGTCGCGATGGCTCCCCTTACCGGTGCTCCCCGAGCCAGCAAGATGCGATGCTGCTGGACGACACCAAACACACCACATACATCCACAGTCTGGACCAGGAGTTAGCTGAGCCCGACCCTCCGAATGAGGGTCTGGTCATCTCGCCACTCGCCGCCAGGATGATGTCCATGCCAAAATCCATTCTACCCAATTCCTCATCGAAGAAGGGCAAAGAACTGGTTCTATATACAGAGCCCACTTCCCTGACGGTCCCCAAGGACAAGGATACTGTGCGGAAGGCCATTTTGGAATCAAGGGCCAGGGCTCGCGCAGGGATCAAACAACTTCCTGGCCATTCGACGGTTGTCGGTTTACCATCCCCAAGCCAACCTGTGCCCGATGCGACCACATATTGCAATGACGATCCAATGGACATTGATCTTGATTCTTGACAGTCATTCCCTGCCCTTGTTCGTGCCTGTGATACTTGCGCATTTGCTAGCAACTTCACTTTACATGCACATTTAGCGCAAAACCTTGGGAGTTAAGAGGCGTGTATATCGGGATGATCATTGTCTTCTATAAACAGTGTTGACAGGCATCTTCAAGGTCTTCAGAATTGAAGTTTCCATCCGTACAACATCTGTACAAGGAGGGAGCGGTTACGAATATGGGTTCAATCTGGCTATGACTCTTGTGAGACTAAAACTGGTACAGTGCTAAATCGGGAAGACCGGCATTAACAAACAAGATTCTAAATCAACCGAAGAGAGGCCAGCCACCTCGAGATAGAGCGATTAAGATTGAAGTATACTAGAACAGTGTCCACTTTTCGAATTGTATAGACGTACTACCGGTCTTATGTTTATGCTCCTAGCTCGGACAAGGAAAAAGTCCTGAAATTTCCATTTGATGAAAGCTACATACCACGATGATGACCACAGATAAAGTTTGATTTAGCGGCTCCGGTCTTTGATTATATGTATTATACTGAAATGTTGATTGACTTTACCCTTTCAAGTACAGCCTAATGTTTTCGGCCGATGAAATCTCCTATGCTGGGAAAGATCCTTGTTTAATTCTTCATTCGCGGAGATCCGTCTCAGCGGCGATTACAAATGCGAGATTCGATCGTCACCTTGAAGCAAAAAGCATATCGCGACAAATTTAGTGAGGCCTCTTTGAACTGACGTCATTGTCCACCTTCTCTCACCTCTAACAAAAGCTTGAGATGCTAGAAATAGCTATAATTACCTATCCAAACTTATTTGACATAAAGAGCACATCCAAGTGGGTAAAATAGAAAATCAGAAACAGCCAGTCATAAGTATTATTTTAGGTATATCCCCGTATCTAGACCAACGCTAAGCTTTTGGTGTAAGAGAACTAGATGTTAGGGTAGAATAGCCTGTCGCCCTGTTTAAAAATAGAAGAACTTTGTAGTTAATTGTATAAAAACTAATTTTGAAGAATTAGAGACGTGATGCTTTTTATTTATACTACAGACTTACTTAGTTGTCCAGGTCACCCAAGTTAAAGCGACCAAAGCTAGACATTTGTCTAGAGTCATGGACGAAATTTAAATAAGATCACTGATTAAGTACTCAACCTCCTACTACGATATTATATCCCCTATTATTACCCTAGGCGTATCAACAAAAACACTTATCGTTCAACGCACTCTGGAGAATCTAGCGTCCTCTAGTATTATGAACTACATGCTCAACTAAAACACTAACCAACTACACGGAGGAATTGTTAGAATATATCTAGTCACAGGTCGGGCTTTGCTAGATCGTAAACTTCAGTGCAACTGTGCTCAAAAAATGGCAGGACTTGCGAATAATATCAAAATAAATGGTCCATATATTGCTTTTGAGGAATCAGTACATAGTTACGACTTAGTCAGATAACCCTTCGTATTTTCGTATACTAGGAATGTCACCCAAGTGCTCGGCAGCACTCGGAATAAATTAGGACCTAAACCTTTGTAAAATCCCGCGAGCCCTTCCTGGGCCCAGATCCTGACAACGGCATCGATAGCACCACGGTAAAATAGGTGCGAATCATAAGTCTGTAGACGAGATCTGACAACTTGATATGGGTATGTGATGCAGCCCGAGAAGACCTTGGATAGACTGGAAAGAGCCAAAAAATCCAAGTTATGAAGCTCTCGTCCTGAGGAGGTACTCACATCCCCCAAATGTGCATCGTCTCCCGACCTAGATCGGAAAATTTTCAATCTTTCATAAGCCATGAATTGAAGAGCACCTTGACTGACTCCAAAGAGAGCGGGCACAAGACCTCGGTAGAAGCCAGGGACACCCTCCGTGTGGTAAATTTGTCTTGCCCCAGAGACGAATGATGCATAAGCCCCCGGAGCCTGAGATCCGGTTGATAACATACGGGTCTTGATCACCCATATTGGATTTGTGAGAATGGACGTCAAAGCACCTGCAAGCTAAGTTAGAGGTGGGTACTAGCTTCAGGGTTGGAGAGCTAACCTGCAGTTCCCGACGCGAGGAAGTAATCAGATGATGTGAGCATCCATCCTTCTTGCTCACGATAAGCGCAAATAGCATCCTTCAGGCTACTGTAGCATAGGAAATACAAGGCCCAACTAGTGGAGTTGCCAATGAGATTCGGAGCCAGACCTCGGTAAAAAGCAGCCAAGCCGCCTTCCGTTTTGAAGACTCGATGAGCGATGCGCAATGAATTTCCAACTCGAGAGGAAGAGGTTCGATCCACTGGAAGATAAGGGGGTTAGCATCATGGTTTGATAATGGTGGAAGGGGGGTTGCCGCACCCTGCAGTCTTGTCTTTACCAGGTCGAGGGGATGGAGGGAGAGAGTTGTAGCAATTCCCGCTGTGAATCCTGCTACGGTCTCCACAAAGGATGACGACAAGCCATGGCCAGTCATGAACCTAGAAATTGAGGTTATAGAGTGGTTGAAAGAGGTGTAGAGAAGAGGTTGTTTTCTGCCGCGCGGGAGATTTCTGGGTTTCCGATTCGCGCCGCGCCGGAATTACGGTTGGAACATGGAAGGTCAAGTATGAATACGAACATTTACCACAAACATTTATCCTTACTGAAGCCAAGAGTGATTACAATAATGATTTGATTTAAAAATACATACAGTGGACGTCCTGGCTTATAGACGGGTCCGCTTTCAAAGGAAGACAGAGACACGTACTGAGTTCTCTACCGTCATCAAGTCCATCACGGAGTACCTTTCAATATCTGAAAATCCGGTAGACATTTAAGCAAGAGGCGAGAACAGCCTGACGCAGAGGTCAGTATATGGTACCGGGAATCGACGCAGGAGAGACATACTTGAACAAGGATGGCTTCGGTTCGCTGTAGGTATAGCCTGTTTCCATAGGGTCAGCAATTATTCGAGCCCCCAGGCTAAGCAGCATGGGATTCCTTGATACGACCCCAGCTCAGTCCCAGCAAAACACACCTAGGTAGACGATGAGAGGCAAGTAGCCGCTAGAAGAGCGCGATGAGGTTAGCCCGGTCGCTGGTGCAAATGCAGGAAAACGGCAAAAGCCTCACTAATGAATGGCGACTCTGGAGATATCGATGACCTTGGAAACACGTTCCTGAAAGAAGAGACCGGATTAGCCTTCCGAAAGGGAGGTGCGCGTCGACAGGATAGACCAACCTTTGTCTCCTCGGAGAATTGAACCATATTGACGGACTGGCGGTAAATTTTGAAATAGATGACAGTTGAAGGAAATAGACGGTCTCCACTAAGAGAAGGGAGGGAAGGGGGCGCAAATGTTAGTTGAAGAGGTTGAAGTGGATAGAAAGAAGGTCGAAAGACGGATCAAGAGTTTTCGGGAGTCGGGAAACCCCATGATCACCGCAACTGCTCCAGCTCCTTCAAACTTCCCAGCCCAGAAAGTTTGCCTCCCCCACTCGTGTGCAACGGTACACTACTGGACACTGGGTACTTGACAACTTCTTCTCTCTTCTTGTCGGGTTTATATTTGATTTCTACCCCCGTTTCGCTTGACCCGTCGGCACCATGTCCGGCGCAAGACATTGGTAAGATCTTCTGTCCGTGATAACTCCGCCCTTCCTACCACTGACCCGAATACAGGGAGCAAGACAAGGAGGCCACAGTGTACATCGGAAACCTCGACGAGCGTGCCTCGGACAGCTTGGTATGGGAGCTGATGCTGCAGGCGGGTCGCATCGTTAACGTCCACCTGCCGAAAGATCGAGTCACGCAGTTACACCAAGGGTATGGATTCGTGGAGTTCATCAGCGAGGAAGATGCCGAGTATGCTTCCAGAGTCATGAATGGAATACGTCTGTTTGGCAAACCAATCCGCGTGAACAAGGCATCGGCCGACAAACAAAAATCCGTGGAAATCGGCGCAGAGCTCTTTGTCGGAAACCTGGATCCCATGGTAGCCGAGCAAGTTCTTTACGACACGTTCAGCCGTTTTGGCAATTTGGTCAACCTTCCCAAGGTCAGACACGCCTGCCCAAGATCCCCTGCCCAATCGAGCTAATTGATACCAGATTGCCCGAGATGACAATAACCTGTCTAAGGGTTATGGATTCGTCTCATTTGCCGACTTTGAATCTTCCGATGCCGCAATTACGAATATGAACGGCCAATACCTTATGAACAAACAAGTCTCAGTGCAGTACGCATATAAAAAGGATGGCAAAGGGGAGAGGCACGGTGATGAGGCAGAGCGAATGTTGGCGGCGCAGGCCCGGAAACACAACGTACAGCCACCGATGCAGCAGATCCCGCCCACGTTTGCTGGGGCTGGTCCTGGCTCTGCGACTCCAGCGATGCCAAATGGCGATGCCTCTCGCCCGTTGAGCACCGGTCCACAGGCAACCGACCCGGGCATGGGCAGAGGAATGCCGGTACCGATTCCCTATCAAACTGTGCTGCCTCATCAGAGTCGTCCTGTTCCTCCTCCATCACTTGCGACCCCGCCGCCAGGTTTACCAGCGCGCCCACCGCCGTCTCAAGCTGGGTACGGCGGTCCCCAGACCTTCCTTCCACCAGGGTTCAATGGAGCCGGCCAGCCACCTTATGCGCCGCAAGCTGCACCGCCGCCTGGGCTTGGGCCTCCCGGGTTTGGGTCTCCAGCAGGTGCACCCGGAGCGCCCCCATCACTTCCTCCCGGGTTTCAGCAACCTGGCTACGGAAGCGCCCGCTGACTAGCCCAAAAGTGATTGATAATTCATCCTGAGAGCGGCATGGAATGGCCCAGTGATGGTTTCTCGTGATTGAAAGGGAATTGATAGTCTAGGACTCTTCCTCAGAGGAGGGGTTACCAGCTACCTTGGCTTTGCGGCAGCAAAGCAAATTGTGCCTCAGAAACCAAATCCTGGACCGCTGGCGAGAACATGCGACTACGTATTACGCATTGGTCCTGGTATCTGAGCGAGTTCCGTCGCGCCCTTCGACCGAGGAAAACAGGGAAACTTCATACATTGAAAATGCCGACAGACGCACTGGTTAATACCCTAATCGATCTTGAACCTACTCAAAGAGAAATGACGAATGCAATAGCAAGTTCAGCGTCCGTAATAGAAAATCTTGATTTCTGCCTAGACCTGAACGCCCCGAGTAGCATAAAACACAAACCGGGGAATACCAACCGGTTCAGCATGGGAACATGAAGGAACAAGGGGGAGAAAAAAGAGGATAAAGGCTGGAAGAGAGCGTAGTCGATAGGAAAGAGAGAAGACCAGCAAAAGTGCCAAATGCATTCCATGCTCAGGAAAACGAAACAAATTTGGGATCTCGAGGTCGACCGTCTGGTCCAATATTGTTCTTCGCGAATCGCTGTTCAGTATAAATCCGTCGCGCTTCATCAAAATCGACCCTACGAGCTTTCATAATCCTTTGCACCTCTTGCTTGGCTCGCTGGTCCAAGCCGCCTCTTGTATCACCGTCCGCAACGTTCGCGGCAATATCGAAGTGCGACGAGCTCAGGCCGGCCTCCAGATCGCCGGTGAAGCTTGAGGGAAGTCGGTCGTAGATGTAATCCGGTACCGGCAGCAGTGGGATCCATCGGGATCGAGTAAGGTAGAGTGCTGGATGAACGTCAATTCGTACTCCGGTAAGTCCGGGAGCAAGGGACGCTGGACATACCCGTTCCGCAGATGATGACAGAGAATAAGAGAGCGTAGAAGAGAGTGTAAGTCATGATGGGCAATATCAGGGCTGCCAGTGCCCCTTGGAACTGGAAGTCGCGAGTATCCCAGGATCACCGAGTTTAGATAGGGCCCAGCTCAGGTTGGGGCGGCGGCGTCATCTCGTCTCTGCCTTGTTGCCGTCTCGCTTGTTGCCTCATTGATGCCCGGGTATCCAGGCATAAACGAGGCATCAATGGAGACTTCCGAAGCTAAACCCAAAATGGCGAGCTTAGCGAGAGGAGAGCGCATTCTGACACGACTCACACATTTCCATGACGGTGATTGCAACCTATCGAGTCCAAACCGTCACAATGGCCGCCGAACGCACTAACGTCTCTAACGATCTGATCTGGCAGATCACCCGTATGTACTCCCGGAATTTTTTATGTTTTTCGGTTCGTGGCTGACACTGGCATAGGCAACCAGAATGCTTATCTGGTTCGCCGTAACGCCGGTGGTGGCTCCCAATTCTCCCGGGACCCTCTCAACCTGGTGAACAAGCACTCCTACAAGGTTCGATACAATCGCTTACCCTTCGTGTTATTTCAGATCGGAGACTGACAGACATATTTAGTATGCCGGTTACGCCAACACCAAGGTACATATCGATTCCTAAGCCGCGCTCTGCATGAGACCACCCTCCATTGAGCTCGCGAAATCCTAACCAGCTTTCCTCAGGCCATCGGCGTTCAGGGTACTGAGAACGGTGATGTCACCGTGACCACCAAGAAGCCCAGCAACCCCCAGCAGCCCGGCCAGAACCTGGTCACCGTCTCCTATGGCCCCAAGACCGCTACCCGCAAGTAAGCAAGCCATCGAGTGCTTCAATTGAACCCCAATGGTAGCAGGACGTTACTGACCAAAGGATTCAACAGGATCTACAAGGGTGTTGCCGACAAGACCGCCCAGAACGGCTACCGTGCCGATCTTCGCGAGGAGGCCGTTGCCCGTGTGAGCGCCATCCGCCGCTCGCAGCAGCCCAAGAAGGACACCCCCGCCTCCAAGCCCCGTGGTGTCAAGGCCCGTCAGGCCGACGAGAAGGACTCTGAGTAAAGGCTTTCAGAAGTGATCGCGGGTGAGGGTGGACGAACGGCGAACCGGCTGACCTTGGAAAGAAAAGGTCACGTCGTGCTGGATAAAAAGGACGAGGCGTCCATGTAATCTAGCGAATTTCACTCCGGGACAATCGGATCTTTGGAGGATGCAGTTCTCAAAAGAAATGATCCACGGGACGGAAAAGCTTTCAGCCTGGGGAAGTATAAGAAATGATTCAATTGCGCCGATAGTCGGGCCGAGAGCCCAAGCCTCGGGTTCAAACCCAAAGTAGAAGCCGGAGGGGTAGTACGAGGAAACGAGGAAACGATGATGTCGCTTGCCGTGGAATCAACTATGGAATCCCGCCTTTTCCCGACAGGTGGACGAAAGGGGTGGAGGAGAGAAGACTGAGAAGAGCATAGGCACGAATCATAAGGGACGAAAATGATCGGGAGAAACCTGGAAACATATTTACTCCACTCCACATGTCAAATCGTACTAGTACAACAGTGTAATGTGCGTCGTCTTATAGCTCTAGAGCTCTATGGGACGAAACAAATCGGGGAATCGGAAGTCGTTACATGGTTTCACTCCCCCAGGGCAACTCCGGGGTTGCCCCTCATTGCTTGAGCCCCTCTACTATTAAAACCTCCCGCTTTCCCTCTTTTCTCCTCTCTCCATCTCTCCTCTGCCCATCTTTCCCACTATACTTTCTACATCATGGTTAAAGCTGGTATGTCTTTCTGGATCTAGTATTGTTTAATTAGCTAACAGATTCAAGTTGTTCTCGGTGCCTCTGGTGGCATTGGCCAGGTCAGCTCTCTCAACATATCCCTCCCTCTCTAAGCTTCGGCTAATGGTTTCCAATAGCCTCTCTCTCTCCTCCTGAAGGCTTGTCCTCTGGTTGATGAGCTCGCCCTGTATGATGTTGTTAACACTCCCGGTGTCGCTGCCGACCTTTCTCACATCTCCTCGGTTGCCGTATGTTGGACTCCCCGTGGCTTCTTGCTATGGCAAGCACCAGTAGATCTGACTAAATTGCAGAAAATCTCCGGCTACCTTCCCAAGGATGATGGCCTGAAGCACGCCCTGACCGGTGCCGATATTGTTGTCATCCCGGCCGGCATTCCCCGTCAGTATTTCGTTCACGGTCGATATCACCTGCTAACTTTCCGTTGAATAGGCAAGCCTGGCATGACCCGTGACGACCTCTTCAAGATCAATGCCGGCATCGTGCGCGATCTCGTCAAGGGTATTGCCGAGTTCAGCCCCAAGGCATTCACCCTCGTCATCTCCAACCCTGTCAACTCCACCGTTCCCATTGCTGCCGAGGTCCTCAAGGCCGCTGGTGTTTTCGACCCCAAGCGTTTGTTCGGCGTGACCACCCTGGATGTCGTCCGTGCCGAAACCTTCACCCAAGAGTTTTCAGGCCACAAGGACCCCTCCAAGGCTACCATCCCCGTCATCGGTGGTCACTCCGGCGAGACCATCGTCCCTCTGTTCAGCAAAGTGTCTCCTAGCTTCCAGATCCCCGCTGACCGATATGACGCTCTCGTCAAGCGTGCGTCGAACCCCACCCCCATTCTACGAATCATCTGAGGAGGTTTCTTGACTAACATAATGCAGGCGTCCAGTTTGGTGGAGATGAGGTCGTCCAGGCCAAGGACGGTGCTGGATCTGCTACTCTGTCCATGGCATATGCCGGTTTCAGGTAAGACTGATCTATACTTGCTACAGAGCTTTGTTATTGAACGCTTCTATAGATTCGCCGAGGCTGTTATCAAGGCCGCCAAGGGCGAGAAGGGCATCGTCGAGCCCACTTTCGTCTACCTGCCCGGTGTCACTGGCGGCGATGAGATCGCCAAGGCTACCGGTGTTGAATTCTTCTCTACTCCCGTGGAGCTCGGCGTAAGTACCACTTTTCATTTTCTAGAGTATTGATATATGATGGAGGAAAACTGACACTGTCGCTACAGGTCAACGGCGCAGAGAAGGCCATCAACATCCTTGGCGGTGTGACCCAACAGGAGCAGAAGCTCCTCGAGGCTTGCATCCAGGGCCTCAAGGGTAACATTGAGAAGGGCGTCGAGTTCGTCAAGAACCCCCCACCAAAGTAATACTTCCCCTCCCCACAAATTCTTGCCAGATACATGACACGGATGAACCCTATCGTGCCACGTTTGTACTCGCCGGCTAAACCCCCGGCGCTCTGCACGTTGGACCCCGTGGCCAGAACCTTGCTAATTATGGTCATCCCGGGAAGATAGGCTTTAAGTGTGGAATCATGAGATTATGAACGACGAACAGACATGACAGGCTTGGTTCTCGGTCGTAGTATTTGGTGGCAGCATAGCATGCAAGATAGTGGAGATCAGGCATGCAAAGAATATCATCAAAGTCCGTTCGCACCGGCATGCCCCTTGTAGTCCTGTCCTGTGTAGTCGACTTTCGGAATGAACCGTCCTTTCTATCGAGGGGTCGTAAACGCGGTACATATACATGGTCCTCATCTTCAGTCCAGCTGAAGGATGCTGCCGAGAGCAGTTGGCATACGGCAAGATGGGTTCAAGCCGGCCTGGAAATCGTAGTCACACAACCTCAGGGTCGAGCCTGGACGGTTTTGATCTGGAAAGTTGCCCCTGGAAGATCCGATGTCTCCGCCTGTACCGTTGTGTTGATGCCTAGATTTGCCAGAGCACCTCGAATGATACCGCAAGGAAACCATAGATACTACAGCCCGAGGTATTAGCCGTCAGCTTCATAATGGAATGGGCGGAGTTTTGCCTACTGCTTGCGCCATTGATATCGCCTCACTCCGCACCGCCATGCTCATTCTACCAAATGGGCGAAATGCGCTGTCGGTGAGAACATAGACTCCCTATGCGGTCTCGGATTAGCGTCCCTGTCGCGCCGATACAGCTGGACTGAATCTCCAGCTCCGCATCTCGTCGTCAACGTACCCGATGGTTTGTTTTCAAATTGTCCACCTGCTTTCGAAACAAAACTGTCCAAAGATCCTTGCATAAAAATTTGATCACGTCGAGGTTGTCTGTGAATCGAGGCCGATCCCGAGAGAATCTGTATCGTGGTGCCGTCAGTGAGCTGGAAGGAGTTGGCAGCGAACGCGACATTAAGCTTCATACCTTTCAGCGAGGCCTTGTCCTACCCGGTAGCCGAGAGATTCTAGACGGAAATACGTAGTCTCTCTGATCTCGCCATCTTCTGGTTCGTTTTCATTTGTCGCCAGCTCCTTGGCGAGGCGCTCGGCCATAGGCACTAGCTCGATGAGCAGGAAGTCAAAGCAGGAGGAACTTACGGCGCGTGCATCTGGATCGGAAATGCTCAACGCCGCCGATGCATCGAATGACATGGTGGACACTGCTGGGTGATGTGGGTTGAGAGGAGGTGCTGGCCAAGGTGTTGGGGGGTTCAAGGCGGGAAGAGAGGTTTCCCCACATGTAAGCTACGGTTTGAACTGCTTTGATATTAATGCACCTCGACATCGCTCAAATGGCCATGTAATTCAATGTATGGAAGATGGATTTCTAGCAACAGATAAAGGGGGAATTTTTTGAAGCAAAATACAAAGTTCCTAAAGAAGTCCTGGCCGAAGCCCCATAGAGAACATAACCGCCATGGAGTTAACACGAATGCAATCCAGGAATAAAGGCCACGCCATAAACACCACGGCAAGATGCATGTAAAACACAAGTCAGGGAGAAACGTGAGCACGCCCTGGTCCACGTCGAGATTCAGCCCGACTGAAATGACGGTGGATTGGTCCTGTTATGAAGAGGACTGCTAGTGACCGGCTGGTGAGGATCCGCTCGAATACTAAAGCTTACGGCAGGCCGCTTCGCCGGGGGCACCGGTGATTCATCATCTTCATCATCACTAGCCGTGAGGTCAATGACCTGAGCAGCAGATCGTTTTTTAGACATCCGAACCGCAGAAGACGGCGTTGATGCCTCCCGGGATTGAGATTGAGATTGGGCCGGGGTTCGTTCAAGCATAAGGCTGGTAGGCATAGGCTCCTGCTTCACAGCACTAGCACCGGGCTCGGTGATCTCGATCAGATCATCATCATCATCTGTTGCAGGGGTCATCCCGCCCAGCTTGACTTCGTCCGCATCGTTGGGACTTGACCATGCCCCATCGGGTTCAATGACGACCTGCTCCACGTCTGGCGAAGTTGCACGGAGAATGTCATCAACGTACCTAATCAAGTCAGAAAAAGACGAAGACCTAAGTCGACAAGCTTGTCTATGTGGCGAACTTACTGGTCAATTTGCAGTGACTCGAAACTGGTTGACTTGGAGCATACTGGGCAGGTCCAGGTTGGGGCCTGCTTCTGCAATTCGAGAAAAGAAGTTGCATCGAAGCATTGGTTATGTGTGCAAATTATTGAGCGACAGGGAACCTGGATTCGTAAAGTCGACAGGGGGCATTTGAGAGACATGATACTCGACGTAGCGACAATGTCAGAGTCTTCGGCTCGGTTTTTCACTGCGAAACAATTCCGTTAACTTTTATTTCTCTGAATAGACAAGAAAGTTCATAAGCTTACTTTCTCGAAGCACCTGCTCCTTGGTAATGAGTTTGCGGGATTTCAATTCTGCCACAAGATCATCCACTGGGTGCTGTCTGACAAGGTTGGCGACCGCGAAGAATTTCTGCAGCCAGTGCCAGTGTCAGTAACAACGTGTGTGTTCGCAAGGCTACAATGCACAAAGTGCTACAAGTGAGCCGGATGAAAAGCGACCTACCTTTTGAGTCAACGCATAAGTCATGACGATATTGTTGGTGTACCCGGACTTCTTGCGCATGTAGTTCGTGACATCAGCGGGTTGTGTGGTACCCGGCCTATTCTTTAAGCCCCGAAGATTGGCCTTGACTTCATCAAGATTTGCCTTTAGCTCCACCTGGTGTGGAAATGCTATGTCAGACTTTGTGTACTGTTTGAGGCCGGAGTCTGCTGCGCAATACACCATCACCCGAAGATTCGGATCTGTCTGCAAGTCTGCAGCTGTAGACGCAGAGAGGACGACCTTGAGCTCAACGCTATCCCTTGTTTGCTCGCGGACTAATTCATGTTAGACTAAGTGAGTAGGCCGAAAGCCCTAAGGGTGCTTACCTTTACATTCCACAATCGGGGTAAGGTGCGATACGATGGTAAAGAAAGGACTATCTTTAAAAGTAATGTGACCTGTGTTATGATTGAGCTATAGTCAAAAATGATGGGTGGGAGGCTAGACAAACCGGTATGTGAATGGGGAGACATCGATGCCCCCAAAGGTGTAGATCGAGCCTGTGAGGGTGCAGGATGTGAAACAGTAGGACCCTGGTGCTGGAAACCAGCGTTTGACTGGAAACTCGAAGTTCCAGGGACAGCTGTGTGAAAGATGAGTCGCCTCAGGGCATCGTAGCGAGCACCGTTTCCCTCCGAGGCCGCCAGACGTTCAAGATCTGTTTCGTTGCAAAGTCAACACCCTTCAGACAAGACTCTGGAATGATCGATCGCGATACTGGAGGAGAACGTTTGAAAGGCAAGCGGAAAGGGCAGCGAATCGGCAATGGGACGGAGAAGTCAAGAGGGAGGGAACGAACAGTCAATGATGCGGAGTTGTAGGGTCATTTTGACACCGGAAACTGCGAGACCCTCATTTCGTAAAAGATCCTTAAGCTGTGGATTGGTGAGAGTCTTTATAAGAGCAACGAGATGGTTAATCTCTGAGGATTGGCCGGAGGACGCCATCGTGGCGCGGTCTCTCCGTGGTAGAAATGCTCAAGAAGGGCACCGGCAACTCAGGCAGAATGCGACACAGCCAAGCCAGCACAGGAGCCGTAAAGATGCATCTCAATCCTGCCTCGCTTCCTTACCCAAGGCCGGGACAGTCGAATGTTCCTGAGAGAGTTGAGAGTTGAGGTGCGCGGGCTTTCAGCGGATGACATAAGACAGGGCCTATCGCGATAAAAGAGAAAAAAAAAAACCTTGGGGAAGTCGACATCGGTACATTCTCACTTCTCTTCCCCCCTACCTCTCATTCTAAACAATTCTCTTCCACTATGGCGAAAAGTATTCGAGCCAGCGTTTCTAAGCGCAACCGGGCTAATCTTCGCAAGAAGATCGCTGGCCCGGCCGTCGACGCTCGAACCGAACGACTCGCCGCCAAACTACAGGAACTCGCCTCGCAGCCCAAGCCTCAAGCCCCCGTGAAGTCAGCAAGGGAAATGGAAGCCGATAACACCGGTACGTCTACTGCTATCTATTACTGGCTCTCCCTGGGATCTCTGTTCTGACCATTTCCCGTGACTATAGCCGATCAAAACCAAGGCGATGATAAAGCGACCGCGACCGGTGAAGGTATGTTCAAATGGCTTTTAGCTCTCGTATACTTCAATCGATCAGCGCCCTGACCGTCTCGTTTCTTGTTTTTCTTTTTTACAGAGATGGACGTCGATACCAACATTAAGAGCCAAAAAAAGCCCGCTCGTGTGCAAAAGGGGAACCGAAAGCCTCGCAACTCCATAGTGTTCCAGTCACGCTTCAAGACGAAGAAGGGCCCGAAGAGAAAGTAAATTCTGGGAAGGCGACAATTAATAGACGGAGTGGAACGATGCACGGGTGAAAAGAAAAAACCATGGCGTTGGGACTCTGGGCACATATTTTTCGCGAAACCAGTATTGTCTACATATTCAATTGCATCAGAATCACAATTGTCTGTACTGCGAACCGTATTCAAGGCGGGGACTGATTGCAAGGAAGGCGGTGTGGCGACGATAAACACCTTGATAGCTTCTCTATCAAGGCGCGTTCCGCGTCTCCTCGTGCCCGCGTAGAAGTCCCACGGAGCACCATGGCCATCCTTCAATGCGGTTGGGCGACTTTGTTCGCCAATCTCTTGCTGCCGCTGGGCATTCTCATCTTTTCCTCCGGGTTCTTCCCCTATAAACCGCTTCTCCCCGGCCTAGCAACTTTCACCGATATTGAACGAAATGCCACGTCTCCGGTCTTCGACAAAGTCATTTTCATGGTGGTAGATGCATTGCGCAGGTAGGATATATTATCGAACCCCGTTTGCTACATTGAAACCCCACTGAAGAAGGACGAAAGCGACTTTGTTTACTCAAATGAATCCGGTTTCTTGTTCACTCAAAGGTCGGCCGCAGTATTCCTACACAAAGAGCTACCAATTGACTCTTCAACAGTCTGATTCGAGCAGGGGCCGCGCTGCCTTTTACTGCCTATGCAAGCTCGCCCACGGTGACAATGCCTCGGCTGAAAGCAATGACCACAGGTTCTGTTCCCTCGTTCTTGGACGTTATCCTGAATATTGCCGAGTCGGATACGTCTTCAAATCTTGCATACCAAGACACCTGGCTCGCACAATTGAAGGCCAGGGGGGATCGACTTGTCATGTATGGGGATGATACATGGCTCAAACTCTTCCCGGGAATGTTTGACCGAGCCGATGGAACGACGAGCTTTTTTGTGTCGGTCAGTGAGACCCTTCCACATACATATATGGCTTCTTTCATTAAAACTAAGGGTGTTCACAGGATTTCGTTGAAGTTGATCACAATGTGACCCGACATGTGCCCCATGAGCTCGCCCAGAGCGATTGGTCAGGTTTGATCATGCATTATCTGGGCTTGGATCATATTGGACACAAATCAGGTCCGAGAAGGTAAGCTACTAGCTCCCACTCGAGCTTCTGAGTATCAATTGATGTTTGACTAGTCCCTTCATGGCATCGAAACACCAGGAGATGGACGTGGTGGTGAGAGAAATTTATGAAGCCATGCAGCAAGAGGCGCATCTTCAGTCCACTCTTTTCGTCCTGTGTGGGGATCATGGCATGAATGATGCTGGGAACCACGGCGGCTCATCTGCGGGTGAAACATCCCCAGCACTTCTTTTCATATCCCCCAAATTACAGGCCCTGGGGACCCAATTGGAAAGCCCCATTGAACCTTTGGACGATCTGCAATACTATCAGACGGTCGCGCAAGCAGATATTACCCCAACGTTAGCGGGGCTTCTCGGCATGCCGATCCCCTTGAACAGTTTGGGAGTTTTCATCCCAGGGTTTCTCGATATGTGGGATTCTGGTATGTATTCGTGCCCGATTATTACCAAGCCAACGAATACACATAAACTAACTTTGTTCCAGAGGCCCAAAAAATCCAGGTCTTGGAGCGCAACGCTCAGCAATTGCTAAACACGATCAGAGCTACGTTCCCCAACTCTGCTTTTGACGACGCTACAGTTGCATCCAGTTGTGCGTCAGGTGCAGATTCCGGAATTGAAAGTGCACAGTGCGCATGGGCCCAGATTCAGCAACTCCGGTCAAGTAATATCCCCTCGGGTAAGGAATTCTCGACCATCGGTCCAGCCTTGATACGGTTCTCGCGGATCGCGCAAGACGTGATGAGCAGCACTGCTGGTGACTACGATGTATCCAGGCTGTGCCTAGGCTTAGTGGTCACAGCAATCGCCATGTTGTTGGTTTCGCGGACTGTATTCCATGAATGCAAGCGGTACGCGCATACTGGAGTGTTTTTCGCACTTATGATCATTAGCTACGGAAGCATGATGTTTGCGAGCAGCTACGTCGAAGAAGAGCAGCAGTTCTGGTATTGGATCTGGACCGGGTGGATGTTCTACCTCCACATCAAGTTCCAAGCATCTCAGCCCAGCTCACAAGGCAAATCCCGCTTGCTTCCAGCCCGCTTCCCTGCTCTAGCCACACTTGGGCTGGCAATCTCCCAAAGGATCCTCAGAAGATGGAATCAGACTGGCCAAAAGTTCGCAGCAGAACCAGACATCGCCCGTACATTCTTTCCTGGCCATCCCGCCATATTTGGTTGCTTGTTGATTGTGACGTACGTCGATTCGGGCCGTCATCTTTTCAAGAGCATGCCATTCGCAGCGTTGCCTCGTGCGAGCGCCTTGATGGTTACAGCGCTAGCCTTCATGTTCAAACTGAACTTTGTAGCCGCTGATTCCCCTGAACTCCTTGTTGGCTCCTTTCTGTCAAAAGCCGTCGGGATATGGCCAGACAATTTCTCTTTGGTTTGGCAAGCGAGACTTGTATTTGGTGGTCTAGCATTCTATGTACTATTGGCATTCACCACTCGAAAACAGCCGGGGGTTGCGCGAAGTAAGCTTCCAATTGCCTCCAAGGAACCTAAGCACGACTAACTTCCATCGTCAGGGCCGAACACTCTCTTTCACGAAATCATCAATCTGTTTCTGATGATGCAATCCAGAGCCACCAACATCCCGCTGTTTCTTGCATTCCGTGTGCAAGCCAAAATCCTTTCTGCGATGAATCTCGAAGGTATTGAAGTGACTGTGACGACACTGATACTGCAGTACATGACTTTCTTTGGATTTGGAGGCTCGAACGCAATTTCATCGGTAGATCTATCAAGTGCCTATAACGGTATTGAGAGCTATAGCGTGGTCCTGGTGGGAATCCTCACGTTTGTGAGTAACTGGGCAGGCCCCATCTGGTGGGCATCCATGAGCAACTTACTCCACCCGCAACGAAATTCGGGGATACACAGTCTTGCTGCGTTGTCGACATTTCACATTGCGACTTCGCTGGTCTCTGTTATGGCCGCTTGTACAGCCTTGAGGACACATCTTTTCATTTGGACCGTGTTCTCGCCCAAGTATTTGTATACCATTGCATGGGCGACAGGGAATCATGTTGCGGTGAACCTGCTGGGGAGCATCGGTCTTTCGTATCTTCAAGCCTAGGAATGATGACTCTCTAGACTCAAAGCGTATCATTTCCAGCAATGTTTCCTAAGATGATTGTATCGTATTGGCACCATGTGTCGCGTAGTGTCACATAAACGAGGATCACATCAGACCGCTGAATAGATCGTCTATGGCATTCTTCTTCCGTTTGCTGGATTTTTTTGGACGTTTCACGCTCGAGGTGTCGTCGGCTAGCTTAGGCGTCGCCCTTGAGACAGTGGCCTTGGTTGGGTCAGAAGGTGCGTCGGAGTCTTCGCGACTGATGCGCTCGCCATGATCCTCTTTCGTCGATACAACTGAAGTCCTCTTTTTGACATTTGGCTGCACTCGAGTCGCCATTTCACGGTCGATGCCAGTTGCCTTGGCAAGCCGTGCTAGAGCTGCCAGTAATACGACACCAAGTGCGGCGAATTGGTTGTCAGCGATCACAGTAGAGAATGCCCTGAGCAGGTCAGTACAGGTCTATACAACGCGGCTTATGGACGTAGAAGACCGAGTCCATTACAATGACATACACGTAACATCTCGGAACCAGTTGTGAGGCCAGATGCTTGCGACAGGCTGCCGCTTTGGCCGCGTCAATCGACCTCAGATCCAAGCTGATGCGTTTCAGCGCCGACAGCCATTTCCACCACTTGGCTCTTTGATGCTGGTTCTTATTGCGATGGTAGATCAAGTGCAGTATTGAGTGGACTGCCAGGATTTCCTTGTTGTCCATGACGCGGGGATGGAGAAAGGTGAAGAAATTGGAGTGAAGTTTTGGCTTGGAGCCCCACATATTCCCGTTACTACCCCATTTAATGAGGCTCATGCGATTCTTGAAAGTGATTTCTATGAGCTACCGTAAATAGACTTTTGTACCAAACAACACAAGGCAAAAGGGCTTCTGATCGCTAGTATCATAGTAGAGCCGCTAGCTGAGCAGCTAAAGTCTAGAGGTTTAACGCCAAGACGCTCTCGAAATTCCCGGATAAGGCGTTCCTTACTAAACAAACCACCATATTCATAGGACAGAAAAAGATAAAGATAAAACGGCAGGTAACCATAATGTGGTAAATCTAGAGTATTAAATCAAAGGAGTCTCCAAGCCCCATGATCCATAAACTTCGTGTAACAAGGGGGTGGGTGAAGCAGAGGACTGGGGTTCTTCAAAAAATCCATATTTCTTCTCGACTTCAAGTCAGATTGTAAAACCCTTTAGACGGAGCAATATGGAAATAGAAACTGGGAGGAGCTGCGAACAAGATGAAAGAATAAGATGATAGAAGTCGTCAGTATCAGTGCTTGAAGGGTACCCATGCGAAAGTAGCTCGGGGAGCAGTCAACAGCCCAGAGGCTCTCGACCGCTTTCAGACAAATGAAATGGACACATGAAAATGGACCAGCTACAATGTCCTTGGTTCAGGAACCGGGAAATATTTCACAAGCATGGGGCAGCCGAGAGGCGATAGAATAATCCTCTTGGTCTTTCAGAAAGTCACAGACAACGGTGCATCGGAGGGAATGCCGGCTAACCGCGAGTGCTCCTGAGATGTGAAAGAACACGGCTCGACTGGAAGTGGCACTGAGCAAGCGTAAGTCCAGAGAGATGTGATAAGTGGAGTGGTTCATGTCGAGCTCCTTCGAAATGAGGGAAAAGATTGGTTGCCAACCGCCAGTGTTCGTCTGCATAGCACCCAGCAAAAGTTCGCCCGGGGTGCAGTCAACAGCCCAGAGGCTGTCAACAGCTCACAAACTAAGACTGGAGGGGGCAAAGGAACAACGAAAGTCAGAAAGTTCGGAGTGGGAGCAAATAGAGAAACAGGGAAAGATTCCTTTTGCTCAAAGTAATAAAGTTGACGAGGATAGTGAGATGCAGTTCGTCGCTCCCTGTAGAACAAGAAAGATAATCAAATATGCGAGAGCGAGGTGGGGATGTTTGTTCGTCGTAGGATGCCATTGCATGATCGGTGAGTGAAAGGCATGGAACATTTTCTCTCATCTCCTTCTCTCCCAGTTTTTTTTCTGTTTTCATTTTCATTTCCCCCCTTTTTTGCTTTTTTAGTTTCCAATCCTCATTTCGCACATTCCGAGATTGTCTAATCTGAGCGGGGTTCACGGTGGTTGGTGGGGTGTCGCTGCACAGTAGCATGGGCTAAGCGTGCGTCGAAGACACCGCGAGAAGAAGAAGAGTGAATGGGGGATCCGTGAGCCCGGTCAGGCGCAGCACCCTGCGTAGCTTCAGCGTGATCTGGGTAGCGATAGTATCGATTTCCGACCTGAGGATCGACCCGGGGACCAGAGCGATAGAGGCCTGCGAATGTCAGTCCAACAACCGTCACAAGGACAGTGAGAGATAGCTTACCACTTCTCTGGCTCCGATCGACACCCTTGGCCAGGATATAGAAATTATTAACCGGAGGAAACGCAGCTTCTTGGCCAACAAAGGGACCGTCCATATGGAATAGCTATGAGCATGTCAGCATTCGGATCTGATAGATCACGCGGAAGGCTACCTTGGGACGATTGTCTGGGGAGTTGAGGATTACGGGGCTGTTCCGGAACTTTTCCACGAGTGCATCCTTGCCTTGCACAGCTGGATATCATATTCAGCAGGGGTTTCTCATGAGGGGTACCAGAGTGTGTCGACGAACTTGCATAAGACATTTCGGCAATTTTGTCGTGATGGGAATGGAACCCAGGCCTGGAGATTCAGTCAGTGCGATGTCTTTTGGAAGACCTATCAGGTACATACCAGGTATAGCCATCGCGGGCGTTGATGAACTATCAAAAGGTCAATATATCAATATACAACATACAGACTCAATTAGCCCAGAGTAGAAGAAACGAACCGAATGAACATCGTTGGTCTGAGGGTTGTCAGTGAATCTCCTCCTTGAAAAGCGACAGGATCAACACTTACTGAAGCAAAGTTGACGAAAGCGTAACCGACGCTGGAAGATAAAGTTCGTCAATATACATAATAACCCCAGAGAATAATGCAACTTCTAGTCACTCACTTCTGGTTGTGTTCAAAATCTGAGATGCAAAGTTAACAATGAGCCATCGATCCCAAGCTGGACCAGGGTTCATCAGTACTTACCCATTCGCAAGTAAATGAAATCGTAACGATGCAGGCTAGTAGTATCAAGAATCCTCTTCAACTCCATCTAAATGATTTGTTAGACCCGAATTTCATTATATAGGAATGATCACGCTACCCAAGTCATAGGAGCCGGAATATTCCGCAGCATAATCTGTTTGAGAAGACACACGTCAGTTTTTTAAATATTTCTTTAGCACACATTCTCTTTCCTACACCCACCGTGGTACGACTGTCTTCGTAAGAAATTTGGCCAGAGTTAATTGCATGGGTGTGCACCAGGCCCCTATCGGGAACGGGGATCGGCGAACTATCAGGATCTCCACCGGGTGACAGGTATGCCGGCCGTTGTGGCGGAGTCCCGGGTTGAGTAATCGGCTCACGTCGATTTTTGCCAGTCGAAGCCCAGTGACGAGGAGCCTGGCTTTCTGACTCGGGATAGTATGGGATGACTTCCATGATAAAGTCCTGTAAGAAAATGATTAGTACGGTCCAATAATGCAGAACGATAAGGGAGATGCATGAATACTTACTTCTGTTCTGATCGAGTTGAGAATTCGGACTGCGTTCGTGGCTTTGTGGTTATTGAAAAACCGTGCGATCAGTTCATGGACGGTCAACCGAGCCCCCCGCGATGGGTGGCCGAAATGGACTTCTTGAATGGAATGCACGTCCCCAACGAGATCGAGTACGGGCTTGACCTTGTTCACAACATTTGCGGGGTCCACACTAGAGCGGCTCCCACAATACAGCGTAACCAAGATGGAGTCGTCAAAGTTGTGCGGCATGGGGAGCAAAATTCGGGTCTCTCGATTGAACTCTTCCAAAGTGATGGAAATAACCTCCCAGCCGAGATCCATCTCGGCCATGGCAACGAAGCACTTTGCCTCGCGAATATCTAAGAATCCAATCCAGAAGTGACCTTTGGTATTAAGTTCAATAGTCTGAGGACCGATCATAGTTGGATAGTCCTGGGTCTCGGTTAGTCTTGAAACTTCAGAGTAAGAGCAGGGCGCACGAACTTTCTTGGGAAGCTGCTTGAGCAGATCCAAGCACTCAATATCGGTGGAAACATTTTGAACCAGGAATCTGCGACCATGTGCACGTGAAGTCCGTCCAGTGGTGCGAGCTTGCACGGGTGAGTAACTGGGGCTCATGGGGTTGCCTTGGCGGACACGATTCGCAGATGTACCGGTAGCAGGCGCACCCAAAAAGGCCCCATAATTGACATCCGACGATGTTCGCTGACTCGAGAGGCTCGAGAATGCCGAAAGACTCATAGAGTCACCGGCTGCAATGGATGCTCTGGCGACGTTATCAGACTGCGAGACACGCTGTTCAGGCTGAGAAATGAGAGGGAATCCTCCAAATGGGTCCCTGCGAATGGTCAGTTGGTAAGTCAAGTCCAGTGTTCAGTAATCATACCTGGTACGGTAATCGAGAGCGCGAGAAATCATAGGGCTCGAGTCAGGAAGATAACCAAGATCTTCCGGGAAAGGAGAGAAAGTGGCCAGTTGGGCACTGGGGGTATTGATATGGCCAGGACCAGAAGGGGGCAAATTGCCCCCCGGCTGAGAGTGGGACATATTTCGATAGGGATGACTGTTGATGAGGAGGAATTTTCAGTCTGTTCCTCGTGAAAAAGCGGAACGTAGACTGAAACGGACGAGGAAACGTGCGGGAAAAGCGACCGAGTCCAAAAGCGAAGACAATGTCAAAAGCGCGAAGATTGGGATAAAAGGGGGAGGTTGCGAGAGGGAAGAAGAAAGGAAGTAGATCGAGAGAAGGGTGGGAACATTTATAGCGGGCCTCAACTGCTTCCTCCCCCCGGGTTTTTCCAGAGCTTCGTTGCTGACGAGTCATTCACTGGCGTGACCTCCCTAATCGAGGGAACCGCAGCGTAGCGTTGCGTGGGAACCGCAGCGTTGCGTTGGCTAGTAGGGCTTCTGCTCCGTAATCGAGAGAATCCCGGGCTTTTGCGTTAGCTAAAAGGGCCCAGAGGCTGGTTCCATGATTGAGAGAATCCCGGGCTTTTGCATTGGCTAAATGAGATCAGATTTAAGGTCACATTTTGGCCAGTAGAACAACTGATATTCCAGGCATCCTTAGGAAGGAAATTTGCGGAAACTCTCGCATTTATTGTACTATTGTGAAGAGTGTAATCAACATAGTCATATGATTCAGCTGCCAAAGGGGCCACGGTAGCCTGTAGGAGACAGAATTTTCGATACCTCACACATTTGACACTGAAGACTCTTTCAGACATGCGTTATTTCACAAAGGGGAATGGAAGAGTGACATAGGGTACCTGGTCACCTGTACTGTTGAATGTGATCACGAAGACACTGTGTCACTGATGTCAAACTTTTGGCAGCTTTGGATGGTAAGACCCTGCAATGAAAATGACGAACTGATGAACTGTGGGAAGAAGGCAAGTAGGAAGTAGAGACAAGGGAAGTTTGAAATAGTAGTTGCAAGTTGATAGAGTCCGTGCGCCGCGCTAGTCCGCTTCAGGTCTCTCTAGGGATCCCGCAACACTCCACTGCTCAAGCTTGTCGACTGCTCAAGCTCGTCATGCCCTCCATGGCCCCTATTGCGGAGCCTCATGTTCTGAACCAGGTAGTATATATCTGTCAAATCCCCCGAGAGCTTGCTGACTCCCGATAGATCATCATTTCGCCCTCCGACACCGACTACCTAGATCAGCTCATTCCCTCCATTCGCGAATATAGTATTGGCAATCGCACGCCACAGCTGCTGCAGTCCCTTTCCCGCTTTGCGACCGATAAAGAGGCCGAGATTGAAAGCATCTGCAATACCAATCACCAGGAGTTCGTGTCGTCCGTCAACTCCTTACTTCGAATCCGGGAAGGGACGGTTAGCTTGACAGCTGAGATCTTGGACCTCAATCAGTCTATCCAGACAAGCACCGAACGACTGGCCGAGCAGAAGAAGGCCTTGGTGGAGTCCCGTGGCCACCGACAGAATATCGACGAGACATCGCGCGCCATTCAAGACTGCCTGGAGGTCTTGCGCCTGGCCAATCAAGTCCATGACTTGCTGGCGAAGAAGAACCACTATGCCGCCCTGCGTGCATTAGAGGAGCTGCAAAATGTTCACCTGAAGGGGGTCACTCAATACAAAATCGCGGTCATGATTCAGCGCTCCGTGCCGGCCACTCAGCGTGCCATCGCAGAGGCGGTCATGTCGGATCTCAACACTTGGCTGTATCGCATCCGAGAAATGTCGCAGTATCTTGGGGAGATTGCACTGTTCTACACCGATCAGAGGAAAACACGCTTGAAGCAAAGAGCGGAGAAGGTCCCGTACCTTGACCACTTCAATCTCAACTCTGCAATTGAACTCGTAGCGGACGAAAGTGAAGAGTACGACCTTCTACATAACGAAGATCTTCAAGTGGACTTCACGCCGCTATTTGAATGCTTGCATATTCATCAGTCCCTGGGGCACATGGACAAGTTTAGGATCGAGTACGCCAACACCCGTCGCCGACAGAAAGACCTCTTACTCCCATCTTCTATCACTCTCATTGATGAAGACGGTGCGAGCTTGCATAATTTGCTTGAGGAAATGGCAGGGTTTGCGATTGTTGAACGGGCAACTATGAAAAGGGTCCCGGACTTGAGATCATCGGTTGATGTACGGTTCATTTTCCTTTCACCCCAACCCCAATCCGCGGAGGACTTGTCTAACTTGAAATCTAGATCGACGAACTCTGGGACTCTATGTGTCAGGCCGCCGTGGCTGTGATATCCAAAGCCCTGCATGAAGTCGATAACGCCGAGAGCATCCTCAAAATCAAAAACTTGATTGCTTTATTCATGCAGACCATGAATGTGCGTTGATCCCATCTAATAAACGATGATACCAAGAACTGATTAATAGGATAGACGTGGAATTTTCCAGTTCGTGTGTTTGATAACTTCTTATTGAAGCTTTTCGAAAAGTACTCGGAGCTCTTGAAGAAAAGATTTAGCGATGATTTCCAAGAGGTATTATCTTTCACAGCATAACGTGACGTTTCAATTAACTAAAACTTCTAGATCGTTTCAACGGATGATTACATGCCTATGCCAATACAGACCTTGGAAGAGTATGAAAAGGTACTCAACGTGAGCTGGTACAGCCCTGAACAGTCACACGAGGAACAAGTGTACGTCTCATGCCATTGTGTTCCATGTGGCTCTTACTTCAGCTGATCGGTTTTTAGCTTCCCCTGCATATTACCATTCTCGAGGATGTATCCGCTGTGTTGTATCGACATCCGGAATTTCTTGAACCAGTTCTATTTCTTCGCAAACGATGACTTCTCTCACCCTAATGTGATTGATGATACATTAAAAGATGTGAGCGATTTGACGTCCGTTCTTGACACTCGCATTGCTGACTCAATAGGCATTGGATGACCTTCTTTCACGGAAAGTGTGCGACACGCTGGTTGAGCGATTATCCTCACAGTACTTGGGCCAGATTGTCCAGATCCTTATTAACTTGGAGCATTTTGAGCTGGCCTGCCGAGAGCTTGAGTTACTTCTGGCGGCTGCGAGATCGCAGAATGCCACAGGTACTTCGATTGCCCTTAAGGCTACCGAAAAATTCCGAAATAACAAGAAGTCTGCGGAGAAGCGCATTTTTGAAGTTGTCAACTCCAAAATCGACGATCTCATCGAGACTGCAGAATACGAGTGGATGGCACTAAATCCTCCTACGGAACCTAGCAATTACATGCAGACTCTGACTCGGTTCCTGTCAAACATTATGAACTCCACTTTGCTTGGGCTACCGACTGAAATCAAAGAGCTGATTTACTTTGATGCCCTCAGTCATGCCGCAAACATGATCCTAGTAAGTCTCTAATGCTAGTCTCCAACGCCTTACGAGAAGATCGACTAAATGATCAAACAGGCTCAACCGCTCGCGCCAGAGGTGAAGAGCATCAACCCTCACGGAGTGACTGCACTGGCAAAAGATGTGGAATATCTAGCGCAATTCGTGGACAGTCTGAATGTCCCTATTCTGCGCGAAAACCTAGATGAGTTACAACAAACAGTACAACTCATGCAGGCTGATAACGCGGATGAATTCTATGATGTTTCCACCCGAAACAAGAAGTATGGCCGTGTTGATGCTATGCAGGGTCCTCTGCTGCTTGAAAAGTATGGCATTTTCAGATTGACTTGTCGTAATGTTTTGCTAATCTGTTCCCAGGCTCACTCGCACAGTTCAAGCACCGACGAAGGTTGATAAATTTGCTACATTGTCCTCGCGATTCAAGAAGACTTAGTCCCCGCGGACTGACGAGCTTCTCCCCCGATGGGAAATTCCTATGCAATAGCTTATCAAGGATTTCTGGAGCCTAGGCACAGAAAGACCTGTGATTCTATCAGATGCTGAAACATCTACGAATAGTCAACACCAGTTAAGAGCTCAAGAAACAGATGGGAATATTCTCAATGGTATCAGCTTTGCCTCGGCCTTGCGTAAAACATCATTGGTAAGAAAAGAAGAAAAGAGAAAGAGACTAGATAACCTAAAAGTCCCTGCATTCGCCATAAACACGCGCAAATTCGTAAATCACCCCAATATAAGACCAATTGTACTAGAATTAGTTCCTCACTGCCCAGAGTTAGTTTGCAAGTCCGTCCGCCAAAGGATTAGTAAAGCATACCTGCTGAGGGGGAAGGTGCGGGTAGGCATACATCCCCTCGAACATTTGGGATGGGGGCTGGCCATATGAGCCCGTCGGGTCTGACTGAACCGCCCCTGGGTACATGGCGGGCTGGGGACGGTATTCTTGGTCTTGCGGGAGACCGTGCTGTCCAAGGGAGCCATAATCCGCAGGGCCCATGTGTGGCTGAACTCCATGTTGGGTGGGCATCTGTCCAGGCGCAGCGGAAGGCCCTGGAGCCGTCCCAGCGGCCTGGCTTGATCTCTTAGCGTGGGATGTCGCTTCTTCGCGGGGTACGATGTCGATCAGGAAGTCGAACATGTCCGACTTTGAAAGAGCTGCAGCAATGTCAGAGCGCTGCAATGTACGGCGCTTGTTATCTTCAGCATGGATCCATGCGCGCATCGTCAGCTCGGTGATGAAGATATCGCAACCCTTGGCAAATAGGATCGGAGCCTCTGCGGAGATCATCTTGACCTCCGGGTCCGCCTTCATCACTTTCTTGATTCGAGCAAGCGGCAGTTGATGGATCTTATAATCGTGGTTGTCTGTTTCCAAATGGCTGATAACGTGCTGCCAGTAAGTCGTCAAAATATCGCGAGCCGTGCCCTGAAGACCTTGGTTTACCTGGCGGGCGTAAGTGGTAAGTTGCTTAAGATAGAAATCGCTGAACACGTACATTGGCCCAGCTACCAGTGTACAATTCAGCAACCGGGGCGTATCCTTGGGCAGAAAGCTGGAGGGATTCACTTGCAGTTAGCTCTGTTTTCGCTAATGTCTTAAGCGATCACCAGTAGATTCGGAGAGGGATCGGATCATTCTTTCTTGTTCGCATACCGTTGCGCTCGCACCTGCAAATGTGTCAGTGAAAGCTTCATATGAAAATGCGACGGCGGAACCCGTTATTCGACACGCGCCGGACTGCGCGATGATCTTATCACGGAGTGAAGAGGAATCGGGGAGAAAAGAGTGTGATTTACCATAGTGGCCACCATTCCTGATATCATATGAAGGCTGTTGCTGCTGTCGGCCTTGTTGCTGCCCGGTTCCCTGAGAAGCTGGCTCCATGACTGATGGGTATCGTGTGGAGGGTTGAGACAGAAACTGTGTTAAGCTCGGGGAGAAGCTCACGGGATGACACGGATGCGACGCGACCAAAGATCGGTCAGAAGAGGTGGGTTAATCGCAAAGATTGGACCGGGCTGGAGTTGGGAGGAAGCGCGTCGGAGCGTGCCAAGCGTTGCGGGTGCCTCACAGCTGTCTAACGTTTCCGGCCAAACCCCTCGAATGCCGCCTTATGCCAGGGCTGATTTAGGGGACTCCTCCCCGCTTTACATGATATTATGGGTGAACACTAAAATACCTTGATTCCGTTCCGGAGGTTCATCAATTATATTCGATCCTAAGTAAATGATCCCTACAAACGAAGCTGAAGAGCGATAATCGGTACATAGGTACAGTTACTTACGTCCACTCGTAAATTTGCCATGACAGCAAGTATCCGGTACTTACCAATACCGCTATCACGTGCGCTCCACATGACCTGAGATTTCCCTCCGAGCAAGTTAATCCGCTCCGAGAAACCAACAACAGAAAAAAAAACCTACAAAGTCCACTTTCATCCAGCTCCTCTCGATTTCTAAATACCTTCCACCCTGACCCGCAGGGATGGATAATTTAGTTCATACTGGGCCCAGTGTCCAATCTCAGGATGAGGTGGACTTAACAGATGACCAGATTCAACAGCTTTTGCTGGAAGCGGAAGGACGCATGCGCGGTCCTGTTGTCTCAACCACCCAGGACCTCGACGCCGCTTCTTTAAGGTATGTGACAATCAATATGCGTTTGACCACACCTATGCTCACCCTTCTTTCCGTCAGAATTCCCAAGTTATCCTCGGGAACTGCTCTGGAGCCATATGTTCGACAAGGCGATGAAATTGCCACTGTTGATTCGGCCCAACTCATTGACCCAAAGCAAAAGCAGCTATCTAATTCGATACGCTCTCTTGATGTTAAGAATTCCAAAAAAGTGAGTGGCTTTGATTCAAACCTTATACAACCTTGTCTTGTGCCGTGAGGAAAATTTTTCCCAACGCATAGCGCTTGATGCGGCGTAATCAGTCCGTCTTGGCCTGTGCTGCACCAGTGAGAGCTTTCATTTTTCATAGTTACTCTGAGCATACATCATCATTATCATTGATTTTTCTTTTTTTTCCCCCGCTGTTTTATGTCTGCGAACTCGATCCGCTGACATGTCGACACAATCTAGGAGAAACCCACCGCTGGACCGGACTGGTTTGACCTTCCAAAGACAGAGATGACCACTGAACTCAAGAGAGATCTGCAACTCATTCGAATGCGTTCTGTGCTGGATTCCAAAAGACACTACAAGAAGGAAAATGGCAAGGCCAAGCCGCCGGACTTCTCTCAGGTGGGAACCATCATCCAAGGTCCGACAGAATTCTTCAGTGGCCGCATTGCGAAGAAAGATCGCAAGAAGACCTTTGTCGAAGAAACGATGGCATTGGAGCGCCAGACAAGACGCTTCGAATCCAAGTATCGTGACATCCAAAGCATGAAGCAGAGTGGAAAAAAGGCATTTTACAATAACCTACGGGCAAAGCGGAACCGGAAAACTAAGTGAATACGGTACTTGGCTCAACAAGTTTTATGAAAGGCTTGTGGTCTGTGATCTCCAGAGGTCACCGCATTATATTCTCGGGCTTCCAAGCTGGATCTATTCCTGGTTGAAGGCACTCTCAAGAGACTGTACCACCAATTCCTGTCACCAAAGTCAATCTCTATTGCCTCAATGTGGGTTGGAAGGTGGATATTACCTGCATATCTAGAGCGGCCGTTCGGCCGGCCTCCAGGACTTCTTCATGCCCGGCCTTTCCCTCTTCCAGGATCGCAGTTAGCTCACCTGCGGCTTTGTCCTGGAGCACCTGTTCATCCCCGCGAGGCACCGGCGCCAACACGGCGTTGTTTGTGACAAGACTGAAGGCCAGCACGCGAAGGCCACAGTGCCGAGCCACCACGATCTCCGGAACAGTCGACATGCCAACAACGTCGGCGCCTAGCATTCGAAGCATCCGACTCTCGGCCCTTGTTTCATAGCTTGGCGAGGTCAGTCGAAGTGAACATGCATGAGAAGGGTGATTGCACTTACGTGGGCCCTCCAACGAAAGCGTAGACACCCTCATGTAACTTCCTGGTACGCTGAGGAAGAGTGACTTTGTTCCAGGCTTGGTGCACACAACGGCGAAGGTCAAGGTCGTATGCGTCAGATAGCGGCGGGAAGCGAGTTCCGAACTCTTCGGCATTGGGTCCCCTCAGCGGATGACTCCCTGCCAGACCTGCCAGGAAGATATGCTAGGCGGACAGTTAGCTTTCTAGTCCCATAACAAAGAAAGGTCGATCTTGCATCATTCAGCAGGACGATATCTCCCACGTTGTAATCGGAATTCAGGCCTCCGGCCGCATTTGTCACTGTCACATATTACTCGGACTGTCCTCGCATATTGTAGAAGGTGAAGAGTCACTTACACACGACGGTGTCTACCCCCAGCTGCTTGAACACGCGAATGGGAAATGTAACCCGGTCCATAGAATGGCCCTCGTAATAGCTTTGCCCATATTAGCTATGAGGACCTCGGAAATGTAGTTGGCACTCACTGAGCACGGCCAACCATCAGCACTGCGGGGATCCGTTGCCCGAGGAAGCCAAATACCAGCTTGCCGGCATGCCCGGCCACTGTAGATGTGAGTTTCTGCAATCCTCTTCGGGGCATGGGGCTTACCTGTCGGTCGAGGGAAGTGGGGGATTGACGAATAGTCGTATTCGGTCCTGAATTCTGACTGAACAGTGTCTGCCAATCCGCCCAGTCCGGAGCCACATACAATGGCAACTTGCGGGGTTTGCAGAGCCGCAGGCAGGCGGCTCTTCAGGTAAGAGACAGCCTCGTTGGCCTGCTCGAAGGAGGACTTGTGCTGCTGAGCCATATCTTAGACGAGAGGGAAGAATGATGTGGAAAACTTGGGACAGAAGTGTGGATCACGAGAATCTGAAGCTACGGAAAGTGTAGAGGGTGTCCCATTGGTTGGACTTTTCGGTCCAAGTCTACCGTATATCAAACATACCCCGTTGTCTGTCAATAGATTTCGTATACCGACATATATGTAAATGTATATGTATATGTATATATGCTCCTACATTTTCCCCGGCTCCTGGTATTGAAGAAAGAATGCTAGAAGTCTACAAATTGAAAGTCTATATAACTGAACGGCGATTGTATGTTAGCTAAAAAGACCTATCCACCCTGATCTAAAGGCGTTGAGCATTCCAGGGACCGTGCTTGCTATCTTTGAATGAATATCTATAGTTTCTTAACCAGCATATCAGATTCAGAGAGAACATGAGGTTTGGTTTGGTTTGTGAATCCCCGTGTAAAGGTCCTGGGCCGCAAGGCGGTCAGTCCCATCTTGAAACCCGACGAAAAAAACCCGCACCAAACAGACCTTCCACCGCCCATCAACCATGTTCTCATACACAATGCGCTCTGCCACTGGGGCAGGCAAGCGGCTGAGGGTGTGCTATATCTTTCATAACATGCCAAAGCTTCGCTGACTGGTTGTTCAAATAGGCACACGTTCCCTTCCGATCGCTATCTTCCCCGAGCCAAGTGAACACGCCCTCTGCGGAGCCCGTGACAACTCCCCAGGCTGGCACTGCACCGACTCCTGAGAAGGGGTAAGATATCATTTGACTCTACATCATACCGCTAAGAGTGATCAACTGACTGGAATGGTTTCGATTCAGCTTGCCGGTTGCCGAACAGCCTTCCGAACCCCGTGTGCAAGAATGGTCAGTGATGCGCATTACCTCCGGAGAAATAGTGTGAACGACGATGGAGAATGTTCGGCTCATATTATTTAAGGTCTCAACGGTTAAGGGCTCTTGGTGAGGATACTCGACTTCCTCGAAGCGTGCAGGCGATCTACTCGCGACCACTTCGGAGGAAGGCGGAGTACGGCCTCCCTGTGTGCGATCTCCAATTGCGATCGTACAGTGTTCAAAATGTGGAATTCTTCGCCGACTTCGCCATTCGCGCCGCCTATTATCTGAACCTTCCCGTTTCCGGTCCCGTGCCTCTTCCTCGCATCGTTGAACGCTGGACCGTCCCCCGAAGCAACTTTGTGCATAAGAAGAGCCAGGAGAACTTCGAGCGGATCACCCTTCGCCGACTGATCCAGATCAAGGATGGGAACCCGCAGGCGGTGCAGGCGTGGCTCGCCTTCCTTCGGAAACACGCCTTTTACGGAGTCGGTATGAAGGCGAATGTTTGGGAACATGACAGTCTCGGTACAGTTCCCCATGTCTGCCAATTTCTTCGTTTCTGTACTGACCAAATCACAGACGTTGGCAAATCTATGGATTCGTCTCTTCCGGAGATTGAGAAGACCCTGCGCCCACACCTTGAGCAGTTCGGACAGCGAGAGGACAACTCGGCCAACCAGAGCATATTCGACGCTTTGGACAGTGACCGGTTTGTTGAGCGCAAGAACCTCTAGACGCTCATGGGGGCGGACAAGCTTTGCATTTCGGGGGAACATCTGGGCGTCACGTAGTTTTGTATTATTGTCTTCTGCGGCTTTGCGTGGCCAACCACCGGCCCTCTGTATTTTACTGTGATCATATCCAACTTTGGAGGAAGAATGGTAGTTCTTTTAGTCATCATATGATATCGAAGATCCCTCAACTTGCGATGGACAGATATGAGTCTAGACAGCTTTGTTATGTAAGTTGAGGCTCTCTGATTTTTGATTGCCCTGTTATAGATCCAAGAGCGTGCCTCTCACGAGCTGTTAAAACGTCACGTGATTTACGTGTGTTTTTGCGCGGAGGCGCGGGAGTCGAAGAACTGATCTTGCGTTCAATTCACGTTCTTCTGCTTACAGCCCATGCAAAATGCATGTCGCTGTCTGTCCTCATGGCGGTTATGCAACGAGATTCGTGGGTAGGAGTCTTCGCCGTGTCCGGCCAACAGATCTTTCAATTCAACCGAGCAACTGGTATCGCTCCGCCAGTTCGAGCGCGACGCCAGCTGCCCAGAAACCCGTAATCTTTTCCGGTATTCAGCCGACTGGAGTTCCGCATCTGGGTAATTATCTGGGCGCTCTTAACGAATGGGTGAAATTGCAGAATGATGCGAAGCCGGGAACCCAGTTGTTCTTCTCCATCGTGGACCTCCACGCATTGACTATACCTCAAGATGCGGCTCAATTGAGAAAATGGAGAAGGGAGGCCTTCGCTACGTTATTAGCCGTGGGCCTTGATCCCAAGAAATCTACCATCTTCCATCAGTCTGCAGTATGTCGCGTCGATTGCATCAGCACGGCAGTAGTTTGGTGATATTAGAATACCATGCTAACAAATTCCAGGTACCCGCACATGCCGAGCTGATGTGGATTCTCAGTACGGTGGCTTCGATGGGATATCTCTCACGAATGACTCAGTGGAAGGTGAGTTTAATCCGTCTTTGCCCGGTCTATTTGATCCAAATCCAAGCACTAACAAGCTTCGCCATCAGAGCAAGCTTCAGCTGCCCGATGATGCAACTCTAGAGGATTCAGAGGCTCGGGCTCAGCTCCGGCTCGGGCTCTTCTCCTATCCCGTTCTCCAGGCTGCAGATATTCTTGTCCATAGGTACAGTAGCTCTACGATCCAAACCGGGCTGCCCGCTAATGTCTATCAGGGCTACCCATGTGCCGGTTGGCGAAGATCAACGGCAGCATCTTGAATTTTCTCGATATACTGCCAATAGTTTCAACCACCTCTACGGGCCAATATTCCCTGTTCCGGAGGCACTGATATGTAAGATCGTCCCGTGTCTCGACACGATTCCTGGCTAACTTGATCAGCTCCTGCAAAGCGAGTGATGTCTTTGAAAGAACCCACTTCCAAGATGTCCAAGTCACATGCCGATGAGCGATCCAGAATCATTCTCACAGACTCACCCAGTGTCATTCACAAGAAAGTAAAGGTCGCCCTTACTGACTCGGAGCCGACCGTCACCTATGATCCGGTGCGTCGACCGGGGGTGTCCAACTTGATCGAAATTCTAAGTCACTTCGAGGGTGTATCTTGTGAGAGCATTGCCTCTGAGTATCACACCGCGAGCCTCCGAGCGTTAAAGGAGCACGTTGCCAATCGAGTGGCCTACCACCTACAGGATATTCGGGAGCGGTATGTTTCCATCATGGATGATAAAAGCGGTTATCTGGACTCGGTTGCCCAGCAGGGGGCTGAGGCTGCGCAGGCCAATGCCAGTGTGACCATGCGACAAATTCGGGGAGCCATGGGCCTGTAAGTGTGGCGCAGTACTCAGGGTACTAGGAAAGGGAATGTAAGATAGCGATAGCCTCGGCGCGGGGGGGGGGGAGTTGCGTTCTACTGTAACCTCATTGTATGATAAGTGTAATTCTAGGGAACAGAAGCTAACCCTATACTTCATGTGTATACCAATATGCGGCCATTGACCCGATCAACATGTTGGGCGTGCCCTAGCCCCTGGATCTGGCGATCTGAGACGATGGTAGAAGAAACCTTGCATCAAAGTCTATGATGTCGATACCAGGAACAACAGTCTCAATCCGGATCTGGGTCGAGTGACGCATGGACCCGTGGATGACCGAAGTATACGGATGTAAATGTATACGAGTTAATCATTTGTGCATTATTATCCCGAAAATTCGAGCAACCAGGCAACTATTGAGAAGACAAATTAATAATGCAAGATGCTAGAGCGCACTATTTGCCACCAAGACTTAAAATAGCAAGTTTTGAACGTGGTAGCCTGCGGATTCGACTCCCGATGATTAGTAAGGTCATCAATGAGGCCGTCCAACGGGGCGCCTACGAGAGTCAGCAAAGGTGAGACTGAAGTACTCATCTACGGATAGCAGTGTAGATCCATAATTCTTTCTATATACATTTGATGATCTTTTATTGTAGATCCTAGCCCAGGGAAACCGCCACGGTCCCAGGAGAAAGTGGATTGTGAGTAAGTAATCTAAGCCAGAAACGGCCTGGCGCTACAGTGGAGCGTCATTCATCCGCGTCATCTCCCAACCACGCACGCGGCCTACGTACGCACAAAATCTCTTTGATCAAACCTTTTCCTTTCCCCCCTCCTTCTGCATAGATACTCGATTCCATCGGGGTTCAATAGGGTCAAAAAGAAAATTCAAACCCCGAAATTCATAGATACTCGTATGCCTACAAAGTACCGTGGTGACGACCGGGTGGGTCACCGTTCGGCGCCTCACCCGGTCTCCAGCAAGCTTCTGCCGCCTCTTTCTTTGCCCTCGAAAACTGGGATCGATCCACCGAAAGTGCGCGCTGACTGGCCACGAATCCAGACTTTCCCGGCTTCCCGGCTGGCCCGAAAATACATCTGGGGCATACGACATTACTACTTATACTAACCGGGACCCTGCTGGCCCTACTCTCTGTGAACTACCGCCCCTGATCTGTTACATCCCCCCGCCCCCGAAGCTTGATTCTCGGCATATTGGAGTACTTGGGTACTGAGGCCGCTCGCATATTCTGTTCTGCATCCTAAATGAAGAGTACATTGCTTCTCTTGGCGGCTGCGCTTCCTGCGCTGGGTCGCCTAACTCTTCACCAGCGGGATGTTCCCTCTGTCGTGAATTTGGATATCCAGCGTAAAGATGTTGCCGATCCAGTAACTAGAGACCGCATGAGGAGGAAGCGCGACAAGACCATCAACCAGGTCTTGGACAACGAGGTGCGTCCCTACTCAATTCGACCTGCGTCCCCCCCACCTCACTCACAGCTATCAGGAAACTCTCTACTACTGCAATGTCTCTTTGGGAACACCCAAGCAGAACTTGCGCCTAGTTCTGGATACGGGTAGCAGTGATCTGTGGACCAATGCGCCAAACTCCACTCTCTGCGAATCTTCAAATAACCCCTGCAGCTCATCCGGCACCTACGATTCCAGCTCCTCTTCGACTTACGGATACGTCAACTCCGACTTCAATATTACCTATGCCGACAGTTCCGGTTCCAGCGGCGACTATGTTACGGACACGCTTGATATTGGAGGTTCTGCGATCAAGGACTTCCAGTTCGGCGTGGGTTTTACCTCAAGCTCAGCGCGTAAGTGCATCTTGGTTCTGCGTATCCAGAGGCTCCTTCCATACGGGCTAGGCTGACATTCGCGTTTTTGCATACAGAGGGAGTTCTGGGAATTGGATACACCACAAATGAAGTTCAGGTTGGCGTCAATGGAGAAACTGCTTATGCCAACCTGCCCAAGGCAATGGTAAGTAAAGGCCTGATTCAGTCCAATGCCTACAGCTTGTGGCTCAACGATCTGGATGCCAACACCGGCTCGATTCTGTTCGGTGGTGTCAACACCGATAAATACCACGGTACCCTGGAAACCCTCCCGATTCAGAAAGTCAGCGGCGTCTACGCGGAGTTCATCATCGCTCTGACAGGAGTTTCTCTCACCAACTCCTCGGGCACCAACAAGTACTCGTCCAGCGCACTCCCTGCAGCGGCCTTGCTTGATTCAGGAAGTTCCTTAACCTATCTCCCCGATGAAGTCGTCGAAGACCTCTACAATGACCTAGATGTCACATACGAATCGTCCCAGGGAGTGGGATACGTCCCCTGCAGCCTGGCAGAGAAGAATGTCAACGTTTCCTACACCTTCTCATCTCCGACCATCCATGTCTCCGTCAGCGAGTTGGTCCTGGATGCGGGCGATTTGTATTTCCATAAAGGAGACCGCGCCTGTGTTTTCGGTATTGTGCCTGCGGGCGGAAGCACCCCGGTTCTGGGTGACACTTTCCTGCGCAGTGCCTACGTGGTCTACGACCTCGCCAACAACGAGATATCGCTGGCCAATACCAACTTCAACTCGACGAGCAACAATATCCTGGAAATTGGAACCGGTGACGATTCCGTGCCGGGTGCTACGGCTGTCTCCAACCCGGTCACATCCGTGGTCGTGGGCGGGTCTGGAGCACGCATTGGCGAACCTACTGGCAGCTCTGGCATTTTCACTTCTGCTCCAACCTCAACCTCTAAGAATGCAGCGGCACGGATGACCGGCTTGTCCACGCCTTTGGCTCTGGTTATGGTGGGTGCTGGATGTCTCCTGGCGCTGTAGGTGGAAGTCATATAGTTCACACGTTTTGCATGATTCCGCGGTGTTATTGGCGTTGGTTCAAATGGGGGAAATACTTAGTTTTTCTGTTCTCTGTGAATAAATGGTTTTTGATGTGTCACGAAATACGATTTTAATTTTATATCTCATAAGTGTTTTTCAAGTGTATAAAACCGGCATAAAATTGGAATTCGCAGGTTCGGGTGATCGCCGTGCTTGGCATCTCTCCGCGATTTTCGGGTCTTCCTTGTTCCTGCGTCTTGCCACGCGATGCCTCGACTTCCCGTGTCCGTGCTCATCAAGGCCTATCGGGAAAATCCTCTTCTCCCTTTGCTTCTGAAAGAATGTCGCTCTCTTGACTCGGCCCGCAATGAACTTCGGTGGCTCCGAGAACGCGCCCTGCGCGATAGCCAGTCGCCTGCGCGGCTGCAAGGATTACGGCCGGGGTGGAGGTCGCGCCTAAGATCCATGTGTCTCTGGCGCTCTCGAGGCTTTCCTCTCCAATACATTCTGGGCGATCAGCCCTTCGGTGACCTGGAAATTCTCTGCCGACGAGGCGTGTTAATCCCAAGGTCAGACCTTTCCCAACACCAAACACCGCGCGTGTCATTGACATATCTAGACCTGAAACCGAGTCTTATACCTATGAAGCAGCCAGATTAATCTGCCAGTCTATGGAGAGTCAAGATGACGCAAGGTCTTCTAGGTCTCGGTCTCGGTCTCTCCGGGTGCTGGATCTCTGCACTGGCACAGGATGTATAGCGCTTCTTCTGCATGCCCTCCTGGAGTCTCGCTTTAAAGATTTGGCCATTCTGGGGGTGGATATCAGTCCAATCGCTCTCGGCTTGGCCCAAAAGAATCTTGATCATAATATTGACAATGGTCTGCTGTCTCGTCGAGCATCCGCCAACATCCACTTTCATCGTGCCGATGTACTTGGACGGGGTGATGACTCGACCCCTGCCGTGGAAGAAATTCTACCCATATATTTTTCACAAGATGCGCTATCGAATCAATCAATCGGGGCCAATTGTGACTTGCTAATATCCAACCCCCCCTACATCTCTACCTCGGATTTTCGTGATGGGACTACGGCGCGCAGTGTTCGACTTTTTGAGCCACGACTAGCACTAGTACCATCTGCTTCTGATTCCATGGAGTGTACCCATGACAGACCCGAGGATATTTTTTATCGACGGATTCTCACTCTTTCACTCAAATTACAGGCCAAATTAACCGTGCTCGAGTGTGGAGATATGAGACAGGCCGTGAGAGTGGTCGAGATGTATACTGCTATGGCCTCAGGGCATTTCGAAGACTCAAGCGCAGAGATTTGGCCAAGTACTGAGCGAGATCTGGCCGCTCATGGCTTTCACACCCATGACGGATCACGGTGTGTTATTATCAGTCGACGAGCGAAATGATGTAGAAGGGAAGTTCTGGGCATAAAGATGTCGACCTTGATAGTTTTGCCGAATATATTGAGCCGGCTCCTGCTTACAACGAAGTTACCCAACACTCTAAGGAGACTAATTGTGCGGGAAAGCGCTACTAGATGAACCGTGCCCAGTTTTTTTATGCCATGATGCGATGCAATATACAAATCCCTTGAAGGCAGCTAAATGCCTGCATCATGCTCTTGGCTAAAGTTGAACATTCGACCCAAAATATCAAGGTCGTTGTCCATCATGAACTCGCCGAGGTCCATATTGGACCACATGTTGTGATCCGTAGGTTGTGGTGATACGAATTCTGTAGGGTGCGTCGGAGCCTGCAGAATGGGCCCGATTTGAGGATTGATGGACTCGTTCAATGCTGCGATTTACGGATTAGCATCGAGGTCAACATGAATGGAAGCAAAGACCAAAAGACTCACTGGTAGCTTTGAGGATCATCGATAGCTGCGACAGGTATTCGGCACAACGCTCAATCACCCGGTTACCCGAATCCAAACGTCGTAAAGCTTCGGCGGCCAGATCGAGGTAGGGACGATATAGCTCGACCGAGCTCCATTGCTCTGGGCTATGCATGCGTTCTTTTGAAGCAACTAGGAGAGCCCCGAACATAACGAGCCCGGCGTTAAAAGCTGGAATATCGATGTCAGCCAGAAAAAAACCAATTTTTGGAGAGGCAGTCATGCACATACTATAATAGAGAGAATAATTCCAGGCACCGAGCAGTCCTCGACGCCAACCAGTAGACGAGGTGATAGTGTGTACAGTGGAGATAATGGAATGGGAGGATTCGATGCAGTTCTGTACGCCCGTGAAACCCATATGTTGAATGAGTTTGTTATCTTGAGAAGCAGTCTCATCGGCGCCATATGAATCCAAGTAGCCCTCGAGAAACTTGCGGTATAGAAGAATGCGCAGGTTGTGGTACCTCACGGACAAAACAATACCGAATCGGTGCCGGATAGTTGATTCCTGATCCATCTGGGCTAACTCATCGGCAAGTAAGGGTTCATGCCAGAGTCGAATACCGAGCGCAGGTACAATTTGAAACCGCCATTCCTCGAGTTGGTGTTCACCTTCCAAAATTTGGGGGACGGCATTTGCCGTTGTGAGGGGGTGTTCAAAGCCCAAGTTTTGACAGTAACAGTTGTCGAGCACGTTGAACATGACGACGTACAACTTACTGCATACAGGTCAGCGGCTGCAGTCTTATGATGGAAGTCATGTCAACTAACATTGCAGCAGTATAGAACCAGCCGTCTAACTGAGGGTTAGTTTCAGATGTTGGTGCGCTGCTAAGCACTTGCATGTCTTGAAGAGGCATTTCCAGCTTCACATAGGACTCTGGAATTGTGCAAGGCCGACCAAAAGTCATGCTCAATGTTCTGCTTCATTTATCAGCAAACGGATAGTCTGTACATCAACTCGTATTGAGAATTACCTGTCGAGCAAGATGCAACCATACCAGGTCCTCTTTCGAATTTCACTCTCCAAGGGAGGGAAGCGCCGGTTGGCCTCAGGAGAATGCAAACCAAGCTGGAAAGCAGCCGAAATAGCCAGTCCATGTGTGGTCCATGCCTGTACCGACTTTTGTGTACCTTGAAGATACTGGCCTAGGACCAACAAGTACTGAACTATTCTCATCAGTCAGTGCATGCCAGTAAAAAAATCAGTAATGGCATTGATACCCATCTCTAAGGTTGCGTTGCGTTTGGAATCCCGGTCACAAAGTCCATTGGCTCTTTGGAAGTAAACATCGGATTCCTCAATTCTTCTCCCTGTAGGCAGATCACCTTCGGTGTGAAGGCTTGTAGCAATCGCGAGTACGATATTCAGTAAGCCAAGCCACGTCCGGCGCACTCTCTTGAAGTTATCCGCTCGCATCCGAAAATATGTCTCACAGAACGAAGCTTCGTGTATGAAAGGCAGAAGCTGACCAGTCTTTTCAAAATAGATCTGTATCAAATTCCAGGTGCGATCTTCCGACGGAAGGTCCAAAATGTTAACCTCGTTCTTACTTGGTGCCTGCATCCTGCTCCGTAAATCGTTGGAAGGACGAGACCTAGAGACATTCAACATGCCTCCACTTAATCGACTTGGAGATGATAGCGAGGGCACACCGGGGGTTCGTGCATTTCCCCGCGCAATGGCACGGGAAATGTGGCGTAGAAAGGCGATATTGGATGACGGCCCTAAAGCAAGTTCAGTCATCTTTCTCACATGCCCTAGAGCAGGATGACATCTGTAGTACTTACCGAAGAAACCGCAATCCTCTTCGTCGGTAAAATTGATAGCACCCATGCCATCAATCGGGTTTTCGGAAACATCAATCTCGCCAAACTCGGCTCTGTCATGGGTGGCATGATTCGAGCGTGTCAGAACGTCCGATTTAGGAGGAGTCGGTATTGATACACCATCATCGGGAACATGAACGTCATCTTCCTTCGAGACCGAGGGTTGTACCGGCTCTGAAGGGCCAGAGCTGGAATCGTTATTTTGGTTGCGTTCCAACCTGCGGAGGGAGGCTTCTATGTCTTGAATGCGATGTTCCAGGCGGGCCAAATAGCTGCACAGAATGTTAGAGACAATTTCCTCCAGGACAAGCAGGCTGGTACCTTTTTTCGACCGTTAGATTGCATGATGGTCCAACATCCTGGTAAAGACAGTCGCACCCGAGGTCCTTACACTGGGCGCAAGGCCGGCCACCGTCGCACTGCGGCTTATGAGTTTCAATATAGCATGAGTGTATGAGAAGTACACACCCTAGATTTACGGTGACGACAAGAATTGCAGGCCAAGACAGCCCGTCGGCGTTTTGGGGGAGCAGACATGAGGTGAGGAGGAGGAAGAAGGCGGGGAGATAAACCCGATATCCACCGCCTCCCCCGCAACAACCGATTTTCATTGCCTTTTTCTTTCCCCGCATATTCGGTAAATGGGTGACCGAATTAAACAATGACGTTAAATCCCGACTTCCCGATTTCCCCGATGCCATATCTCCGATCTCCCCGCTCTCAAGTCATCTTCAGGCTATATCCTTGAGTTAAAAGGCCATGGGAGAATCTGGGAAGCTATCTGTTGTATCTACATTCTATATCCTCCTTCAGATATGGTAAGTTCTTCAGGCTCAGTCAATTCGAACTCCGACCTCCTTGTTTTAAAAAAACTAACACTAATCTAGGGCTCGCACCAAGTACACGTTGGCATCGTTGGGGCAGGAATTGGTGGCCTGGCGGCGGCCATTGCAATGCGCCACGCCGGGGCTCGGGTCACCGTGCTTGAGGCTGCCGAAGAACTGGGTGAAGTATGTAAACTTGCAAGTTGACGAATATTCTCTCTAACAGCACATGGATATAGATTGGCGCGGGTATTCAGATGACCCCCAATGTATCAATCCTTCTTCAGAGATGGGGCGTGGACAAAGTTATTGGTGATAATCTGGTCCAGTTTGAGGAATTGAATATGCGCCGCAAAGATGGCACCCCGGTGGGCTTCACCGAGATCTCGACTATCGAGAAAGCCTTGCAGCGGCCATGGTGGGTGGTTCATCGAGCTCATCTCCACGAGGGTCTAGCTACTATTGCTACCAAACTCGGGGCAGATATCAAGATCGACTCGCGAGTCACCAAATTAGACTATCAAACTGACCAGGTGACTGTGACTACCCATCATGACGCTGTGTATACATTCGATCTCTGCATCGGGGCGGACGGTATAAACAGCGTTGTCCGGAAGACACTGTTCCCCGATGTTCGCCCGGAGCCACCGACAAAAAATTGCGCATACCGTGCAATGGTCCCTTACGATCAAATTCGCCAAGACCCCATTGCGAAAGAGCTCATCGAGAAGCTTACAATGGAAGTGTGGATGGCGCCCAATTCGTATATCATTACCTACCCAATCTGCGCGGGCACGATGTTCAATCTGGTCCTATCGCATCACCGCCCTGAGAAGCTGCGTGCTACTGAACTCGACATTCCCATCGAGGAGATGCGAGAGGAGTACAAGGATTACGATCCCCGAATCAAGCGGATTGTCGATATGATCCCGGAAGTGGTAAGAGAATACTCTCAAACAGCTTCGTCGAACTTTTTTGACTGACTGATTCTCGCCAGTCACGTTGGCCACTCATGGTGACCGGGCCTTTGGAGTCCTGGTCGTCGCCCCAGAAGAACGTGGTTCTTATGGGCGATGCGGCGCATTCCATGGTCAACCACATGGCCCAGGGTGCAGCCACTTCAATGGAAGATGGAGCTTTCCTAGCCAAGTGTGTGGAAAGTGTCGTTCAAGGAAAGCTGAGCATGCGGGAAGCAGTTGGTATCTACGAAGCTGAGCGTATGCCCAAGGCGTACGAGAAGCAACAGGTGTCCTTTATTAACGGAGCCATCTGGCAGCTGCCAGACGGCCCGTTGCAAGAAGGACGAGACGCCGCCATGGCCCCGGAGCTGCAGGGCAAGTACATCGTTCGCAGTAGTAATCTCTATGGTGACCCACAGACGGTGCTGGATGTCTATGGATACGACGTCCAGGGCCACGCACAGGATGCGATTGAGAAGCACTGTCAAGGTGGGAAAGAATCGGCTCACCAGGCGACTAAAGTCACTGCAAGCCTGCAGCGCAAATACATGGACTGGTTCCTCCCTGCCCATGGTCGGAAATCTGCCGAGAAGCTGTGACGATATTCCAGATGAGGGATTACCAAAGACCTAGTGATAGTTAGACTGATAGGAATACCATTTCAATGTCATGAATTGCATTCTGGTAGCCGTGGCGAGAAAAAAAATATTATGTACAGGAAGTCAGACGGCGATCCGAACTGGGTGGTCTTTCTGAGTGGATTAAAACAATTATGGGGGATGTGTACACTGCGCTATGTTAATGTACTCGAATCTTGCGATTTCCACATCGGGGCAAAAGCGAGGTCGTTGAGAAAGCACTGCTTTCAGAAAAGCTCGCCTTGGACCGGGTTTGATGGAATCAAAATATGCGAATTTTTGGCAGTCTCCAAAAGTAGCCTACCGAAAGTGTGGGTGCAACTCTCATGAGTTCTTCTTCTTCTCCGCCGGAGTGGAATAGCTGCGGTCATCATCACCCTCCACGGCCTTGAGAATTGACTCCATCTCCTTGGCCTGACGAGCCCACTCCTTCTCACCCATCTTGGTCTCACGACGGAACAGCTCTTCGTTGGGCTTGCGGTAGCTGCCACCCATGCGGTCCCATAGGGTGGTGAACTGGCCGTAGTTGTAGTTGAAGTACAGGTGGTGCATGGTGTGGCAAGCAGCACCGTTGACGACCGGACTGTTGGCCACGTACTCGCCATCATGAATGAAGACGGTCCAGAGGTTGATGAAGCCGAAGAGGAAAACGTAAGCCAGCTTCTGCAGGGGGAAGATGAAGGGGAAGACGTGGTACGGCACACTCTGTGACCAGCCGTCCAACGGGTGGAAAGCATGCGAGGCGAAAGGACTCGGCATGATCCACTTGTGGTGCGGCTTGTGCAAAGCCTTGTAGACGCGGGGGTGGTGCAATCCACGGTGAATCCAGTAGATGAAGAAATCGGTGAACAAGATGAAGATTGGGAACTGCAGAATACTGTAGTACGGGAAAGGCTCCTCGGCGACAGTATCGTAGAGTTTGGCGTAGCCTCGAACTTCCAGGACAAAGAAAGGTGCGGTTAACAGAGCCATTATGGGCATAGCACCCATGGTCTGCCTCATTTCCATAGAAATCTGGTTCTTGAGGAATTTGGGGTGGTTGTAGGTGGTCTTATCCCAGATGAAGATGTACGAAAGAGTGGCGACGACGAAATAGACGAGCAGACCGAATATCCTTTCACAACGATTCCAGGTCAGTAAAGATGTTGGAGGGGCCAGGTGGCGTGGGATGTCGCGCATACCAAGTGATCAGGAAAAAGCTCGTGAACTGGCGGTACATGTTATTTCTCGGCCAGGCACTGAGGTAGGCATATTGAGAGGGTTCCAGGTGAATCAACTGGGTAGCAGGCTCATATATGAAGGGCTTATCGGCACCGAAAAGAGCCAGAGAACTGTTGGCGGCATTCACAAAGGCCGGAAAGGACGCAGACGCGGAGAGTGAAGCGGGCAGGAGAGTCGAATAGAGACGATCACCGAGGAATGTGTCCCATAATTCGAGAATTATATCCATGTTGAAGTACACGGGACAGGGAATGGGGGAAAGGGAGTAGGGGAAGGGAGGTGGAAGGGGGCAAAAGATCTCGGCGAATAATAAATTCGGCCCGCATCACACCAGCACGGAACGGCGGCAGCCGTTGAGATTGCACTTATACTTAATAAGTCGAGTATCATTGCTCAAGAGATTTTTTTCTAATTTAGAATCATCTTTAAGAAGAATCGTTTCAATGTTGAAGATCATACGATCAGTATGTTCTAGTACCTGCATAGGCGCAATTGCTTAATTGCTTATCCTTGGGATCCTCGTATCATATGGTGGCTTCCCAAAAAGGTATAGTCCAGGGGGTAGTTGCCCGGTGATTTAGGCATGATAATAAGGCATTAAGGCAACAGGGCAACCGTACTCAGAGGTACCCCCAAGCCTTGGCCCAGGTCGTAAATCCTAGACTTCCGGGTAGAACAAGAGATCTGGGCCCCTGCAAACGACGAGTACCACAGTCATCCACTTCCCGAGTGAACCCACCCTGACACCCTGAGGCATCAAACTCTCCTGCGCTTCTCGCCTACCACGCTTCCCGCGTTAAACGGCTGCCGCCAATTCCACCTTCCCCCCCCAACTCAAACCTTCCCGCTCCCGTCAACCAGCCACGTCCTCACCCACGACTTTCGTGATCCTCATCCCCACTCTTATCTTTAATACTCATTCGGCTTGCTGTGGCTAGCTGCGTGGTGCGTTCCACCAAGCAGCATCGCCGCTTTAAGTGTATTGAGTTTCTAGCTAAGCTGTGATCCTTCGTCGCAAGCTGTCGCTGTCTCACCTTTCACCGAATTCGATCAATTCCGCTGCTCTCTGTACAGCATTTTACTAGTCGTTGAAGTCATCAGTGAAGCCATCGAACCGAAATGTACAACACACATCGCGGGATGGTGCCCGCTCCCAACTCCCGTCTGACGGAGTTGCTGGATCAGCTGCGCCAGGAGTTCGAGACTCAAACGCGGAGCACCGGTGAATTTGAGCACCAGTGTATGTCTCCCCGGTCGACTCCCTCTCTTCCCCTTCCTGCTCCTGGCTCCTCACAGTCTCAATGAGGAGCCTCCCCCTACCATTCAAGTGTCGACAGTCCATCTATGGCTGCGGCTCATGGGTCGCGAACCTCGCTGAAATGTTATCTAACTGACAGATCACGCAGTAACCGGTCAGCTCCAGGAGATGGAGATGATCCGCCAAAAGGTGTATCAACTGGAGCAGACCCAGATCAAGATGAAGCAGGAGTACGTCACCGCCTCTTATACCCCCCTCTTTACCCCCTTCGAGACCATTTCCATATCTAAACTATAATGGCTATTATAGCTACGAAAACGAGATCTTCACTTTACGACGCGAGCTCGAGTCGCGCGGTGTGCAACCTGTCGCCTCTCATATTGCGCCCACCCAGCACACGGGCCCCCAGGCGCAACCGCCTTCTCTGGGCCACGGCCCCAGCAACTTGTTCGGTGGCATCATGGCCAACCAAGGAGGTAGTGGTCCCGGTCTAGCCCCTCCCTCGTCCCAGGATCAGCAGCATTCCCAGCATACCCTTCAACAGCCTGCCTCGGCCACCCAGCCTGGTGCGCCGCAGCCTCCGCAGAGCTCTTTTGGAGGATATCCGCCCGGTGCTGCTGTGAACGGTATGTGCGATTGAGTTGGGAACCGCCGCCGATTTGCTAACCCGTTTGTTTCCATTTTAGGCTACGGCCCCCCTCCCCCTCCTACCGCATCTCCTGGTCCTGGTAAGGGCCGTCGCGCTGCCCCGGGCCCGGCTACTCCTCAGCAGACTCAGCTCGCCTACCCGGATCCCCGCGCATCGCCTCAAATACCTCGCCCCACGCCGCCGAACCAGTCCTCGCTCGTTCGCACTGAACGCATCGGCAACATGCTCGCCAATTGGAACCCCGAGGACTTGCCCGCGTCCCAGAAGCGCGAGGGTCCCGATTGGTATGCCGTTTTCAACCCAGAGGTGCAACGTGTGCTGGACGTTGAGTTGGTGCACCACCTCAACCACGACAGCGTGGTTTGCTGTGTTCGCTTCAGTCGCGACGGCAAATATCTGGCAACGGGTTGCAACCGTTCTGCACAGATCTTCGATGTGAACACTGGTCAGAACGTCGCGACGCTGCAGGATGAGAATGTCGATAAGGACGGTGATCTCTACATCCGTAGCGTCTGCTTCAGTCCCGATGGCAAGTACCTTGCTACCGGTGCTGAGGACAAACAGATTCGGGTAAGTTTGACCCTAGGAGCGCGCGTCAGTAAGGATATGACCACTGACGAAAAGCTTCCCTGAAAATTTTAGGTCTGGGATATTGCCAACCGCTCTATCAAGCACATCTTCTCTGGCCACGAGCAAGATATCTACTCCCTCGACTTCGCTGGCAACGGTCGCTACATTGCCTCTGGCAGTGGTGACAAGACCGTGCGTCTCTGGGACATCTTGGACGGCAAGCTCGTCTACACCCTCAGCATCGAAGACGGCGTCACTACAGTCGCTATGTCTCCCGATGGCCACTATGTCGCAGCCGGATCGCTCGACAAGAGCGTGCGTGTCTGGGACACCACTACGGGATATCTGGTGGAGCGTCTGGAGAACCCTGACGGTCACAAGGACAGCGTTTACTCGGTTGCCTTTGCACCCAACGGCCGTGATTTAGTCAGTGGCAGTCTCGACAAGACCATCAAGCTGTGGGAACTCACCGTCCCGCGGGGCATGCACCCCCACAGCGGCGTCAAGGGCGGCAAGTGCGTCCGGACGTTCGAGGGCCACAAGGTTTGTTTTCCACTAGAGCTCGATGGCGACATGGCTGACATGGATGTAGGACTTTGTGCTCAGCGTGTGCCTGACACCCGATGGCCAGTGGGTCATGAGTGGCTCGAAGGATCGCGGTGTCCAATTCTGGGATCCCGTTACCGGCAACGCCCAGATGATGCTCCAGGGCCACAAGAACTCGGGTAAGACCCGGCCGATCCCAGGTGGACGCACTGATCAGCTTGCTAATTCTCCGCGGAACAGTTATCTCGGTCGCCCCGGCGCCCACCGGCAATCTTTTCGCAACCGGCAGTGGAGACATGCGTGCACGGATCTGGAGGTAAGATTGGATTTCCTGCTGCGTTTGACAGGCAACTGACCCGCTTTCTAGATACTCGAACTACTCTGGACGGTAAAAGGGTGCGGGATGCCTTGGCGCAATGTGTTGTTGTTTTTTATTTTATCTTATTTTATTTTCCCCCATTCTCCCTTCTATTTGCTTTGGAATCATTTTGCGGGGGATGGGCTGCTATTTTCGAATCTGTCGGTTTCTTTCTGTTCCATGAATGCAGGTTCGCAACCCCAATGCAAGTGTCCATAGGTTACCAAGGAGGGGGGTTTTTAATTTTTTCCACGTAGCACGGGTGACTTTCTGAGAACCCGGCAAAGACACCCCTGTCCGGCTGAATCGCCACAGAGGCTCTGTATTGTGGGACAAAGGCTCGTGACCTGTCGAGTTTGACGATTTAGGGGGTAAAAGTCAATCAGTATAGGTGACGGGCGATCCTGTATGTCGGGACCGGTGGATCAAAGTACACACATCGTGTTCCGGCAGATCTGATACTGGTTCGCACACGTTCATCACGCTCGTCACGAGAGTCACGACGGTCACGACGGTCACGACGGTCACGACGGTCACGACGGTCACGACTGTGACGGCTGTGACGCTCGTCAGCTCGCTGTCGGTCTTTCATCCTAGGCAGGAGTTCGCGTCCAGTCCGATGCCTGCAGGAACATCCACCAGTCGACGCCTCCTGGATGCACGACGTGCAGGGAGGTCGGGGGAGGAGGCCCGACTAGTCCATGCACGGTGAGGATCGGGCGATCGAGCTGAAACCCGATCGGCCAGAATTTCCAGGGCCATGGGCGGCTAGCATGGATATTCGATGGGCGGGGATCGGACGCTATTGGCGACTATCGGACGGGCGCAGCCGGATGAGTTCCAATCAGAGTTGGCTTACTCGAGTCCACTTGGAAAGCCCGAAGGCCCGGCCCGCCCTCGAGGTGATGCACCTGAGACTTGTTATTCTTGTTCCTTCTGAGGGGGAAAAACATACATGAAAGAAGGAAGGAAAAACAATGCACATGAAGAGGATGAAGAAAAAGAGGAGAATGAAGTGCAAATGGTTTAAGAAGAAGAGGAGAATAGGAGAGGGAGAGAAGGAAAGAGAGAGAGACAGCGGAGATACACGAAAAACAATTCAGGTCGCCAGTCGCGGCTGCTGGTATTCCTGTCTCTTGTGTACTACTCTCACCGAGATTCCCCCCCTCATCCTTCCCCTCCAGTCATTCTCAATACGCTGGTATCCAATATTCAGTATTTAAGTATCCAAGTATTTAAGTATTGAGTATTTATTCATTATTTGCCATTTCCCTAAAATGATGCGTCCATGGGATCATCCATGATCCCTGAATCCCTGATCGCCCATGCACCATCGGCCTCGAACTCGTCTCCCCTGGACGTCATACAGATACAGGTATAGTACAGTCTATGGATAGTCTATCCCAACTTGTACTATATAGAACCCCGGCCCTTCACGCCCACTTTGATATCCCCTCAAAAGCAAGAGTTGCGGCCAGAACCCAAATATTCTCTCTGGGATTCCCGGGATTCAAGTTGAGACTTCGAAATGGAAACCGCAGAGCCGTACCATTTTCATTCTCACCCCGGTGCTTTTGCTCGTCGTCCCATGGACGCGCCCCTATTCCCATACTACTCCCATCCTCCGTCTTTCTCGCTGCCATACCAGGCACCGCCGTCCACCGCGTATGGCTATACTTCTCTAGCTCAACCCTCGCCATACCACTACCTTGTGGGCCAGCCACTGAGTTCTCCGCCGCGCTTGCTGCCCGAGCAGCCACCCTCTCTTCCAGACATTCGCCCGGCCAAGAATGCCATCAGTCATGTGCTTAAGACCGAGCACGTTGCTAGGCCTTGCCCAGGAGGTTCAACGTTGTCCATGAGCGAGGACTCGAAGCAGGGCATCGAGACCGATTTCTCCACCGGGGTGGACGTCCTGATGAAGGCTATTCAGGCCCGACCAGACTCATCTCCCGTACAGCAGTCCCTGCCTCCTCTCCAGCACCTCACGCCTCCAGGTTATTCTACTTATTCTATGACTTCTCCCCGTCGCATGGTGAGCAACGAAGGACAGCTATCTCGATCTGGCAAGAAGCGCAAGTATACTTGCCATGTGCCAGATTGCGGTAAGAGCTTTGCTCAAAAGACCCACTTGGACATCCATACACGAGCGCATACTGGAGATAAGCCATTTGTGAGTATGACTGATGAAACAGAATGCAACGTGCACTGACAGGACGATCAGATCTGCAAGGAGCCCCAATGTGGGCAGCGCTTCTCGCAGCTAGGCAACCTGAAGGTAAGCATGATCTTGACCTCCCCCCTCTATGCGACCTGGGAAATACACGAATCTTACGCCCTGAGTAGACTCACCAACGCCGTCACACGGGTGAAAAGCCTTTCTCCTGTGACATCTGCCACAAGCGCTTCGCTCAGCGCGGCAATGTTCGTGCCCACCTAAATACCCACATGGACAAGAAGCCCTTCATCTGCCGGCTGGACGATTGTGGGAAGAAGTTTACCCAGCTGGGGAATCTCAAGGTATGCAATACCCCCGTCTACCTCAGCATCTCGTGTATTGACACGTCTCGTTTCCGTTTTAGTCGCACCAGAATAAGTTCCACGCGGGAACCCTCGGAATGTTAACGCAACGCTTCTCCCAGGAGACCGGACCAGCCAACCTACAGGAGCAAGAGCTGTGGGAATACTTCGCCAACCTATACAAGAATAGCAACAAGGGCATCAAGGGACGAGGCAAGGACCGACGTATCGCTTCTACAAGACGGTCTGCCTCGGTAGGCGATCACATGCAACGGATGGCTTCCCTGGAATCAGAGGAGGACATGCACTCCCGCCGGGGCAGTTATGAAGATAGTGTCTCCATGTACACGGCCGGTTCCAGCAGTGACGGGGATGAGCCGGGTCCATATTATATGGACCGGCGGGGACCATGAGGGCTGCCAGGCGCTTCCCTTCATTAAGTGATTCGGTCTGATATAGAAGCCTGGAAAAAAGTATTGGGTTTCCAGGAAATGTGATTTTACGGGGCTTATGTTTTCTGTGCCAAGATATCTATGAGGTTATGAGGGGTCTATATTGGGAATTCTTCTTTTATGGGTTGTATTTTAGCAAGCCTGGGGGCAATACTCCAGCATTGAGGGTTGTACGAGGATTTTCAACAACAGGGTCTCGGGTCAACCGGTTCTTTCATTGTGGATTACAATGGTTTTTTTTTTTTTTTTTTGGATTCCATTTGAATTTCTATTGCCGTCCAATTGGTATTGCCAGTAGGCAGCAATTTACAGGAGGGCCAAAAAATTCATAAGTGCAAGTGGGCCTAACTGGGTGGGGACGATATATATCTTCAGCCATCAGCAAGACTAAACCCCCAAAGATCATTATGAAAAGAAAATAAAACGATGGACAGAAAGGGTCTAAAATTCAAGGAAGAATCTAGGTTCTCATAAGATATCGGGAAAAAATAAAAATAAAAATAAAGATAAAGATCGAGGACGTTCATGCTCCCCGAAATAACGACTTGGCAGAGAGTCAAAGGGGTTTAGGCTCACTTACAACCTCCCATAACCGTCCGGTACAAGTTTGAACTAGTTACAACATTGGAGCTCAGGAATCGACGGCTCACTAAAAAAAAAAAAAAAACCTTTTTTTTTTCTTGAATTTTATGGCCTGCAAGTACGCAGTGCTCAGGTAGTCGGTAGTGTACATTTCAAAGTAGGACAGATCGAAATCCGTCCCACAACAACCATGGGTAGATCATGCAGTGACACAAATGGTTCGAGGGAAATAGGGATATGGGGGGAAGCTACCTAAATTCGAGAAACCGAGCTGATTTCCTCTCAAGATCTGCCGCCGCTCTATTGGTCATCGACATCAGCATCCGCAATCTTCATATCTTCGTCACCATCCTCAGTCTTAGCCGGCGCATTCGTGCCAACGGGGGTTGCATTCGCAAGGGCGTCGGTGATGAAGGCCTCTTCAACAGCCAATTTCCTTCGGAAGACTCGGAGCCAACGACGGCCCCATTGGCGGATGAGTGCGTCTTCCGGCAGATCACCGCTGCCGTCGCCACGCTCCATCATTTCGTCGTTGCTGCCGGCGGCGACGGAGATGATGGAATCTTCAATAAATTTGAATAGCGCCTGCATATCGGCCCGCTCGCGAGCAAGCGTCTCGTCCAGGACACTCAGCTGAGGTTCATATAGACCCGGCTGGGTGCGCGCAGCGACGATCTGGCGCATGCGGTTGGTGACCTTGCCCACAGTCGCAGAGATCATTTCGAAAATGTGTGACTTGGAGAGAACGGTGCCGGCAGCCATGGACTCAATGAGAGCCCACTCGAGGACAGAGAGGGGGGTGATAATAGTGTAGTTGAGCAGCTTATCGATGATGTTGATGGCAATACCCGGTTGGTCCGCCCAATACTCCATGACGGAGGTGATGATTTGGCAACGGGCTTGCGTGGAAGCCGACCCAATAGCCAGCAGGCGGTCCTTGTTCCGTTCAATACAGGACAGGACATGCGAGAGCGACTTGGATCCGACGTAGCAGATCGCTGTCACTAGAGCATCGGTCGAAGGAACCTTGGGATCTTCCACTCCCAAGCTTTGGGCCTGTTCCTCAATAGCTGCGATGAGCGGCTGGATTTCCTCGTCTGTGGCCTTCTTCCGGATCAACTGCATGATCTCCTGTCCTTCCTTGGCGTACGGGGTTTGCTCCGAAGAATATTTGAAATCGGGAGTATCCTTCTCCTTGCCCTCCGTAATCAACGGAATGTAGGGCTCGGGAAGAGTACCTCTGATGCGCTGCGCAAAGCTGAGACGAATCTCTTTATCCAGAGCGCCGTTGATGAATGCCATCCTGGGATGAATGGCAGGAAGCTCAAGATCGTCTACCCTGTGAGGTCGTTAGTTTCCGCGGCAGCTTTTGGTTCGAATTGTAAAAACTTACCACTCGCTCCATTTCCAGGTGAAGCCGAAGTTACTCAGGTGGTGCGCGAACCAATCCAAGAACCGGTTGCTGAGCTCCAAGTCCATAGTGTCCACATTGTTATACAAGAATCTAATGGCACGGCCCAAGCTAGGAGCAATGGCCGCGGGAGCGATCTTGCAGCATTCGGTCAAGAGAGAATGGAAGTACACAAGCTTGTGCTCCGGTGTCGGCAGTTGATATAATTGAGAGAAGACGGCATCCACAACCACGTCTTCTGGCTTCCATGCCTGCACCTCACCGGCCATTTCCCGCATACGGTCAAACGGCGTCGCGCGCTTAACGAAGGTGCCGGCGGCGTACCAGTTGTCCATCTCAATCAAGTACTTGGCCGTGATGATACGGTTGAAGTCAAGCAGATTGATAGTGTCAACCAATGCCTCTCTCAAGAGGGAAGAAGAAATATCCGAAGTTGGTGGCACAGTGTCCACCTCTTGGTCCGCGTAAACGGAGATGTACACCTCTGGGAAGAGAGGTCGCGCACCGTTTGGAACAGGGTTCGGGACTGTGATTTGAGGGAAAGGAACCTTGGCCACTACATCGTAAAGACTGCGCTCATCGGGTTCCTGGTCTTGAAAGAGCTTCCATGGGCGCGGAAGACACTTCAACTCCCAGCCCTTGCTAGCTTCGGCTTGAAGCTGACCTTGGAGTAAACTGATAACACTAGGGCCAGCAGCTTCCTTGTTCTCCTCTGGGCTGAAAGTGTTCACCAGGTCGACCAGGGCGTGGGGAGTAGACGCAATGATATCCGTTTTCTCGAGCAAGGCGTTTGCCTGGGACTCAAATCCGGTGGCAGGAGAGGACATAACGTAGGGGATGGTGAACAGAATGATCTTGACGAGCTCAAGCCCGAGCAAATCTTCGGAGGACGTGGTTTGGAGATCGACAGCACGAGCAAACAGCTCTTCCAGAAGCGGGAAGATGCCATCGCCCTCGAATACGGCTTGCAATCCACCGAGGAAACGAATGAGAAGCTTCACCTCGCGCCATGAACCTGAGTCGATGTATTTCTGAAGAGCTTTGCTAGCCTTGGTCAGCATTTCCGACCCGAGCTCCGGTTTGAGGTTGTAAGCGGCCAAAGACGCTGCGGCGACGAAAGGAATCTTCATCGGTTGTTCAAGAACACTGAATTGGCATCAATTGTTAGTCTGCGCATTAGGAGAGTGAGCATCAAGGCCACGTACAGGTCAAGGGAGATGTTGATGAAGGTGTCGCGCAGCTCCTCATCTTCATAGTTATCCGCCACGGTCTTCGCGATTCTGACGACATCGTATTCGGCTCGTTTCGCAGACTAGAGCATGCATCCAGAATCAGTATCAAAGGCCGATAACTTGAGGGTACACAATTGCGCGCAGGGAAGAAGAAGGATCGTACCGTATCGGCAAGCGTTAGCAGATCGTTGCGGACAGTGACAAACCGGGGCTCCTCATGTCTGCCCTCGTGTCTGCTCTCGTGTCTGCCCTCATACTTGCGTCGCTGAGGGCGGCGATCAGAATCCTCATCATCTGCAAGCTAGTCAGCTACGCGCATCCAATGCTGGAGACTGGCAAGGTGGTGTTGCACTCACCTCGGTAGCGGCGCTTGCGCTGGCCACCACCCCGGTAGTTCGAGTTCCGGCGCTCGTAGTCAGCCATTGCGCGTCAAAGTTGGATTGGCAATGGAAGGTTGCACGGAGTTGAGGTTCAAGAGACCCGGAGCTTGAAAGTGAATGGCAGTTCGGAAGGAGGAATTTCCGACCCGGGCCCCTGCGACCGCTTTGCCTTGTATTCCTGCGCACTAAGTCATCATCTATGGACTGGCAAGTAAGAAATTCGGAGAGCCTTATAAATCCCTTGATCAGTTTTCAATCACATGTGCAAAGTTTTTGCGCATGTATTTAATTTGTCTGGAAACAATGTTCAATTGTATCTCTTGACGTATGCCCGGACAGACAGTTGATGACCGCCTGTTCAGGCTTCAACTTGGTGACTTAATTCAACTTGCTCATATATATTTGCTGGTCAGTTTCAGATGGAAGCGTGTTCAATTAGGCAGCTTTGAACCAACGAATGGGTTGATGTATTCCTGATTGGGGAGACGCGGAAATATTATCCTAGGGCTGAGTCTGCTTCCAACGTCACTCAACGTACGAGCCTTTACAACGAGATGATTGGAGACAGTTCCTTCAGAACGTATATTCGATAGTAGAGAGAAGGTAGCCTCTCTCCGTCTCCAGACCGAATCCCAAAAGACCTACGATACAAGGCACATGCGCATCTACAGGCCAGAAACAAGGGGAAACAAGGAAACCGGTCTGCTTCAGAACTGGGATGTGTAGCTCATCGCCGGCGAGTCGGGGAGACCGGAAACCAGCCGAGCCCGATAGACCAGACAATGACATTGCAAAAGAACAAGACGAAAAGCAAAATGACGCACAGGGGAAGAAAGGGAAATAGGAAAGAAAAGAACAGGGTTTCTAGCGCTGCAAGTCGAAGGAAGTCAACGACAGGGTAAAACCGCGTAAACCGCGTGCCGAAGACCCCCTCAAAGATGGAAAAGAAAGCCTCTCGCACGGTGATGCATTTCGGATGTCCCGAGTCGAGATCGGCTTGCTGCGGGTTTCCTCCCCCTCGACCGATGAAGCTATGCAGTCTTCAGTCCCGGAAAAGGCAGACTTGCACAGAAAGGGTATCACTTTTTCCTCCCAAGAGTTGTCGCAGACACCTCAAAATAATAAACTCCAGGCCATGACCTCCCACCGTTGCGTGACAATCATCAGCCTCCCCTCAATCAAATTCGGCTCTCCGCGAGAAAGAATGTTGACCACGTTTCTCCATTCTTTCCCCCTTATAGCCCCGATGCAGTTCCGCCAATGTCCCGCTGGTTCAAGATAAAAACACAGCAAAAGGCCCGTGCTCTCCATTCAGAGCCCACTCTAAACACCAAAAGGTCCTCGGGTCGGTAGGTCATCGAATTCTCAGCACCGTGCGGAAAGCACTATGAACAAAAAAAAATGTCCCTCGCTGAGGCGGCATTGGTCCGCTCAGTCGAGGTGGGCCATCATCTCCTCTTTGGAGAGGGGCTTGAAGTTGTTGATATCAAGTCCCTGGGCCTCGAGAGCCGGGCGAGCGTGAGGGGGAACCAACTGTTCGTTCAGGTGAGGAGCAATCGAAAGTTCTGCAGAGAAAAGTCAGCAATGTTGGCTACAGTAAGATTTCCACCGCATAGACTTACCATGCCGCGAGAAGTCGAAGCAAGCGGGCATATCCTTGGACGGGTTGTTGTGATGACGAGAGTCGGGTAACCGGGTGTTGGGATCCCGAAGTTCGTCGAAGAAGGGGTGGCACATAGCCTCAATCGCCGACAACCGCTGGGTGGGGGTATACTCGAGAAGAGCCGAGATGAGGTCAATGGCCTCCGGGGGGGCCTTGCGGAAGACCTGGTCGGGTATTAGTATATGCGGCAATTTTGTTGGGCAGCGAGGAGGGGGTTACAAACCTTATTGAAGGGATGCGGCTTAATCTGAGGGAACTTGTGCTCCATGTAATTGGGATTCATCGTGCGAATCTGTTCCCGAGTCGGAGTACCAAGCACCTTGATGATTTCCACCAGCTGGTCAATACCCGATTCACCAGGGAAGAGAGGTTGGCCCAGCATCAGCTCGGCCATCACGCAACCAGTCGACCACACGTCTGATGAAATAGGTCAGCCCCCGATTCTTTCGAATAGATTCCAGGGAAAGTTACATACCAATCTTGGTTGTGTAGTTGGTGGCGCCGAAGATCAACTCCGGCGCCCGATAATAGCGGGAGCAGATGTAGGAAACGTTGGGCTCATTCTCAATGAGTATCTTGGCAGAGCCGAAGTCGCAAAGCTTCAGGATGCCGGTGGCAGGGTCCAAAAGCAGATTTTGAGGCTTGATGTCGCGGTGGCAGATGCCTTGTGAGTGGATGTAGGCGAGCGACCGGAACAACTGGTAGATGTACAGCTTGACCTCCAGCATGGGCATCGTCGTCTTCAACTTGTTGAAATAGCGAGAGGCGCGATACACGGTTTCCGGAACGTACTCGAGTATCAGGTTGAGGTACACTTCATCTTTCTGCAGGTCACCAGGACCGAGTTAGTCGGGAGAGGCCAGGCAGCGGGAGGTCGTTACACATTACCCTGTCGCCGTTGGAGTAGTAGAAAGCCTTCAGCTCGACGATGTTGGGGTGGCGCACGATCCGCATGATCTGAAGCTCACGGTTCTACAGAGAGGCGAGATGGGTTAGAAGGACTACTTGCCGGTCCAATCCGCTATGGCTCGGCTTACCTTGAAACGCTTGTCCTGGAGGACTCTCTTAATGGCAGCGTCCTCGCCGCTGGGGGCCATCTTGGTCTGAAAGACCACACCGAAGGACCCATTGCCGACGATCTTGCACTGAGTGTAGGAGATTTCCTTGTGTTCACCGGTCAGGCCATCTTGGACCTTTTCACGGATGACCTCTGTTTAGCGGGAGGGGGTCAGTAGGACTCCATTGACGGGAGGGGAGATGGCTTCTTACCACCCATGCGCAAACTCGGGAACAAACCCGGCCGACTCTGTGACATGGTGGGAGGGGTTTGATGCTAAAGGAAGAAGGAATCCGTTTTGGGCAGAAGGTAGGTAAATTCGGTGGAGTAGCTTCGGATCGGAGAGGGGAGGGGAGGGGAGGGGGAGGGCGGAATGAACGGGACGAGATGAGAAGAAACGGCAGAACTGCCAAGATCAAGAGGAAAGAGAAGAAGAAAGACGGGCGAATGAAGCACGAGTTGAGGGGCCAATAAGATGCACAAGTAGTAAAATGGGGGGTGGGTGCTTTTTCTCAACCAGGGCGAGTCGGAAGTGACGTTGACGGGAACCAGGAAATGCTCCCCTTTGCGGATTGTGGTGGTCGGCGGTCGGTCGTCGGTCGTCTTACGGGGGAAACGGGGGGGGGGGGATGGGAAACAGAGGGTAAGGCACGAAAAAAAAAGAGAGGGGCGGGAAAAGGTAAAACTACCTGAGCTACTTCCTCAATGGTGCTGGGAAAATCAAAGAAATAAGAAATTCAAAAAGCCAAAAAAAAGGGAATATTATAGGTATGCTTTATAGAGTATCGTGTTCCTTTTTCAGCCCTCGATATGATCTCTCGATTTCCCTTTCCCCCATCTTTCTCGTTGTTACCCCCTCAAATCTTCAATTACCAAGGTTCTTTTGCCTCTCGAAACAGCCGTGACGGGTGGATAACGAATACGGTACGGTTACTTTACGGGCGGAGTGTGATATCATCGGACCGGGATTGGCGTGTTGGGTGTATTATTCACCAATACCTGCCAGGGTACGGAATCTCAGCCCAGAAAACCGTATAGTCTATAGAAAAGGAAACAGAAAAAAAAAACAAAAACAAACACACGGACTTAAATATAGACCTAGAACTTCCTCCATAGTGAGAAGTGACAGGAGAGAGAAAAGAAACGCTAATTTCCGTGAATCCCGTGCAAGTCGGGTGACCAGCCGTGATTTTTACCCAGGAACGGCGGTTATTGGTTCCCTCGTGACCTGCCTCGTGACCACGATGTCATCGGGTCCAGCTGACTTGAGGAGCTTGGGCCACGCACCGGTTATGGCTGATGTCTTTTATGGTTCATGGTTACGATGGTTGATGGAATAGTGCTCTGATACCGTCTCCTCTCTCTCACATTGCCTCCATTCTCGGTTTCACTTCTCTTCACTTTTTGGTGGGATCTCGGTCTGTCACTTCCTATGCAAGATACCGCCGGCTCGCAGATCCTAGGTGCAAGGATCCCCTTGGCATGTGAGGTCGAGGTCAAGTCTTCTCAGCCGACGCCGCAGCTCCGAGCGATTGGGATTCCAGCCGTCGTCCCGTGCTGCATCCGGGATTCTTGACGGCCCTTCAGAGATCTAGCCCTCGAGATCCCAGGAACCAAAACCGAAAGGAAAAAGTGGAACGAAGGCTTGACGTTCTTATTTGCTTTATTTTTGCTTTTTCCGTTCAAAGGGGCTCGGGAATGTGGTTCCTGACGCTTGCCCCTGATTGTGGTCATATCTCACCGATCTCTCGAAGCTGGCGAGGTCTAGATCGGCCAATGCGGACCTCAACCGACCTACAGTCTATCTTGATGTCTGCATCCTTGACCCGAAGGTTGGTAGCTGCGGCCCTGACGCACCTGGCTGAAAAGGTCGACGTTGAGAAGCTACGAGCTGTCGACGGCCAAGGCTGCGGGCCTTGTACGACACCGTAAATACACCCTGTCGTTTCTTGTATGAATTATATTCTTAGCTACAAAGAGGTACCTGAGCAACTAAGCCCCGTTGCGTCGACTGTACCACAGCCGTAGATCGACATCACCAGACCGGACTCGCCACACACCTGTCATGCGGACAAGAACGCTGTCATCCTCGGTGACGTCGTCGGATCCGATTTTCTATTTTCTATACTCCAGCACTTACTGGTTCACGGACTGTACCCGACTGTGACCCTCTCCTCTCAACATACCTCGCTAAGAACCTGTGGTGCCTGACAGTCTCGACGACTATGCATATGCAAAAAGGGGAATGCCTGAGAGCACGCAAGGCACCGCATGCCATGTCCCTACGATGTCAGACACGTGGGAAGATATCTAACCTATGTTCCCATCGCCCTGATAATTCTCATATTCCCATCTTCCCATATTCCCTGGTCCTGAGGAATGCCCCGAAACATGCGAAACATGCGGAACATGAAACCCAGCGCGGCTCATTGGTTGCCCGAACTTGGGATCCCGACTCGTTTTCCATACTTTCTTGGTTCTGTGGACCATCGTTTGCTCCTCCCCATTGACCCAGGATGAGTGATCTGCCATCTTGACGACGATCCAAATTATACACGCTTAAATGCCTTACTTCGGTACTCACTACAGTAGTGGCATGTTGAGGGTTTTATTTTCGAGACGTGGAGCCCCGACCTAAACCCCCATCACGTCGCGCCTTTCCCCCTTCCTCGCAGTATAACCCGATGAGAAGTCCATAGCTATCCATAGCTATCCATAGCTATCCATAACGTTCCCTAAAAACTGCCCCCATCAGGTACGGGAGCCACGAACTTTTTTTTTTTTCTTCTGTAGCTGAATCTCCGGGTACATCCAGATAGTTCCAGAATTACCCCGACACCACATTCTACCAGGGGTTGGAGAGCCCTAATCTCCGGGAGAAGAGATTCCACACAATCCTCAAAAATTGCCGACAATCCAACGGGGTTCAGATAGTGGACACTTTTACCCACAATCAATTTCAAGGAAACGAGAATTACACAAGAGCGAAACAAAAAAAGGGCATCGATTGGACAACACCGGAGGAGGGGAGGGTCTCGGGCCCCCGCCCTCAAACTGTAAATGTTGAGACTTTTGAGCTCCCCAGTCCCCGCCATTGACTGCACCTCGACCGACTTGGGCCATGATGTCAGGCGTCAGAGGCTGTCGAGTGCCACAGTGGGCTGTGGCGCCCAACAGTATACTCGTACTTCTGAAGTCTTGGTTGGGTGACCTTGATCCCATGTTGAACTTGACATGTTGACAGGTAAGAGTATCGTATCCTTTGGTGGGCCCCCCTCCCCCGTAAGGCAGTGAGACAACGGTACAGGATGTGACCGAGGAAACTTGGGCCAAGGGTTGGGTGGGGAATGAAGTTGAACCGTTTGTCTTCCTATGCGACTAGAGGCTGCATAAGGCCATGCCCCCTTATGCACTCCGGAGTCTTTTGGCTCGCTGGTTCTCCAGCAGTCCCACTCGGGGCCCACCGTACACTGTTTTCGGCTGCTTGGTGGCCCCTCAAATACCGATTACCGCCTTGAGGTCAGGTGATTTGGGTAATTTGATGGGATCACAAAATTTGGATCCGGTGTACAGTACTAGTGATGGGGACGTGCTAGATGAGATCGTACATATCGGGTACAAAACATCCTCCCAGGCACCCGGGCACTCACCCAAGTACAGAATACAAAGCTCATGCGATTAAAAGGGTCAAAAGACTGTTTTACATTGGTCTGTCTATGATGCGAAAACATAACCAGAGCCCCCCCCCCCCCCCTCAATCCTCGCCATATCCGGGCCTCACACGGCCATGAAAGGAAACCAGATCGATAAATAAGATGAAGACCACAGACCAAATAGCCGGAGATGCGGGCATCAATATGTTGGTGGAGAAAGGTGATCAAGGGAAACGGAGTGTGAATCTATACAGAAAAAAATATTGGAATCTCCATGGCGCCAAACAACTGCCGCCTACACCGCAACCCGTTTTTCGAGGGATAAAACCGAGAGGGAAGTGAAATGCCATGTCGTTCCAATCATCGAGGAGCGAAGAACTACTAAAACAGGGGTGATGAAGAGTGATTAGCTCGAGAGATGTGGGTCATATGCATCCGACTCGAGATGGTGGGCTCGCAGCGAGGTGACGAGCTTAGAAGGGAGGAGGGACCATGCTGGCAGGGTCGACCTTCTCCTGCTGCTCCATCAACTCCTCACCGGCAATCTCGAGGGAGACGGCAAGGCCAACCTTGGCGGTTTGCTGTACAACACGAGTCAGTATCGAATTACACGAAAATATCAACAAAGATTGGGGAGTGTATCATACCTTAGCCTGGTCAATCTCACCAGCGAAGGTCAGAGAGATGGGCATGGCGATGCGCTTCTCAAGAAGGCAGCTAACCTTGCCGGCGCTGTCGACCTGGGCGCGGAAGGAAGAGGCACGGAAGTCGTACTTGGCACCGATGGCGGTGGTGCCATCGCGGCTGGGGCCACCCATCATCATAGCAGCGGCGTTGGGAGAGAATTGAAGGTTCATGTCAACACCGGCCTCGACACGCTCGGATAGCTTGCGCCAGTAGGTGGCAGCGAAAGTGCCCTGGGCCTGGAGCTGAGCGGTACCGATCCAGTCGTCACCCTTATACTTGGCGCAGTAAGACAGAGCAGTTTCGGGACGAGCGTTGAGGCCCTGGCGCTGCCAGATGGCCTCGAAACCGAGAGCAAGGCTGGGAGTGATGGACTGGAGGTAGCTACCGACGAAGATACCGGTCAGACCGCCCTCAAGGCAGGACGGGTTGAAGGCCTTCAGGGAAGCAGAGAAGTCATCGCCAGTGTAGTCATTGTCGAGCTGGAGCAGGCCCTGAGTAGCACCGGGCATGATCTGAGCGTTGGCCTTGGTGACCAGAGCGGAGGTCCAGCGGTGGTTGTAGACGGCCGAGAGGGTACCATCGCTTCCGAAGTTACCTTGCATGAAGACCTAAAGCAAAGAGAAATCTCGTTTAGCAATTGATCCCGTTGATATTATCAAGATCCGATGATAAAGGTATGCGATGACTTACCTTGGGGCTTCCATACATGGCGGAGAAAGCGTACGGGGGCAGGTTGCCGGACGAGCCCATGGAGAACGCGTGCGACACACGGAAGAGAGGACTCATACCGAAGACCTTGGTCAGGTCTGCGCGGAGACCGGTGAACATAAAGTTGGACAGCAGGACCTCCTTCTGAACCTCACGCGCGATGTTATCCACGGTACCCGGGTTGGGCAGGTTGAGCAACGCCCTCCGCTCGGAGAACGTGGTGTATGCATCGTTGATCGCCGCAGTAGCGGGATTTTCCGTGAGGAAGGAAAGAGATGATGTGAGATTGGACATTTTGGATGTTTTGGACTCGAATTATCGAAGGTGCAAGGTGTCGTCACGCGATGCCGGCCAACAGGTTCGTCGCGGGAATAGGGCAATGGAAAAGGGTGAGGAAGGGTGAGACCAGCCCGGGTATATCTGGGATGATTAAACGTCTCAGACCGTGGAAAATATGAGAGAAGGGCTGTATTTGATCCGCTCGGGGAGTCGGGGGTTGATCTGAAGGGAGCGGAGCTGGAAGACTTTCTAGTGAAAAAGTCGCTCGGCGTCTTTGGTGTTTCCCGTCCACCGGGATATTAGGTAAGCAGCACCGGACCTTCTCGGGCGCCCTTTTAAGAGTATGCGAAGTCGAGCTGAACTGAATGACTTTTCTCAGAGGCATTAATCTCTTCAAATTGAAATATACTACCGTCTGTATCCAACAATAACTGAAAACTGTTGTATAGGTTCCTAAGTGTGTGCATTTCCTTGTTTACTAGAGGGCTCCACCCGGGATCGCAGAATATCTTAGATACTTACCGTTATCGCCTATACCGCCTCCAGGGCTTCACTGCGTTCGTCTCTCTCCTTAACCATTCATTCCATATAAAACTTCGCCCGTTGGCGGAGTCTTCTTGCTTCTGTTGTGTTCGACCTGGTTTGAGAGCCTAGCTTCGCCTTGAAACTCTACTAGAAAGGCTTTCTTTCGTGATTGCTGTCCCACCATACCCCGCGACCATGGACACTCTACTGTAAGTTAGCTCCTCCAACTCATTCGCAGGTCATGAAAGTCAAGTCTCTAGCTATATCTATGGAGACGCTGGAATCGTCCATGCCTCAATGACCTCTCGCCGAAAAGCAGCCGCTTGAAGAGCTATCCCGCCCCTGGACCTAGAGCTGACGTCAATCAGAACTGCAGAGATCGTGGCTAACTCGCCGCAATTTCGGCGGAAGTCTTCCATCTTTGTCGATGCTATTCACGATCTGCCGGAAAAGGCCGATCTAGCGCCGGCTCAGCTGTACAGCACGGAATCAGGCCGCCTTTTTCACTCGGGCCGGATCGTGATTATCACCGTGGGGTTGCCCGCAAGAGGCAAGACGTATGTACTGCGTGGTCACGGATGCCATTTGCATTTTCCATACTAATCTTGATCATAATTCAGCCACATGTCGGTAGCTTTGGCCCGGTATCTTCGATGGTATGTTCTTATTCGTTCCCCGACACGGGTGCCTTCCTTTGATCGACCTCATGCTAACAAATAACGCAGGCTTGGAGTCAAGACCAGGATCTTCCATCTTGGTGATTACCGACGTGCTACTATCCCCTTTGGCGAGGACATGCCAGATGATTACTTTTACGTGAACGGTACGTGCCACTGCAATGTAGTTTGAAATGGAGAAGCTAATCGATATTCAGCAACCGCGTCATCTGTTCTACTCCGCCAAAAGATTGTCAGGAAATGCCGTGAGGATATCTATCATTTTTTGAACCATGAAAAGGGCCAGATTGCGATTTACGATGCTGTTAACCCCTTGGCATCGGGGCGCCGTTCCCTTGCAAAGGAATTCGCGAAGCATGATATTGAGGTATATTGGTCATCGATTTCAAGGTTTGATTAGAAGCTGACGCATCCCCAGACTCTCTTCATCGAATCCTGGTGCGATGATGAACGTATCATCGAGGAGAATGTTCGCAGAGTCAAGATCTCGTCCCCGGATGTAAGTGCAACAAATACTATGCAACTAACTTGGGGATGAGTGTAAGCTGATACTGTTTAGTATGTCTCGTGGAGCCCAGAAGATGCGGTCAAACATTATTTGAGCCGCATCTCCTCCCGCATTCCTCAATTCCAAACTATGGAAGAAAAGGACTTGAACTACATCAAGGTTTGCGCTTTTGGCGGCTCTATGTTGTCTCACGTGCTTACTATTATAGATGATCAACGCGGGCGAGCGACTCATTGTCAATAATCGAAGTTTTGGCTACCTCTCTAACCGCATCGTTTTCTACCTCCTCAATCTTCACATCAAATCACGACGAACTTACTTTGTGCGAGTAAGGATATATTTGGCCCCCGCCACGAGGACATAAAAGCTAATCAATTATCTAGGCTGGCGTCTCACTAGAGGCTGATTCTTACAAAGCTGATGCTTCTCTTTCCGAGCAAGGAGAAGAATATGCTAAGAAGATGACCGAGCAACTGCTGGCCCATCGTGAGCGAGAGAGAAAGGAAATGATTGACCGAGGCGAGACCGGCTACGAACTTCGATCGCTAAAGGTCTGGACGTCTACGAGACGTCGAACTGTCGAGACTGCGAAATACCTCTACGAAAGAGGATACAAGGTTCGACAGCGCTCTCAGATGAGTCAACTCAACCCCGGCGTTTGTGAGAAGATGTCGGAGAACCGAATTAGAGCCGAGTGGCCCGATGAGGTTATAAAGCATGAGCTCGATCCCTATCACCACCGGTATCCCCGGGCAGAGGTCAGGAATTCCTCCTGCTGACGGGTGTTGAAAACTTTACTAACAATATTCTCATAGTCCTATCACGACCTCGCTGTGCGCCTCGAGCCAATTATTCTGGAATTGGAGAGAGAGCAGAACGACCTTCTCATCATCGCCCATGAAAGCGTCCTGAGAGTCTTGTATGGTTACCTCATGGCCTGTAACGCTGCCGATATTCCCTTTTTGGAGTTCCCTCGTGACGAAATTATTGAGGTAGGACACTTGTGATGCAACCCAGGTGGATTACTAGCTAATGTCATACATATAGATTATCCCCGAGAGCTACCAGAATGAGGCCTCACGTATTCACATCCCCGGTCTCCCAGAAGAAATCATTCCCGACTCGCCTGAAGACTTGAAGATCCCAGTGCCACCAAGTGGAGGGGTCTCGCCGATGCAAGGCCTTGGCAGTCCGCTAGAAGGCAGCGCGACGCCCAAGAGTGGATTGCGGACTCCAAGCGGAGTTCGGACTCCCCGCGAGCCTGAGAGGATCTCGCAGCAACATGTTGAAGACGTTGTGTAGGGCGATAGTTGCCGATTCCCACGTTTTGAGAATTTCTAAATCCTTCCCGTTGCCTGAAAATAAATAGGCCAATTGACTAGCCCCCGTGCAGCGTTGATACAAATACAATGCTATCCCCCTTTTGAAGTTCGTAGGTTTCCTCGCCTTCTAGTTCCCAATCGGCGTCGTTGATTAGGACGAGAACACCTGGTCGACTTTTCCGGAGTGTTAGCTATTGTTTGACCTAGGTTGTCCAATCCACGTACACATTGTCCTCCATAATAAACATCTCTTTCCGCTGGTCTTGCATCAGATTGTCGACTAGGTACCGCAACAGGTACGAGATGTTTGGTTGGCTCCCGTCTTCCAACTGGGTGGGTAACGTAACACTGTGCTTTCGCTCATTGCCGAAGAGCAGCTCGAGGCCACCACTGTAACCGAAGACCCATTAGAACTCTGACTGAGCAATCTCAAGACGGAAGCAACGGTACGTGAACTCAACGGTAATGGGAAGAACGGAGGCCCCGTTTGCGGTTTCGGTCATTATAACGAGTATCTCTAATGGGTATATTAGAAGGTAAAGAGGATATTATTCGCTCGTCTGTCTGCACGTCTTTTTGGAGGGGTTTGAAGAAGTGCAAGTCGAAGTTAGATGAGAGGCGGAGAGGGGTGTGCGCTCTTATCGATAAGGCTCTTCCACAATCTTTCGCGACAGCTCTTTCTCTTCGTCATTCGGCGAACGCAACCCCGGACTTTCGAGTGCTTGCGACATGGCGTCTGTCTCGACCGACTATATCAGTGTGGGAGGAAACCGACACCCCGGTGCGGCGGATTGGGATGTCCAGACAGGTGTCCTAGCCTATGGCGCAGACAATAATGTCGCCTTGTGGAAGCCTCTGGTAGGTTTAACAGTGCTCAATCACTGACGAGGGGTTGGAATTGAGACTGACGCCTCTTATAGGAACCCTCTTATCAAGGAGTGTATGCCCTTCTCGTGGGTCATTCCGACAAAGTCAGCATAATCAGGTTTTACACATGCCCCTCCACTGGAACGAGATTCCTTCTTACCGGCTCCGTCGATAAAACAATTCGAGTATGGCAGCAAGACTCCAACGACTCGGGAAATTACAAACATGTTACTATCCTCGAGGGCCACACGGGGTCGGTGAATGCACTAGCTGTGGCCGACGGCTCAGACGTTGTTGCGACTGGAGCTGCCGACGGAACAATGCGCACTTGGAGACTCAATGTCACCGCGCAGGGTGAATTGAAGAGCGAGCTGCTTGAAACAATAACTTTGAAGCCTCGATTTTTCCCATTGTCTCTAGCTCTGTACGTGCTCGAGGGTGACCAGGGAAAGTCGCTGGTTTTGGCTGTCGCGGGAACTACCACCGCAGTGCAGATTTATGTTGCGGAGGCCTCTGACAAGCCAACTTTTCAACGGCGTGCTGTTCTCTCTGGCCACGAGGCTTGGGTTAGATCTCTCTCATTCACACAAGATACACAAAGCAGCACAAACGATATTCTGCTTGCCTCCGCCAGTCAGGACAAATACATTCGTTTATGGCGACTGCGCCGAGGCGAAGTGGAGATTTCCGCACCTGTAGACGATGATGCCGATCCTCTTCTGGGTGGTATGGAGCCAACATTATCGAATAAGGCCCATGAATTTGAGACGGCTGGTTCCAAATTCTCAATCACTTTCGAAGCCTTGCTCTTCGGAAACGAGGACTGGATTTACACTGCTAGGTGGAATCCTGACCCAACGCGGTCACAGCTTCTTTCAGCTTCTGCTGATAACACAGTCACAATCTGGGAACAGGACCCAGTATCCGGTGTCTGGATGTCAGTGGAGAGAATGGGAGAGATCAGTGTGCAAAAAGGATCCACTACAGCTACTGGTAGTACTGGTGGCTTCTGGATTGGGCTCTGGGCACCAGATGGCAAGAAGGTCGTCAGCCTGAGCCGGACAGGTAGCTGGAGAATGTGGGAGCACGAGACCGATGCGGACATCTGGGTACAGAAGTTTGGTATTTCAGGCCATGTTCGCTCCGTCAATGGTGTTCGGTGGGAGCCTAGCGGTGGGTATCTACTTTCTACCAGTGCCGACCAGACTACACGTCTTCATGCTCAATGGAAGCGAGAGGGCAAGTGCTCGTGGCATGAATTTTCCCGTCCTCAGATTCACGGATATGATCTTAACTGCGTCGATACACTGGGCCCATTGCAATTCGTGACTGGTGCAGACGAGAAATTGTTGCGAGTGTTCAATGAGCCTAAGCAGATCGTAGAGTTGCTTGAGAAGTTGACTGGCTTCAAACAAACGGTGGAAGGCGAGCTTCCGGACACTGCTGAGATCCCCGTGTTGGGTCTGTCGAACAAAGCTCATGGAGATGAAGCTCCAGTGGAGGATGAGGAGGGGGAAGCCATCGCACCATCTGCACCTGTCAACTCCTTGTTAGCCGACACCCCGCCGCTTGAAGACCAGCTAGCGCGATACACCTTGTGGCCGGAACACGAGAAACTCTACGGACATGGTTACGAAATCTCTGCTGTTGCAGTCAGCCACGACCGCAGGCTGATTGCCACTGCCTGCAAAGCCACATCCCTGGACCACGCCGTGATTCGGTTGTACGATACATCTGACTGGCACGAGATCAAGCCTTCTCTCACAGCACACACGCTGACCATCGCGGATCTGTCATTCTCCGATGATGACCGATACCTGCTCAGTGTGGGCCGAGACCGCCAATGGGCTGTCTTTGTGCGAAGTGATCAGGACCCAACAACCTTTAACAAATACGCAACAAACCCCAAGGGTCACTCCCGAATGATTCTGGGTGCGGCTTGGGCACCGGCCGCCACCACAGAGCCCGTCTTTGCAACGGCTGGCCGCGACAAATCCGTCAAGATTTGGCAAAAGGCTAAAGACGAAGATAGTTTCCTTTGCCAAACCACCATTGCCCTGACATCTGCGGTCTCGGCCATTGCGTTCTTGTCTTCTCCATACAAGAACTCATATGTCCTGGCAGTTGGCGAAGACAGTGGCGCCATCTCCATCCACCGAATCGACGTCCAGAGCCTGGATTCTCAGCATGTTATCAGTATCGATCAGCGTATTGCCCCCTCGAGGGCAATCACCCAATTGTCATGGCGGCCAGTATCAGCTGCCGAAGCGGAAAGTTTCGAGCGATTCGAATTGGCCGTTGCGAGTGAAGACACTTCTGCGCGTATTTATACCATTTCAAATATAGCGTGAAGAGGAATCACTGGGTGTCTTTATAGACATATGGAATGATGTATATGAAAAGATTCAGAAGAAATCAAGTATTCAACGTTGGTGCCCATGTACAGGATTTACTCGGCCCCGGCGTGACCTCCCAGCGTAGAGGCGTTTATGTTATTACCTGAGCCGTTAAATACGCCATTGTCACATGTGCATACTCGAAGTGTTCAATTGTCGGAACCGATTAATACAAATAAGCGTCTGATCAGGTTCAGAGTCTCAAAAAGAAACTGCGAGTCAGTGCACAGTGAAGCTATGCAGCTCCGGCTGTCTTTTTAACCGCCTTGTATATCCCTGGTAAGCTCAAGGTCCGGAAGTCAGAAGAACGTCGAGGCAGCAAGAGCATATAAAAGAAATATGACGCCTCGCTTCACCTCGCTTTGTTATCCTTCGTGATGTTCAAGAACCTCCTGGCGATCACGACTCCTTCACTGGGGCTTCACTCTTCCCACACTCTTCCGGAGAAGATCAAAGCGGCTGCATCCAGCGGCTTCTCTTTAATTGAGATCCTCTACCAAGAGCTCGTGGATCACGGATCATCTCAAGCCCCTCCTTTGAATACACATGAAGCCGCCCGCTCCATTGGCGAACTGTGTTCATCCGCCAATTTGAAAGTCCTCGCTCTTAACCCTTTTAAGAACTTCGAAGGCCACAAATCACCCCTTACTGAACGACTCAACTCTGCTAGACACTGGATCGAAATTGCCTCATGTCTGGGAGCAAAGTATCTTCAAGTACCCTCTCAGTTCGACACTGCCAACAGTTCACCAGATTGGGACCTGATGGTACAAGAACTGCGCCAACTTAGTGAACTAGCGGCTTCCCATTCTATCAGCATTGCTTATGAAGCTGTGGCCTGGGGAAGCTACATTGATACATGGGAAGGTTCATTGCGCATGGTTGAAGATGTGGACCGTTCTAATTTCGGTGTCTGCTTGGATTCTTTCCACATCGCTGCTCGAGTATGGGGCGATTGCACTACCGAATCGGGCGTACGCAGAGATGGAGAAAGCGACTTGATGGCCTCCCTTGATCGTTTTGTCGAGATCTGCCCTCTCGACAAGATCTTTTACGTGCAGTTCTCTGACGCAGAGAGATTCGTGCCTCCATTGACACCGGAGCATCGCTTCTACCAGGCAGAATCCCCCTCATCTTTGATCTGGTCTCGAAATATGCGCCCATTCCCCCTCGAGAAGGAACTTGGGGCATACTTTCCTGTGTTGGCGATTGCCGATGCCTGGTTGAAGAGGAAGGGATGGAAAGGCGTGGTTTCTATGGAAATCTTCGACTGGAGGATGAGAGAAGACGCCTCAAGACAACCTAATGAGAATGCGAAGCGCGGAATGGAATCATGGAACAAGCTTGTTGCCGCTCTGGAGTCATCATGACGAACGACATCAAACGAACTGTAAATTTCAGGGATACAAAACCAATTTTAAATCAGTCTCTTCTAATGCATCACAATTTCTCCATCTACTTTAATGGCTCCTCCTGCCATACATCGTGCGTCGGAACTTCTCAAGAAGGACAGTAAGGCCGAAGCATCTGCCACCTCGGCCCATTGGCCAAGAGGTACCGTGCTCAGCATACTCTCCATCTTCCCCGGTGGCCAAGCGGTCAAGAACATGGGGGTATCCACACCACAAGGGCGAAGCGTAGTGACGCGGACATGATACTGACCCAGATCTGCAGCAGCAGAATCACAGAAACCTCGTAATGCGGTTTTGATTGTAGAGTATGCCGAATGACCGGGAGTAGCGCGTAGACCGGCAATTGAGGAGACCAACACGATATTCCCTCCATTCCCTGTGTCTTTCAAGGCCCAGCCACAGTATTTCACCCCCAAATGAATGCTAGGAAATCAAATGTGAATTTAGAACCTTTCTATCAAGATATATTCTTTGGCAATTGAGATACTAGATCGGAAATTGGCTAGCATGACTTTGCCTTGCCAGATTGCTCAGCATCAGTGTCCAGAATGCTTGTAGAGAAGTATGAGATATCGGCACAAACGAGAGCAACATCAAGTCTGCTCAGCTTTTCAATCGCCTCATTGTCATAACAATGTACATATTTCTTCCTCTGTCACATCTGCCTAGACCTTCAGAATGGTATCCTACGGATTTGAATATATCTCCCTCCGTCGAGATTCCTTGACTGTGTTGATAAGCTTGTCTTTCGATTCGGAGAGTTTGGGAATTTATGTCAACCAGTACAACCTTGGCACCTTCAAGAAGATATCGACAATCTCATTCCAGACCAATATTGCCCGCGGCACCGGTGATAAGGACGACCAACCCCTCTATTTGACTCCAGCAAACACGATCGCTGACCCCCTCTTCCAGCGGTGTTTTCAAGTGTTCAGCCTCTGGCAGAGATTCCGCTACGGCCAGGATACAACTAGCCCAGAGAGGAAGTCTCAGTCAAATCAGTTGCCAACAAGGCTCACGCTATTTAAGCCTTCTTTACACCGCGAGAACCGCATTGGTTGTGGCGTTCCCTTGATCAACAAGACAAGCTTTCAAGGAATTCAAAAGATTCGGTTTCGAATACCTCGAAAGAACTAAAGATTTAAACCATTTGAAAAGAAAGAGTAAATGATGCCTCCCATTGTTGAAACATATGCATAATCCCGTAAGTCTTCTATGAGTCGTGGTTGAAAAACTCCAATGTTGAATAGATCCATCATGTAGATATGAAAGTCCCCAAAACACCTCATCCATGCCAGGTGGTTGAACCAAATAACTGTTGAATGGCACTGTGTTAAAAATGATCCTCGCTTCAGCGAACCGAAAGATGAAATATAGTCATACTTGTCGATGGTGAGCATGAACGCACCGATTAATCGCGCTTCTCCAGACCGTAGCCACCAACCCCTTCCAGGGACCGATACGTCTTGCCCTGGCTTGACTGACCATCACCGTTACGAGGTCCGCGCATTGCCAGGTCCTCCTTGAGCCATTTGAGAACTAGCTCTCCAAGTCGACTGTTCTCTGATGTCCACTGGGGTACTTGATCGTAATAGCTCTCCACGGTGCCCCATGTCTTCACTTTACCTAAATGCATATGGGCAAGGTGGGTGGGCCACTGGGCGAGGTTGTCCAGAATATGAGTCGCATACACGATGGTACAGGACCGAGTTTCCGTCTCCCGCTTCAAAAAGGACAGGAAGTTGCTACGGGACAGCAGGTCCAAATCCACGGTAATTTCGTCAAGAAGGAGCACCTTCCAAGGCCGCAGCAGGCCCATAGCAAGCTGGACACGACGGCGCTCACCATCAGAGACGGCATGCATACGCCAGCGGAGATCGATGTCGAGAATATCGACCAGCTCATCACGGCGCTCGGGGTAGGCGTTTCCACCCACCGAGGCCAACAGTGTGGGTACGTCGATGTCGGTGCGGACGATGCTGTTTAGCACCCACTCCACACCCAGATAAGTGACACCTTCCAATGTATCCTTGAAGGGGTCCTTACCACCCACTGAGATGGTGTTAGTGGGTGCAAGACGCTTGCCCGAGACCAGGCGAAGCAATGTGGTCTTGCCAGCTCCATTAGCTAGATAATAATTAGCAATCGCCTCGATAACATAGGACATCCGGAGAATTACCGCCAATTAACAGTGTACGGCTGCCTGGAGGGAGGTCCAGCTGCACATTCTCCAACCCCGCGGAACCATCTTGAAACTTATAGCTCAGGTTTTGCACCGAAATCGACGGTTCCTGGGAATCGGTAGACTGCGCCATTTTGAGACTTTCAGGCAAATAGGAAGGCAAGAAATATAGTAAGACACAAAGCTTCGTGCGGGAGAAATGTAAGTCATGAAGGTAACATCAAACAAATCAAGTCGTGCCATCCGTTAACTAACTAGCGCTTCCGTGCGGATGAGGTAATGCGCGATAGCGATGATCGATAAGAAAAAAGACCAACATCTTTCCTTCTACAAAACGCCGAGTGCGTTATGCTCTCTACTCTCCGATCGATTCGCCCTTCTCGAGCAATTATGGAACCCCTCATCGCCGTCGTCGGCGCAACGGGTACCGGCAAGTCCAAGGTGATTTGCTACCCCGCGCATGCTCGAATGCGAAGGCTAATGACTACAGACAGCTCGCTGTGGACTTGGCTACCCGATTCAACGGTGAAATTATCAATGGCGACGCGATGCAGATGTACCGTGGCTTACCTATCATCACGAACCAAATCCCTATCGACGAGAGAAACGGCATCCCCCACCACCTTCTGAGCTGTGTCGACCTAGAAGCAGAAGCCTGGCGCATTGGCCATTTCAAGAGGGAAGCACTTCGGCTTATAGACGATATTCGATCACGTGGGAAACTGCCCATCCTGGTCGGAGGAACACACTATTACACGCAAGCGGTCTTGTTCAAGGACCAGCTGGTTGGAGAAGGCTCAGAAGACGAAGAGGGACCGGAGCCCACAAATGAGCTACCGTCAACCTCGGACAAATGGCCAATTCTCGATTCGTCTCCCGAGGTTTTAATGGAGAAACTTCGCGAGGTGGATCCGGTCATGGCTGAGCGATGGCACCCCAGGGATGCCAGGAAGATCCGACGATCGTTGGAGATCTACTTCCAAACAGGGAGACGGGCATCTGAAATATATGCGGAACAGAAGCTTCTCAAGAACGAGGCAGTCTTGAAAGATGAAGGATTGCTTCGATTCGACAATACATTGATTTTCTGGGTTCATGCTGAGAAGGATATTCTCAATGCGCGTCTTGATTCGCGCGTCGACGGCATGATCGAGCAAGGTTTGATGACTGAGGCCCAGACAATGTTTGACTATCTTCAGCACAAACAATCAGAAGGCATAGAAGTTGACCAAACACGTGGTGTCTGGGTGTCTATCGGTTTCAAAGAGCTGGCCTCGTATTTTGCGGCCGTTCAGGAAGCAGAATTGAATGTAGAGCAGCTTGAGGAACTCAAAAAGCGCTGTGTCGAATCCATCAGAACTGCGACACGTCAATATGGGTCGTCTCAAATCAAATGGATTCGGAACAAACTATGGCGGGCACTCTCAGATGCTGATATGACGCGTCGTCTCTACATTATGGACAGCAGCAGCGTCAAGGATTGGGATGAGTGCATTACCAAACCATCTGAGAGTATTGTGCAATCATTGCTCGAGGACAAACCGACGCCCGATCCAAAATCTCTCTCCAAGCTGGCCAATACCGTTCTGAGCGCTAAAGAGGAGCAGGCTCGTACACAGCCAGTGTCCGACATGCAGTGCTTTACCTGCGATATATGCAACAAGACGATGAACGGCGAAGAACAGTGGAATATCCACTTGAACGGTTACAGCCACAAACGAGCGGCCAAATCCGCGGCACGGAAGGCTGAACGAGATGCTTATTTCCGGAAAAAGGAATTAGAAGCTCAACAGGTCTCGAACTCTGAGGCTGATTTCTGAGCCATCCAGGTCGTACATAGTAAATAAGAATCATCATAGACAGGTTTCGTGAATTGTAGTAGTACAAGTTTGACCAACCTCAGGCCATAGACGATCGCCACGTTGTGAAGGCAGAGGAAAGGATATCCCCATGACCCGAGTCTTCAACCTTGAACACCTCAATGACCGGTGACTTCTCCTGTTTCCGTATCCTCCATGTCCCATCTTCCTGGATGGTCTGCTTCAGCCCTGCATACCGTTAGCTTAACCCAAGACAGACGAGATGGACGCCCGTACATTCAAAGAACGCTGCAGCAAAATTGATGCAGATATTTCCATCCCATGAGCCCCTTCCGACCTTCTTGACTTTGCCAGGAATACTGGCAGTATCGAGTTCTTCCAGGCGATGAACAATACCCTGTTGATCACGGAAGCCAACGATAATCTTCGGCACACCAAGCAAAAAGGACTGCGCCCAGAACTTGAGCAATTTTCTCTCATACTTGAGCATATCGCGGTCATTGCGGATCTCAGCTGATGTTTTCAGCTCGACCCAGTGGATCGTGTCTTCCTTTCGGTCTGGTTTGCAGTCCCACACTGCAGAGACAAATCAGTAAAGCTGTAGGAACCTCCCGCGCAAAATGAACATACCAGCGTCAACCTCGCCACCGAGGACCATGCGCGTATTGCCTATTCCAGTCTTGACTACGGAACAATATTGTGCGCTATTGTTGACGATTTCGTTCTGGCGGTTCTCAATTTCCGCGCGTGACGTCGTGTCCCATGGCTGTCGTAGAACGGATAGGACCTCGAATTTATAACCTGACGGTGAGAGTCAGTAAATAATCATCCATGTGATGGGCAATTGAGCGTACCCCAATACATCATCTGCTCTTGTGAAGCCATGCCGGGTGGCATTCTCTGGTTGCGTTGGACCTCTTTTTGACGATTCTTGTATTCGTTGTTCTCTTCAATAAATCTGCAATAAATCAGCATCGGAAAAACTCAAACATGATAAAGATGTTTTTACATCGTGCCCTGTTAGGTCAGTTAGAATGATCTAAATATGAGGATTGCAGAACGACACATACCTGGTAGCATGTTGCATTCATTTCGAAGCTGAATTGCCATCAAGTATCGTAAGCAACAAGCCATGAAACACACTGAGTTGGGATGCGTACCCGTTCATCATATCAAATGGAGCAGTTAGAATCTATTGATAAAGGTTTAGAACCAGGTCCACAGGCCACGCATATTACAATATTGACAACTGACCTTGGTCATCATCCCTCGCCAGGTGATGATATCAGCCTCGCACTTCTTTCCCGTTTCTTTCTCAAGCGCAGCAACAGTGTCTAGCAGCGCATCGAGGTGCTCATCGGGAGAATCGTTCAGCTTCTGGAACGTATTGAAGCCGATATTCAAGTCTGCCGGCAGATCCGGCGGGTAGTAGTACGCGATTGATGAATCTCCTAAATGGAATTGTCGATTTTGATCATAGGAGAAGCATGCGATCTCCTAGCGGTTCATTAACGACTCTGTGCTACCGTCATGCATGAGACCACTTACTCGAGGTCTTCGGATCGTAGTCCCCGAACCGCCGAAGCGGTCCACGGGGTGGATGTCAAATATTGCTCGACTCATAGCTGTAAATGTTTGTCCGGTTATGCCGTCGCGATGACGAGCGCGCAAAGTGGCAGTCAACCCTTGATACAAAGAGACGGCCAGTTGCCCCAGTCGCAAACAGACTGCCGCCTTTGACACGTCGCAAGGGGGCCTCGGGGCAAAGGGTAGCTGCGCGTAAGCTTCAGTAGTTTGAGTAGACCAGAATTTCTGAACAAAAACCGAATTGCGCAAAGCTAGTAGACGCGGAGTCGATAGCTAGAGGGAAAAAGGACCCAGCGCAGTTGAGCTTCCGCGTCCCCACCAACTTTCCACCTGCATCCCCCGCGAATCGCCCTCCCGCTTCCACCATTTGATCTTGGGCCGGAACAGACATTCTTGACATTCCTATCGCTCAGTCAGGAGATACAACTCGACGATGACTTCGCGCATCGAAAAAACAATCGCCCGGCAGCGCGAAAAGTGAGCCACCGCACTTTGCAGCGGTCCCGACGAAATCCCGTGCTGACAGCGAGGTTCTTTCTAGGATCGCGGACGGCGCCTACTATGAAGCTCATCAGCAGCTTCGTACCATTGCTGTGCGCTACATCAAGGCCTCCAACTACGATGCGGCGGCGGAACTTTTGGCTGGCGGTGCCACGGCTCTGTTGAAGGCCGGTTCCCAGCAGGGTGCCTCGGCCAGTGGCGGTGACTTGGCTATCATGTTGGTAACGGAGGTTTACAATAAGGCGGAGTGGGAGATCTCTGGCGGTAGTGATGATACAGTAGGCCGTGCTAGGAAGAGTGAGTCCTGGTTCCTGGTTCCTGTTCACAGCGAGTGTTACTTGGCCTCAAGCTAACATTACCTGATTGCAGAGCGTTTGATCGAGCTTTTGCGCGAATTCCCATCCGACGAGCCTACGAGAAAGAGATACATTCAGGAAATGATTGGATGGAGTTCACGTTATGGACCGCTGGAGCGAGGAGATGCTGATCTGCACCACGCTGCTGGTTCGGTTTACGCTGAGGGTAAGTCATTAGATGTTGGCCCAGTTCATTTGCATTCTCTGACTAGTGGTACGCAGAGAATGAGCCGTACGATGCCGAGAAGCACCTCATTCTGGGAACCTCCGAATCGGCCGAGACCCTCGCGAAACTCGAGTATGAGTGGTACACCTATGACGACCCTCACACCGCGGCCATCTATGCTTCGCGCGCAGTCCTCCCATACCTCCTGACCGGCAACCTCCGCAGCGCCAATAAGGCCCTGCTAATCTTCATCTCTAAACTGTCGGCCACCAACCCATCTCTCGGCGTGCAAGATGTGAGCAGCTCCAGCTCCGACATTCGGGTCTTCCCCGCGCTTCCATCGCTCAACTTCCTCAACCTGCTGCTCTTGACCATCCAGCGGGGTAGTGCCGATCTGTTCCGCCAGCTCACTGCGCACTATGCGACACAGATCAGGGAAGCAGGCAATTGGGACGATGCTCTGGCCCAGATCGGTGAACAGTACTTCGCCATTAAGATCCCCAAGCAGGGTAACCCTCTTTTCGACATGATGGGCAGCATGCTATTCGGTGGCGGTGGTCAGGATAATGCCAGTGGAAGAAAGGCACCGGCTAGAGCTAAGAGGGTTGAGGCAGCGCCGCCATCAAGCGTGGAGCTTGACTAGAGCCAACAGGCCCATATTTTCTGACCAAGGACGAAATGCTTTGGCAGTGGACATACCCAAACGAGAATTGACCATGTAATGAAATGAAAAACATGCAGCGCATATCAAATCTATTCAAAACCGCACGTCCCTTTCTGCTTCAAACATCCAATTGTCATCATCCAAGGAAGCGGCCTTTTTGCGTAGGCTCTGGTGGACAATATCCAAGATCTCTGTTCCAAATCAGCCTCAGTTGATATGTTAGGGAAAAGATGTAAAACCTGCGACTGACCATCGGGTTCACCACTAGTCGCTCTGTTTCGATGACGGATCATCATCTCTACCAGGGCTGCATCGAATTCTAGGATGTTGTTAGCTGCAGTTTGCGAAATAGCATGACGAGGATGTCAACATACTCTCTTTCTCGCGCCCACTAAGCTCCGTAGAATCGAATCCAGTCTCTCCTGTTTCTTCGGCATCGAGCTCCCCCAGTTCCTCCCCGTCTTCGCCAACCAGCGCATGTGGCAAAGACGGGACATCTAGTTTGTAACCACCATTCTTGTCCCGCACGACGATCTCCTTGTTTTCCGACAACTTGATGCTCCGCGACGAGGATGTGTCCGAGCTGGTCGGCTTCAGCCTATGCGAGGGGCGGTTGGAGAGCGCGTTGTTCGGCTGGGGCACGTTGCCATTAGGTGGGCCCGCAGAGGCAGGACGGCGGCTGAGATTCTGGTGGAAGAGATTGCGGCGGACTGAGGCTTGACTCATGGTGAAGAAGGGTTGGGTCCTTTTGTTGTAATATGAGAATTGGAGATGAGGGGTCGCGCAGGATGGTTTCTGTCGCGCGGGTTGGTCTCGGCGTCGCAGGGGTTTGTGGGAGCTAGGGTCGGATGGTATTGTGTTCAGTAAACGGACAGTCTCGTCATTTGCGTCGGTCCAGGTTTGCGCAGGGGGTAGCGAATGGCTGCCAATGATTTGGCTGTAAGAATAGCTGTGGGTTAAGGAGTTGAGGTTAAGGAAAGGAATTCCGGCGGTAAAAGACTATAATTCAACTAGCAACGCAAAAAAAGAACATATGAGCTCAGAACGAGCGATTGAATGAGAAGACAATTTGATCCATTCACTTTTCCTTTCAAAACTAGCTATGTCTATACTTTAAATATTAGACGTTACTAAGAGCACAAAGAAGCTGAGTGCACAGGCCAGGCGATAAGCCGTTTATCGCGGAACGCGTTCATCTTCGCGTCTCTTCATCATCGCATCTTTCCCCACGACGCATCTCCAACATGGCCCAAGGCGAATCTTCCGCAAGCGCTGAGCGCAATGGCGCCAAAGCGTCAACTACAGGTCCTACCGACTATGAGCTACCTTGGTAAGGTCTTTTCGACGATAAAAGAGCTCTGTCGACTGACTTTTTGCGTCCGCTATAGGGTTGAGAAATACCGCCCCGTCTTCCTCGATGACGTTGTCGGCAACACAGAGACAATTGAGCGTTTAAAGATTATTGCCAAAGATGGAAACATGCCTCACGTTATCATCTCCGGCATGCCGGGTATTGGAAAGACAACCTCGGTCCTTTGTCTGGCACGACAATTACTGGGTGATGCATACAAGGAGGCTGTTCTGGAGCTGAATGCCAGTGATGAGAGAGGTCGGTCTACCATCTCCTTGTTAATGACAAGCAACGGAATGCTAATATTACAATCTAGGTATTGACGTGGTTCGCAACCGAATCAAGGGTTTCGCTCAGAAGAAGGTTACTTTGCCCCCCGGCCGACACAAGCTTGTTATCCTTGATGAAGCCGACAGGTATGTTATAGATGAGGTGTTCAGCTTTTGCATATTTGCTGACCTGATGCAGCATGACCCCAGGTGCCCAGCAGGCGCTGCGCCGTACAATGGAAATCTACTCGACCACCACTAGATTTGCCTTTGCTTGCAATCAGTCGAACAAGATTATTGAGCCCCTTCAATCTCGTTGCGCCATTCTTCGATACGCCCGATTGACCGATGCCCAAGTTGTGAAGCGTTTGATGCAAGTCTGCGAGGCCGAGAAAGTCGAGCACTCCGAAGATGGAATTGCTGCCTTGGTCTTCAGTGCTGAGGGTGACATGCGTCAGGCACTCAACAACCTGCAGAGTACTTGGTCTGGATTTGGCTTTGTCAGTGGAGACAATGTGTTCCGTGTGGTCGACAGCCCTCATCCCGTCAAAGTCCAGGCAATGATCAAGGCTTGCTGGGAAGGCAAGGTCGATGCTGCGCTTGAAATCCTCAACGAACTATGGACTCTGGGATATTCCTCTCACGACATCATCAGCACTATGTTCCGAGTCACCAAAACTATCCCGACTCTCTCGGAACATTCCAAGTTGGAGTTTATCCGCGAGATTGGCTTCACCCATATGCGCATCCTGGATGGTGTGCAATCACTACTCCAGCTCAGCGGCTGTGTATCGAAGCTCTGCAAGATCAATATGAAGCCCGAGCTCTTCCAGCCTATCAAGGCTTAATTTCGCAAGATGATTTCCCGCAGCATATTTCAACGGCGTTTGAGGTTTCTAATTCTAGTGGAACGAGTTGAAGAGTTTTGGGCGCCAGGTCCACCAATTATGAGATACGTTAAAATTCACAATAGCACAAAATACATCGGCCATATACTTAGAAATCTATCTTAGATTTTTTGACGCGGCTTTTCCAGATCTTCTCAACGATGGTAGCAGCTCCGAGAACTTTCTCTTCTTGGAGCTTCTTTCCAATAATCTGCAGATTCACCGGGTATCCTTTCACCTTTTCAGCATCATAAAGGTTCCAATTCCACTCGTCTAGAGGGTTCCTTGGTACATATGGCTCGGCAGGCAATGTGTCCCGATCAGCGCGTACCTGATCCACCGGGAAAGTCAGAGCTGGATAATCCAGGAAGTTCCATATCTTAGTGTATCCCACCCAGCGGAACTTGCAATGGGGAACAGCCGTGTGCGGCAATGTCGGGCTCAGCAAGACATCGACAGGCTGGCCAGAAGAAGACCGAACGGCATTCCACTTATCAAGATATTTCTTCTGGGCAGCGACCTTGCGCTTGTTCAACTGCCAGTATTCGTACACAGATATGGGCTTGCCTCGATTGACCAAAGCCTCGACATGAGGGATATATGGTTCGCCTGCCGTAGCGACATCACGACGAATATCTTCGCCTCCGTCAGCGGTGTAGTAGAGGTCCATGAGTTCGATGCACGCAGCATGGTCGGATGTATCCCAGATCACGACCTCGTGTCCTTGTGCCTTCAAAGCGCTGGATAGCTCTCCAAGTGCGCGAGCGATGGGCGGATGGACTTTAACCACTCCGTCATCTATAATAAGACCGATGACAATTGGGCGGCTTTGAATGTCTTGAAATGCAGTCTCGTTCCAAGGAAGAGGAGCACAACGGGGGTCCAAATCCCAGGGACGGGAATCCGCAACGAGTTGAGTGATATAACGAAGAGAATTCAGGTCCCGAGTCATCGGTCCAACTGCAGAGGGAACGTGTTCTTGACCCTCTGTGGACACGGGGACGCCCTGGTAGGGATACCGTCCACTCTTTATCATAAGTCAGTACACAGGTTGGCAAAAACTATAAGAGGATATGCTGATACTTACACTCGGCTTGAGGCCATACAGACCCATTGTACTCTGAGGTATACGGATGCTCCCACCAATATCAGTGCCGAAGCCAAGCAGAGAGGCATGTAGTGCCAACAAAGCAGCCTCGCCTCCCGTCGAACCACCGGGAGAGAACTCAGGATTTCTGGCGTTAGTCGTGAGTCCCCAGAGAGGATTGTCGGTTTCTGCCCACTGTTCGTCCATTTAGTGGCTTTTCATGTGTTTTGGGATGGCGACAAACCATGATACTCTGAGGCAAGTTTGTTTTTGCAATGATGATGGCACCCAAGTCCTTGAGGATTTGAACGAGGACCGCATCTTCCTGCGCGGGACTAAAAGACCTTCCGACATACCCCAGCGTGGTATCAACGCCCTTAAGATTGAACTGATCTTTGAGGGTGACAGGGACTCCATGGAGAGGACCTTTGGGCCTTTGGGTAGCTTCGAAATGGGCATCTAGCTTCCTTGCTTGTTCAAGAGCATCGTCGAAGACCACTTCGCTCAGGCAATTGGTCTTTTCTTGTTACTTTGCGATATCTATGGAGACAACTGGGGATTGACTAACCAACTGATGAGCCACCACTGCCCTGGATCATACTTAGCGGTGCTCCAATTTATGGGTTCTTGACTTTTACCGTTTGATATACGCCTTGGTGACCTGCTCGGCGGTGAACTCCCCCTTCTGAAGAGATTGAGACAGTTCCTCGATACCATCGACTTCGGTGATTCTCTGCGCCTCGGGATCATTCAGCCGACTTCGTTCGTCAACCCGATGCACTCGGGGTTGTCGCTGGTCTATATCGTCAACCAAGTACGGAGCGAGCAATTTGTCTCTAGCTGCGCGTTTCTGGGTAACGATCTGTCTCCACGGCTCTTGTGTGCTACCCATAATGGCTACAATATTTTCGGTCTACTCCAAAGTGGGGACTCGGCTTAAATACAAGAAGCTCGGCTTCGGAAAGCGACCGGTTCCGCTTATCGAGGGCTTCCAAGAGTGGGGTAGTGTAAAGACAAGAGCTCCTTGTGGAGTAGTGGAAGGCTGTACTCTTTTGGAGTCATGACCCCAAGTATCGCCAACTTGTCACTCGAGGATTAAGCGAGAATACCTGCAGCTGTGTTCGCCCTCCCTCCGATATCTCGGGATTCAAGGTGAAGAAGCTATCCCGTTCGCGGAGACTCGGCGGGGCTCTCAACTGTCGGAAGTGGGTCGTGGATCCTCGACCTCCCAGTCAGTCCCATTCCACCCCCATCTTCCAAGCCCAGAGCTGGATGGTGAACCCAATGGAGTTTGTGAGCTCAGGGTCGACTGGTGCAAGCGCGACCGGCCCAATTCGAACCCGAAATAAGTCTGCACCCGGCGCGATCGCAAAGAGGGCATGCGATCAGTGCAAGTTTCGCAAGATCAAAGTACCTTAACCTCTTCCCCCCGTCGCGCAGCATCGCGGGCGCTAATCCCTTCCCGCAGTGTAGCTTGTCGCAACCGTGCAAGGCTTGTCAGTCGATGGGGTTTGACTGCACATTCCTCCAGCCGCAAAAGAAGCGCGGACCAACCGGCCAGTAAGTCATGATCGTGATTCCGGCCTCGAGGGAAGTGCACTGACCGAGTTTCAGTCGCGTATCACAGATTCGACAGCAACAAACTCCTATCGTCTCCAGAAGTCCCTCAGAAACATCAGTGTCCAAACAGGATGTCTATCAATACCATGTGTCCACGAGCGAGACGGGCCAGTCTGTTCCCATGGCGGGAACATCCTGGGCACCTCCCCACAGCGAAGTGGCGATGCCTATGAACGCACCAACCGGTCTGGCACCGGCTGGTCCTTCGCCGACAGTAGTAGATGCCTGGGGAAACGAAACAGCATCTTTGGATTCGAGCAGTACCGGCGCGGTGGGCTGGCCCGACCGACCTGATGTGGAATATTGGCTTCCAGATCACCTCGGTGCCCAAGTCCCCGTCTTTGAATTCCCTGGAAGCAACATATACCTCAAACCGTCTCTGCCATCTATCATTCAACCGGTGCCTGATGTGTCCGCCATGAACATGCCCCCGCAGGAGCAGCAGGGAATGCCCTTCTCACCAACCGTAGGATCTATGCAGTCCCAGAGCCAGGACGGAAGCGATGAATCCTGGCCAAATTCAATCAACGAAGCGAACATGATTCCCTGGATTGACGTTTACTTTGATCGATTGCATCCAACTGTCCCGGTACTGAGTCGCTCTTCCTTGTTCACACGGATGATGTGCCAAGAGCATCGCAAGAACTCTCAATTCGGATCGATGGTGTTATCACTATGTGCATTTTCTCTGACGCAGCCAATTGAAATAAATGAACGGGCGACAACCTCATCTCGTGCTACACAAGCACGATTGATGATGCATGAGGCCACCAAGATGCGAAGCTGTTCCGACTTCGGCGAGCACCCCACCATAGAAGCTGTTTTGACAAGCTTCTTCCTATTTGGCTGTCTATTTGGGAGTAATCAGCACAATGCTGCGTGGCTTCGGTTGCGAGAAGCTCTGGACCTTGCGTCATCGCTGGGATTGAATGATCCTAATTCATATCGGGATTTGTCCGGAGATGAGAAAGGTCAGCGGCTGCGGACATATCTCGTCTTATCAATCACAGAAAGGTACAGTCAGAAAAGAAAGCTGAATGTCAAATGACTCGATGCTAATTACGAGCAGAGCCTATGCTCTTCAGAGGTTACATCCGGTGACATTCTCGGGCAAGCCAGGCTTCAGCATGCGTTCCGTGCATGACTTCCTCCATAACGCAACCCATAGCCTTGTATCTGGCATCATCGTACATAACGAGAAAGACGCCGAAGGCATGATGGGGTTAGCTCGAATGATGGAATTGTTCGACACCATCGACGAAGATTTCATTCACTGTTGGAACCGGCGCTGCGACATTGCCAATGGCTTTTGCCAGAAATTCACTGAAGCCAAGGCCTTGGCCATGCATGCTAGCCTTGATCGGATCAGTCAAGCTGAGCGATATAAGGGTTACGACTGGTTTGAGCGAGCAAAAGGAGACCAGAATGACAACAACGCCCTGCTTGCAGTGGGCTTACGAGAAACACAGGCAGCAGACGTCTTTGTCACCCAGAAATGGCTTCAGAACCGCGTCTGGCTCTTATGCTTGAATCACGGTCTCCTCAGAACCCATTCAGAGCGGCCCGAGTTAACCTTTGGTTATGCGGTGTCCGTTGCAGAATCTACACTCCAGCTTTGTCGGTCATTACGGCTAAGCTCCATGGAAGCCCATGGAATAGGACATGTAAGCTGACTTTCACGTCCTTGAACCAGTTTTACACAACTAACAAGTACCAGACCGAAAAGATGTACGATATCGCCATCGCGGCAACCGACATTCTTTGTAACATCAGCCCGCCCTTTGGCACTGGAATGACGCCTTTGGGCAACTTCTCCGAAACAGCATCTGCAACATCCACACCGCAAAGTCTCGCTGAAGATTTCGTGCTTTTGCTAAGTAGTTTCCGAGGAGGAAATCATCCGTTTTTGGAGAAATATAAAACCCACCTCCGCTCGTTACAGATTCCGGGGAGTTGGTCTCAGCAATGAACAGGATCAGAGTGTAGTCGTGTGGTCGTGTGTGAATATATGATGCCTGAAACGAAAATGTACAAATATATCTGAATGACCAAAGTGCTTGGATTTCATTATGAACATTAGTCTTGCATATGCTACTTAACATTAAGACCGTCCCAGACATCAGCCTGCAAAAGGGTCGTTGGTATTTGATCGGCTTGTCCCTCACTTGGATTTGCGAAGAATCGTATCCCGAAGCAGCGGTCTGAGGAGTGGTAAATCCGCGTCGTGATAACTGTTCTATCGTTCACGAAGACTTCTAGCACACTTTTATCGAAGAATGCGCGCACTGTCAAAGTCTCTTCAGTCTCATCGCCCTGTTCATTCACAAAGGTGAAAAGCGTATGAGGTGCAGACTCGTGACCATGGTTGATATCCGGGTTTGTGAGAGAAGGTCGGTGGATGGTGAACAATTCACTGCGTGGGTGCCATGCAAGTGTGGTGCAGTATTTGAAGTCTAGAGGCGTGTCAATTGTATTATTCGAAGACTTTTGGCCAAGTACGTACCAGCAGTGTGAGCTATCTCCATACCCACACATTCACACAATTGGCTAACCGAGAACTCGCTTGTCAGTTCCCAGCGAGATGTTGATAGAGGCAAGCCAATTTTGGAAGTTGGAGTGATAGCTGGACACAGGGCCAACAGTGTTAAACTGCTGTTTGTAGCCCCACGTCGCAGACAAGTAAGTCGTGGATCTGGCGTGATGCCCAGAGTATGAATCGTGTAGCCATTCCCAGCTGGGACTGTCTCGATGGATGTAATGGATTTCAATAGTGAACTGCGCGCCTTCTTGACATTTCGCAGAGTCATCAGTTTGACCACCCTCGGCAACGAGATCATACCGCTCCATCCCTGACGATGACGAAGACCATCAGGCAGATCTTCCTCGGTGACCCAACCGTATACAATACGCTGGGAGGTTTGAGGGTCCCAAAAGCCATTGGCTGCATACAAGCATCCATGGTCGAAGATACCACCAAAGGCATATTTTGTCAAGACTTTGTCGGCACTCCTCTGTGCTGTAGCTGCTTTCACGGACATCCATAACTGACCCCGAGGGTCTCGTCTGTGGCGAGCTTCGCCGGGAATGCGATCTACGCCTTCCGGGCGAAGACATCCTTCGACACCCATCACGACGAAATCCCTGGAATCACCGGCATCATCGGTCAAGGTCATCAGATTGGTCACTTCCCAATTGACACCGAAGTCGCCTGACCAGCGTCCTGGGCGGAAGTTGAGGCCAAAGTTTGTTAAGAGGCCTGTGTACTTCCATTGCCGGAGATCTGTAGGGTCGATGGAATAGACGAAGAGCGTCGGTGTCTGGCCGACTATTCCGCCTGAGATGAAGCCATATAGATTTGAACCTGGGTTTTGCGGGGTGCTGCCTCTATCCCAGGTTGTAATATACGGATCTCTCCAGCCAGTTACCTCTAGATGTTGAGGCGGCCCTGACAGGATTGGATTGCTGTCCTCTCGGTGCCATGTTTTACCGCCGTCTTGAGAAGTGGCTATGCTGAGAGACTCGCATCCTGTGGTGTATGGTAAAGTGTAATGGATAGGAAGATGTCTTACTGATGTATAGGCGACAGTGAGAGATCCGGGGTTCCCATGGATATCAGTTGCACGCATACACCCGGTGAATACACCGCAGCAATCGTATTCTGTTGACGGGGTCAAAGCCGGGGTGGGAGAAATGTCCCAAGAGACCAGGTCGGAAGAAGTGGCATGTCCCCAGGACATGTTACCCCAGTCATTGCCGAAAGGGTTCCACTGGAAGAACATGTGGTATAGTCCCGTCGAAGGATCGAAGCCAAGACCGCAGGGATCATTCTGCCATCCGATTGGGGCGCTTAGATGAAAATAAGGCTTTGAGCGTACTATTCTCGGCAATTGCTCATCATCGAGAATGCTGGCTGCTTCATGGCAGAGTTTGTCGTGGAGCGGATGCCCAGCATCGATGCTGACAAGAGCTGGCATATTCGAGGGGAGATGTTTCACAAGAAAATGTGCTCGAGTAGAGCACTAGCAATGATGACTAGATCTTTAAGTATAAAAGGCTTTTAAAGAAGTGGGATGCGATCGGGTAATTTCCTTGATTCAAGCTCAACTCGGGAGAACCGATTGCAACAAGTGACGCATGCTGATAGAAAAGGCAAGTCGATGCAGATTCACGAACCCAACAGGGAGATCTCGGCAATGAACTGTCAGAATCTGGTTTTACCCGGAACTTGGTCGGAAGCCAGCTCGGGGGCACGTAGCCTCCCCAGCGGGTAATATTCGGCGAAACCTCCAACGTGGAGAGATGGAGGATCTGCAAGATCTACTCCGGACTTGGGAGGCACAAAAGCACCGGAAGGAGTCCAATCCTCGACGCCCTACTGCGTAGAATCGTGGGCTGGGCTTCTCTGGGAAACGTCGGAGAAACTATGCGTTTTAGTTAAGCGACGATCCGAGAGCGTGGAAAAAAGTGGAAAATCTGGGGAAATCGACCGGCAGCTTCTCCAGTTTCTTTTCTCCATGGGGATATTGGCGATCGATGGCATGAGCACGAATGGCTCTGGCATGGACCGAGCCCTTATAAATCAATAGAGAAGTCTCGACTTTCGAGGCTTTCTCCACTTGCACGTTGGATCTCCAAAGCCATGACGACCGACAAGGAGTGCGGCTCGGCTGAAGTCGAACATATCCTTCATTCAGAAAAGGGCGCTGTCAATGCCCACCTCATCCTAGCCTGCATTGTATTCGGGGCGGCATCGTTCGTGTTTGGCTATGACGATAAAATCATCTCCCCCGTTGTGGCATTGACGCCGTTCGTGAGTTTCTCCGCATGTTCACCACGGATGGGGAGATTGACATGCACTAGGTCAAGAAATTCCAAGGACCCAATCCAGCCACCGGTAAATATGTTCTTACGGCGCGAAACCAGGACCTAGTCATTTCTGTCCCTTTGGTGGGCGCTGTGCTCGGTAGTTTACTAGCCTCGCCACTGAACTTCAACTTTGGCCGCAAGTGGCCTCTAGTCGTTGCTTATATTTTATCGATTGGCGGCGGCCTTCTTCAAGTATTCGCACCTAATCTGGGGGCTTTTGTGGCCGGGAGATCCATCAATGCTGCTGCTTTTGGCATTGCCACTGCCACGGCCCCCCTCTATCTCGCAGAGGTAAGATTGATCGATCCGAGCTGATAGATTTCCGATGCCAATCTTCATACAGGTTGTTCCTGCTTCTATAAGGGGGAGAAGCGTTAGTTCAACAAACATTTTGAACCTCACGGCCGGAGTGGTCGGCACCGTTATAGTCTGGGGAACTGAAAAGATTGGCGGCCATTTATCCTACCAGATTCCCTTGGCCGTACAATCAGCTGTTCCAGTCATCCTTTGTGTGATGACAATACCACTCCCAGAAAGCCCCGAATGGCTTATATCAAAAGGAAACATGAAACAAGCCCGGATCAATCTACGTAAACTCCGTGGCTTCAGTGACGAGCAAGTCACGAACGAACTCCGGCTTATGGCATTATGTGAAAAGAGCAATCGTGAGTTACGATCTGAAGCCAAGTTCTGGCATATATTCAAGCGAGAGAACCTCCGACGCACACTAGTTGCCGGCTCCTTCTTTTCTCTCAACCAAATCTCTGGTGTTATTCTATCGACTACATACGCGACTATCTTCCTTACAGGTCTGAATATCTCTAATGCTTTTTCTCTTACGATCATCTCGTCCTGCTGTACTCTGGCTGGTACAATTGCGGCCCCATTCGTCGTCGACCGCGCTGGTCGACGCCCGACAGCCTTCGTCGGCATGAGCATCTTGTTCATTATAGATGCCGTGGCCGGTGGTCTTGCATTTAACGAAAGTCATAAACAGTCCGCCATCGCTATCGCTGCATTATCATTTGTGTTTAATTTCTTCTGGGCTTCCTCATTCTTCTCATTGTCGAACTTGATGCCTTCCGAGATGGCGACTCCGAAGCTCCGCCATCATACCATGTCTTATACAGTCGCTTGCGCAGAGATTACTGCTGTTATCACTACCCTCGCCGTGCCGCAGTTGACGTCGGCGGATGCAGCCAATCTTAACGCAAAGACATACTTGGTCTTCGCCGGATGCATGGCTGGCATTATCGTCTTTATGTATTTTCTGATGCCCGAAACCCGCGGCCGTACATTTGCGGAGATTGATGAGATGTATGCGGCAAAGGTGCCAGCTTGGAAGTGGAGGTCATATCGGACTTCGATTGAGGCGAGAACCGGGGTGTTTGAAAGAGACTCCTTGGGCGAAGAGGTAGACCTTGTGAATCAACCTTCACGGCCCAGTACATAGCTACAATATTACGCCAACCTTTTCTTCATGCCCAGGCAGAATTGACAAGTAGATAGCTTAATTTGGAAAGAGACAAACATGCAAGACTAATAATTATTGAGATCTAATATAAGACACCTGCAAGGATCATTCGAGATCAAAGATAATAAGACAGCGCTGGAGCGGGAAGAAGAGGATCCAAATGCAGTCGCCTGAAGCTACCATCATCACATCGTACGCCATTCACGGCAATACACCAGGAAGGCCAGGGACATAAAAAAAAGCGCACCGCGTCTCACCATACACCCGGGTCTATATGCATGGGTATCAAATCATTAAAAACAGGGATAGCAAGACAGAGTCTACTACCGAGCGCGCCATTTCCAGAACTTCCAGCCCGTAGCAGCGGTCTTCCCGTCACGTTTGTAGATGCGCCAAAAGTATACTGGCACCCCGGTGATGAGGAAGGCGACCACAATCAGGGTCTGGAGGGGCTCGGCGATGATGGCACGGCTCAGGAGGAACAAGCTGACGCAGCAGAAGATAATTGGCGTGGTGATCCAGGTGCGGTAGGGGCGTTCTAGATGCGGCTCGCGGATGCGAAGGACAATCAGGCCGAGCACGGTGAGGAAGTAAAAGGTGTAACCAGCGACACCATAGAATGTGACCAGAGTACCAAACTCTCCCACAACAATGTAGATAGTGGTCAAAGCGGCGTTGAAGGCCATGGCGTTGATAGGGGTATATCCAAGCCTCGATTCATCGCCAAAGACGCGAGATAGTGACCTGCGGGCCCAGGAGCGTCGGCGGAGACGACTGCCTGCTGCGGGAGTCGGAGAAGAAGAGGATGAGAAACCGATACGGCCGAACACAGCCGGAAGGTAACCTTCTTTGCCAGCTGCATAGATAAGTCGGCCACTCGTGAAAGTGGTAGCATTCAAAGCTCCGAAACAGCTGGCACCGACCACGAGAGCCAAAATGACGGCACCAATTGGACCAAACACCTTTGCTCCGAACTGGACGGCGATGGTGTTGCTGGATTCAATGGTCGAATGGGGCAGAACTAGGAAGTAAGAGACATTGGCCATGAGATAGCACATAATGACTAGCGGCATCGCGGTGTGAATTACGCGGGGCAAGTCGCGACTGGGGTTCTTGAATTCGCCGGTCACATAGTTGGTCTAGACACACGTTAGTATAGTTTGGTCCGAAAATAGTCAATCGATTTCGTACATTGTCCCAACCATCAAAGGCCCACAGACCTGCGTACAGCGCGACTGCGAAATCGGAGACTTCGGTATTGGTTCCCTCGAACCAGCCTGTAGTTTTCCATTCTTGGTTGGCGCTGCCGCTGGACGATACACCTGTAATGGCCACCACGATACCGGTGACTGTGATACCAACGAGAGCCACGAATTTGAAGAGCATGAAGATATCACCGATGCGGGTGGCAATCTTAGTCGAGATACAGTTGAACAAGGTGACGGCTAGCAGTCCTCCAAATGCGACACCCTTGTTGATCCACGGGTTGACTTGTTCCACATCGGCGCCAACAAATGCTCGCACGATGTATTCACCAAAGATGATCGAAATGATAGCTGCGGAACCAGGCTTCAAAACCAGCGCCGCACACCATGTGAACAGAAAGCCCATCAACTCGCCGAAGATCTTAGATAGGTAGACCTGGGAGCCTCCGTTCAAAGGAATCGCACCTCCCAATTCAGCGTAACTAGCCGCTCCAGTCCATGCCAAAACACCGGCCACCGCCCAAACAATGAGCGAGGCACCAGGGGACCCCGCGTTGGCGTTGACCTGACTGGGGGATGAGAAGATACCCGAGCCAATAATCAATCCCACAATAAGCGACAAGCCGTTCAAATAGGTCAGTGTCTTATTCCGCTCCAGCGAACCATCTCCCTGTCGGTCGAGTGCAGACGGAGTTCCTAGGGGCGCATAGCCAGCGGCTTGTGTTTGCGACAACGGGAACAGATTTCGGCCAAAATCAAACGCAGAAGATATAGAGTAGGTGCTGTGGCCTCGTGGACGACCGGCTTCGAGGTAACTATTTCCGTCATCGCCAGCTAGAGGATCTTCATCTTCGAGGGACAGCTTGCGCGAAGAAGAGATGCCGTCTGGGGAGGAGGAGCGCGAGGAGCCATCGAGCGAGGCGGGTGACGAGGACGCGAGGGAAGCGAGCTCTAAGGAGTCTCGTGGGGCAGCGAGGTTGCCATTTCTGGTGTCGTGGGAGAATGGTATGCTCGACATTCGGGGCGATCGAGGTCGAGATCGGACTCGAGATGGTTGGGGTCTAGGTCAAAATGCGAACAAGACTTCAGAGCCGGGTAGTATGGGGTAGTATGGGGTAGTCACAAGAGGTCGACAAGACACTCTCCATTATCCATCCCAGACCTTAGAGAAAAGGAAAAGGGAAAGGGTGGTCAAGGCGAGTTGCCAAGGGGTGCCATTTTATTGACCGTCGATCACCCAATCGGCCGTGACCTCTTCCCCGCCGCTTTTTCCCTTTCTTTGATCTTTGGATCTTTTGATTCTTTGACCATGCAATCCGCCCCATGAATCTCTCTACTATGTGTTGCAGGGTCAGGCCTGCTATACGGTCCGCGACCCCGTCTCGACGTTATGCATCGACCTCATCCCCTAAGTCTGCGAAGAACCGCTGGTTGGGAATTGTCTTCGTGAGCGCTGCGGCCGCCGGCGCCGGCGCCTACATTCGATCACAAAGTCCTCAATCAGAAACATTGAACCCGGAAAAATTCATAAAATACAGCCTTGTGTCTAGGGAACCCGTGTCTGCGACCAGCAGCCTGTTCACGCTTCGCCCGCGATACCCCAGTGATGGCAACTACGACGTGTACGAAGACGCCTGGCGAACCGGAGTATGGAGTGTGATGTTCAAGCAGCCCCAGCTGCAGATTGGTCGCGATTATACACCGTTGCCGACGACGGCAGCTACATCATTAAGTGTGGACGAGGAGAATGAAGGCTATCTGCGATTCTTCATTCGAAAGGACCCGTTCGGAGAGGTCTCACGATACCTTCACACCTTGAATATAGGCGCGGATATTGAGATGCGAGGGCCACAAATCGAGTGTGCTATCCCTAGGGAGACGAACAATATACTGTTCATTGCTGGCGGAACGGGTATTGCCCCGGCCTTGCAGGCAGGATATTCTCTCCTGAGCCGCACGACTAGCAAAAATCGACCGAGGATACATATTCTATGGGCTAGTCGATTGAGGGAAGATTGCATTGGCGGCGAGAGCGATACGCACAAAGCTCCCACCCGTCGTTCCTGGTTCTCGGGTTGGTTTGGCTCTTCGGAGAGCACTCCCTCTAGCTCTCAGGCAGTTGCTACGGTCTCCTCGAAGCAGGCCACCTCTCTCATTGTGAAAGAGCTTGAGGCTCTCAAATCACAATACCCAGGGCAAATCACAGTGGACTATTACTTGGACGAGGAGAACAGGTTCATTGGAAAACAGGATATCTCCAAGTTCGTCGAGTCCACGCGGCCTACTGAGGGTTTGCCCAAGAGCAAATTGATATTGGTCTCGGGCCCCGAAGGATTTATCAGCTACATGGCCGGTCCCAAGGTGTGGGCGCAAGGACAGGAGCTGCAGGGACCTCTAAAGGGGATCATCAAGGAACTCGATCTTAAGGACTGGGGGGTGTGGAAACTCTGATTCTTTTCAGGTCGTTTGTATCATAAATTTCTTTTCTCCGCATATAGCATATCTTGGGGAGTTATGTTGAATAGTCGCAACTAGCCTGGACCTTTGAGCGTCCCATTTAGACCACCCATTTTCGGCGAGAAATGCCCAAGTTCAATTCTCATTACATCGATAATACAACTGCCACCAGGGCAGTCTACTGTCCAGTGGCAAAGTCCTCAAGGTACTGCACCAGCTTCTGCACGTTCTCCAGGGGAACCGCGTTGTAGTTGCTGGCGCGCATGCCGCCAACGCTGCGGTGGCCCTTGAGACCCTGTAGAAGGCGCTTCTCAGCACCAGCAATGAACTCCTTCTCCTTCACATCGTCGCCGCCATTAACCCGGAAGCAGATGTTCATGCGGCTGCGGACGCTCTTGTCGGGCACAACCTGATACACCTGGGGGTACTTGTCCAAAGCTCCGTAGATGAGATCGGACTTCTTATCGGCAACCTCCTCCTGTCCGCTGACCTTCTGGGCACCGAAGGCGGAGACAAGGTCGGCCATGACCTGGCCGGCAATCCAGAGGTTGAAGATAGGGAGGGTGTTGTAAAGGGAGTTGTTCTTGGCGATAGTGGCGTAGTCAAGGACAACGGGGCCAGGTAGACCACCGATGTTCAACCGGTGCAGAAGCGCAGGCGGGGGAGTCGCAGTCTGAGGGGGAAGGAGGTCCTTGCGAACAATGGAAATGGTGATACCAGTAACGCCGATGTTCTTCTGTGCGCCACCCTGTGAAGAAATTTGTCAGTCAAATGTACTCGAACTGGATGAAAACCAATATAACATACGAAGATCACAGCATATTTGCTGACATCAACCTTACGGCTGATGAAATTGGAGCTCATATCGGCCACAACAAGACGTTCGTCCTCCTCATCCTGGCCCTGTGCCTCAACAGACTTAGGGAAGCTCTGGAACTCAACTCCATCCACGGTCTCGTTGTCGCAGAAGTAGACAAAGGCAGAACCCTTGCCACCCTCACGCTTGGTGGGGGTCAATGACCAAGTCTCCTCCCCAGGTATCTTACCGAACTTGCCATTATTGGCTTTGCGAGCATCCAGAGCAACGTTGACGTATTTTGAGCCGACGAGCTTGGCAGCCTCCTGCGAAGCCTTCAGCGACCAAGATCCAGTCACGAGGTAATCGAGCTTCAGCTCCTCATCCACCTCCTTCTGGAGCCTCTGGAAAACCATGTCATCGACTTGGGCCTTCTCAGCGCCAGGGTTGGCCTTCTGCATATCCGCCTCAGCCCTGCGGCGACGGCGCTCAATCCACACAGAGACGAGATTCTGCACGACAGCACTGAATCCACCGCTGCCACCAGCCTGCATAAACAAGATCTCATAGTTATCGGGGATATCGAGGAGGGTGGCTAGGTTAGCCTTTGCGTCTTCGAGAATCTTGTTTGCGGTGGGCGAACGGTGGGAGATCTCGCCGAGACCGAGACCGCAGTCATTGTAGTTGACAAAGGCTTTCGCGCCAGCCTCGACGACCGGGGTCGGGAGAGGAGCAGGTCCAGCTCCAAAGTAGGAGACTTCTTGCCGACTAGGCATTTTGAGGTGTATTGGAAAGGGAGGTTGGGGTATCTTGCGTGAAGAGAAGGAAAGAAAAAGGTAGCGGGACAAAAAAGATCTCGGGTGGACCGCACCTTGGTGGATCAATGCCGGAGTCACTACTTTAATTGAGTCATGTTTGTCATATACCGCACCTCAATTATGAGATCTTAGTATTCATCCTAGATTATTCACCGAAATGGTCTCTACTGGCCAATGGACTGGCTTGGACGGGTTTTGGCGGCAATGGCGGGGTATGAGTCAATCTACATGCTGGACATTTGGGGAATAACTATGGAGGCGTTGAACTAATCTCATCACTGGCACAAATATCAATTAAAATTCTTTACTGATCGTGCTTCAAATTAGTTCAGTTCTCACCTGGATTAGGCCCGGATTAATCTTCACAAACGTAGAAGATGATGATGGCGGGGATGATCTGCACTATGCGGGCGGAGCGTATTTCGCAAGTTCTAGTTTTAAACCTTATAATCCGTGAATAGTTTATATTATGGAACCGATTATTGGCTTCTGATTTGCAATAGCTATTCAGAATCTTCAAGGAAGTTGGTCTGTTGTAAGATGCAGGAATCAGTCTCATACTCCAAAAAGTCCAAAAAGGAAGCCGACATCGGAGGATCAAACGCGAGCACGTGATAGACGTTTGCACTGTTTGGCGAAGCGGGCCAATGACGAGCGCGATGAGTCATCTCAGTAAATACAGCTGCTCATTTGCCGGTAGACCGGGGATTTTTTTCCCTGCTCGAACTTCCGAGATCGTTGTATTTGTATATTTGGGCCTGAGTCGGTAGGCACAATGACTGTAAGTGTCAATCTGCCCGAAAAGTCTCTTCTAAATCTGTCTCTAATCCCAAATGCAGTCCCGATTGATGCCGTCCGCCAACTCTGGCCGGCGCTGGGCTATGCGCAGCCCGGTCCCTAGATCCCTGCGCCGAACATTCGCTACCTCCCGCCTCTTCCTGAGCCAGGCCTTCCACTCCCAGCTGGATGACCCTGCTGCCGCCGCCCTTTTCTCGTCGCTTCAGACCTCCAAGGCCGTTCCCCAGACCCTCACCGAGAAGATTGTGCAGCAATACTCCGTCGGCCTCGCCAAGGACAAGTTTGTCCAGTCCGGCGACTATGTCACCATCTCCCCCCACCGCTGCATGACCCACGACAACTCATGGCCCGTGGCACTGAAGTTCATGTCCATCGGTGCCTCCAAGCTGCATGACCCCAAACAGATCGTCATGACCCTCGACCACGACGTGCAGAACAAGTCCGAGAAGAACCTGCAGAAGTATCAGCAAATTGAGAGCTTTGCTAAGTTGCACGGTGTCGAGTTCTATCCCGCCGGCCGAGGTATTGGTCACCAGATTATGGTCGAGGAGGGATTCGCCTGGCCCGGTACATTGGTCGTGGCCTCAGACAGCCACAGTAACATGTACGGTGGTGTCGGTTGCCTGGGTACCCCCATTGTGCGTACCGACGGTGCCAGTATCTGGGCGACTGGTAAGACCTGGTGGCAGATTCCTCCGGTGGCGAAGGTCACCCTGAGCGGAGTTTTACCCCCTGGTGTTACTGGTAAAGATGTAATTGTTGCTCTTTGCGGTCTTTTTGGCCAGGATGACGTTCTGAACCACGCCATTGAGTTCACCGGATCTGAGGAGGCCATGTGGAGCCTTTCCGTGGACGACCGTCTGACCATTGCCAACATGACCACCGAATGGGGTGCTTTGTCCGGATTGTTCCCTCTTGATGGCGTCCTTAAGGGCTGGTTGAAGGCGAAGGCTACTACTGCCGCTATGGGCCTGGCTGACGGTCCCTACAAGACCAAGGCCGCTGAGCGATTCACCCACCCCATCCTGGAGGAGCTGTTCGCCAACCCTCTCCGTGCTGACAAGGGTGCTAAGTACGCCAAGGAGCTGTTCCTGGACCTCTCTTCGCTCACTCCTTACGTGTCCGGTCCCAACTCGGTCAAGGTCGCTACCCCTCTCAGCGAGTTGGAGGCTGCCAACATCCCCGTCAACAAGGCCTACCTCGTTTCGTGCACCAACTCGCGTGCCTCGGATATTGCTGCCGCGGCCCGTGTGTTCAAGGAGGCAGCCGAGAAGAACGATGGTAAAATCCCTAAGATTGCGAACGGCGTTGAGTTCTACATTGCTGCTGCTTCAATCCCCGAGCAGATCGCCGCTGAAGAGGCTGGTGACTGGCAGGTCCTGCTTGATGCCGGAGCTACTACTCTCCCGGCTGGCTGCGGTCCTTGTATTGGTCTCGGTACTGGTCTGCTCGAGCCTGGCGAGGTCGGTATCAGTGCTTCCAACCGTAACTTCAAGGGTCGCATGGGTAGCACCGACGCCAAGGCCTACCTGGGCAGCCCCGAAGTTGTTGCTGCCAGTGCCCTGAGCGGAAAGCTCTCCGGTCCTGGCTGGTACAAGTCCCCTGAGGGTTGGACCGGCGTGGTCCGGGGTGAGGGTGACGGCATCAAGGAGGAGGACCGTATGCTCACCATGGACGACCAGCTGGAGAAGATCATCGGTCAGCTCGATGATATCGTGGCGGACGGCGAGAAGAAGTTCGCCCCCGAGCCTACTGCTGACGCTGCGGCGAAAGAGGCTCCTGCCGATGGTGCCCTGACTGATGTATATCCCGGTTTCCCCGAGCGTGTCTCTGGCGAGATTGTCTTCTGTGACGGAGACAACATCAACACCGACGGTATTTACCCCGGCAAGTACACCTACCAGGACAATGTCCCTGTGGAGACCATGGCTCAGGTCTGCATGTCCAACTACGACACCGAGTTCTCGACTCTTGCCAAGGCCGGCGACATCCTGGTCACCGGTTACAACTTCGGCTGCGGTAGCTCCCGTGAGCAAGCCGCGACCGCTATCCTGGCCAAGCAGATCCCTCTGGTCGTGGCCGGTAGCTTTGGCAACATCTTTTCGCGTAACTCCATCAACAACGCCCTGATGGGTCTTGAGATCCCCCGCCTGATCAGCCGTCTCCGCGAGACCTTTGGTGATGACAAGGCTCTTACCCGCCGTACCGGCTGGACTCTGACTTGGGACGTTCGCCGCAGCCAGATCGAGGTGCAAGAAGGCGAGGGCGGTGCCAAGTGGACTCACAAGGTCGGCGAGCTGCCCCCGAACGTACAGGAGATTATCGCGAAGGGCGGCCTGGAGAAGTGGGTCAAGAACGCGATCGAGGCTTGAGCCCAAGTCTGAAGTCTGAGATTGAGTCTTGGTTTGCCACGAAATGCGGCGTTTTTGACGTGATACCCGAGCTTTGGTTTATAGAAACGCAGCCAGTTGAGCTGAAAATAGTTTTTGGGACTTATATAGGGTCTATACAAAAGAATTGAATTCATTTGCATCTGATAGATGTCATTATGTAAATATCTGGAGATGCTAACTAAGCGTGTAGATGACCCACAAACAGGGCCTTGTGGAGTGGGGAGCTTTTGCAGCCGCCATGGAGGCGATGAGCTTAAAAGAACAGCGATGTTGGAACTGAAACAGCAAGATTTGTAGCACGAGATGTAAAGAAACGGCCTAGAATGGTATCTCAACTGTTACTATGTAGGACTCAGAATAGGCCAGTGTTCGCGGCCCATCTGTATTACCACTCCTTGGCTGTATGTCTCATGTCGAATACCTAATCTCCCGTTACGACAGATCATAGAATCGAAATCCTTAAACGAACAATACACAACCGTGTTCTTTTCTAAATAAAGGACGGGCGTATCGTGTGTTCAGCTGAAATGCACCGCCTCAGCTCCGCCTCGACGTTAGTGCAGGTGCAACCCCCGCTCTAAACGCCTTAAGCAGGAACATCTCCCAGGGCTGAATCCTTGGATTACTCCCGCTCCCGTCATGAACCATGGATCCGGTCACTGCCTTTGGAATTATTTCGGGAGGTGTCCAGGTGCTACAGGCTATTGCCTCAACGGTGCATGACCTGAACCAGCTGTATGGCAAATTCAAAGATGCTGACCTCACCATCCAATCGCTGATCCAGGAGCTGAGCTGCATCAGTACAGCTCTGACGGGCCTGAAGGAATGGACGCGCGCCAATAGCACCGATGGTCCATCATCTGACGAATACAACCGAGACCTGTTAGTCGCCATGGAAGGGTGCCGGGTCGTCATGGAAGTAGTCTCCTTCGATGTATCGCACATGGTCCAAGGCATTCATGACTTCACCGGTTTCCGCGCTCGACTGCGTATTGTATGGAATGAAGACACCATGCGAGGGCACCAGGAGAAGCTCCATGCCCAGGTCAACGCTCTGCAGCTTCTGCTACAAGTCTGTCAATGGTGAGACTAAGAAGCCCCACAACAATTTGCGCATGAGGATTGACTTTCGTAGCCGCTCATTCACAGAACAGATCAAGCTACTCAGAACACCCACTACTCGTCGAATCATCCACAGAGTCGCACATGATACTGCCACTATCCTGTCAGCTCGCGGGTCGTCATATGCGACCAGCGTCTCTCAGAGCAGTCGTCAATCAATCAGTGACCAGTCTGTTGACTTCAGCCAGACACTGGAAGAGTCCCCTGTATATCAATGGGCTCTAGGCCAGCGAGTGGCTATGTTTGACACCGTTGAAACCTCATCGACTGTTCCTAGCGGCAACCGGAGCCCGTTTACCAACGAGACCCTGAGCAGCAGTCCAGCAACTAGCAACATGAATGACCCCTCAGTAAAAATTCCTCCACGGCAGGAAGGCAATTATGTTGTGCCAAGAAGTCCGTCCGGGCCGGTGCATCACCCAGTGCATAGCAAGAGCGTATCAATAAGCGACGTTTCGCGTCGGCCAAACTTGGAAACACTACAAAGACGTGTCACTGACTCAAGGATCCCATCTCAATCATTGCGACGATCTGTATCCACGCTTGATAAACTCAAAGATCTCATTGGACGCCCCAGTACGCGAATATCTTCAACACTGAGCCCGTCTGGAGGAAATTCACCTAATCTGTCCAATAGCTCTGGATCTGCAAGAAGAAGGCGTCTGCTTGAAGCCGATCTCAACACCAGCATTGATCTCACCTCAAAAGACGCAATTTTCGTGCCGGAAATAGTCAAAGCAGCCCAAACTGGGACCCGGGAGGATATTGAGCGACTGATTATTCAGGGCGATGATCTTGAGGCACGAGATACGACTTACGGCAGAAACGCTCTTCTCATTGCAGCACACTGTGGCAGAGAAGATATCGTTGATCTGCTGCTTAGAAATAATGCACACATCGGTGTGACCGACGGATCCGGCTGGACAGCACTTCATCTCGCTGCCTCTCGTGGGAACTGCGGTGCCTTGGAGCTCCTGGTAGTAGAGAGTGATCTCATGGAAGTTCAGACACCTCGGGGCGAGACTGCATTGCGCATTGCAGCAGACTACGGCCAAGCAGACGCATTACTAGTCTTGCTCAAGTATCATGCGCAAGTGAATACTCGAGCAGACAAGCAACTCACTGCTCTCCATGCGGCCGCAAAACGAGGCGATCACGAGATTGTGTGGCTTTTGGTTCGCTACGGTGCCGACGTGGAGGCCAAAGATGGCACCATGATGACAGCCCTACACTATGCTTGCAGGGCGGGCCATTTGGGAGTCATGAAAATTCTCCTAGATAACAAAGCAAACATCGAAGCACCTGGAAGTGACCGCAAAACACCCTTGATATGTGCAGCGGAAGCTGGAATGTCGCAAGCAGTCGAGTTCCTCCTGAAGCGAAAGGCCTCCTCCCGAAACACTGATGATACAGGCATGACCGCTCTCCACTGGGCTGCTTATAATGGCCATGTCGAGACTGTCCGGATATTGAGTGAGAAGAAGAAAGTATTACTCGACATGGTCAATGAAAGTGGCAGGACAGCTTTGCACTTAGCAGTTATGCAGTCCAACTTTGCTGTGGTAGAGTTATTACAACGCAAAGGGATGTCCCTTGACAAGCGTTGCAACGCCGGTCTTACGGCACTTCACTATGCCTGCATGGCGGACAGCTTCGAAATTGCAAACCTGCTGCTTCTCTCAGGTGCCGATATGGAGGCGGCAGAATCTCAGCATGAGCAACGTTCGTTGCACATTGTCGCATCCAAGGGATCAATCCCTATCCTAGACTTGCTATGCGATAAGGGTGCTTCCCTTAATGCCCGGAATGGAGTGGGCGATCGGGCTATTTGCGCAGCAAGTCGCTATGGACACACAGCCATTGTTCAAAGATTACTCGATCGAGGGTCACCACTTACAATGAAGTTCGAGACTAGTCCGCGAGAGGACTCACCCTTATGCTTGGCTGCCCAGGGAGGCCATTCGAACGTTTGCTCTCTATTATTGAACCGGGGTGCATCGGCCCTAAAAAAGGACGAGACAGGATGGCAACCATACCTCTACGCTGCACACCACGGCCATGCAGATGTCTTGGGTTTTCTACTTTCTCGCAGTAACATTCTCGAGGCAGGGAGCAACGACCTTTTGAACATGCCCAAGACGATTGGATGGTCACCCAGTGTTTCAGATGATGAGAAAGCCGAAGTGCTGCAGTTGCTCAATCAAATCTTGAAACCTGTCAACTCATATACGACATCTTCAACATCATACTCCCCTTCGAATATTTCTCAAAGTCTTGCTCAACATACTCATCAACCTTCGGCCGATTTGCGGGCACAAATATCTACACATTCGCCGATGCCTCAAACAATGAGTCCGCATCATTCAATTACAAGAGCATATACGCCACCAGTCTTTCAATATAACATTTCTCTCCCGGATGCTTATGAAGCAGATAGCTCCACCCCACAAGAGCTTCCAGGGAGCTTGGACCTAGACTCTTCGAGCACTCGTTCTATAAGTCCAGATAATACACAACCCGACAGTCGCATCGCACTTGCTCGCGACATCTCACGCACTAGCATGTCTGAGACTAGACCAAGCAATGAGCCAACAGCTCCCTTGAACAATGATCGAATTCTCGCATTGGCCAAGGAGACTCGAGAAGGGCCCAAGCCACAATCTCAACAGCGCGGAGGAACAAGAAGCCCCACAAGACTTCCAGCTCACAATCTGCCTCGGGTTCACGCAACATACACGCCAATCTCATTACCTCCATCTCCGCCTCCGCCTATACAGCCACCGCAATCGCTACCATACCGCGCAGGTAGTCGAACTTCTACGACTATATCTCCTTCCAATCCGGAGCAGTCCGTTGAAGTATCGCAGATCCCGAGAACACTTCTGGAAGGACAGTACACAGTGCCCAGGTCTGGCTCTCAACACCACGAGGAGAGAGAAGATGATGACAGTTCTGATACGGACTCAATGTCTTCTGTTTATACGGCGCCCGAGGGGGAGGACCCCGGAATACCCACGCAATTGGCGCATCGCGAAGTAATTAAGCTTGTTTGAGCGTGATTAATAGAACTATCATCTTGTACTAATAGTTTAACTTGAACATACGTCAACACAATACATAATAAAGTTGGCTCCGATATCCTTATTCCCGATTAAGATCGCTAGATGCCACCCAGCCTTGAATTCCCTTTGCGACAAATCGAAAATTTCGGGATTGAACTCATTTAGTTCCCTGTTTGTTTTTGACGCCGATAATAATAGGTTATGCCGCGGCGCTGATCAGACAATTTTGTCCCATATGTACTTGAAAAGAGCCTCGGGCATTGAGTCGGGTTGCTGCAGAAGATGGCCACATGCCCTTGAGTCTTCGATATGTGAAAACAAGCGAGATAAGGGGTCAAAGCAGTATTCACAGTGCACACAGAAGAAGCTTGAGTCTTGGTCGATGAATTCCTGGTTGCTCTCATCTTCAAACTTGAGAGCCAGCTTGTTGACCTCTTTGATGGAAGAGCATTTACTACGTTCAAGGTGTAGCAGAGCGTGAGACCGTCGTGAGAAGGTTCGATCACAGGCTGGGCATTTGATGTTCTTCGGTTCATGGGTCTTCATGTGCTAGTGTTCCATGCCATGTTAGCCACGGAGAGAGGAAATTGTGAGGGGGGGTAGATATCTTACTTGACGAAGCCCATTCTTGTTATGGAAGGACTCCCAGCAAGTTGTGCAGGTGGTGTGCCTGTGAGCAGAGGCAAGATGCTCGTGAAGTTTTTCATCGGTGTGGAAAGGAGTGAAGCAATCATAACAGAGCTTGTGGATTTCATGTTCATGGTCGAATAAGTCCTTTTCGTTGCCAAAATCGGGGAAATTGTCGCAGAAATAACAGATGTGATGAGTAGATGAGTTTAAGAGATGTTGCTGCTTGGCAACTTCAGTTGGGAAGACGCGCTTGCATTGCTCACACCACTTGTGGATTGTGAAGTCCCGACAGTGAACGAGGATGGCAGCCTCGGAGGAGAACCATGTCTTGCAGAGTTGGCAGAGGTATTCGCCTTTTTTGCTGCGGAAGACGTGGCGACCAAAAACGTAAGACATGAGTGAGGTAGAGAGTGGATGGTGGATGGTGGAAGGTGGAAGTAAAAGGAAGGAATGAAAACCAAGGGTAGAGAAGGATTGGCTCATCACGACTTCCTCTTGTATGAATAACTGAAAAGTGCATGATAAGGGAGATCATGGTAGTTCAAACACAGGATCTGCTTCTCCTGGTTGACTTTTTGCTTCAGCGCCAAGATGTTCCAACCAGGACGTCTATGTAATGGTTCAAAGCCAAGCGAAATGAGCTCGTGTCTGGATATCCGGCTACTGACGAGGGTTAACAGCCTGTCCACAGTTGTCACCTCAGGAGCATATCACTCTTACCTTCATAGCCGATTGAGCGAATCCTGAAGAGAGTTGAAGAAGATCCAGGTTTATGCTTGTTCGGATATGCTAGGATACCATCCATGTTGAATGCACGTCTCCATTCAAACATCAATCACAGATGTTGTCGAAGATATATTCTGCAAGAGACAGCAAGTCCGACTGATGGCAGAAGTCTGAGCAGTGCGGAGTGTCTTCAACATGCTGGAAAAGACTTGACAGACGATCAAAGGTGAGCGCACAGTTCTCACAAAAGTACTTTGAGTTGTCATCGATGAACGTGGTGCTCCAGAACGTGTTGCCGTAGTAGTTATTCTGATCAAACTCTGAAGCCAGTCTCTTGATTTTCTTAATCGAAACGCAGCGGCTCCGCTCAAGATGCAAAAGAACATAAGAAACCCTAGCAAAGCTTCTTTCGCAGGCTGGACACTCGAGGTTCTTATCTTCATGGGCCTTCATATGCTACATGGTTAAGACATATTAGCCAGGGTTTCTCTAAAGGCGGTGGAGGATCTCACTTGGTCAAGGTTGTTCTGATTATCAAACATACGGAGGCAGACCTCACACCCAAAATGCTCAGATAGTACGTGCTCAGTGAAGGCTGAATATGTACGGTAGGAGAGATTGCATTTCTGACAGGGAAAGTGGACTTCATTGTGATGCTCCCGTAGCTGCGATTTACTAGAAAAGTCCGGGCGGTCATCACAGAAATAGCAGATTGAATGAAAGCCCGATAGCTTTTTGTGCTTCTGCTTCGCGTCCTCTGTTACAAAGACACGCTCGCACCTTTCGCACCATTCATGCGCACTAGTCGAGCGACAGTGGGCGAGGACGGCCGACTCGGAGGAGAACCATCTGTCACATGGCCGGCAGAAGTAGTCTCCATCATCATAAGCGTGAATGTAGCGGCCAAATTTGAGCCACATGATGGCCAATTGTATATGGTCACACTTGATCAACAGAGGATGAAGCGATGGGAGTACGGCAGCAGATAGAGAAGAAACGGCCATGTGTTGAGGGCAACCCATGAGATTAGGGGGACGCTTTGCACAAAGAGTTCCTATGCATCGCCGTATATGATGCACTCAAAGGAGATTAGGTGGGTGGGTCTATGGAACATGGCATCCCCGAGAATCAAAATAGAAGTTGCGGTTTCAGAATCAATCTAATGTGTCTCAGGCCATTGATATGATTACATAGAATTTTGAGTCTATGGATAATGTACATCACTTGCGTTCGCTGGCTGCTCGCTCCATCATAGGAGTTCTCGAGAACGCCAACCTGTAAATGCCCTCCTGGACGCCTGAGTGCTAAATCCATACGGTGCTCAGTACGTCTGCAAGTCTCTTCTTCAGACTCGTTTACCCTCGTTTCAATCCAGGAGATTATTTCTAGAACAAGGTTCAGAATTACCAAGAAAACAAAAAACTTGAGGAGCCCTTACATTATCTTCTCGGTAGGGCTGCAGGTGGTTGTACAATGGAACTCAAAACGTCCACGTTTGGTGTATATTCCTAACTCGGCTAAGTTCTGAACTGTCTAACTTCCATAAAAATAGCTGAGTCTGCCCTTCACCAAGATCCGGGCTACATTCCGGACTGGCGTTCCCTGTCATTGGGGTCCAAAATGAGGGGTCTCACTTGTTTAGCCGAATGAACCGAGTCTAAGTAGCTCCGGTCCAATAGAAGTACTTCAGAATCAAGATAAGCTAGGTCTTCATGCAAAATCTGCATGAAGAGGCTCCCAAAGGGTCGCAGGCACAACAGCCACATGGTCGAGCAAGGGTCTATTCATAGAACTTGCGTAGCCCCCACTTCATCATGGCGTTCGAACTAAACTGCCTTGAGTAAGCTGTAGTTCCTTGGTGCACTGATCAGTAATCAACTCATGTCAGCGTGTCGAACTGTTCGAATGTACATTGCACTAAATAGGCAAAACAACTACAATCAGCACCAATACCGGGAGCCTTGGAGACGAACCCTTCTGACGATAATGCAGGGGCGCAACGTGGGATTCTTATTTCGATTCCATTAATAGCCCCTAGGATTCAAGAAAGCCTCATGTTAAGGCCACGTTGATAACCAATACACTTCCCATAGCCGACAACCGTAGGGCAGAACATCCGGTCACTCACGGCTATTCTTAGAATCTGACACAGATTTCCAGTTTTAAGGCTCACACAATCCACGACGGCCAATAAACTACTCTCTCAATATGTTAGTCGTCCCAGTTCTACGCACAACTAGCGAAAACAGGATTAATAAGAGCATGCGCCACAACTCAGCCGAAACCGTTAGAAGCATGTTTCAACTTCAAATCCGCAAGAAGCGCACTTTGTCAGCTGAACACGGCCCCCATTTGACCCGGTTGTATAGTGTCATCGACGGCACGGTAGCATTATTACACCACCGTACCATCACGCTATCACCTACCGAACTTGCGAGGCGTGCCGGGCTCACGCAGAGTCGCGGAGTTGGTAATCCTCAGCGTGCAGAAGGTGCTGAAGCTGGATCCCGAGATATGAGTCGGCCCTGAGTCAGACATGCGGGCGCCAGGCTCTTTGGTAGGGGATTTGTCTAGAAGTTTGACTGATTGGAGAAGACTGTGGAAATTTCCGGGTGCCTGGATGATTCATGGCCACGAGGACTCGTGCACCAAGGCAGACACATGTTTCGGCAGGCTGATATAAATACCTTAGGTTATGGTCCGTGTTCACGATCTACAATTCTTCAAGCCTCACCGTCAAAGTATAATACATTTTGGATATCTGATACCCACTTCTTGCTTTCTTGCTCCACCTTCTAAACAATTGAAGCCTTCCGCTATCTATACAAATCTCTCAAAATGGGTCGCGGAGGATACAATACCCCAGCTAGCAAGCCGGAAGAGACTACCAAGTCCTCAAACTGAATCCCTCACGCTCGCTGTCTCGTACATGCAGGCTGTGACGGGAATGCGATGGACCGCAACACACTCAACTCATGGGAACTCCTCGGGAAATGACCAGCGTGGGCCTAATTAACATCGACGATCCAATCCACAAAGTGCGGATAACTTCAACATGGATACAACCACCGGTGCTTCACTTGCCGACGCAGAATCTGTACGATAAAAGTCAATTCGCGATCCACGGAATCGCAGGAAGAAAGACAACTCACTTCTCGAAGACAACACCCAACACATCTTCGACATCTCCACTCTCGCCTTTGCCGGTAATCTTGGCCAGCATATCTGCTGCAAAGCGCAGATGCTCAGCAGCCGTGACAATATCAATCTCGCCGTCGATGGAGGCGAACTCGCTCTCGGAGGAGGGGGTGGACTGGGAAAGGAAGTCTTCGAGGTGATAGAGGCATTTTTGTAAATTCGAGCTTTGCCGATGTGTTACGCCCAATGAATCTTCCCAATACGATGTATCATATTGGCCTTCTCCGTCCATGCCTAGCGGCGATGCGATCTGCTCAAAAGTTGAGATCAGCCCACGTAGGAAGGCTTGTAGATGGCCTGGATCGGTCTCTGAGGATAATGATCCGCGTTGTGCTTCATTGCAGGAGATGGCGAAGACACGTTCTGTTGGAACTGCTGGGAAGACGTCGCGAATAGAAGAAGTCAGAGCCGGGAGCTCATTCTTCTCGGATGAAAGCTTGTCGCATTTGTTGATAGCAATCACCAGACACTTGTCCGCTTTGACACAGTCATTGACCGCATCAATAACCTCAGGTTCCACGAAAAGTCGGATACCCTCTGTTGTCTCTTCCAATGAAACAACAACGACGACAACATCGGACTCCAAAGCCCTAGCTCTCGCCCTGCGAATTCCCTCTTTCTCAATGGCCCCAACATCGGACCCGAGTTTCGTTCCGGCCTCGGAACGGATCCCAGCCATATCACCAAGCTTACAAAACCACCCACCCAGATCAATGCCAACATCAACAATATCCCTCGTCGTACCCTCCTCAGTGCTCACAATAGCAGCCTCCTTCCCAACAATGCGATTAAGCAGAGAACTCTTGCCAGCATTAGGAGCTCCCAAAAGCGCAACCTTGATACCATTCCTCAACAACTCACCTCTCGAAGCATTCTGAATATGAAACCCAATCTGCACCTGTAGATCGCGCACCTGTCCCGCAACAGAAGAAACCAGCTCTTCAGTCGACTCGTCAAAATGCTGATCCTCAGAGAAATCAATCAACGCCTCCAACTCGCCGCGCGCATATAGTAGCTGCTGCCTCCACAGCTCATAGCGTTTCAACAAAGCATCACTAGCGCCACGAACCGCCAATCGACGCTGCTGCTCGGTATCAGCGGACAACGTATCTCCAAGAGCTTCAATCTGCGGAAGACCGAGTCGATCATTCATGAAAGCGCGGCGCGTGAATTCGCCCGGTTCAGCGTATCGGACTAGCGTGTCTGGGTGATTTGTGCTGGCGATACCGGCTAGTACGGCTTTGACGATTGCCGGGCCTCCATGGATATGTAGCTCTAGGACATCTTCGCCTGTGACGGTTTTCGGGCCGGGAAAGTAGAGGACAAGGGCACCGGCGTCTAGGACGCTACTTGCGGAGGCTGGTAGTGTTGGGTCGTAAAGGGTGCGCAAGGCGGCGAAGCGAGCTTTTGGGAGGGGATGTTTCGGACACAGTGCTTTGTAGATCTAGTATATAGTTAGGTTTTTAGTCAAAGTTCAGGCGATAGATGAAGCTCGACCAAAACGTACCGAAACACATGCGGGTCCAGATACCCGCACGACTGCAATGGCTGCTCTACCCGGTGCTGTGGATAATGCGTAAATTGTAGAATCTGCATCTAGCATGAATCGAGAGGGGAGCGCGGAGGAGAAGCTTCGAATATGCGCTGGGGTCCTCGGCAGGACCGGCGGTTCGGAGGTCGGGACATGGCGTCGCAAAGGCAGATCATGCAGTCCAGCCGCTCTTGCTGGATGACATGACGGGCGCGGCAGGGCCCAGCGCAGTGATCGAAATTTTAAGGCTCGCATGCGCAATTATTATCGAGTTAAGAGCGAGTTGCAAATGTTGAATGAGCTATCGCGATTGGCGATAATGATACTGATAAGGCGCACGTGACTGATTCCCAAGATTGTATACAACTTAGTCACTAAACTGAAATCTAAGCCAATGACTATCATGATGTCTAATTACAAGATTTCCTCTAACCGAAAGAATACATACGCAAGGTTTGTATCCAGACATGAAGCCGGGGCAGCGGGAACGGGAAACCAGAATATAAGAACAACATCCATGAGATGCAATTGACAAAGCTTTTGACCATGGACATACATCATGACCAAAAGCGCATGAAGGAGTAAAGGAGATTATGTACAATGAGAGAGACCGCACCCAGCGTTCTAAAGCCAGGCGAGTATGCGAAAATGCCCTCGACAGACAAACCAAAAAATTGCACATGAAAGGCAAGAAAAAGAAGACGATGGTATCATCACACCATGCTCATCACAGACAAGTGAAAGGAAATGGCGTTCAAGGAGCGGGAAGGGAGGGGGAAAGGGTATTATACAGTCGAGGGAGGTAGGTGTCTGATGCAGACGAAAAGCAAGGAAAGGTTCCGAGACGGCATCAGTGAATCTAGACATTAGATTATGGGGACCCGGGCTCAATCCAAAAGTTCAATCGGTTGACTGGGGGATGAACCAGCCTCAGGTTCAAGGGCATCAGTTTGCTCTGATACCACGATAGACGGCGGTTCTGAGGGTTGTGACTCTTCCTGGGGTGGACTCGGCAAGGCATTTTCCGTGCTGATAGAATTGGCCCGCGATGGAGATTGTGGTTCTTGAACGGCTGGCAGACCACCATCTGCGCTGTCTTTGCTACCGCTTGCGCCGTTGCGACGCCTCATGCGGCGGTTGCGGCGCTCTTCGTCGGCACTTTCTCTTCTGCGCCTAGCACGATCGCTTCCTCCGGCATCAGAATTGCTCCGCAGGCCAAGGAGCATGCTGGCCGCACGGTCAGCAACATCCTCGCCTTCGGAAACATCCTTGGCCTCTCCTCCCTCTTCGGGAAGTGGAGGACTCAGGAGCCCATTCTCGTCGGTCTTGGCGTCGCCATCAGCTGGCTTGTCAGCGCCTTCTTCGCCTTCTTCGCCATCAGCCTCGGGCGGCTTCTGGCCGGAGGCAACGCGGACCTGGTGACGTTCCTTCAGACGAGCACGGCGCCGGCGGTCTCGTTGGTCCTTTGCTTGAGGTGCAGCTGCACGAAGCTTCTCAAGCAGAGAGTCCATTGCACCGCTTGAGGCGGGAGAGATGACTGTCTCGGCGGTAGCTCCATTGGCAAGGTTAACATTAACGCGCTTGCGAGCCAAAGATGCTTCAGTGCGCTTCCTAGAATCTTCCAGGCCAATGTTCTTCTCACGCGATTTCTATTGACAACATGGTTAGCGATTTCAATCAAGTGCGGGGCATAATTAAAACTAACCTTCCACTCAACCAAGAAGGAAGACAATTTCGCAAAGAAATCGCGCCGGGCGTTCTCATCAGTGTTGTCTTCGCCGTAGAACATCATAATTTCGTCGTAAGACTTGACCATCTCATCGAGGTACAACTGCAACTGCTCAGCCTTCCGCCGAGCATCCTTCATACTCCGCTGGACGATCTGGCTGACTCGATCTTGAGGATGGAACTTCTTCGGGTCACTCAGGTTACCAGCGTCCAAGCTGGCCTGAACATTCTTGATGTTGCTGATATACTTGGTAGAATCAGAGCGCAATTGATCAACGTTGATCTTCTGCAGGCCAATGACACCTCCAATCTCATCTGAGAATCCTTCCCACTCAGGGTATTGGTTGCGAACGATACGCTCAACCAAATCGGCAAAGGTAGTCTCGTTCTTGTCATCCTTGACCATACCCAGGCGGGCAAGGGAGCTAAGCTTGAAACCTTGAGCTTGCTTGTTGGCGTCGTTCATGAAGTTACCAATATCCAGAATCAAGCCAAGAACATTCATCAAGGAGACAGAGTCCCGCAGAGACTCGCTTACTTTGACGACTTCTTGCAACCTGGAAGAGATGTACTCATACTCGTGCTCGAAGGAGCGGGTCAGCGCAAGCGCTCTCATCCTTGCCTTCCAGTAGTGGTTCAGCTCGAAGGCAGTGGATAGATAGATTTGATCCTCGCGAGTGAGCTCGCTAGGATCCTGCTCACGCTCAGAGCTGGCAGCACCAGGGACTGTCCAGTCTCGACTATACGGAGCCATCAACTTGCCAACGTTTTCAGGAATGGTGCACATCTCATCTCTTTGTAAGAAGTCCATGACAACCATGTTATCCAAAATTTCGCGGTCACAGTGAATAATCATTCGCACAACATCCTCGGCTGGGAATTGAGAGAATTTGGAGAGGGCAATCTGGAAGTTCTTGGACAGGTCGTTAGAGATGACCTGCTTCTTGTCCTTGCGTTGCTTGGCGGCTGTGCTGGCTCCGAAGATCTTGTGCTCTTTAGCCATGAAGAGACGCTCAACCTCGTCCAAGACACCCTTTTTGGCCAAATCGGTGTATTTCTGTTCTTTCTCCTGTTGGGTTGGTGCGTGCCCTGCCCAGACGGTCACTTGAGGAGTGTCAACCTTGTCCCAATGCAAAGCCTTGAGCTTCTTCTTGGGTCTAATAGATGGCATGTGGGTTGTAGAGGAGATAGCATCGTCTACCATGTAGTTGGGCCTCCACCCAGCTCCCAATGGCGCACTCGGCGGCGGAGGAGGAGGAGGCGCAAAGCCACCCTTGGCCCCAGGAGCTGGAGGTGGCGGTGGAGCACCAACACCTCCGCCCGGAGGAGGTGGAGGAGGAACAACACCAGCTTTGCCGCCAGGTGGAGGTGGAGGGGGCGGCAGACCGGAGACCTTGGCACCGCCTGGCGGGGGCGGAGGCGCAGGGATTTGGGCACCACCTGGCGGAGGAGGCGGCGGAGGAACCTTGGCACCACCCGGAGGAGGTGGAGGAGGAGGAGGCGGGACAACAATGCCACCAGGAGGAGGGGGAGGTGGTGGCACAATCTTAGCACCGCTAGGAGGAGGAGGAGGAGGAGGAGGCATAGCAATCTTGGCTGCCGCTTCCTTGGCCACGGCCTCGACGGTCGGTTGGTCTTCGGCGGCAGCACCTTCAGCCGGTTCTGGTGCAGTACCCGACCCCTCGGGGCCTTCGTCATACTTGGGAACCTTCGAAGCAAGTTCGCCAAGCAGTCCAGTAGCCTGAGCAGGGTTCATGCGAGGTCGTAAGTCAACCATACGAGGCTTCTCATAAAACACCTCCTCATCTTCGTCCATAGTCTCCATTCCTTGGTCGTCATCATGAACCTGATCCATCTCAGGGACATGGCTGCGCTTCCTATAGACAGATCCCAGGTTATTGGTGCCAATGTTGCGACGGGTTTCCTCGGCAAACTCCTCGCTGGAATCATCATCGCCTTCGCCGTCCATTCTCTCGCGCAGCTCACGCAGACGATCGGACGGGCCATGCTGGCCCCAAACCTTGCCCTCGAGCTTGAACTGGGTCTTAGTTCTTTCCAGTTGACGCTCCAGGCGCTCCATGAGACGTTCACGGTCCATGATACCAGGCAGTTGGGTCGGATCCGTGTCGGGAGCGGCATTCTTGCGAGCATTGGATGCAGCAATATCTTGGGCATCCCGGAGCATCAGATACAGCTCGCGAGTCTCCAATTCATTGCGCTGCAACTCCTGGGCGCGAAGCCTTTGGACCTCCGCAACTTCGGCCTTGAAAGACTCATTGGTCCGAGTTTGAAGTTCAATGATGCCGGCTTGCTCCTCAATCTGCTTCTGGAGTTTCTTGACAAGGCCATCAGCACCAAGCTCCACCTGAGATTTCATCTCATCGCGCTCGGCGATGGCAGCTTCTGCGATTTGACGAGCCTCTAAAGCCTCATCGTACACACGTCTTGCCTCGGCATCTGTATGAAGCCGATCCAAAAGACTCTGTACGGTGAAACCCAAGCCCTGTCGAAGATCTAGATCGGGGAGCCTCCGGTCCATAGCCACATAGCTCATCATGGCATCCACGAGCTGGAACATCCGTAGACCCTCTTCGCCTCCATTCTCACGGATCAACAGCATATGCTGCATAGCCGAGAGGAAGTAGTCATGGGCCCTAGTTCCATTGATCCTAGTTGCAATAGCATCCGCAATCTGGAGAGGGTCGCTCATATCCTTGACTTCACCTTCGACGCTGTCCTTCATGCTGCTGTTCTCCCGCTGGAGAAGATCCTCATAATCAATAGCCTCATTTTCACGGAAGCGCTCGATCTGCTTGTCAATAACCTCATACTGGAAGCCCTCCATCTTCGTCAGAAGACGTTTGACACCACATGAGATGAATTGAGCACGGATATGACACCGCAGCTGCAGATCAGTCTCGGCACCATCCACCAGCATGTTTATGAGGATCATCGTCGAGACAGCATACTCCATAAGAAGGTTTTCCATGCCAATACCACCACTGCGGTACTCTTCACTGGCACCGACCAAACTTCCCATCTTTCCACGACCATCGATAGTAACCTCGACAATACGCATCCAGGCATCGAAGCGGCCGGTTTCACTGTGGTCGTTCTTGACTTTGTCCATGGACTGCAAGACCTTTTGGTGGCCTTGGCCCTCGGCCCAGTGACATAGGAAAGTAAGGACTTCGCTGACAAGTTTCCGAGTGTTGAGACGGGGCGATGATAGCGAGTTGACCAGGGCGACGAGAACTCCTTGGTGCTCGAGGGCGTCATCTGCACCATATTTGTTGTTCATTAGGCCTTTCAAACATTTTGCAATGTCGTATTCGCGATCCAAATCCTTGTCACCAGACGGGGGAGCAGGAACGGGGCCGGAGGCTTTGCGTCGGTTGATTTTGTTGAGAACATTGGTCAAGGCAATTTGACCCTGAGCTTCAACGAAAGCTTTCACCCAGCTGTATTCATGTCAGATGGATATTCTCATAATAAAAGAAGAGCCTTCTGCAAAACGTACCTGATTGGTTGTGTTCGCAAGCTGACGCTCAAACTAGCGAGTTGCTTGGAAGTAATTGTGTCATCCATAACTTTTTTCACATACCACTCCGGGCTTCCCTCCTCATCGGCGCGCTCGAGCAGACCCGAGAGCCCATCATGGCCATGGGTTTGTCGAGCATTAGCTCGCCTCTTCTGTTCACCTTGCAGCTCTGTCAGTCGATCTTGATGAACCAGAGTCCACTTCTTAGACGCAGGATAGGACAGCATTTGCCGTTTGGCTTGTTCCGGAAGATTCTGCCATCCACGCTTTTGCATAAGCTCCAGAAATAATTGGTCGACGATACGGTCATCTCGGGGCCGAGTCAGGTAGTTATCGGGAGGGCGGGGGACGGCCGCTGGTATGTTATTCTGGGAAGCTTGCCATGCAGCTTGTGCATTTGACAAGCGTCCAGAACTTCCGCTAGGGTTAAGGGAGGTATTGCGGTCGCCGGAGTGGGAGGGCGTAAGGGTACGGGAGGAGCCTTCTGAGGAGGAAAAATAGCTCGAGCGGGTATTGGAGGAGTGAGACGAATAAAGACTGGTTTGGTCGAGAGAAGTGCGAGAATTTGAAGAAGAATCAATGGAGTTATGGCTCATGCCAGGATTCGCGTTTGAGCTTCCTGGCCGTCCCCATTGTTGATACCTCGCCCCGCGGTCTCCTGATGAGCTGCTCGTCATGGTCACATTCGACCCATGCGGGGGTGGGCGCGGCCCTGTAGGATGTGACCCGGAACCGTTCGGCGCGGAGGTCGACGTCCAGGTAGGATATTGATGATAATCACCGCCAGATTTTCCGATATGGTTGGGCGAGGGCTCCTGACGGGAGTCGGGGCGCATGCCATCGACGGGGATCGGGATTCTCGTGTCTGAGGGGAGGCTTTCAAACGGAATAGACGTAATAACACCTGCTGTCGGAGCGAGACTGCCTGGGTCGAGATCATGGGTCATGTCAACGGATTGGATTGAGGACCGTTTCGAATAGCGGGATGAGCGAGAGCCGGCCGAACTTCCTGGCGGGGCCAGGCTGTCATAAGAGCCAGGGTACGCATCGTAGCGCTCATCAGATGGCCTCTCCTTGTACAGTTTCCTCCCAAAGAATGATTTTCCAGCCGAGGTTTGCCTGGATTTGTCGGCATTGGCGGGCATGTTGGCGGAGGATCACTGAGAAGCGGCAGGGAGCAGCATAAAGGGCGCTCCCTCGCGGACACACAAAAACGATCGAGAGGGATTAACGTGAGTGGCAGGTCAAGGTGGGGGTGATCACTATGGATCTCGTGGTCGAAAAAGATGACATTCACGATAGTCCGAAGATCTGTTTTGTCCCTCCCTAGTTAGTATACCCGCTTTGGTTGCTACGGCGGAACCGTGGTTTAAGGAACACACAAGAAAAAGCGGTTACCACACAAAGAAAGGAATGAAAGGGTAATCCGAAAATAGTTGCAGCATGCAAGTACGAGTTTTGACGCCAGGGTCGATCAACTGAAAGCACGGGCGTCACCAAGTGCCTGATTAGGGGGCGCCGGAGAAACTCCCCGACCGCTGCACGTGAGATCAGGTGACTCGTGGCCCAGGCAGTCGTGTGGGGGACTCTTATCTTTGTCCTCGACGATTTTGACACTTTTGACAGGTGGGGAATGATGCGCAAGTGACGGTTTCGGATCCATGAGCTTGTCCCTGTTGTTCTTGGCTCACTTGCACCTAGTCGAATGCCAACTATTCGATCCCGACATCTGCTCCGCTGTGCCGATACTTCGGCAGTAAACAGATCCCTAGTCCACTTTCTCCGGGACTACCGGTCATTCTCTGCCATACTATCACGGCGGTACATTGTCTTTGAGGCTCGGTATACATAATGGGGTCCTCCAGCAGACTTGCAAAGGTTCGCGCAAGCCATTTCCACCCCCTATGTGACGGCGTCGTCACCCCTTAGACGAACCTCGATAAGAACCAATGAACTGACTACGACCCTTTCCAGACAATTCTGATTCCAGCTTCAATCGCGCTGTCGGTTTATATTCTATTCTCATTCTTGATCATTCCATTCTTCCGACGATATCAACAGCGTTACTCTCAATACCTCCCTCTTCATACGATATCGGCCCACACGCTCTCACTTCGTGATCGCATAGCCGATGCAGTGATGCGATTTTTCCTTCCATCATCATGGCGACGAGGCGCACACCTGGCAGATCACGACAATATCAGCATTGACGAAGACGAAGGCGAGTTAATGATCGGCATGGACATGAACGCTGCGCGAAGGGAGGCGCTTGATCGCCGTCGGAGTATGGCGCCTGAGCCCGTAAGCCGTCTAAGTCGGGATCTCGAAGAAGGTTTCATGGATGACAGTGATGACGAGGAACCTGAAGGGCGTGAAGGTACGGGGAATCGACATTGATGTCCCGTGTAGCGTCTCGTTACGGGCTACGTTCATAGGCGGCGTTTGTGGGATTCAGCGATCATAAGTGGCATTTGGATGCACATTCTCGACTCTACGTGGATTTTTTTCAAATGACTTTAGGCGTGTCTGCCAGTTTAGATGGTGGTCCGCTTCATGGGCATAATCAGTAGGCCAGTGTATGAAATTCCAATTTGGGTTACCTTACTTTGTGGCCGCCTGCGATTGTTCGTGTTGCAAGAAGAAGACTATAGTGCAACTTACATCAGCCAACCCATGAATAAAGCTGGGATCCACAAAAACTGGCTGGACTCATTCTGTGATCTACTAACCTCCGTTGAGATCGACAACGGCCCCACTTCAATGCCGATGGTCTTTGCGCCTACGTTTGAAAACAGGGAGAAAAATAAGGTTTGATGAATAGTTATTTCATTGGTATCGTGACATTTCCTGCGAGACCCATGCCTTCCGGGCAAGTGGGAATGAGAATATGAACAATCAAGAAAAAGAACTAAAAGGAAAAATCATAAGAGCCTAGGCTGAGAGTTTTTGAATCTCAGGCAAGGTTTACTTGCGCTGACCGTAGGCCTTGGTGGCGTAGTCACCCTTGTGGACGATCAGGTCCTGAGGGCGGTAGTCCTCACGGCCGGAGAAGTAGCTGTCCAGGATGTTCTTGGTGCCCTCGGCGTAGCGGACCTGAGCATCGATGGAGGTACCGGACATGTGGGGAACCATGGCGTTGCCGCCACCCCAGGGGTGCTCGGCATAGCGGAGAGGGTGGTCCTTGGGGGCGGGCTGGGGGAACCAGACATCACCACCGTAGCCGCGGAGGTGGCCAGACTTAAGGGCCTCGGCAACGTCCTCCTTGACGACGATAGCGCCACGGGCGGTGTTGACGAGCCAAGCACCGGGCTTCATCTTGGAGATGAGCTCCTTGTTGAAGAGACCACGGGTCTGCTCGTGGAGAGGGCAGTTGATGGTGACAACATCACACTGGGCGAGCATATCCTCGAGCTTATCGACACGGCGGCAGCCAATCTCCTTCTCAACCTCGGGGGACAGAGGCTGGTAGTCGTAGTAGAGGAGCTCCTTGCAGTCGAAGGGCTTCAGGCGGCGGAGAACACGCTCACCAATACGGCCGACGGCAACGGTACCAACAACCTTGCCCTCGAGGTCGTACTCGTTCTTGGCGACAGCGGCAACGTTCCACTCGCCGTTGCGGATCTGGTCGTGGGCGGGGACGAAGTTGCGGACCAGGGTGAGAATGGTCATAATAACGTGCTCAGCGACGGAGACGACGTTGGAGCCAGTGACCTCAGCGACGGTGACACCGCCGTTGGTCTTGTTGGCAGCGTTCAAGTCAACGTGGTCGGAACCGATACCGGCAGTGACAGCGAGCTTGAGCTTCTTGGCCTTGGCGAGGCGCTCAGCAGTGAGGTAGCCGGGGTGGAAGGGAGTAGTGATGATGACCTCGGCATCGACAAGCTCCTTGTCGAAGGTAGAACCCTCACCCTCCTTATCGGAGGTGGTGACCAGGGTGTGACCCTGGTCCTCAAGCCACTTGCGGATACCGAGCTCATTCTCGGTGGTACCGAGCAGCTTAGGCTGCTGCTTGGAGTGCTCACCACCGTCGTAAAGAACCAAAAGAACCTTGCCCTGAAGTTTTGCAGATGCGGTTAGCGTACGAGCATTGGCAAAGGCAGCCGGCGCGAAGGACCCGGTGGCGACAGTAGGCTTAAGGCCGGAAGTAAAAAGCTTGGTCGCAGGCCGTCGCAATTGACGGGAAAGGGAAGAGATAAGTACCATTTTGAATGATGATCAAAAAATAATGTGAGAAATATGAAAAGCTAGAAAAGTCAGTGATCAAGCTTCTTTATATAAATTTTCATGAAAACCGGATGCACGATCGGTAAAACCGGATGGACGGTCGATGAAGTCAATATTCGCCCAAAACGGTGTTGGACGAGGAATCAAAGTGGGGAATCATCAACCGCGCCATTCCTGGCCAGATGTAAGGGGGTTGTCCGATGCTCACCTTATTCTTATTTTGAAGATGGAAACTTATTTAGGCTGATGGAAGAAGAAAAAAAGAAGTAAAACAGGATACATGCCCTCTATATATAGACAGGAACAGGGACCCCTCATCGATTGCCCCTCTATCAGATGAAGCAACGCAAATTGGAGCCATCAGAACCCAAAACACGCTGTACTACTCCCCTCGGAAAGCCAGAACTTGCAGACACGGCTTGGGCGGACCAGTGGATGGACCGGCTCGGAGGGTGGATGGGGAAATGCACCAGTCACGACCGTGACGTTCTCCGCACGACGGATACGGGAGGGGGAGGAGACATTGTGGTTCGTGTGCACGGCACCCACGTCCAACTGCAGGCTGGGGGGTGATCCGCGTAGTCAATGCATACTACAAGGTAATAGCCTAGACGCTAGCGAGGTACTAAAGACTAACACCATTGTTGTCTCGCGGCTCCGTCTACTTTATTGAGCCCTCCTTCATAGAATGACGGGTGCGGGGAACCTCATCTTTGAGCCGGCCATACCTCAATCTCATTAGCACCGTGTGGCAGGATCTTTACCGTTACACAGCAATCAGAAGGTTCCGTGTTTCACTAAAGCTCGTAGGTACCCTGAATGCGCACGATCAGCCCACCAAGCCCGTTAGACCATCAACCTTCGAGACTCGGTTTGATAGCTCCCCGCTGCGGGGTTGCTGATGTAATGAGGGGTAAATTCTTCTTCCCAGAACAAGAATTAAAGAAAGTAACAAATCCTGGTCATGACGCTAAGGATTCCCGATTGGAGACTATGTCACATCATCTGGGGTACTAAAGATCCCGCAGTATCCGAGATATCACAATGAGGACCCCCCGAGTCATGTCCGGCTTTCTGCCGAAGTTCGGCCACACCCTCCTTCTCCAACTACTGAGACCCGCCACTGCGATCTTTCCGGTGAGGAGACTTTTGGAGATCTGCCCTCACGTATCCACCATCGGATGCGTTGGGTTACCTGTTGCTCGGCGGGATGGATAACCGGATTGAGGACATGTCATGATCGGTTCGAGAGGTGAACTCCGCGATGCCATTGCCTTCTACGCGGTCGCCATCAACTTGCACTCCTCAATTGCTCACCGGCAAAAGGACTTCATAGGCAATTTTCTAATTTTCTAATTTTCTAACTGGGAAACTGGATTCCGCACGCGACAGACTAACCCAACAGGCGCGAGTCGAGATCATTGATCAGAGGACACGAAAGCACTTTAAAGGCCTTTGCGGCAGCGACTACAAAATCGTGTCAGTTGAAGGTTGTCTCCCGATCGCAGATGCAGACTTTCCAATTGTCCCGTTGGGGCTGAGCGTTCATGGAGGGACCACTTAAGAAGACAGACACGACGGAATCATCTCTAGAGACATTGGATCTTCGCAAGCACCATTCAAACACAGCTCAAGAAGTGCGAGTCGCTCAAAGGCAAGCAGAAACCGCATTGCGACGAGACAAAATTCCGATCAAATTGTTCGGCAACTAGGCATATTCATATATCGCCCAAAACAAGAGAGCCTGGAGCTTTCCCGAGAGCTCTACCTCCATGAAAACAGGTAATTCTTGGAAATGTTTGATTTACATATTCTAGAGCCGCCGAGCCTACCCTCGAGAAAAGTTTCCCAGATACCTACCGATGACACTGCAAATGACTCGTACAATACGAACGAAATTGTCACTTGATAATTTGAGGAGATCAAAGCTCAGCCTTGGTTCGCCAGTGAACCTGCATGCGACAATCGCAAATTGGCTAATGCCAGTCCCAACAACCGAAGACTCGACGATACCTGAGTCTGGAACAGGGGCATAATGCAAGCTCGCAGGTCTAGAGATGGTACAACTGGCATACTAAGTCCATGAGATACTAGAAGAAGATGGCTAGAATGACTAGTTATGAGGACCCTGGGAGTTGACAAGGTGTTCATAGGCGGAGAGCGTGTTTTGTACGGCAAAAAATAGCGGATTTGGCTGGCAAATCAAAGGCGCCGATTGATAATATGCTATCTCCGCCCCGAGAGCCTCGGAGATACTCTTGGAATCTGATTCTTTACTCTGACCCTCGCGCCTTTCAGTTTCCCTCTTCCTTTTGTATTCTATAGTGCAATTAGAAATGCTCTCGCAAATCTTCAATTCTTATCCGATGAGAGTGCGACCTACCTCAGCCGCGCAGTCGCTTGCCCGCGATTGGAGCGGACGAACACACCAGAGCCCACGATTCATTCGACAATTGTCTACAACCCCAATCCAATTCAGCCGACTGCGCGCGCGTCTAGACATCCCTCCTCCGTTTCCCGTGACCAAAGCATGTCCCGAATCCTCCTGCGATTGCCCGACACCGCCCATGCCAGAGGGATTACCGATCGATCATGAACAAACATTGAATGGGACGATGGTCCCCTATGCGCAGCAACTGGTAGTCTGCACCGGCCAAAGGGACTGGACGAGTCGCATCGAGAATGATGGAGAGAACACAGGTTGGGGCAGTCTCGTACGAGGTCTCAAAGGCTTGCTAGGTCGGGGTGGGCCATATCTCGACGTATGTAATAGCTTCCTGTCTTGAAATTACTGAAGAGCCCTCGCTAATCTGGATTTACTGACTGATAGCCCTTCAATAATGTCCTCGTCACCAATACCTCACTCCCCCCCGCTGCCGGCAATCCCTCCACCGCCTCCGCATTCCTCTTCCCCAGCTTCAAATACGTTCCTTCAATACCGGTAGAATCCCTTTCATCACCAGATGCCACAGACCTCACTGCCTTTGTACGAGGCTTCCTCCTCCCCGAACGCCTCCACGACATGCACTCCTCTCTCCCGGAAACAAAGCGCACAGAAATGACCCGCGCCCCAGCCCTCGCATCAAAGTTCGAAGCCCTCGACATCAAACACTCGCCGACGGTACTAATCTGCGGCCACGGAGGCCGCGACATGCGCTGCGGAGTCATGGCTCCTGTGCTTGAAGCAGAGTTCCAACGGGTCCTACGGTCGCGAGGATTTACTTCAGCTGGTCAAGACGGCACCGTTGATGGGCCTGATCATGCCAATATCGGATTAATCAGTCATGTTGGCGGGCATAAGTATGCTGGCAATATCATTGTTTATATCCCGCCGGAGATGAGGTCAGAAGATGGTGCAGAACCTCACCCGCTGGCGGGTAAGGGGATTTGGTATGGAAGAGTGGAACCTAAGCATGTGCAGGGTATTGTGGAGGAGACGATTCTTAAGGGAAGAGTTGTTGCGGATCATTTCCGTGGTGGAATTGACCGGGATGGAGGGATTTTGAGATTGTAGATCTGGTGCATTGCATGTGTATGAATAGTTGCATAGTATAGACATGATAAAGACCAAGTCAATATGTTGAGTTATCATTCAACTTGCAGCTACAGAGTACAAAGTCGGGAATCTGTACATTTGTTTTATTTTGACAATACAATTCTCAAGATCGTCTTTGTCTTTTGGAGTTTTCTTGGTTCTCCTCGGAAGGTGAAGACAACTGACCAATGTCTGTTGAATCTTGTTCAAGATCAGCTTCCCGTCGCTTTAGAAGAGAAGGTTTTGCATCGTCGACGTTTTCAGCTGATGATACCGGAGAGAATGCGGCCAAGACACTCTTTGATGATGTTGGCACTGGCAATACCCAGAAATCGGTGGAGCTGGCAGGCGAGGTAATGTCATCCTTGACGGCTTCTTCGTCAATGAGATGCTCTTTTTCGTCGGTTTCGCGTTCGCAATAATCCAGATCAACGTCATCGCTAGTATTCGACAGGTCAGAGCCCAGGTGCTCAACGAATGACTCGGTGAGGTGTGGGAATCTCGCCTCGTCAATCCGCCGCCAGGCTTGAGCTGGCTTTATAGATGAGGAAGGTCGCAGTTTATACCTCGATTTGTCGCGGTAATTGGCGAATTTCAAGTTGTAGCCTGATTCATCGAGCACAGGTCGAGTCTTCGGTGTTTCCTCGTCCATTTTGGCGAATGTATGACAATGTTGATGTCCTGTCGCGAAAGCTTTCTGGTCTGACGCCAAAGGTCGCGACTGACGCTAGTCCAAATCGAGCTTAAAGCTGCCCGGGCTCCGGGGAAGTTTTAAGATGAAGATCAGACAACACACCACTCTCGAGAAGGCTATCGCCGTACCTGCTGGTCGCAATTTTCTGTTGATAGCATGATGACACAGAAGTCATCATGCAGACCCTCTCACGTATCCGATTGACGCCCTTCATCGCGCAAGCACGGTTGTGCGCGCGTCCTACTCTGCGACCACTTCATCTTTCCAACGCCTTCGCCCGCCTCTCGACGACGGCCGCAACCCCCCGAAGACTTGACTTACCTGCGTTAGACAAAAAATGGCAGGCAAAATGGAAAACGGACACGGAGACCCCGCGACCGGTCGAGCACGGGACCGAGCCAAAACCCAAGTCCTACGTCCTATCTATGTTCCCATACCCCTCCGGCACACTGCATATGGGTCATCTGCGAGTATATACAATCTCCGATGTCCTGTCGCGATTCTACAAGATGCGCGGCCATGACGTGCTACACCCGATGGGATGGGATGCTTTCGGCCTACCAGCGGAAAACGCAGCGATAGAGCGAGGCGTGGATCCAGCGGAGTGGACGGAGCAGAATATCGCGAAGATGAAAGAGCAGCTGCGAAGCATCTCTGCGTCATTCGACTGGGACAGAGAACTTGCTACTTGTGCGCCGGAGTTCTACGAGCACACCCAGCGCATCTTCTTGATGCTGTATGAGAAGGGGTTGGCTTACCAGGCGGAAGCGCTGGTCAATTACGATCCTGTTGACAAGACTGTATTGGCCAATGAGCAGGTCGATGCCAATGGCTTCTCGTGGCGGTCGGGGGCCAAGGTGGAAAAGTTGAATTTGAAACAGTGGTTCTTCCGGATCACAGATTTCAAAGAAGCGCTGCTGAAGGACCTAGACTCGCTTGCCGGCGGCTGGCCCGACCGTGTGTTGTCTATGCAGCGCAATTGGATTGGAAAATCCGTTGGTGCTAAGGTTACTTTCCCCGTGACCGTTGAGGGACAGGACGGCGAAGTCGACATCAATGTGTTCACGACGCGCCCAGACACTTTGTACGGAGTCGAGTATCTTGCACTTTCATTAGATCACCCCCTCGTTTTGAAGGCGGCGGAGAAGGATAGCACACTTCGCACATTCCTGGACGAGGCTTCATCGCTCCCAGCTGACTCAAAAGCTGGCTACCGCCTCCATGGTGTTACAGCATCTCATCCGTTGCGAAAAATCGATTATGAAAGTCCCCATGTCCAGAGAAAACTACCTGTATTTGTGGCGCCTTACGTCTTGAGTGACTATGGCGAGGGAGCAGTCATGGGTGTTCCTGGTCATGACGCTAGAGATATCTCGTTCTTCAAGGAGAATGTGAATCCCGAATCTATCACCATGGTCATTGGTGAGAATGAGACTTCCGATACACTTGTGCCTGCCCAAGACGCAAAGGCTTTCACTCAAGATGGTGTCCTTACTTCGCATTGCTGGAAGTACCAAGGCCTGCACTCCAAGGAGGCAGCAAAGCAGATTGTCAATGATCTTAAGCAAGTGGGACAAGCCGACTTCAAGGAAACCTGGCGACTGCGTGATTGGTTGATCAGCCGACAACGATACTGGGGTGCGCCAATTCCCATCATTCACTGTGCGGACTGTGGTCCTGTTCCCGTGCCTGCGAAGGACCTCCCCGTCAAATTGCCGAAGATTGAGGGAGAGTGGCTGAAGGGCAAGAAGGGAAACCCCCTTGAATCGTCCGAAGAGTGGCTTCACACTAATTGCCCAAGCTGCGGAGGCCCAGCGCGCCGCGATACAGATACCATGGATACCTTCGTTGATTCATCCTGGTACTATCTGCGTTTCTTAGACTCCAAGAACAAGGATGCTCCGTTCTCGCCTTCTCTTGTCCAACCGGTGAACGTGTACATTGGCGGCGTTGAGCATGCCATCCTTCACCTGCTATACGCTCGCTTCATCTACAAATTCTTGTCTCAGTCAGAGCTGTTCCCAGCCATTGCGCATGCCGATGACTCCGGTGCGCCGGCTGAGCCTTTCAAGACCCTTCTTTCCCAGGGCATGGTGCACGGCAAGACATTTACAGAGCCATCCACCGGTCGATTCTTGCTCCCAGCGGAAGTGGATCTCACCAATCCCGATAAACCATTGATTACGGGGACCCAAGTCACCCCCAATGTATCATATGAGAAGATGTCGAAGAGCAAGTACAACGGTGTCGACCCAACCGAGTGCGCAACAAAATACGGCGCCGACGCTACTCGCGCGCACGTTTTGTTCTCTGCACCAGTCAGCGAAGTGCTGGAGTGGGATGAGACCAAGATCGTCGGTGTTGAGCGGTGGTTCGGACGGCTGTGGAAGCTCGTCTTGGATGCCCAGCAACAACTGTCCGAGTCATCGCTGGCAATCTCCGCGTTCGACCTGGATGCTGCAGGCCATGCGGTAGCTCTCCCTTCTTCCCTGCAGGATTTGAGTGACTCCGACGTAGACGCCATATTGGCCACTCACAACACCATCTCATCTGTCACAACCTGCGTCGAGAGCAACCCCTACGGTCTAAACACCGTCATCTCGGACCTGACAAAACTTACCAACACGCTTTCATCCGCTCCGCCCTCCTCCCCTCTTGTATATTACCTCTCTGTCTCCGCTCTACTCCGCGTCCTTTCGCCCATTGCCCCCGCCCTAGCCTCCGAGTCCTGGGAAATGCTCCACCAGCCCTTGATCAAGGACTCAACCTCCATACGCTCCATCTTATCTTCATCCTGGCCAACAAGCCTCCTCACGGCCGAGCAAGCCGAGGCCCTCGCTGCCCGTGGTGGTCAAACAGTCGCCATTCAAATTAACGGGAAGTTGCGCTGCGCTGTTACCATTCCCCGCATGATGTCTCCCACTACGACCTCTCCCCAGGACAAGGGTCCTTCACAGGAGGAGCAGAATTGGATTATCAGCCGGGTCTTGGAGACTGCCGAGGGCAAGCTGTGGCTACGGGAGAAGAATGACTGGGAGAAGAGACGACGAGTCATTGTTGTCAAGGGGGGTAAATTGGTGAATGTCGTTTTCTGAGTTCAGAAACAACCTAATTCATCTCCATTCTGAAGCTTGTACTTATATTGAGAAGGTAGATTTGTACATTACATGAACACATATGAGAGAAACTCCATTTCCATGGTGATCCGTCCCTCGAGGTGGTCCCACGATGACAACCAACTGTCGTAATTCCCTCACGTCCCTCCAATTCTCACTCTCTTCAGACCATTCTCCATCCGAACATTTCAAAATCCCTATTGTCATATTAGCCAAAATGAAGAAACCCCCCAAAGCTTCAATGAGCGGTCTCGAAAGCCTCCCCCTCAGTATCAACAGATACCCATACAAGGGAACCACCAACTTCCTAGACATATACCTCCACGAAGAATCCCTCGGCAATGAAGTCTTCCTAATCACAAGCCTCAACCCACAAACCTTTGATCACGACTTCTGCGTCACCGAAAACGAGGTCCCTTATAAGTCCCCGAAAGGATACTGTGCCGAAACACATATCCTGCTCGCCGAAACAGGCTTCACTGCAGCGCACGAAAGAGCGAGAGCGACGTTCAGCTACCAACTCTATAGCGCCTCATGCTCTACAGGTGAGGACAGCTTTCGTCAAATCATCTGCAAGCAGGCCGGAATCAATCTGGGCCGAGGAAGCTTCAAACGACCTGACCTGTCCTTCGATCCATGGGAGCCCGCACAAAACCCTAGGGGCATTGGACGCAGAACGATCATTGTTGAAGTATCTTTCTCCGAAGAAATGCTACACAGCTATAACTTGCTATAAAGACCACTCCGTACATCACGTTAAGAGAACTAGGACTGGTCCAGGACTTGAATTCACTTAAGCGTTTGTTTCATCTTATTGTCTACTATAAATGATTATCTCTTCCTACTATTCATGCCTATGTCGATGAGAAAATAATCGTCGAAATGGAAGTTTTGGAGGTGGGACAGAGCGAGGTTAGGCTAGACGCAAGCTATAAGAGACCTGACGATGCCTTTTTCTTTCTTCTTCTCTTGAAGCAAAGTTACTAATAGATCACTCTTGAAGTTTGATTATGAATCTGAGATGACGCTTCATAGAGATGCGCTTCGTCGACTATCGGCTACAGGTGCGAAGGCAGTGGTCACAAACTTGTTAAACATAGAGATGGCAGAGCTCAAGATTCAAATTTGGGGTATATAGAATGGAAACTTCTTAATTAAGAAAAATACCGACATTGACAAGAGCAGAGAGTCAAAAGCTCGTGAGCCGATTACTCGAGCTCCTGATGTTTCCCTTCAGGGTTCCGGTTGACGATATATTCTTGAGACGACCAGCGCCTGGCACGAAGGAAAGGGATATATTATTGGCCGGCAAAAACCTTAATAATATAGCCGGGAAGATATGGCGATAACGGAAAGGGGAGGAAAGTGCCAAAGGTCGGTATTCAACCCCTCTGCGAGGCTATTAGGTATAAGAAGCAAGCCATGCCAATAATGACAATTCTCTCGAGGTACATTTCCCACTCACATCTGCAATATTGAGGCTGCATTATTCACGCATTAGAAGAGTCTGCAGTGACCAAATAATCGACCAATAAGTAGCCCTGGAGACCGCGAGGCTGGCATCCCTTCCCACGGATGCATCTTCCAAAGTCTTCCCACAACAAAGCCTCCCTTCAACCCAACAGTGAGAAGTAAACAATAACCCCCTAGTTGAACAGTCCGGTCTCAATATCATGGTATCAACTATTGAACTAGTAGGAAATGAGTGTCTTACTCTATCCCGAACATTGGGAGGGGTGGGTTTGCCGGGAACCCGCTGCAAGGAGTGGGTTGTGCAGGGAGGTGCCCGTGTACCTACAGAAGGTGTTCAATTAAGCTGCAGATCTGATCGATGAAGATCCGAAAGGTTTCTACTTTTCGCAATATGTCTTAGGTGCTTGGAGGGGTGTTTTGTTTAGGTTTGACCTGATCAGGTTTGGAGTGGTGGGCTGACGGCCTTGGGTATTGAAGGGAATTGGGCCCTTTGTAAGAAAGGTTAAGAAATAATTTTGGAATCATAATTGGATTGATTACTCGAGTCGATTATATTCTGGGTATACTTAATTCTCAATTTTGGTGTTTTAGATGTGGCTCAAAGCGGTATATATCTTCAGGGAGGGAGCGGATGTATATTCTGGGTCAGGAACGGCACAAACTTTTTTTTCGACCACACTAAATTAAATTCGTAACACCCAATCATGAACATCTCTACTCCACATATTGTGACTACTGTTTGGTTTTAAGGCCGTAAATTGCTTCGAGTCGTATCTCCTGCGAAATAGTACCTACTGCCCTGACAGGCGTTGACATGCTGAGGACTCCAGCCACCCGGAATATTCATCAAGGCAAAAGGTTTTTATACAGTAACCCTAGCAACTTCTTTAAAGAATTATTCCAATCCATGGAGATTATGGACCATCGCCGAACAGACCCGCGTCAATCAATAATGTACGGCCATGCATAGATACAACGAGAACAGAAAAAGCAGACTCGTGAATCTCATGAAATCATTCGCTGGCTGGTATTTGATGTCGCGGATTTTGTCGCCGATGAGAATGTAACCAAAGCGTTGTACGAATTGGTCAAGGGCCAGAGACACTGGGAGAACGCGACCGCTCCGACAACGAGGAGCAGATAATACGCGACAGTCCAGCCAAGGCTCAACTTGCCATCGTTGAAAGACGGGCCCTTCTCATCAGAGTCCTCTTTTCCGCGAGTGATAGGTGGACCTTGCGGCTCAGCGGCCTCGACAAAGCCCCATAAACGAGGCAGGCCGCACCAGTTGCAGAAACTGTGGACTAAAATGACGGCCAGCAGCGAGCCCGTTCGCAGGTAGATGAAAGTGGCATACCACCCGAAGATGGTAGTATAGCCGAACTGGAAGAGCGATCGCAACAGTGCCGCCAGAGCCGGAGTATCCGGATGAGTTAGGCGGAACTCGTAAAAGTGGTGAATGTGAGCGATGCCAAAGTACAACGGGGAGATGAAGACCACACGGCCAGGCGAGATATGCGCCAACAAGTGCAAAGGGATAATGGCTGAGCGGAACATGACCTCCTCGGTAACAGGGCCCTGGCAAACGCGTCAATATTCAGAATCTAGCAACCTTCGAAAGTGACAATGACCACTTACAGCGACATAATTCCTCCACCCAATCCAACCACTCAGGGACTCATAATAACCACTGTGACGGAACCAATCGCGCCATTCATTCTCAACAATACCGCGCTCGAACAGCGGGCCGATGAAGAGAATAACCGTGAGTAAGAAAGACCGGGCAATATCACCCAGATCGATGGGCCACCAGCCCAGCAGGGACAGCGCGGCGCCGAGGGAAGAATTACCCTTTTCGACCGCGATCCACAAGACGACGAGCGAGCAAATAATACATGAGCCTGTGACAGCGCGGATGCGCGCGCGAATGACAGACGGAGCGTCGCGGCTCAGATTGGGGGAGGGGCGCGTGGCATGAGAAAGATAGAAGGGAACCACATAGACGCAAGTAAGGGCGACCTAAATAGATCGGGTCAGTGACAAAGTATGTTTTCTACGGGGTAGCTTTAGTTTACAGAGAGGAAAGCGACGGTGTGCACCGACAGCGAAGGCTCGTCTGGGGATTAAGTTAGTGACCTGTCAAGATTTCATTTCAAGATGGAGTATCTCGGATTTCGAATTATGTATTTCAAAGGGGGAGGACATACCCTGGTGCTTGGTGTATAGAGTCTTAAGACGAGCCAGAATGCCGTCAACTGGAGCCATAGTGAGACCAAGACGTGGAGAGTTGATGGTGGATTCGAAGCAGGGCCACTTTATCTTGATAAAGGCAAATCCTGTCTTGGGGGCGTGACTGCATGTGACCATACATACAGGTACCGGGGGCCGTTCTACCTGGCTTGTGGTGGCGCAGTGGGTAATACGGCGTAAAGTACCGTCAATGGGTTTAAGTGAATGGGGGCCGAGTGATTGTCTTCAGTTGCATCCTAGCCACCACTTCCAGCTCAAGTTACCGGTGTTTAGACTGATGAAGTAGCATTTCCAAATTCACTAGCTGACCAGATGCCCGAACTACATAGTAGTATGGTTCTCACAGTTCATCCGAACGGGTGGACCGAGCGTCCACGCTCGCAAATTAGAGAAATTAGGATACGCCCTGCGATGAGGGATCATATGCAGGCCACCCCTAGGGTCCATCTCAATAAAACTAAGCAGGGAGAGCATCGTGGACGAAATTCTCCGAGTTCACGAGGGTCACTAGCAGGTGGGCAGAATTGCAATAATGGCGTGAGGGTTGACAGGCTCATGAAGCCCCGTTAGAAAGGGCGCTAATTCGATAATTCGATCCTGGAGTGACAACACATCGGCTCCACCAGGCACACAAGTACAGTACATGAGGGGATTCAGGAAATGCATGCACAGCAAACCGCACCTCAACCCCTAGGGAAAGTTCTCTATAGCTCTCAATCTATAGGTAACATGTAGGGTTCAAAAACAAGAGCACGAGGTGGGTAATCAGGACTATCAGGTTACGTATCACACGCACATTCGGGAGCCAGCGGGAAATGAGAAAAGATTAAAAAAAGAAAGTGTTTAAACGGTATTGGGGCCGTGCATCACAATGCATCACCCCCTGGGGCCCAGACTCCACGGTGATAGGCGCTGCATCACCGTTCACCGCCGCGCTGGGCAACAAAATTCCTGGCGCCCCCCTGGCCTTAGAATGTCTCATGTTTCATGCTTACCTTCTCCTTCCCCAGTCGTTTACTCGTTTTTATCGCGCTTTTGAAACTGCTTAATGTCCCTTTAACGCTTCTTCACGCTCTTTTCATGGCCTGCTACGTTCCACACGATCTTTAATTGACCCCTCTTGACGATTTTTGTTTTAAACGTCTGACACTCTTTTGGAACCACTCGTTTCGGCCATCTAGAAGTCTTCAATTCTTCAAATCCGGACATCGACTCCACCCCAGGGCGAACATTCCTTACATCGATTTATCCAATCCGGGAAAACAAAAACAACTCTTCCCATTTCGATTGACATCACTTATATTGTTTGATTGTTTAGGCTCGACCCCGAGCTGTCCACACTCACATTCTTTTGGTTAACACTGTCTTCTTCGACCATGATCTAATTTGACATCGTCAACATGCCTTCACACGTCCAGTCACACTCGCCTCCCCCGCGGAGGCGGAGAGCTTTGCAAGAGCGCTCGTCAGCACACAACAATGAGAGATCACCAACTCGGTCTTTGCGCATGGTCAGCGAGCAGGAGGATGTCGACTTCTACACTGCGACGCCATTCCCAACCAAAGTAGAACAGATCCTGTTGCCAATTCCCGGCAAAGGACAGCAGCACTATCCGCAGGAGTACATCTCAGATACCGGGTTCAGCTATGCCGATACACCCGGCCCATCATCATCGACATGGTCCTCGCCCACCTTCAGTGCCGGTGCAGAGAGTAGCGCGCGTGCCCATTCCGTTGGCGAGAGCTGGGATGTCTCCTCTACTGTTGATCCCGGCAACTCGCCGCCGGGGATGTGGGACGATGATCCGTTGTCCAGCAAATCCTCATTGCCTGAGATCTCATCTGGCAAGGCACCCGACTACGGCTCAGAGCCTTCGGAGGCCGAGTTCTCTGACGATGAGATGATGGTGCTGCCCACCGCCACGCCCACTATCAAGGCCGTGGTGTCCGAACCTCCCACGTCACCCAAGTCTGCGAGCTCGGAGGAGGATGAGTCTTTGATGTACTCGAGCCCCAATGTCCAGCGGATCGGCGCACCGTCCAGCCCGATTGGAGCCCCCTCCAGTCCCAATTTTGTCACTCTGGATAACTCCAGCGTGAACTTCCTTCCTCCTGGCACGTCCCACTCTCAATCCGACTCGGACCCTCGCACCAATTCCCTTTCATCGTATGGAACGGTGGTGAGACACCCTGGTATTGCGCCATGGATCCATATGGCCTCGTCAACTGAGCATTTCAATGGGAGCACAGCTTCCATCCACTCAAGCCCGCCCCTGCGTTCTATGACGTCGTTCCGCTCTGTGTCCAATGGACCTTCTGGAAGCCGGTCACGCTCTGCAACATCTTCCTCGCGCAGCCTGCGCTCGGTATCTGATATTCAAACCGCCATTGACAGCGGTATCCCCATTCAGTACCCGCGGATTCGTGCTCCATCTTCAAGTTCTCGAGCAGAATCGTCGATATCCAATGATCGTGATTTTACGCCTGGCCCTGCATCTGGCCGCTGGAACCCTCATTTGTCAAGAGTATCATCAGTTTGGTATGATGAAGAGTTCTCCGATGAGCAAACTCCTCGCGAGACTTCTAGCGAAGACGTCTCGGAACTTTCTGCTCCAGCCCGTGCTTTTGTCAAGGACGCAGATGAAGATGAACACCTCGATAGCCTGACCAACCTTCCATCTCGCCCTACATTCCCCCACAGCCTATCTTCGGGGTCCAAGCGGAGTAATAGCACGCGGAGTATGAAGCGCCCTGGAACCAGCTCAAGCAACTTGTTCCAAATAATCCCAACCTGGGCCAAGGTCTACTATTGCGCAGATGCTCTCGGTCTAAACTCTGCCTTGTCCATTTTTGACCAGAGCCGGCCGTCATCGGCGCGTCCGGGCACCGGGAATTCCAGTGTGTTCAATATGATGCCTACGCCACTCAACATTCCGCGTCCGCGCTCACCAGAGAGACCTCGATCACCACAACGACCCGTGTCACCACAACAACCACAACCGCAACCACGACTACAACAACAACCCGGATCGCCCGAAATGGACGAAACACCCCGCCCTCGTGCGCCTGACCGTGTTCATTTTTTCCAGAAGCGGATAGAGAGTGACCCTCGGGATCCACGCGCTCATTGGGTCCCGACTCCGGAGCCTAATGAGTATGAAGTTTTTGGCAGTCCACGTTATCGCCTACGCCACAGCTGGTCTCCTCATATGTACCATGATAGACGCAAAATCCAGCATTCTAGTAGTGCATGGACATGTCCATCCATGGATTCTACTACCGAGCCCGTCTTTGGACGGAGAAACATCCAAGTATACTCTTTCGTCTTGGGATTCATCTTCCCTCTGGCTTGGATGATCGCCGCTTTCGTCCCTCTCCCGCCAAAGCCTAAGACGGGACCGGAAATGTTGGACTCTGATGACGATGTCGAGAAGGCTTTGGAGTCGCAGCTGGTAGATTTGCAGCAGCGACGATACGACAACGCCCGGTGGTGGAGAAATCTTAATCGCTGGATGATCTCGCTTGGAGTTGTGATCATCGTAATCATCGTGAGTCAACCAATCCAAATCTGAACAAACAACCCTTCTGACAATGCTTAGATCACGTTGGCTGTTATTGGCACTACGACGGGCTTCTGATGCCCCACACACTGCTCTGACAAACTCTTGCAACAACCTCTCATTTCGTTTCCTACTCGCATGACTTGGACAATTCTTTCTTTTAACCAAATACCCCCACGCCTCTATCAACAATTGAGTTTTTCTTTTCAATCGAATTCCGGGACTTGTTTCCCTCCACCACGACTGCAGTTTCATTTCATCCCATTCCCGTTCATATTTCCACAACTCGAGTTGCCTTTACTACATTCTACACCCGCGCTCGAGAACCCTTTTCATCTCTGGAGCAATTTGTCATTTTCTTCGCTTCTTTGCATATTTTGACACGACTACATGATATGACTGTACGCATCACATAATATCCCCATCTGTTCTCAATGACGGTCCCTTGACGGTATCTCTTTTCTTTCTTGTTCCTGTCAACTCTCAACTTTCACCTTTCGTATTTTCACACTTTTCAACTTGATATTTTGAACCTTTGACTTTCCTGGCATTGATTTATGTAATGCATAATACCTGCATTGAACTTTGTTTGATAATGCGCTTCAGTCTGTGTATTCCACTTGCATAATTCTTCAGTGTACCATTCTCTAGAGCATATTACCGCTATACCAAACTTAACATGTATTCATACCATTTAACTACTTCATGGTTTCCTCATCGCTTTCAAACCCCAGTCCTAGCTCTCGAGCTATTCTTGCTTCGCTGGAAACAGACCCCGGCCTGCAGAGAGCACCTACATTCATGATCAACCCCTCCTCTTCAAATGCACCCCTGACATCTGTGGTACTAGGCGTGCTGGTAAATAAAAGTTTGACAGGCGCCACGATACTCTCCTCATTAACAAGTTCCACCAGTTTAAGAAGGACCGGTATTGCCTCAGCCTCATACTCCTCCCGCTCCAGAAAGACAACGCCGTCGACAATGCAACACATAGTCCGAGATCCCGGTAGTTGACCAAGAAGCCATCCCCAAAGCTCGACAAGTTCCTCCAAGCTCGTGAAATCGACAAGTTCCGGCAGTAACCGCATATCGAACTTTGATTGACGAAGAAGCTGAAGAGATATCATGAGTAGTGTAAGATATCTCGATTGTAGTTATGCAATGTCCTTTTGGGGTACCCAGTCCGACAAAGGATGTATCATGAGAAGGGGTAGATAGCTATAATCGTTAGAAAGTGAAACAAAAGGATTCGGAACATCAGGGGGAGAATTACAAGAAGTATGACCCATCAGCGATTACTGAGCGCGACTGCTGTCGGAATTGCATTTCCGTGGCTTGAAGTCTGCTTCTCATACAAGCCGGGTATGATGGTATTCCAGTCATCACGCCTGATCCTCAGACTCCATAAAACGATCATTTCTTTTCTGTACGAAAAGCACGGAGTTCGCGTTGATGGCAGCATGCACATTCAATCGTGCAGTGGGAGTATAGGTACATAGTCGGTCTTTCCTTCGGAACATCTCTGAAAGCGCGAACTTTCTCACAGCATCCACAACCAAAGGCACAACAACCGCCTCGTCCTTGACATGCGAGCGACCCAAGGCGCTGTTTCTTTGCAGAGGCTCTTCTCTCGTCCCCTCGGATCCATGCACCCCCAGGGGACTCAAATGTAAGTCTCTTGAGGCTCCGCCAGTTCTCATGCAGTTTTGTCGATAAATCGTTTAATTCTTTGTTGTACTGGTCAATTGTTGACTGTGTTGCTGGAAGCAGGACCAGGGCACTCCCCTGTTGAAGTGTTTCGATCTCTTCGGCCAGGTAGACTTCTCGCTGTACCAGAGCATTCGCTTCGGCCACCAGCTTTCTCTTCAACTTGAGGTGGCTAAGCTGTTCTTCCATGTCCGCTTCTGAAGTTTGGAACTTGACAATCAAGCTTGCGACGGCCAAGAGGCCTTTCTGATTCGCAGATTGGAACCGGGCTTCCAAATTTTGCCATAGATCAGTTCCCGAATAGGCGAAAATGGCCGTCAGGATGTTCAGTAGGAGGAAGAAGAGAAAGGAAAGCACTCCGAGTAGTAAGCAAACGGAGATGAGAGAGCCGACACCCGTAAGTGACCACAATACGACCACTTCTAGTGCTTCCATCTGAGAATCTAGGTCCATTGCGAATGAAATGTGGTCCTTGGAGATGTGATAAAATGGTGATGATGGAGAGAGAAGCAGAGATGAGAGAGCAGGCAACTTTGAACTAGCGAAGTGGAAGTGCCAGTTGGGAGGAACGCGCGTAAATCACAGCCTCCACTCTAGATTCGATAAAGTGTACCACGCCAAACCAAACAAGGCACACTAATTCGCAGCCTCAATTGCTACCTGCTTCGCTTCGGCGATCGGAGCCCCATCCTATTTGTTGTGAAATCCACCTGCCCCTCCGACTTCCGACCTCGCTATGTAGGATGTTTTGATTGTAGAAGTTGGAGCAGGTAGCGGACACGTTACCCTAGAGCAAAAGCTTGAGGTAAAAAGACATATACTCCCCGTACATGGCAGACTAGCTGTCAAAGAAGAAGTCCAGTCTTTTGTTTCCCTCGTTGGAGGTCGTCTCCAGATAGGTCGCCTTCTCTTGCGCAGTGAGACCTTCCCACTGACGCTTCTTCCAGTTATTCCTAGCCACATAATAATATTTGGCCAGAGCATAGACAACAATTGTAGCAACATTAATAGCAATGAGCTGTCCATTCCCCCGATGATAAAGTGGCTTATCATTGTCGCGATAAATATTGGACGAAGCGATTCCCGACAACTGGATAGTGATATTGTAAAGTGCGGCACTGATAGCTCGAGTCCGTACAGAATTGCTCATCCGAGAACACCATCCAACCTGGGCAGCATGTGGAGATGGCCAGCCTAGCAAGATGAATGCCACGGCGTAAAGACCCCATTCGCTCAATTTTCCTGCTGAGGTATAAAGAACGATAAGAAGTGGTAAGGACCACACCTGTGTCAGCAGACCGATCAGGGAGATTTGATGGATTCGCTCTGTCAGTTCGGTGACGAGAAGCAAATTGATGGATGCGAAAACAGTAACGGGAATACCAAGTAAGGTCGTTTGAGATGTGCTAAACCCAATGGCCTTCAAAGATAAAGTGAGGTATGCCTTCGGAGGAGCCGTAGGAATTTCGAAAAGCATGCCGATGACATAGACAGGCCAGAGATCATAGTCTTTCAAGCTTTTCCACAGCATAGGCAATGAGAGTGCCTGACGGTTATGCATATCTCCCTTCGAAGGGTCATCGCGCAGAACACGATTCACAATGATGATTTCCTCACGCTCCGAGAAAAATCCATTCGGCTTCCACCAAGTCTTGGTCTGCGTAGGCCCGGGAACCAAGAACAGAAAACTCAGAAATCCAATAACAAGACTGATCAAAGCCTCGATGAGGAACAACCACCTCCACCCTTCCTTGCCATCAACACCCCGCATATGGAGCACCCCATAAGCAATAAAAGAAGCAACAACACCAGACATAGAATCCGTAAACCAAAATAGCGCAAGCCTCAAAGGCATCTCAGTCTTCTTATAGAAATAGGACAAATAGAGAATCGAATCCGGAATGAACCCGCCCATGAAGAGCCCCAACAGAAAACGACACGCGAAGAAACCAGCACGGTTTTGCATGAAAAACTGACCTCCAGACGCAAAACTCCACGCGATGATTTGGAAGGGAATCCATCGATCCGGACCAAGTCTCTTCCCGATCATCTGCGACGGAATTTCGGAGATCAGGAAGCCAATGCGGTACATATTCTGCGCATTATTGTAATCGTTTGTGGTGAGATTCAGATCATCGAGGAGATTATCAGCAGCAGCGTTGCCCAGGTTGCCGCGGTCGAGGTTCAAGCCAAAAAACATGACTAGGATCCAGAGGAGGATGGTGTAGTCTGTTTTGCGACGGATGGAGGCTTCTTCACGGTAGGTCCATCTTGCGTTTGGATCAAAACGGTGCAAATTTTCGTAAGAAGGGTGAGGAGCGTAGTATTTGGCGAGGAGCGGGTCGTCGAATACGCTTCGGGTGGTTGCTATTGCGTCGGGGTCATAATTGGACTTGCGATTGAAGAGGGCAGAGAAAAGGGATTGGGATTGTGGGCCTTCTGGCTCAACGAGGTTCTCGCTGCCTACATCCTTGAGAATTTGAACGTCGTCCGTGGTCGAGGAAATGGATTCCGACGCGGTTTTGGTTTCCATGGAGGCGTTTGGCGTGTTGACCACACCGACTTTAAAGGATACTCAGGTGATGCGATAAACCAGAAAGCTCCGTCTGAGTATGGGAACTGGATTTTCAGAGATGTCGTGGTCGAATCTACACTTTTATACGCTTTAGATATTGACATCTGATAGGTAACTATGCGTGCTTTATAGAAGGCATGATGCCATCTTCATCAACATTGCTTCGATAATGAACAGCAAGCGAAAGCGCCGCAGATTACGATAGTTGCCCTTCAGAATGAGCGAATAGTATAGTATCTGGAATATCTGCAACCCTGTCACGGACAAGTTTACACAAGGTTGGTAAAGTCCAACTATTAACCGCACCGTTCGCCATGTAAGCGCCGATGGCATCAACAGAGACCCTCCCGGCAATTGGCCCGAGAGTACCGCTAGATTAAACCCTGTGGAGCTAATGTTGCAAGACCAATTAGGAGCAGAACGTGAGGTCAAGATTGGTGGAAAATCTCCAAGCAATACTACGCACAAGTCATGCTATAGCAAGGGATACACGTTTTACCCGTCTGGCCATCTGACTCATCCAGTCGTTTCTCTTTACTACCGAGAAAAGAAACCGGTGTACGTCTCACTGTGTACCAAAGGATCTGACACCTTAAGAAAGTACGATAGTCTCTTTCACCCGTGTAGATGTACTGAATTTCGAGTCGGCCTTCCTACGATTTAAGTTCCTCGCAATATCACATCTAGACAATTTACACAGGGCTAGCTAAGCCAGATATTTATCTAGAGGTGTGATTCCTTCTCTCTCTTTCCCTTGTGAAATTTCTACTTCGCATGACTGACACATACCTCACATGACTGACACTGGATCATTCCTCAGAAGCTTCCCCAATAGTGCAGATCATAATCGACCCCACCAGCGCGCCAGAGAGGAGCTGGAGTATAAACAGGTATAGGCGATGCAGCTAGCATATATTAGATCTCCAATCGAAGAAAACTGGGACAAGAAGGTGAAGACTTACTTCCATAACCGGTACTAGGAGCGGCCCACGTTGGCGTCGCCGGAGCTTGCCAATTGATCGGAGTAGCGGTGATAGTATACGTCGATGTGTACGAGTATGGTGGCTGCCCGACCTCCAACGACGCAATTCCGTCATCGGAGCCATTACTATCATCACTGGTGCCGAAAACGTTACTGATCTTGTTGACTATATTCGTGCCGGTTTCGGTCCAGACGGTAAACTCTTCAACCGTCACATTCGTTGCAAATGTCAAATCGTTAGCGATTAGATAGAGAGGAGGGCGTAGCGCTCCATCTGCAACCGAGCCTGTTCAGGTCAGCTAAGGACTGGAATGGCGAGAAAGACGATTCCTACCGGAGAAGTTCCGGAATACCAGGTTGCTAAGTGTAACAGATCCGGTGTCGGGCTCAAAGGTGTTTTGCCAGTATTGATTGATATCCAGTCCGTATAGACTGCCAAGTGACCTAAAGTTGGCGAATGTGACATTGGTCACATAGCCTGATCCACCGGGATACGTCTTGATGAATGCAATGTTGTTGCCTTGTATGATGCTGATATTTTTTGCTTCCTGGATTGATGGTCAGCATAGTACACGCTCTGTCTTCAGGAGAAAAAGACGTACAATATTCGATATCTCAGCAGACACATTGAGACTGCCAATTGATATCCCTGAACCAGCTTGATTGCAAACCAAGTTCGAAATGAGAGCGAAATGAGAAGGACTCTTGACGGAGACACATTCATCACGATTGGTCACCTGTTGCGCATTATAAGAAGCTGAGCTCTAAGGATTCAAATCCGCCACTATACTTACCTCACTGTCGTGAATGTAGTAATTCGTGCCGATAGCGTCAATTCCATCATAGCTCCCAAGATTTGCACCGCGTATAGTCAAGTGATAAGCCTCAACGTTTACCGCGAAATCGAGAACTATATGAAACTTCGGACTGTCAACGAGAATCAAATCGTGAACTGATGCATTCGTTGGAGAAATGAGTCGAACTAGTCGAGGCCGGTTGATGCTTGATACGTGTGAGCGACCACCTCAAAACATTCAAAATGAAGACGCATACTTGGCCAAGTTTCTGTAGATATAGCCCTGACCCTGTATCGCTCCAAGACCATTTGATGAATAGAATTCAAAGTCCACAGCTGTGAAGACGAAAAGTATTAGCTTCCTTCCTCCGGCAGAAACTCAAACAGATGCAGCACCTACCATTGACGATGACAAGCACATCTAACAAGAATTTCTGGTCACCCTCTCCATTGATAGTATCGTTGATCAAGACTGTCCCAGCAAAGCCCTCAAGAATCAACTCACGGTCAACAGTCCAGTTGCCACCGTACGCAGCGGTAATAAGGCCGTCCAACTGAAAAGCCCAATTTGTTGCGTTGCTCAAAACCACGCTCCGGTTGATTAAGTAGTCACCCTCTGGGACTACAAGACGGCTTCCGGGCTGATTGAGAATACATTCGGTAAAGACCGTCTCGAGAGGAGTGGAAATATCAGTCGTGTTATCAGCGACAGCGCCGTAGTCGAGAACGTTGCATTCGATAGCCTTGTCCTCCAAATCTGTCGTCGGGCCGACTGGGCCAATTAGTTGGGCCTTGCTGAGGCTTAACAGACTCAACAAAAAGAGCTTCAGGATCTCAGACATTGTAAATGTTGCAGAGAATAATAGAGTGCTTAGGAATGGCGATCAATCAACAATCGGTAACTGGATGATTAGTGTTTCTCTTATAACAATGGCATATCCACTTCAAATGCAATTTATGTTTGACACTACTATAAATTACTCAAAAGTGACAATCCGTCCATCGAATAACGTCAACAGGTATAGCGGCGCACATTGTTCCTGCATACTTACTATTGAGACCCTGCCAAGACCAGGCGATGGCGATATATGAGCAAACTCTCGCATCAGACAAGCAGGCCCTTGCAAATCAGGCAGCATTACAAGGAGCTCGGTAAATTATATGATTCGCAATTTACCGAGAATAGCATAGTCTTCGTGTTGAATTGCGCCTTGAAAGATAAGGTCCTGTTCGGAGCCCGTGGTTGATGGAAATATTCATTCCGATGCCGACTTGCGCCATTTCGAAGTGCCTTGTTCTCATTATTCGGGGTTCAACCAACTAGTTTTGGGAAGTTGATTCTTCCTCAATTCCTACTACAGTATTTTCCTGGTCATAAATCGTTCTCCTGGTAACAAAGTCATTCGAGGCTGTCCTCAGACCCAACTCTTCCACCCTCGCCCTGACACTCATCATGGAAGAGAGGAAGAATGTATTGCTGTTAATCGCAGATGATCTCGGGAAGCAGCTGAGCTGTTACGGAGCACGAGACATCAAGACTCCCAATCTTGACCTACTAGCTACTCAAGGAACCCGCTTCGAGCAAGCTTTCGCCAGCACAGCCTCTTGCAGTGGAAGTCGTTCGGTCATTTACACCGGCCTTCACACTCACCAAAACGGACAATATGGCCTGGCAAGTCATCGTCATCACTTTGTTACCTTTGATCATGTCGACACCGCTCCGAAACTGCTGAATCAGAGCGGATATCGAACAGGCATCCTCGGCAAAATCCACGTTGGAACAACATCTGTCTACCCATGGGAGATACAACGTGAGAGTGACACTCGAGATGTCGCGATAATCGCAGACCAGGCGAATGAATTCTTTACTCAGTCACAAGAAGATGAACGGCCGTTCTTCTTAACCATCGGTTTCCACGACCCGCATCGTGATCGCACTAGAGGCGGCTTCGGGAACGATCAGGAATACGATTATAGGATCGTACCTGGCCAGTATACCCCCGACGGTGTGAACATTCCTCCATTCATTAGCGACACACCGGGTACGCGGTTCGAACTGGCGGAGTACTACAATTCGATCCACCGTCTCGATCAAGGCGTCGGCTTTGTTCTCGAGTATCTCACCAACTCAGGCCTCGCCGACTCAACTCTAGTCATCTTCATAAGCGACAACGGCCCACCATTCATAAACTCCAAAACAACCCTCTACGATGCTGGAGTATGTCTCCCGCTGATAATAAGACATCCTGACCTACCACCATCAGTCAGTCCGAACATGGTCTCCTACGTCGACATTCTGCCCACAATTCTCGACTTTGCTGGCCATCCCGGAACAATCGACTCTACCAAGAAGCGCATCGGCCGCTCTTTACTCCCAATCCTGGGCACCGATACACAATACCCATCATTCGATGAAGTCTTCGGATCCCACACGTTCCACGAAGTAACAAACTACTGGCCAACGCGATTCATCCGCGACAAGCGCTACAAGTACCATCGCAACCTCGCATGGCGACTAGACTTCCCCTTTGCGGCTGATCTATACGGCTCGTTATCGTGGGAAGATATCCGGAACTCGAATGAGAGTGATAAGATGATTGGGGGGCGGAAGTTGAAAGATTACTTCTTTCGGGCGCCGGAGGAATTATACGACTTGCAAAATGATCCGAATGAGGTGCATAATCTGGTCCAAGATCCGGAGTATGCGAGGGTGTTGGATACGTTAAGAACGAAGCTTGAGGGGTGGCAGCGGAGGACGGAGGATCCGTGGTTGTATCGGGATGGGGTTTCTGTGTGGTTTGTTCGATATCATTTGCCTGGGTTAAGGATTCCGGATAGGCTTGATTTTGATCCTGAACAGCCCGGAAATCGGGACGGGGCTGTCTATGAGACTAAGGGTTGGGGGGAGGAGGTGTGGGAAAAGGACGAGTAAAGGGTAATAATATTCTATATTTTATTAGACAATCAGCTGCCGCGGACATCTATAAATCTACTTGCAGGACGAAATAGCTTTGCTGAGAATGAACATTAAAAACAATTCGTTCCCTCCGTGGTGCTGGGAAAATAAAGCGAAAAAGCGCAAAAGAAGCTGTCTTGAACGAACCATCATAAACCACCATAAATAAACAGAACAGTCTATACAACCCGTCACATCATATCATAACTAGAGCTTGCGGCCAATTTTCTGCTCGACGGCAATCTTGAGCTCCTCGCCGGTGGGCATGGTAACGACACTGCCACGGCGACGACGAGACTCAATCTCGGACTTGATCTCCTGGACGGCCTCGTCGAAGTCACGTTCGGGGTCATTGGGCAGACCAAGAGTCGTCGGAGGGATTGACTCGTTACTGACAGATCGAGCCATGTGGGGACGGCTGCTGCGACGCTTCACCTGCTTGACAAGATAGGCCTTGGCGGGGGAGGCGAAGAAGGCAATGGAGGAGAAGGTGCCGACGATACCGTAGTAGTAGACGTGAGACCAAACGGTCATCGAGTCACTGAAGCTGAGAAGAACGAAGGGCAGAACAGTGAAGGCCAGGATGATCTGCGTAGCAAGCCAGCTAATGATGTCGTAATAGCGCTTGTAGGGTGTGGGCTTGCTGCCATCCGGGGTGAGGAAGAAGGGACGGACGTGGCGGCGGAAATCTAATATCAAGAATGAGTATAATAGTAAAACGAAGTCTAGAGATTAGGAACATACTCTTTGCGGCGGTCTGAATGAACGAGCCCAGGACGAAGGTCATGTAGTAACCCGGGTAGAAACCGTGCCAGAGCGCGCTAGTCGCGAAAGTGGCCATACTAGCACGGAAACCAGGCTTTTTACCCTTGGGGGTAACACGCAGGTAGATGTAGTTGCGCAGCCAGTGGTTGGTGTTTTTGTTCCAGCTTCCGAGGTAGGCGTGCGAGTTTTGGGCAGTCTCCAGACGCCAGGGATCGACGTTCTCCAGACGGTTCCAGAAGACCTTACCGGTCTTTCCATCAAAACCATTATATCCCATGCCGGACAGAATACAGGCACCCTCGGTCAGAGACCAGACACCGTAATACTTCAGGCGGGTGGAAAAACCCACCATGTAAACGATCCAGATGCGGCGAGGGAAAGCATAGTCCATGAACGAGTCCGATAGGACAAACTCTGTGCTGTAGCGGGAGCCCAATTGCAAGAACAGGAAGATCCAACCTAGACCGATGATAGCTTTCTTGAAAGCAGGGGTTCCGCTGCGAGGGATCTTGCGCTTCTTCTTGGTGAGCGGGACCTTGGCCGGATCTGTACCCGGGGGGATCTCAAAGAGACTGGTGTCAAGCCAGCGACGGTAGTCCACATAGTCAAAAGAAGGGCCAGCGAACAGCGATGGGAAAAACAAGACGTAGCCCGCATAGTTGGCGATACTGGGGAACTCGGGGATGGCTGAGTACTTCTGCGCATCAGAAAGCTGATCGTGGGGCATGCGGCCATCATGAATGTTCCAGCAGAAGGCACTAAGCTTCATCACGAGGACCATCTGTGCTCCCGTGATATCGACCACCTGAGCATCATCGAGGATCTGGCGGTAGATATGGCTGATTGACATGTGACCCATGAGGAAAAGGAAGCCGATCCAAGGCATCAACGAGCCGTCCACGTAGTATGCAATGGCGTAAGTGCCGACGGCACTGTAAAGAAGTGTGCGCAGTCCATCCCAAAGGTCGAACAACCCCACCATATAGAACAGTGAGGCCCCGATGATGAACGCATTCTTTTTCCAGGGTTGCGCGTCGGGAATGCGCTTCAGTAAGGCGGCCAGCGGATACGAGAGCAGGAAGGAGGCAACCAACTTGACTGAAATAAGGGTTAGGAGCTTGCGAAGCTATGTTGTCAAGAGGTAAACGTACGCTCGTCCACAGACGCGCCGGTAAGCTGCGCCGGGTAGGTGAACACTGCGGGGATCAGTTAGAAATCTTGGAGCTCCGTGAGGGACGAAGACACATACAGTGATCTATGTAAGGCAACATGGTGTCGACCCAGGAGAAGACTTGAAAAGCGAAGAATCACCACATTCAAGTAGAAAATAAGAAAGGAGGGAAGATCGGTCAAGAGACGGCAAAAATAGCGTCATGTGGAAAGCGGACACTCAACATTCAACAACTTCACTTCTCCACCTTCTCGCCACGATTGGACAGAACACTTCGTTTCCAACATTCAAGCTTCCTGTCTCTTGCCTCTTGCCCGCGCTGGGGCCTTATCACCATGGACGTCGTCGCGGCCGTCTCAGGCTATGTCTCCAAGATGGTGACGGCCGGCGAGTCGACGTCAGGGTCATCGTCTACCAAGATGAAGATCCTGTTGCTCGACAGCGAGACAGTACGAGCTGCGCCTTCCTCCTACACCATTTACGATGATAGCTAACTCCTATCTTTACAGGTTCCGATTGTCTCGACCGCCATCACCCAGTCCGCCCTCCTCAATCATGAAGTCTACCTTATTGACCGCCTCGATAACGCCGCGCGCGAGAAGATGCGACATCTGCGATGTCTGTGTTTCGTGCGCCCATCCCCGAGCTCGATCCAGCTGCTTGTCGACGAGCTCCGAGAGCCCAAATATGGCGAATACCACATCTACCTGAGTAACATGATCCGCAAGTCATCCCTCGAGCGGCTTGCCGAGGCCGACAGCCACGAGGTCGTGCACACCGTGCAAGAACAATTCGCCGATTTCCTCGTGATCAACCCTGATCTCTGCTCGATGGGCATGGGATTCCCACTATCTCGACTATGGAGTCATTCACCAGATCTGTGGAACCCCGATTCGTTACAAAGAGCTACCGAGGGGCTCCTAGCGCTACTGCTCTCCTTGAAGAAGAACCCTTTGATTCGGTACGAGAAAAACAGCCTTTTAGCCCGTAAACTCGCGACCGAAGTTCGATACCATATCACACAGGAGGAACAGCTGTTTAATTTCCGCCGGACGGATACGCCGCCAATACTCCTAATCCTGGATCGCCGTGACGATCCCATCACCCCGCTACTGACGCAATGGACATATCAAGCCATGGTGCACGAGTTGCTTGGCATTAACAATGGGCGCGTGGATTTGCAGGATGTTCCAGAGATTAGACCGGAGCTTAAGGAGATCGTGCTGGCTCAAGATCAGGATCCGTTCTTTAAGAAGAACATGTATCAGAACTTTGGTGATCTGGGCCAGAACATCAAGGAATACGTGGAACAGTATCAAACCAAGACACAAAGCAGCATGAATATCGAGTCGATTGCCGACATGAAGCGATTTGTGGAGGATTACCCAGAGTTCCGCAAGCTCTCAGGCAATGTCAGCAAGCATGTCACCCTTGTTGGTGAGCTGAGTCGGCGAGTCGGAGAGGATATGCTCCTCGATGTGAGCGAGTTGGAGCAGAGCTTAGCCTGCAATGATAATCATGCCAATGATTTGAAGGTACGTCGGTCCCCAACTTAGCACTTGATCAGTTCACTGATTACATAACAGTCCCTGCAACGACTTATTGCAATGCCAACGGTACCCACAGAGAACAAGCTACGCTTGGTAGCCCTGTACGCACTTCGCTACGAGCAACAATCGAACAGCGCCCTACCGATTCTCCTAGACTTGCTGGTAACGGCAGGAAATGTCCCCTCCAACAAGGTCAACATCATCCCCAAACTCCTCGCCTACCACCACTCTCTCCAGGCCCCTCCCGTTGCTGGAGGATTCACCGATCTCTTCGAATCGACCTCGTTCTTCTCCGGGGCCAGAGACCGTTTCAAGGGTCTCAAGGGTGTTGAAAATGTTTATACCCAGCACTCACCACGTCTAGAGGTGACTCTCCAGAACCTGATCAAGGGTCGTCTGAAGGAACTGCAATATCCATTCCTAGAAGGCAGCGGACACACTCGTGACAAGCCGCAGGATATAATCATATTCATGGTTGGCGGCGTGACCTACGAGGAGGCCAAGATGGTGGCCCAGGTCAATGCCAGCTCTCCCGGTGTACGCGTGGTCCTCGGTGGTACCAGTATTCATAATAGCACGACATTCCTGGAAGAAGTTGACGACGCTGTCGGCAGCTGGCCAGAGCCGAGTCCGTCGACAGCTGCAGGACGGCTGCGACGGGAGGTTGCGCGGTAACTGGATCAGGCATTTATACTGTAAATGGCATTATGACAAAGACTTAAAACATGTTTACCTTGCCCTGAAACCTTGCATAGGACATACAAAGTAATAGAGCTGAGGAAGTAAGTGAACGGTTATTTTAGGTGGATGTTAAAGTGGGTCGGTCCCCCCGGACAAAATGCGGAGGGGATTTGAATCTCCCCTCTTCAACCACCATGGACCAGACTTCGCCCTCAAGGGGAGGGCCCTCCTCCCCAGCTGCCTCTCGCGAACCCCGATTACATCTGCCTTCAACGACCGACCCTCCTGGCCCACAGAACCCCCCCAAGCCACTCGTCTGGCTGGTACGCACTCCCCTACTTCCGCCCTGCTTGCTCGCGCAAACCACCCTATAGCTAGCATTCCACTAACAAACCCTCCCACTAGATCTTCGGTGCAACAGGACACATGGGCCGCTCACTCGTTAAGAATGCCCTGGCCCGCAACGACCTGGTCGCCGCCGTAGGCCGCACCTACGAAAACAGCCCAGAAGCTATGAAAGAGCTCGAAGACGAGCACGAGAACTGCCTCGGCCTCCTCTGTGACGTTCGAGCCCGCGAGACCGTGAAACGCGTCATCGAACAGACAATCGCACGATTCGGTCGCATCGACGTAATCGCCAATTGCTCCGGATACGGCGTGATCGGAGCCTGCGAGGACCAAGACGAATTCGATATTCGCAACCAATTCGAGACCAATTTCACCGGCACATTAAATATGATACAGCTGTCGTTGCCGCATTTCCGCGAGCGGAGGGCTGGGCGGTACCTTATTTTCAGCTCGACGTCTGGTGCGCTCGGCGTGCCGGGTCTTGGACCTTACTGTGCGTCTAAGTATGCTGTTGAGGGATTGATGGAGAGTATGTTGTACGAAGTGGACAGTTTCAATATCAAAGGCACGCTTGTCGAGCCGGGGCATATGCGCCGTGACGATATCGGGGACTTGGTCTCTCCTTCTGTTATGGCTGCTAACCCCTCCGAACACAACCTGTCTTCGCCGCTACCCTTATACGGTCATTTCCTGGTGAAGCCGCCCAGTGAGCCGTATAATACGTCCACGTCTCCGGCGGCACATGCTCGGCGCATGTTAATGTGGCTTGGAGATAAACAGCCTGCATCCGCTGTGAAGGCAGCTCATCTCGTCTGGGAGCTAGGGCATTGCTCTTATCCGCCATTGAGACTGATTCTGGGCACATATGCGGTCGAGAGTATCCGGGACAGGCTGAAGTGCATTATTGAGGAAATTGAGGATTGGAAGTATCTCAGTTTCCCGCTGGGGGAGACGCAGCCTGCGTCGAATCGAGGTCGAGAATCTGTGCAGCCGGAGGGGAATGATGTTGCGGGATGATAGGTCAGGACGAGCGTCACTATTGGCATTATTCAGCCCTTCAATGGGGCCAGACTTCTTTATACCCACCACCAACCTGTTCGGTCGCCCCTCGATAAGCAATTCACACCAAGTAACTCACCGTTTCATCAGGAGGTTCTTGGTACTGGATCAAGAAGTCCGAGTCGTGCTGACCCATATATATAGAAGGTTCAGCCTTCTATGAGGTCTTTTGGGTGCTTGCAATCGGAACAGAACATAATCAACCAACAATATAGGACAAAAGTCCTTGCATTAGAATATTTGGAAAGGCCTTGGAGCGAGATAATCATTTAAGACTTTGGCATTACTTTACAAACTAGATATACACTCGAGCATCCAATCAATCATCAAGCAGACATTTCATTTCATCTCTAATCTCGTAGAACAATTCACTTATGTACCTCGCTAGAACTATGTATCAAAACATTGTACAGATCACCACCTGGGCTTACTCATAACCCATGATATTAGACTCAGAAAGAAAGGATGAAAACACGGCAAATAGCCACGGAATCTATAAAACAGAAGAGAGACATGATCATAACAGCCTTAGGCCCAACCAATTCAATCATGAGCATGGATAACACAAGTCTCCTTCGCATGCCAGATGCGTCGTCGTCGCACTACATCCACGCCAAAAGTATCCTTGATGTCGTCGTGATGACGACTATCATCGTCCTCTCCTTCCTTATGATCGTCGTATGAGTGCAGAAGACGTGCTTCCTCGATGCTTGCACCGATCTCGTATTCTCCGCGACACAGCACCGTCACGCCGATTGAAGCTTGCGTTGACTCGCCACTGTGGAGTATTGGGAGAGATTGCTGTAGCATGCCGGTCCACGCTAGTCGGCGGGTGAGATCCAGCGCAATGTTACTAGGCTGGTGTCGCAGGCTAGGTTGAAGGCGGAGAAGAGGGTGGATAGGGCGGGAGGAGCGGTTGCGGACGTTGACGGACACAGTTAGGAGATCGTCTGTCTTTGCGCGGAAGCGAGAACGACCGGTCTGGACGATCGGGGATTTTTGCGTGCTGGGAGATAGCGTGGAGAGAGAGAATGTCATTTCGACATCTTCTAGACGCATAGCTTCCACCATGCGGGTGCTTAGGCGGATGTTTCGGAGATCGATTGAACCCTCACGACCTGATGTTGGCTCGCTCCAGCCTCCCAAGACTCGTTTGAGAAGTTCCTCGCGGTACCAGAAGGCTTCTCTGGAGGCGGCCTCGGCTTCGAAGGATAGCTTGTTGGCGCTAACGACGAACTGGCGTCGAGTACCCGTGTTGACGACGGGGATTGATGCATGCGGGTTGTCTTTGTAGACGCGGGGCAGTACGAGGACGAACCGGGAGACTTGGCCGGGTTGGAGATTTCCGTCGACGGAGTACTGGCTGTTGTTTTCTGTGGGCGGTGTAGGCAACTGGGAAGATGAGACGTCGATGATAGAATGTTCGCTGACTCGTAGCCACACAGACAGCGGGCTTGGCCAGGCGTTGCGGAGATCGAGTAGAACAACACAGTGGTCAGGTCCATAGGCGCCATTGCCGAGACGAGCGAGGACTTGGGAGAATGGATCATTGTCAGTTGTGGATAGAGGTGACTCCGGATCCTGCGGTGCGTCGGACGGCGCATCGATATTATTCTTCCAAGCGAAATCGCCGCTGAATGGGAGAATATCGCAGCGAGCAACTTCCACACTCGCATTGACCGTGACTGTCAACGGAACGAACAATTGCCGAGTATAAAATACATCGGGCAGGTCAGCCTGCTTTGCGCCCAAGCACGAGTAGTCTATCTGTACTGTCGTATCTTGCAGACCGGGCTTTCCAAGTACATCGACGGTGAATGTAGCCTTGTCTTTGGGTGGGATAGAGCAATCGCTAGAATCAGGTCCCTCGCGGCGCCATCTAAGGGCCGGTTGAGTGGCAAGCTTCAGCTCCAGCTCATAAGTCTCAACTGGTAATAAGTCTTTGTTCCTCAGAGCCGCTTGAAGCTGTCTGGTGGTCGAGTCCTGGAAGGTGAACAAAATGAAGTCCACAGGGCAAGACGAAGTGTTTTGGAGTGTGATTTCGAAGGACTTGATCTCTCCTTCGAGAACCATCAAAGCCGACTGTGACAATGACATCGACTCGATCACAAGAGACGGCTGTTTCCCAATGACCTTGACTTGGCATGTCTCCGTCTCAGGGCCCTTCTTAGTCTGGACCTTTCCATCCTTTGAAGTAGTCGAGCTCCAGGACACTGGCCTTTCATTAAGAGGCTTCTTCGATTCCAGCCCTGTTCGCTTAAATTTGACTTCGGGCTCCGGTTTCCAGAGAGATTTGAAGATGGGGAATCTGCGCATCCGGCAATTCCGTACTTGAATAATGCATCCGGTGATGTTGAGACTTCCTTCCTCGTGGGCCGTCCCGAGGACAATCACGTCTTGTAAAGAGAGCGGAGGGAGAGTGATGTTTTCTGCAACAGCATCGAAGGAGATACCGTCGCTTTCCAACCGCAGATGCTCTATGTCAATTTCAAACTCGTAAGGATTTTGGAGAGTGACTCGGAATGAAGCCGCCTCATCAGTCACAGTGAGCATTTCCAAGGCTTTACTGCTAGGCTTGGCGAATGGATTGTAAAGAAATGGGTCTTTCTTCGACTTCTGAGAGGTTGTGGTGACAGCGTCGAGCTCGGTCTTGGATCGTCGAACGGGTCGTCGAGGATCCGGCAACGCAAGTAGTTGAACGTCACGCACGAGGAAATCATCCCAATACTCTGCAGCCATGTTTGATGCTCCGAGTCGATTGGCTGCTCCAACAGTTCGCTTGATGTTGTTAAGGAGACGAATTTGTTCGTCTGGTGGCAGATATGGCGGCACTTGTTTGACGTCAGACAGCATCAAATCACCTCGGATGGTCTGCAAAAGTTCGACCGTAAAACGAAGTACACCATCAAAGTCAGGGAGGGCTTCACAGCAGTTGATACACGCTTTCAGAACATCAATCTTAAGATTAAGATCACCATATCGATCCAAAACGACGTGGCGGAAAGATCGTTCTGCAATGCCAGCAACCGAGTCATACTCTGGGCATTCTCCAGGAGCGGACGAGTAGCTCTGACGCTTCTCCCACTCATAGAAAGCCGAGGGTTGAACTCCATAAATCTCACCCACGGTCGCAAGAAGCAGACGTACGCTCGATTCCATGTTCCCCGGGCCCACATCGAGAGCATTGACATCAAATGCAGTATCACTAAGAGATGCTAGGCCAGCAGCTGGGTGAATACCTACTTCTGCGGCTCCAATCTTTCTTGCCTGCACCAGACTGGGTACCATGACAGAGAGAAGCTCACGCATAAGGAAAGCCTTCTTGCGCGGAAGATCCAATGCATGAAGTACTGAAACAGCTCCCACAATAATAGGCACAGCATCGGTAGCTGGCAGGTCTGTGCCGGCGGCAAGAGGTAGAGCGCGGAACAAGAAGTTCGCGATTTCAGACTTCCGAAGCAAGACTGTTCCGCGCGGAAGCTCTGGTTGGTGGAGAGGAATCAGGGGCTCATTCATCACAATGTGTTTGAGAGCGTTATCGTCGAGAGCACCGTCTCGAACGCGAGCTGAAACCAACAGCCTTGATAGTCGAATGACGGTCTCGGAGAAGAGGAGCTGAGGTAAAGGCTCATCAGTGATGTTTGCAGCGCGGTTATAGAGGTTCAAGATGGTATTGGAGAGGTCTGGCAACAAATTCGCCAGATTTTGGAGGGAGATAATCCGGTTTCCAGGGGTCGCTGGAGAAGCAATTGAGTCCCTGTGCGACTTCGAAGACTTGTCGGCCACGGGATAAAGGACAGATGGGATTGTGAAATCCATGCCAGCCCAACCCATCATCAGAAGGCAAAGAAGAATAGATTCTAGTGCTTTGCCATGCCAAACATAATCACTGCCTGCTCGAGCATTGTTTGTCGCTTCAATCAGTTCCTTCAGGGCATCTGGCCATCTTCCTGCCTGCAGGAAAAGAGTGCCAATTACCACCCCGGCCCGACCCTTGATGCGATTCTTAGTCCTATCAGTGGCACTCAACCCACTGACAGACATTCGATCTCGACTATGCTCCTTGGGCGAGGTTATTGAGGAGCTTTTGTTGCCAGAGTTGGTCCTCGACAGATGAATCGATCGGGTTATTTCGTCAAATGTTGTCGGTGTCTCCTCGCTCGGAGCTGGAGAACTAGCGTTGGAGCTCAACGGAGTATCCGGTGGGCCGCCATTTGGATTGGATGGCATTTGTGCTGGTAATGTCATGCGGTTCAGTAACCGGTCAACCGGCCGCGGTCGTAGTTCGGGATTGCGATGAGGTCCCCAAGATGAGACTTTAGGCGAATCGATCGAGGGTATGCTCTGAATGGTTTTCGCGAATTCGTCCAACTCCGAAAGCAAAACCGAGGTAATATCACATAGAACCGTTTTCATGGTGGTGGCTTTGGAAGCCTGCGGGCGAGGGACCCAAAGCACATTATCCGGCCCATTCGTGAGCTTCTCGAGACCATCATAATCAAAAATCAGGAGTTGGTTCACAAGTGCTCGTGGGTTCCTCTGCTTCAGCCCATCCAGCTCCTCCAATAATTGATCCAGACCCTCCGGCGTAGGGTGCTTCTGCTTTTCGTCGGAACTTTGAGAAAATTCCGTCCCATCAGCAATCGCAATAATCACCAGCGGCTCTCTGTATATCTCGAATGGGAACAGCTCAAGGTGCGAAGTGGGGGGAACGGAGAAGGACAGATCGTAGAGAATCATTCCGGTGGGAAACGCAAGAGGTGAGAACATGTCTAAGGAGCATGATAGTGAGCATGATGCGATTTCATCTAAAAACAGACCCTTTCTCACTGCTGAGAGGTTGAATATACGTACTTCGGTTTGGCCGAGCGTCGGGACTGATGTCCCCTAACCGCACCACATTCTCAGCTTGAAGTCTGGCGGCAAAGCTCAAGAATCGGGAGCGCCTGATCTTTCCAATTGGCAGCAAGAGCGCTCTAAGGCGCACAGGCGCAATGGGAGACAACGAGTCAACCCCCATCTTGTCATGCGACTGGAGCTCAACTCGACGATATCCGCATCCACAACGACCGGTCAGTTTCCAAATTCACCCGTGGGTAGCACAGAAAGAGAGGAATCCCGACGAGCGGTAACGACAGGACCAGCCGCAAAAACGAGAAGAAAAGCTCCTGGAAATACAATCCACGAAGCTCCTGAAGCGAAGGGAAACAAGCTGACTAAGGTCGCTGATCTAAGCCGACGATAAGGACTCGATAAGGCTGTCCTCCGCATCCCCCGACGGTTTGGAGTCCATCTCTTTTGTTTATTCCTCCGGTCTTGCTTTCCATCTGTTCTTGCGTCCTTCGGTTGAAGCTGTTTCTTGTCTGTCGCTTGATACCCGTGTCTGCACTGCTCCGAACGTGGAAATCGCCTCTATTTATGCGATAAGCATCTGCGTTTCTACACACTCCGATACATCTTCAGATCCGATACAACCTTACACTAGAGCTACATGGATTAAACGGTGCTATGGCTATGAATGTTGATTTCAACGCGCTTAAAGCGCGGACCATGGGGTCTGGCGCTGATGAGGAAGCTGTGACGGTGGACACCAGGGGACTGATTTCTAAAGTTCTCGCTCGGTATTCAGGAAAATGGTGAGTTGGCTTGAATACTCAAGATGATGGACAGGTGCTGAGAGCCACTAAACAGGACTGTGCTGCGAGAGATGATTCAGAACGCTGCCGATGCTTCTGCAACCAAAGTAACCATTAAATTTGAGACACTGCCCTCCACAACAGTACCGTCCCCGTCCTCGACAGACCAAACGGCACTTCTCAAGCATACCATTTCCAACCATACCGTGAGCCGTCTCTTAGTATCGAACAATGGTCTTCCGTTTAGCGAGAAAGACTGGGCCCGATTAAAGCGCATCGCAGATGGTAACCCAGATGAGACAAAGATCGGTGCATTTGGTGTGGGTTTCTACAGTGTCTTTGATGACTGCGAGGAGCCGTTCGTGTCATCGGGAAACCAGGCCATGGCTTTTTACTGGAAGGGCAATGGTCTGTTCACTCGAAGGCTAGACCTTGGTGAAACCTCGAACAAAGACACAACATTCGTGCTGGATTACCGAAATGATACATCGCCTGTGCCTTCTCTGATGTCGCTGTGTCAATTTTTGTCAAGCAGCTTGACATTTGTTGCTTTGGAAGAAATAGAATTGTTGTTAGATGACTGGAGTCTCTTGCGGCTTCGCAAGAAGACAGCCCCGGGTGTCAATGTTTCCATCCCGAGAGACATTGAGACCAAGACCGCAGAAGGCTTGATGAAAGTCGCTGGGGTCACTCAAGAGATTGCACAAGTTGATGCAGCTTGGATGCGGATCGTGGAGTGGAATCCCAACGCAAGCTTATTCCGCCTCGACAATCTTCGGGACACAACAAGTTCTCTGCGCAGCTTCTTCTCCAAGTTTACAGCTCAACCCGAGAAACCACAGGTCCAGAAGACAGAGCGTTCCGAGGAGCCGAGTAATATGACATCCATGCAGACGGCGACCGTGTTCTTGCATATCAATACTGCATCTATAGTGCCTTCGATCGGCTCATCTCTCAGCAAGGAACTTGAGCGAGCGACACGAAAGCCACCGCCCAAGAAAGCTACTATTGCCATCTTAACTCCATCTTACGATGCCAATGTTGCGACGGGGGTTTCTGCATCCCAGTCGGAGGTCCTTGCGTCTATCCTTCCTACAAAGTCAGGAAGAGTCTTCATTGGATTCCCTACTGCGCAGACCACCGGTCTCAATGCCCACGTATCTGCGCCGTCTGTTATCCCCACAGTCGAGCGTGAAAGCATTGATTTGAACACCCGATACATCAGCAAATGGAATCTTGAGATGCTGCGAGCAGTTGGAGTGGTCTGTCGGATTGCTTGGTCTGCGGAAATGGCCACCATCAAGTCCAAGTTGGCTGCCAAAGTTGGTCCATCGCGCACGAAAATCCGGAAAGAAGATATCGTGGATGTTCTTCCCGAGGCTATCCATACTGCCAACCAGTTTGTTTTCCGCGAATCCACGCCATCGTCCGTTCTGGGTCAAACGATCGAAGATGCCTTCTGGATGTGCAACAAGAATGCATCTATTGAGATCTTGTCTACTTGCGGAGTGATCCCTAGTCACCAGACCCGCATTGCTCCCAAGGACCTTAGCTTCATGGACTCGATCCCTGCCTTGCCAGATGAATTCGTACTAAACGCAAAGGCATTTGTTCAGAGGCTGACAGAGTTCGGGTTGGTTACGGAGATCACAGTTTCGGATATCAAGCGTGAGCTAGAGGCAAGCACATTACGCCCAAACCAGATTGTTGAATTTCTCACATGGCTGGGTCGGAAGACCGTCATGGGACAACTCGATCGGCTCTCAATCCAGAGCCTCCTTCGGGTTGCAGTTGCAAATGACGAGGAAAAAGAAGGACAACCTTCGCGGCTCATCATATTTGCCGATATCACCAGCTTCTTGAACCCTCAGCGCGTCCCAGCCGATTTGCCGGTACCGGTGGCGGTGATGCCCTTCCACTTTACTAAAACCCTGAGCAAACAGGAGCTCGAGGCTTTGGGTTGGGGTGAATTGCAGGTTGTCCCGTGGCTTCGCTGGCTAGTCAACAATGCTGGGGACCGGAGTCTTCTTTCAGCAGATCAGGATATCACAAAGAGCGCCGCTTTTGCAGGGCAGGTTCTACCTGTTCTGTCAAAGCAGTGGGAAACACTGAGCTCAACGTCAAAGCAAACTGTTGTCAACACACTGCAACCACAAACTGTGTTACCAACCAAACTGGGCATGAAACAGCCTCCCGAAACATATTTCGCGACTGTCCGGCTATTCGATGACCTTCCAATCGTTCATGGCCTGAACGGTGTCAAGGAAAAATTACTGCTGGCACTCGGAGTTCGCAAGACCGTTGAGCTCGGTGTAATCTTCGATCGTCTCATTAATGCCCCCGAGTCAGGAGATGCCAAGGGGCCACCTGCAAGAAAATGGAATCATGTGGATCTGATTCGCTATCTGACATCAGTGCGCGAAGACATTCCGACGAACGATATTCAGAGACTCAAGGAAACAGAAATCTGCACAGCCGAAAACAGGAAAGGTGACCGGCTTCCCCCCAGTGGACGCTTCAAAATCTCTCAGCTTTACGAGCCCAAAGATGTTTTCCGAGCGTTGGATCTTCCCGTCATTGAATGGCCTGGAATCTATAACAATGCCAGTAACGAGGGCAAGTTCTTGTCGATGATGGGGCTGAAGAGCCATCCAACTGGATCTGATCTTGTGCGGCTTATGGTACAAAGTGGCGCACAGAAAGACCTTGCTCTGAAGAATAAGGCAATGTCATACTTCATTGCTGAGTATCACACCAATAGCTACAGCACATATGACATTGGTGGTGTTGGGGCAGCCTTCCTCCCGATCGAGGGATCGGAAGCTGTCAGTGCACCCAAGGACTGTTTTACGGATGATGGTGCATCTTTATTCGGGTTCAATATCCTCAAAAGAGATCTTCATCGGCATGCTTCGAAGCTGGGCGTCAAGCCTCATCCCCCAATGAAGGATTGCATTCAGATTCTCATTCGTCGGCCTCCAAAGACATCAGGGGATGCTAGAACGATTTTCAGATACCTTGCGAGCAGGGCCTCGGACCTTAGTCCACAGGATATTGAACGGGTTGGCAGTTCCCCAATCATCCCCATCCCCGAGAGAAGCCTCTCGGAGAAAAGGTCCAAAACTCGGTTTGTTTCGCCTAAGCTCTGTTATCTGGGCGACGGAGAAGACTACAAGGATATCTTTGATTTTGTAGATTTCGGACAGGAGGCGAACTTCTTCCTTCTGGCTGTTGGGTCGAGAAGAGAGCCGACCACGACAGAGATCGCTCGGATGCTAGTAAGGGAGCCTGCTCGCATTTCAGCAGCATTCCAAAGCTCTGATAAATATCTCATGCTTTTGAGAACTTTGGCGGAGCACCTCCCTGTGCTTAGGAAAGATAAAGAGCTTTTTACTGATATGAAGAGGGCGAAATTTCTTTTGGCTAGTCGGGACATCCCACCTCGGGTGGCAGGTCCAGACAGCAAAGGAAAACCCTCCGAAAAAGAGATTGCGGACTTGGATGAAGATCTCGATATTAGAGAGTGGAGTCTTTCCGCCGCGAAAGATATTGTCGTTGTGGATGACTTCCAGAGCTTCAATCTTTTCAAGGAACACATCCTTGCTGCCCCCCAGGAGGAAATTTTGGAGAATTTCTACGTTGCTCTTGGTGCTGTGCCCCTTAGCAGCTTGGTTGAGGAACAGGCACGATTCGGAGGTGTTGCAATGGATCAGACATTGGGTGTCAAACTACACAAAGTGATTCTCGAACGTGCACGACTTTTCCTGCACGATCAACCCGCCGATTCGATCCAGCATGGGACTCGATGGTTGGAGCACAGCTTCAGCGTACAAGTGGTCAACTCAATCAGCCTTACGCGTTCTCTTAAGGGCCGACGGGTATCTCACACACAAAAACGCAATGCTATCGTGGCCCGCTTGTCCAGCAACTATGGTCTTTGTATCGGTCCAGGCAAATACGATCTGTACGAAATCAGTCAATCTCTGGTGCACCTTATCCTGAAGCGACCCAAGCTCCATTCTACTCTGACCCTGGAGATGCTCTTGAAAACGGACCTCCTGGAGCTCCGTGCTCGAGGCTACAACGTGGAGCGTATCCTCAGACAGAAGGCCCAGGAGGCTCGAATTGCCGAAGACAAGCGGCAGAAGCACATGGAGGAGGAGAGACGTGAATTGCAGGAAAGAGAGGCTGCGTGGGCGGAGTCCCAAGCCCAGCGAGCCAAAGAAGAAAGGCCCGAGGCGAAATCTGAGCCGAGACCGCAGTCATCCATGCCCGGCGTATTCCCCGAGTCGCCCAATGGTAAAGGGTCTCTGGACGAGACTCATATCGCACCGCCCGAAGCGACTATGCCAGAAAGAGCTCCTCGTGGCCTGTTTGCTAACCTAAGTAAACGGTTTGGATTGGATCAAAATCAATCGAATACAGACGAGCAGTCGCGCTCTCTTCTCCCCAAGACTTCAACGCCGCCGCCTCCGCCTCCTTATTCCTCAAAAGATCCGCAAAAGTCTCGCCCAGAGCAGACAGTCAATTCAAACTCCCCGCATCGATTGCACCAAGAGCTTCTCTCTGCGGTACAAGCTTGTCGCGCTCATGGGTCATCAGACGTATACAGCCGGCCTGAGACGAACCAAATCCAAGAAAGCAAGTCCTACTGTGACGAGCGACCAAGTCATGATCTAGAATTTGTTGCAACACTTCCCAGTGGTGTCAATGTATTGTTCCTCAGAACCATCACTGATCGATCCTCCTTCCTAGCCAACAACCGGGCAGGCTTCACTCTATTTGCCTCGATCGTTTTGGAATGTGGCTCCATCTTTTCGATGCGCGCAGATAGCTTGAGCATCTTCTATGACCCAGGCGGCAAGACCATTGCCTTCAACCGGGCAGGCAGCATCTTCTGCAATTATTTCTACTTCCAACAGCTGCATGAACAGTCACTACTCCAGAGTGCGACCCCCGATCGCAAAGACGCTATTGTCTACTGGTGGGTAATCCTCTGCCACGAGCTCGCGCACAACCTTGTTGGCGACCACAGCTCAGCGCACAGCTACTACACCGAAAGCTTTGTGGCACAGTATTTCCCCAAGGTTGCCGCCAAACTCGCCACTCTGCCCGCCCCGGCAACTCCTGTGGCGTGATCTATATCTGCGAATTATTTTTGCTTCTTAAGCCATTTGGGCCATGTCGAATACCCAGTTACTCAGCAGATAGATAGACGTCTTGATATCTGGAACATCTAGAGCAATAGAAACCAGCGTCGCCACCCAAAGTGGCTCCATCCGATTTCCGGCAGTACCCGCTTTTTCCCTTGCCTTTCAACCTTAATTTTTTCTTTCCCCTCCATCACAATGCATTGTCGCTTTATATACTCCTAAGGCATACGATGCGGCACTAATATTCTCCGTCTGTCTTACTCCGCGGTAACGGGACCGGAATCGGGAACGTGTAAGGCTTCTATCGCAGCTCGCCACTCAGACACCCGGGCAATCAATGAGCTCGGGAATCTCGAAACCCTAAAAAAAGAAAAACCTCTCCAAATCTCACGCAAGGTGATCGGCTGCATTGCGCATCATCTCTCTCCACATCCAGGATATCGTTCTGTTCGCTCAATTCCATTATGGCGCCGTTATTAGGCAGCTGGGATGGGCATGTGGCGGAGCCCGCAGTGTCATGCAAGACCCTGCAGAGTATTTTGTATGTCGACGCATACGACTCTTTCTCCTACAATGTCGTCGCGATGCTGGAAGAGACGCTCGGCGTCAAGGTAACAGTGATGACCATCGACTCGGACTGGCCAGATGGCAACATGCACGAATTCTTACGCCACTACGAAGCCATCGTCCTGGGTCCTGGACCGGGAAACCCCAACTTGCCAAAAGATGTCGGCATCATGCGCGATATTTGGAATCTCCAGGGTTCTGAATTGCTTCCGGTCTTCGGCATCTGTCTGGGATTCCAGAGTTTGTGTCTGCATCACGGTGTGCCTATTGATCGCCTTCCGTATCCGCTCCATGGCCAGGTGCGGCACATATCGACGAGCTCGAAGGATGTTTTTGAGGGCCTGCCTTCTGTCGAAGTGACACTTTATCACTCACTCTATGCCAATCTGGACAAATTGAGTCGCTCGCAGCGCTTATCGTTGGATAATCTTGAATTCCTGGCGTGGTTGTCTCTTGAAAAAAACTCTTCTGGCTTGAATAGTGAGATTCCGATGGCGGTGCGCCATCGACAAAAACCGCTTTGGGGGGTTCAGTTCCATCCTGAATCGTGCAAGTCGGAGAAAGATGCTTGCAAGACCTTGCTACAGAATTGGTGGCGGATGGCTCTTACCTTCAACAAGGTGGCCGGACGTGGTGGATACGGGACCCTCTCTGAAACCATCATCAGTCCACATAATGATATGACAGCTTTCCCGGATGTCGCTTACGAGATGCTGAAATGGAGCGAGGCGACCTCGGCCGTTTCGGCGTACCGGTCTCTGAGGCGAGGCCTGACACCGGAAGATGTCAGTGAGGTTTTTAACAAGCCCGGTGCGCCGACTGTGCTTTTCCAGTCTAATGGGCGGTATAGTATTATATCGATCCCTAGTCCGGGCTCCTGGAGAGTCGAATACAGTGTTGAGACCCAGCAACTGAGACTTTGCCAGCTGCTCAAAGACCACAAAGCGGTCGATAAGACTATTACTGTGGCCCAGCTGTGGGATGCTCTACGTTATTTGATGGACATGAAAAAAATCAGCTCTGGTAGCTCGGAATCTCCGTTCTGGGGCGGTTTCCTCGGCTACTTCTCCTATGAATTAGGTCTCGCCTGTCTCCCCCATCCGAAGGGAACGGACCAGGTCTCACCCTCTTGCGAGTACTCCACTGGGAGATCATCGAGCCATTCTTCGGAAGATCCTCCAGATGTCAGCTTGTTATGGTGTGACAGGAGTATCGTCATCGATAATAATACCGGCAACCTCATCATTCAGTCCTCTCGCGAGTCCGATAACCTTCCTTCAGGCTGGCTTGACGAGACATTGAAGCTCCTCGGGGCTCACTCAAACAGCTCTGGGGCAGATCAAGAAGCGGATACCCGGTTTTTGAATTCTATTCTCCACGAGGGGAAGATTTCATTCCCAGAGGAGGCCACTTATAAACGACAGATCGAGTCTTGCAAGGCAGAACTGGAAGCCGGAGAATCATATGAGCTGTGCCTCACCTCCGAGACATCCATCACTCTACCTACTCCAGCAACGGCAGAAGGTCGTATCACATTCCCTTGGAAATTATACAAAAAATTGAGGAAATACAACCCCGCTGCATTCAGTGCATTCGCAGACTTGGGACACGCAAAGGTCGTTAGCAGTAGTCCAGAATGCTTCCTCAATTGGGATCGAGAGTCTACTTTGGAGATGAAGCCGATGAAAGGCACTGTCCGCAAGACACCCGAGATGACTATGGAGAGGGCTCGAGATATGCTTGGATCAACGAAGGAAATGGCTGAGAACCTGATGATCGCAGATCTCATTCGACACGATCTGTATGGTATCTGCGGATCTGGCGGCGTGCATGTCGAGAAACTGCTGGAAGTTGAAGACCACGGTCGAGTCTACCAGATGATTACCCATGTGAAGGGTGTTGTCAATCCCGATCACCCTGGATTCGCTGTTCGACAAATGCCTCAGCTGAAGTCGTCGAATATGGCCGTTCATGGTCTCACAGCTCTTCAGCGGTGCTTACCTCCTGGGTCAATGACCGGTGCACCCAAGGAACGCTCATGCATGCATCTCCGAAATATTGAGGCAAGGAAGCGTAGCATATACTCCGGAGTTATGGGCTACCTGGATCTGGGCGGTGGTGGCAGCTTCTCGGTTCTGATTCGAACGGCCTTTACTTGTGCTACCGAGTCTCAAGCTCCACAGCAGACTTGGAGGATCGGTGCTGGTGGTGCAGTAACCACACTTAGCACAGCGGAGGGTGAATGGCAGGAGATGTTGACAAAGCTGCGCACGGTCTGCAACGTCTTCGCTCCGTTCGAAAGTGAAGGGTCTAGTCGGTGACCCTGATTCGCATGATTAAGATTTATACGCAGGTCTTCACTATGAGACAGGTCATTGTATCTTCAACAATTGAACAATGAGCTGCAGTGAAGAAACTTATTCAACATTAGCGTTGGAGTTGGGGGAATTTTGTACATTGAAGCCATACAAAGATAAAGATAGATGCAAACAACCAAAACATTTACTTTTCTCCGCCTTCACCTTTAGCCTTTTGCTTTCATTGATTATTCTCGCCACAACTTCCTCCTCTGGGGTTGAAATTTATCCTGCTGCAGCTGGTCTGAATCGGGATCCATCAAATTTCAGATTACTAGGATGGCTAGCCAAGAAGCGATGGAGGAGATCCTCTGGCGGTCTCCCCCGCACGTCCAGATGATGGGGGGTTTTCTGCACTCCAACAACAGTGAGTTCGCTGCCATTGACTCGTGATTCCAGGCTAAGGTCCTCTCAAGTCCTCTTCTATTTCGCCGAATCCCCCTTCTTCGACCCTACCTCGAACAATGCCTCACTGGCAATCCAGGCCAATTACAATGAAGCCTTCCGCCATTTCGTCGAGACGCGCGAAGCTTTTGAAGCTCGCCTGAAGACCATGCAAGGCCTGGAATTCATTGTCGCATATGACCCCTTACAAGCCGCTGCGCAGTCCGACACTCGCTTTGCGCATGAACCGTCTAACGTCTGGGTGATTCGGAAGCAAAATCGACGGAAGCGCAACGGCATGGACGACGAGGTATCCGTGATTTCCACATACTTCATCGTCGGAGATTGCATCTACATGGCTCCGTCAGTTGCTAGTGTCGTGGGCAACCGAATTGTAAGTTTCCCTCTTATCGCAGTTGCTTCGCAGAGCGCTAACAATCTATCCTACAGCTATCGGCGGTTACATCCCTGTCCCGACTGATGAAGACTGCATCCACGCTGCCCTCCTTTACACCGTCCTACGGACACACATATATGCCACCGATGACCCGTGCAGCGGAGCTTGGCTCACAAGTGCCGGAACAAAGCAAAGAAAACACCCCCATGCCCGACGTCCCACCCCGCTCCACCGCCGACACGCAAACATCCACTAAAACAGGCCTGGGAATCTCGAATACCAGCACGAATACCAGCACGAATACCAGCTTCCAGGACACCCAAAGTCTGGGCGAGGCATTTAATCTGTTCACGCAGTACGGGGATGAATTCATGGACGAGAACCCACTAGTCGGCGAGCCAGGCTCATTCATCATGTCGCGCGCCGGCGAGAACGACCGTGCAACCGGTACAGCTCATGGGGCACTTAGGTCTGTACCAGGTGTTACAGCTAATACACCTGGCCCAGCGGGGCGTGCATCTACACCGCAGGTTAGGGTGGACACGCCTGGAAAAGCGTCAGACATGGGCAATTCACCGCCGAGCTCGGGAGAGAATAAGGGGAAGAAGAAGAAGAGTCGGATTGCAAGCTAAACAACAAATTCGCATCTATGGATACCCTTTTGGATCTGTGATATTTGTAGGCGTTTTGCGAGGTTTTATACTGGTGTTTCTGGAGTCTAGCGTGGGCATTGCATGGGGAGATCATTGGAGTCTCGAGGCCAATGGCTAGGGCAATTCAGGCTGCTAGATGCTGAGGTCAAAGCTATGAGAAACAAGAGACTTACCGCAAATAGAATGAAGACCTGTGTAACCGTAGCCAACCATATAGTCGAGTTGCTCGGCGTGACTCAAAGTGAGTCTTTTATCTCTTATCGGAGCCCGACGATTCACCGTCACCAGCTTCTCGCCACTTTTACCCTCCTTTCCTCCCAAGACCTCTCTTTACATTCTCAGACAAACCCTTGGGAAGCTTTCTTTCACTGAAATATTACCATGACTCAGGACAAGCCCCCCGTCGTCTGCGTCTTGTAAGCCACCCCTCCCCTCACCGCGATCTACACCTCCAACACCCCAACACCTACCCCTCCAAACCATACCCCTTCACCTTAGACCCTTGAAACCCGCCATGCAAAGAGTTCCATAGTTAACAATCACCCCAGCTGCGGCTCCACAGCTGGCAAAGACCCAGTCCACCTCGAAGCAGCCCGAACCCTAGCCTACGAGTTCCACAAGAACAACGTCCAACTAGTCTACGGTGGTGGCACAACAGGTCTAATGGGCGAAATCGCCAAAACCCTCGTCTCTTTGTCCGGCCCGCAAGCAGTTCACGGGGTAATTCCACGCGCCCTCGTCAAAATCTCCACCGTAACCGCCGAGCACAGCGTCGCCAATGGTAGCTCTGGGGAAGGCAAAGCCGCGGAACGAGTGATCTCGGAAGTTGACGAACAAGGAATTCCGGAATCAGAGTACGGGATGACAACGATCGTACCGGACATGCACTCGCGCAAGCGACTTATGGCGACGAAGGTGCTTGAGGGTGGGCCTGGGTCTGGCTTTGTTTCGCTGGCTGGAGGCTTTGGTACGATTGAGGAGGTGATGGAGATGACGACGTGGAATCAGCTGGGAATCCACCGGGTTGGCGTCGTGTTGTTGAATATTAATGGATATTGGAATGGGTTGTTGAGTTGGGTGCGGAATGCTGTTTCGGAGGGGTTCATTACTGGAGAGAATGGATCTATCTTGTGTGAGGCGAAGGATGCTACGGAGGTTTGGCCTAAGCTTTTGGCTTATCAGTGTAGTTCGGATCGAATGCAGTTGAACTGGGGGGAGGAATGAGGAGTCAGCGTTCGTTCATTAGCTTGGAGTTCGTGAGTTACATAGATCATGGGCATGGATCGGATCTTCAGGTCGACCACAGTAGATGGTATAGAAAGGCAGTGCACAGCATCAATTATTCATGTCTATGCTCTCATTAAAAACTTCAAAATTATGAATCCTCCATGGTCTCATCCTCGACTGTACCAGACTGCTCAGAGCGCTCGAGTGCCTCCAACAGAGGCACTGTCTCCTGGCCCTCATACAGCTTGAAGCTCTCAAAACGGCCCTTAGCTCCCTCACCAGCCAAACCAACAACACCCACCGAGGTATTATCCACTGTAAGCTCCTTATCCTGGCTCAGACTCTCCTTAAGCGCGTGCAAGCCATGCATGATCAGCTCATCACGACTGCAGTCGTGGAACTTATCCAGATTACGCTCGAGGTACGTACGGGCCATCTGGGAGCGGGCACCGATAGCACAAGCGACCATCTCATGAGTGAGGCCGGAAGGCTGGAATTCGAACAGGTGCGGGCCGGCCTCGTCGACACCGGCTACCAGCAGGCCGACGCCGTAGGGCCGTTTCCCGTAGTGCTGAGTGTTGGTCTGGGCGCGGTCACCGATCTGCGAGACGATACGGTCGAGCGGAATTGGTCGGCCGTAGGTCATCTTGGAACCGAGGGATTGCTGCTTCATGAAGTTGGAGAGGACGCGGGCGTCGGAGGCCAGGCCTGCGATGGCGATGGCCATGTGGGAGTCGATCTCGATGATCTTCTTCTGGTAGGAGGAGAGTTCTTCTGCGTTGCGCTGAAGGGTAGATGCGCTTTTAGCTCTATTCTGATATGTCCTTGGTGTTTGGGGTAGAGCGAACCTTGAGGCCGACAAGGACGGCATGTGTCTTGTTCACCAATCCCACGACGACGGATCCTTGCTTCACAGCTTCCTGTGCATATTCAACCTGGAATATCCGGCCTTGCGGGGAGCTAATGGGGCTCGAGTTAGGATGTGTTCCTGGCAGAATCGAGGCAGATCTTACAAGGTGACGGCATCGTTGTCGTAGTTGTTTCTGAACATGGCGGAGGTGGGGACGAATCAGACCGGGGAATATCAAGTAGGATAGGTACTTGGTCGGGCAAAGAAATAAAAAAGCAGACAATCAAGATGGGAGCCCGGAGCAGAGATGGGGAAGCTGGAGCAGGCAGGTGAAGGTGACGCGGTGTGAAGCATGAGCTCTTGCAGCCTGAGGCAGCAACACCCAGTGACCGTCAGGCGCCAACGTCACTCATTCCTCGCAACACCTCCGAGCTCCCTGCCCTCGATCCCTCTGGGACTACTATCTCTGCGCTACAACTCGCGCTCTTGTCGAAATACTACATCGCACTCTACCCGCCTCCTCTCTGTCCCGCAGCTTCGGCAACTCCCAATCATGGCGGCTGGACTCAAGACCATCATCGCGCTTTCGTTTGTACGTGCTTACATCTGGCTCATGCGCTGCGTCGGAAACCATAGACTTACTTTTGCTCAGGTGCTCGCAATCGGATTCCTCCTCGTTATTCTCTCCTCCGCCCTCTGGCACAAGTACTGGCCGCTCCTGGTCGTCGCCGTCTATGTCATTGCGCCGCTCCCCAATTGGATCTGTGGACGAATTGCGAACCCAGATGATTTCATGGACAGCTCAAGCAACTCCGCGATGGACTTTGGACGATTCATGACTGGTTTCCTGGTTCTCACTGGAATTGGTGAGCTTCATCCTATTGCGACGCTTCTCCCCGCATGTCTACCTTCCACAACTGGTTCTGGTCCTACACGAAAGGACTTTTTTTTCTTTCTGGAGGCTCAGTACATTCTTTGATTGTTTTACCGCGGGTTACAATTGGTCACAAGTCTGGATTCGCTGACATCCCCTCTTCTAGCACTCCCCGCCATCTTGGCCCACAGCGGAGAAATCGGCCTCCCGGCCATGATCATGTCGATTTGCGGTGGTCTCTTGATCTATGGAACGATCATTAGCTTCTCCATGTTCTTCCAAGAGCAGGAGGAGTTCTGATAGCGAATGAAGTGCTGGTGTTGGTTCCCAGACTTCTCGGCCTACTTTCGGGCTCCCTCCAAACATTCAAATTGCTTTTATGATGACATCTACTTTCTGGCCAGCTTGGTTATTTTTATGCCCGATTTGCTACAAATGAGTGGCTGGGAAAGGGTCCAGCTTTCATTACGCTCAGATGGCTTTCGCATTTCATTGGCTACGATACTCTGGTTGTACGTTTAACACAGTGTATATATAGATATTCTTGTTCTTTTTGAACTCGCATACCATTCACGTTAAATATGACTTCCCAGGGTTCTTGTGACAATTTAAGAGAGATATGGCTCACGTGACCACGCGCGACTTAGCGCGTCCCGCGGGTGTCCATAGGCGTAATTGCGGACCACCCACCTCGACAACACCACGACGATATGAACATGTGAGAGGGGCCTGTTGCTGTACTCTTTAACATGAATGTCTGGTCAGGGTCTGTTTGCCTTGGTTCGGACCGCCAACTGGAAGGTAAACCCACCAACGCGCCCTCGATAGAATGCGCTCTTTGCTGACCTTTGCAGGGATCCGTTTGGTCGATCCTACCTCCCACTGGCCATGCGATATCCCCAAAGGCTCGAGGCTTACTCTCCGCAGCTTCGTCAATCCGTCTCTTATTCCACTGCATGCGCGAGCGGGTCCTAATCTCGAGTTGCACACGATCCACGCCGGCACCTCACAATGGCTTCAAAGCAAGCTCACCGGCGCTATCTGGCTGGGCGAGGACGAATTGGATCTCCACCGATCTTTACAATGCCCAGTCGGTCTTCTAGTCAGTGTAGGCGGTACTCCTGTTAAGAATACTGGCGTTGTCACGTCGGATCTTTTGATCTATGGGGTATTAGCCAATGCGACATCTTGTGCACGTCCGCCTACACCACCACACTCGTCGCCCTCCGAGATCAACGGCCAAGCGATTACACCGGCCAACAAACCATACGAACTTAGAATTTATGCGGCACCACTCTCAAGCTCTCTCCTCACTCAAGCACAAGCCTTCCCGTCTCCATCTCAAAGCTCCGACGGCGAACAAGCTTCCACCCAGGCCGAGTTCCTTCCAGATATCAGTTCACCCAGTCCTAAGAGAAAACGGGTCGCGACTCTCTTTGAATCCGCAGCTCAACACCACCGGCTAGTACGACAACGAGGTGGCGAAGCCGTCTCCCAACTCATGGCAACATCACGACCATCATCATCATCACATAACTTCCAATCTCTCCGCGTGAAGCGCGAGCCCGAAGAAGACACACCGAATCTTCCATCACTCGATCGAGTTGCCGCACACAGGTCACGCTCTGTATCTATCGGCGCTAACATGCACCGTCCGGGTAGCAGACTCGGTCCGCGTGGAACTCCAGGTGTAAACCCTGACCCTCAAAAGCGAGCACAAACACCAAACCCATTCCTCGACTTCACCTCACGCCGTGGGCTGCAGCAGACCCAACCACCATCAGGGCTCTCCGTCTCGCTTGAAGAAGATGTCACACCCAGTTCCCCGCCCAAAAGCATGGAAGCCGTCATTGCAGAGAACAAGAACCTCATTACGAGGACCATCCTCACAGCTATGCGACTCTACGGTTTTCATCGCTCAAACACTCGAGCTTCAACCAAACCCGCTTCTGGGGACGATCCTGAAGCATCAAATGCGACACCGGCTCCAGAGTTGCGCGCGGAGACACCAGCACCAGGCGCTTCTGCAGACGACGACGAGTTCAAATCTATGTATCATGCAACATACAAAGCAGCAGCCTTTGCACTGCGCAAGTATCTCAAAGAATCTGCGGGAACACCGCCTGTCCTGCTGGAAAAGAACAAAGCCATGACCTGCATCGACGAGCTACTGCGACTTTTCTGCGAGGATCATTGACGAAATTTGCATAGATTTGCAAACACTATATTACGACTTTACGGACTAACGCTGCATCTAATTCAAGGCGTTGAGGGATTGCATGGAATAACTCTTCCCGTTTCGAGATATCTCTACCATCAAGCAGCGCAATGGAATCATCTTGATCCTTTACATCGCATTGTACGAATGGGCCTAATTTACAACCCACGCTTAACTTCCAGAGACAAAATCAAATCCAATTCATAGACGCTAAGTCCCAGCTCTTAAGCCAGATGCGAATGCCCAAGCCAAATCATCAGCGCATAAAATACAAAGCCAATCCCCCTCCATAATACCTAGTCTATGGTATCGATATCGGTATCGGTAGAGATAATCAGAGCGCCAGATTGTAGGTATAGTCGTCCTCGATATTCTGCGAAACCCAAAGGACAACCGAACTCATCATGACCAGACCATTTGCAACCACATTGGCGATACCTAAGTAGAGCGTCTGGATCGGATAATCCTTCATCAGGTACTTGAGAACCATAACAGTCTGTTCCACTTCCAATTAGCCATTTAACTCCCAACCCCCGCCTTCAAACCGAGATAAAGGTTGACAGGGAAGAAGAAATACGTACCACACTCCCAGCAAGACCACCAGCCAAAAGTGCAAAGCCCAAGAAAAGCACAAACCGCGCCTTCCACGCAACCCCACTACCCGAATAACTGAAACTGTCGGCCTGCAGCCTCGTCTTTTCAATCGAGTTGATCACCAGCATGCCGAGCGCAGAACAGATACCAGGGATCCAGTCAACGAACTTGATATGCACGTCTGAGCCATTGAGGGGGCTGTGCGAGAAGGCGGCGACGTCGACAAGGAAGAAGAAGCCCGCAGCGAACTATCATCAAACGTTCATCATTAGCTTGAGCTGAATATACAGGATAACGCAGAGAGGGGGGGGATGTAATTGGGGGAGCTGCGTGCGACTCGGGAGGTTGGGTATTGGGGGTGAGCTAGACGTACCAGGGCGCCGGAGGTGTAGACGCCTGCGTTACGGACGGCGGCGTTGTTGAGCCATTCTGGCTTGGAGAAGCGAAAGAGACGGTTGCTTGAGACGTCCATGGTGTAGTGTTTTGGGGTTTCAATGTTGCGATCGATGGAGTTGAGCTTGAGAGGATGACGATGGTTGCTCGGGGAAATGTCGGGCCGGTGGAGTATGCAGCGGATGGTCGGGGTATGTCGTGCACAGAGAATACTATGGTTACGAATACGATATACGATATGGCTCACGCTTCAAAACTTGGGGTTTTCCAGGATTTCCCAAAGCGACGATATCCAAGAATGTTTCTGCCTTTGCTTTCCTTGAGTTTGAGAATTGGTGTCGTCGTCATCCATGACACCTAGATTCTTGCGTACTTAGGCAGCGAGATATCCGTTGAAAGAACTGAGGCTCTACGTGTATGATCATAGGAAAGGACATTCAATTCTTGGAACATTCAAATTAAATTGTAATGTATTGGTAGGACCACAGTCCTGGGGTATATTTCAAATTCAAACTTTTCCTGCCTGATTCTAGGCTTGCGTAACGAGTCGTTGCACGGAACCACCATGAGACGAAATGCATCCGCCTATTCAGTCCATTCCTAAGCGGGCGGCCTCCTAAATGCGGTCCATGTATCGACTCGAGGTGTCGTAGGCACTCTCTGGGTCATTGTCCAAGTGACCCAAGCCACCGGTGTTCTTTGCACCAACGTAGATACCCTGGCGCCGAGATATTGCATCAAGGCTGATCCAGCGCATTGTTCTCCTCACTCTCGCTATGCAGCATCGGAGGATACGTCATGGAACATCAATTTGCCCTCTGGCAGCTTTCACTCCGAGGCAACCTTGGTCTCCCTGAGCTTGTCCATAATAGCATCCACAGCTTCCATATCGCCACAGTCGACCTTCTCAGCGGAGTAGCCCTCGGGAAGGGCCTTGACCAATTCGTTCATAGCGGGCTGGTAGTTGCGTACAGCAGACGAGAGCGCATAGATCGACTTCTTGCGCGCGAGAGCGTTAGGGTCGGTAACGGCCATATTTGTTAGAATAGGAATAGCGTTCAAGACGACAAGCTGCGCAGAAATGTTAGATTCATCCCCACTAAGTGCGCCGGACGCGGGGGTTCCGGATGTACATACCCTATCCTGTGCTTTCTCGTTGTTCTGCACAGCAGTGCCAATACACCAAGCAGCGTAGCGGCGCATATCGGCCTCCTCGTGCTTAAGCAGCTGAACCAATGGGGTCCACAAACCCAAAGGCTCGAGATTGTTGGCGTTGTCGATGCCCTCAATGAGTTGCTCGAAGTTGTCGAAGGCAATGAGCTTGTTTTCGAGGTCGGACTCATCGGAGTGCAGAACCTCCATGGCAGCCTTCATGAGGTCGGCCTCGGTAGGCCCGCCGAACAAAGCATTGATCATGTCCGGGGTCAAATTGCCGCGGGGAGCCTGCTCGGCGGGAGGGGCAGTGGTGGTGCCATCTTCGTTCTGCTGTTGAGAGTTGGTGACACTCCATTTCATGAGCTTGTTCAGTGAGGGATCCATATTGAATAGATATTGGGAAGGTATAGCGTAGTGGGGGTCGAATTCCGGAGTGCAGCTCTGGGATATATGAACAATAAAATTATACCGGATGACATAATCGCAGACTCGAGATGCTTCGTGCGGCACCCAGCGGGTTCTAGCACGTGACTTTCCACACCGTCTTCCGACATTGCCACCTTTCGAAATGGCGGTAGACTGATTGCGTGTACCGTGCACTCGTACGTGGTAGCCTCTGGCCTTACGGACATCATCCTTGGTTTGGCAGGGCAGTGAGTGCATTGAGCACATTCACTGTATAGTGTTACATAAAACTCTGTCCATTTTAAAGTGTGGTCAAGTATAGTCTGGTCTGTGCTACAGGGACCTAAGTATGTACCCTCCAAGTACCTCTGCTGACCCTACGTGCCCCGTGGCGGCTGAGAAAGGAGGGGTTCTATACTTAGAAGTAACCTGCTTTTCCGGTCTAACGTCCCCTCCCCCCCGCCACATGTTAAAACTTGAGAATGTATCCAGCTAGACATTGTAGACGTCGTTTTAGGCATCCCAAGTAAATTGTGTTATTTCTAGGCGCCAAGGTCATGATGTCGTGGCCGCGTATGAGGGTCAGCACTGTGGGATGCACTGTGCCCCGTAGGGTCTGAGGCGATAGGAGCCTGTGCCCCACGAGGATGCGCAATGGCAGAAAATAAAGAGATAGTCGGATATGTCTGCCTTGGAATGAAGTTTATAAAGTAGAGGTGGTCGATCGGGGGTTGGCTAGTCGAGACCAGGCGCACACACCAGGTCCACGTCCCAACCATCACAAACCCTCCCCTCCTCTCCACTTCTCCCTTCCTTCTCTTCTCTCCTCCCCTAACCCTTCTCCCCATCTCTATAACCCTTTTCATCTCCCTTTAGTCTAACTTTCATTCACAATGGAAGGTATGTTCTCTCTACTCCCTGTTGTGGCCACCTCACCCACTTGGATATGACACTTTCCCCCCTCTTCCAGAGCTGGGAGGCTACCCAAGCTGACCGGTGGTCGCTCAACCCCCGATATCCCGGACTCATGGCTAATTCATTTGTTCTTCCACAGAGGAAGTTGCTGCTCTCGTTATCGACAATGGGTACGTTGTGCACTGCGAGTTACCTGAGGGTTCAACCTGGTGGTGTTTGGGAACTCGTCATTTCGGTCGCGGTCCATCTGTCATCTCCCCCCCTATCCGCCGCCACCGCGAATTGAGTCCCCAATCGCCTCCCAGGCCACTCCCAGCGTTGGCGCTGGGCAGACAAGAATATCATCGATGATTGAAGGATCCATTTACTGATGAATTGTCTAGTTCGGGTATGTGCAAGGCCGGTTTCGCCGGTGACGACGCACCTCGAGCTGTCTTCCGTAAGTGCGACCCCACAGAACCCGACACCCCTCCTCCTGGCACGGACTCCCGCCCTTGCGTGGGTGCTCAACCACCTCGTGCAATAATGGCCCTATCTGCGGCTCTGCTTTTCGCTTTGTTTTTGAAAAGGTCAAAATTTACTGACTCCCGTTGATTAGCCTCCATTGTCGGTCGCCCCCGTCACCATGGGTAAATTCCACTTCCCCCTTTGTTTTCCATCGCCGAATGGACAGCAAATTTGACAGACAACTAACATGCGCGCAGTATCATGATTGGTATGGGTCAGAAGGACTCCTACGTTGGTGATGAGGCTCAGTCCAAGCGTGGTATCCTGACTCTGCGCTACCCCATCGAGCACGGTGTTGTCACCAACTGGGACGACATGGAGAAGATTTGGCACCACACCTTCTACAACGAGCTCCGCGTGGCTCCCGAGGAGCACCCCATCCTCTTGACTGAGGCTCCCATTAACCCCAAGTCCAACCGTGAGAAGATGACCCAGATTGTCTTCGAGACCTTCAACGCCCCCGCTTTCTACGTCTCCATCCAGGCCGTTCTGTCCCTGTACGCCTCCGGTCGTACCACCGGTATCGTTCTTGACTCTGGTGACGGTGTTACCCACGTTGTCCCCATCTACGAGGGTTTCTCTCTTCCCCACGCTATCTCGCGTATTGACATGGCTGGCCGTGATCTTACCGACTACCTGATGAAGATTCTGGCTGAGCGTGGATACACCTTCTCCACCACTGCCGAGCGTGAAATCGTCCGCGACATCAAGGAGAAGCTCTGCTACGTCGCTCTTGACTTCGAGCAGGAGATTCAGACCGCTTCCCAGTCTTCTTCCCTCGAGAAGTCTTACGAGCTTCCCGATGGACAGGTTATCACCATTGGCAACGAGCGCTTCCGTGCTCCTGAGGCTCTGTTCCAGCCCAACGTTCTGGGTCTTGAGTCTGGTGGTATCCACGTCACTACCTTCAACTCCATTATGAAGTGTGATGTTGATGTTCGTAAGGATCTGTACGGCAACATTGTCATGGTATGTCTTTTCTTCCCACCGTTTTTTTTTTGAAATATCAGTCAAATACTAACTTCCCCAGTCTGGTGGTACCACCATGTACCCCGGTATCTCCGACCGTATGCAGAAGGAGATCACTGCTCTTGCTCCTTCTTCCATGAAGGTCAAGATCATCGCTCCCCCGGAGCGCAAGTACTCCGTCTGGATCGGTGGATCCATCCTCGCCTCCCTGTCTACCTTCCAGCAGATGTGGATCTCCAAGCAGGAGTACGACGAGAGTGGTCCCTCCATCGTCCACCGCAAGTGCTTCTAAGCTTCTACGCATTGTTGATCGTCTTCGCTCGTACTTTCCTGGTGTATCAAAAGGCAGGATGGAGGCACTGGTGGATCGCAAGCGTGGTTGGACTCGCATTATCCAGCGAATAGCCTGAAAATGGAAATTCTCGATTTTAGTGAAATAGAGTCGGTCTTTGTTTTCTTTTCTCGTCTTTTGTTTATTTGCGAGTCCTCCTCGAGCCCCTCTTTGAATCTCCCGACCCCCGCCGACCTCTAGGGCGCACACGCCGAGGCGACACGGTGTAGGTGAGGATGTGTACATGGAGTTGGCACAGGTTCGCGTTCCTTTTCTGTTCTAGCCTTCCTATCTTCGAAATTGTTGAGTCGTGTCTTTCTGTTCATGTTGTAGACCATGCCCCCAGCCTGTAGAGTAGCCCAGTTCACGGATTCCCCTTTCAAGCTAGTAGTTTTAGATAATGCTTGACAGTTGACGTCTGGATAAGGGTCCCCTCTAGTGACTTTTGAAGAAACTCCTGTCGCTTGACGAACGAATAGGCGCTCTGTATTATGCACACATGTTCATCTGATACAAATGCAGGGAACCAGTGGGGCCGGAGTGTTACAGACTGACCTCTACGGGTACGATCGACTCCTCCACTTCAAAGGAACCGCCAGATCATGTATCTATGTTCGAAGATAGAATCAAAGGAAAGACTCTAGTGAAATCTTCATTGCTCAAAGTGCGGGAGTATATATCATTTATCCATCATACAGGATCAGCATCAGTCATTCCAGGACTCACAAGCCCCATTTTGTATAAAACGTAAACCAAAGTTAGAAAGAAAAAGAAAAGAAAAGAAAAAAGAAAAACAAGAACAAGAGAAATGGCAAATCAGGAACTAATTCCCACATCTAAGCCCAAGACTCAAGACCAGAGAGAACACATCCCTCATCCTCAGCACGAGCCTGCAGCTCACCAATGCGGTACACGGCCTCGCCAGCAGCCTCGAAGCTCTGACGAACAGCAGCCTCAGAAGCAGGGTCCACGGCGATGATCATACCAACACCGCAGTTGAAGGCACGCGCCATCTCGGCGGCGGAGACGTTACCGGCACGCTGCAGCCACTGGAAGACTGGGGGCTGGGCCCAGGTGCGGACGTCAATGTGGGCGGACAAAGTCTTAGGCAGCATACGGGGGACGTTCTCGATCAGACCACCTCCGGTGATGTGAGCGAGACCCTTGATGGCATCGGGGTGGGCGGCGAGAGCGGCCAAGATGGACTTGACGTAGATGCGGGTGGGGGTGAGGAGGGCACGGCCAAGAGAGACATCCTCGGGCAGACCGGGGACGGTGAAGGGGGTCTTGTCGGTGTAGGACAGGCCGGCGCGGTCGACGATCTTGCGGACGAGCGAGTATCCGTTCGAGTGAGGACCTGAGGAGCCGAGGGCCAGCAGGACGTCGCCGGCGCGCATGGCATCGGTATAGGGCAGGATAGGACGGGCGTTGGGGCCGGTAGTGTTGATGGCGCCGACAGCGGCGCCGACAGCGTCGTAGGTGTCGTCGATGAAGAGGCCGGGCATTTCAGCGGTTTCGCCGCCGATCAGGGCGCAGCCTGCTTGGACACAGCCGTCAGCGACACCGGTGACGAAGGCAGTGGCTGTGGGGACGTCGAGGTGACCGCAGGAGTAGCAGTCGAGGAAGAAGAGAGGCTCGGCGCCCTGGACGACGAGATCGTTGACGTTCATGGCGACGAGGTCGATGCCGACGGTGTCGTGGATGCCGACAGTGTGGGCGATCTTGAGCTTGGTGCCGACGCCATCGATAGCTCCGATGAGGGTAGGAGAGTGAGGGTGGTAGACGGAGTTGGCGGCGGGCAGAGAGAAGAGACCGCCGAAGCCACCGATGACGGCGTCAGTGCCAGGGCGCTTGGTACGGGCGACGGAGCTCTTGATGCGGTTGACCAGCTCGTTGCCAGCGTCGATGGAGACACCGGCAGCGGCGTAGGTGAGTGAGGTGTCGGCGGATTGGCGGAAGGCGCGGTGGGCAATGTCCTTGCGGAAGAACATGTCCTCAAAGTGGATGGTGGCAATGCCCTCGTAGCTCTTGGAGACGGCCTCCTCGAGGGTGGTGGCAGTGGCAGTAGCAGCGATGACACGGCCGCCGTTGGTCTGAAGCTCACCTCCGGAGAGAGTGGTACCGGCGTGGAAGATGAGAGAGCCAGCTGGGGTAGGGTCCAGAGTAATGGCCTTACCCTTGGCGTAGGAGCCAGGGTAGCCGCCGGCGACAGCGACGACGGTGGTGGAGTACTTCTCCTCGACCTTGACGGTGACACCGTCAAGCCAGTGCTCGGTACAAGCAACCATGATCTGAGCGAGATCGGTATCCTCGCTCAGAAGGGGGAGCAGGGTCTGCGTCTCGGGGTCACCACCACGGACGTTGTACTCAAGAACCTTGGGACCGTTCTTGGTCATCATAAGACCAGTAAACAGGATACCAACGAAGGGCATGCCATCACGACGCATACCGTCAACGGAGGGCTGGATGATAGTGCGGTCGATCTCATCGCGGACCTCCTTGGGGGCAATGCGCGTAGGAGCATAGCAGCCCATGCCACCAGTGTTAGGACCCTGGTCACCGTCGAAGATACGCTTGTGGTCCTGGGCCGGGGGCAGGGAGCGAATGGTGTAGCCATCACTGAAAGTGAGAATGCTCAACTCATCACCCTCGAGGTACTCCTCAATGACAACCTCGTCACCGGCGCTGCCGAACTGGTGGTCCACCATCATCTCCTTGAGCGCCTGGTGCGCCTCCTCCTTGGTAGTGGGAATAACGACACCCTTACCACCAGCAAGACCATCAGCCTTGATCACGACGTTGTGGTTGACGGAGTCGAGGTATTGGCGAGCGGACTCGTAGTCCTTGAAGTTTCCGAAGGCAGCGGTGGGGATCTGGTGGCGCTGCATGAAGTCCTTAGAGAAAGTCTTGGAGCCCTCCATGCGAGCAGCAGCCTTGGAAGGGCCGAAGCATCGAATGCCGACTGTTATAAGTAGAAAGTTTTAGCAATTGCGCAGAGATCGAAGTGAATATTCAAAACTCACCAGCCTGGAAGTAACCCTGGATACCGTCGACCAGAGGGGCCTCAGGACCAGGAACAACGAGGTTGACCTGGTTCTGCTGAGCAAAGGCAACCAGGCCAGGGTAATCATCGCCCTTGACGTTGGCATTGGTGATCTTCTTGTCGGCACCCAGACCAGTACCACCATTTCCGGGAGCGACGTAGACAATGTCGACCAGAGACGACTGGCTCAGCTTCCAAGCAAGAGCATGCTCACGGCCGCCATTGCCGACAATGAGGACGCGCAACTGATCTTGGGCCATTGTGAGGGCAGTGTCTCGAGCGACTGGTGAAGTTAGTGACTGTGTGAGTCTTCCGCGGGGTATGCCCCTCCGACAGAAATTGAGGGTGGAGATGAGATGAGTGGATGTAGAGGGGTAATTGAAACGCCCAATGGGAAATCTAGGTGCTTGAATCGACTCACCTCGCCGAGAAACTTGAGAAGCAACTGCGTTAAAAGTGGATGAGGAGTCGTGAAGGTTGATGCAGCGCTGATAACTTTTTTTTCTGCCGGCGGCGGTGTTTCTCCGGGGATCGGAGCCGTGGAGGTAAATTGGAATAAACTTATGTTTGGAGTATTATGAGGAATGAAGCCCATATTTTATACCAAAAAAAGGTTCACATTCACGACAATAATATTCAGGACACTAAAAGCTTCCAATTGCATAGTTTCACCGAAAGAAGCCTATTGCCTCGAGTTTACATGAGTAGATTGATAGCCCAAAGTTTCAGAGATTTACATTCTTGAAAAGGAACAAAAGTCTTCTAGAATACCTTGATCAAAATTTCAGATAGAGATTGGAAAAGATCAACAGTATGTAGCCTTCAATCAAATGTTTGGGCGGTCTTAGATTATCTTTTCGGGTTGTAGATCCTGTCGGAATACTGTAATTTCCAGGTCTTAGTCAGCTAGGTGCCCGAGGGTTAACTAAGCATGGCATATTACTAATCAATCATCTGCCCGTAGACATTCGGAAAATATATCTTCCTATGGAGTATTATTGTCGACCTGATCCGCCTCCGCTATCCTGTTGCTGTCCTGTTGTTGCTCCAAAGCATCGTTCCTATACCATCATTTACAGCCACCTCGAATTCCAGGAATTTCTCGGTCGCAAGGTGTGGTCTCGCTTCTTAGTAGTCCTCTAGCGCACCAAAGCAAAGACCTTCAGAATTGGCCAATCGTGTCCCTTAGGACCCTGGTTAAAAAAGCAACATAAAAAAAAAAAAAGTAAATAGCAAACGGCGCAAGCTTTTCAGCTGTTTCAAATTTCCACACCTAAGTTCACGAATGATATCGAACCTGCTTTAATCGGGGTGGCGATACGTGTAAAACTGCTTGTACTAAAGCTAAGTGTGTTGTCTAAATACCACCGGCAGGTTTACGAGCCTAACAATTAGCGGGTTAGGGTTTATATGTGTTTTGTCTTCGTCTCTAATAGCCATCTAGAAACGTTCACTAATATATACAAGATCAGATATATTCGTTTGGTTAACAACGGCTCATTTATTAACATAAAATTGGACATATCATAGCCTGAGATTCAAAAGGGATGGGGCACACTCTATCACCTCAATCAACACGAAGCAGTCGGTTCTCAGCAAATTCGGGTGCCGAGGTACTGCTTTCAGGCTCTATACGGGCCCTATATGTTGTACTTCAGGAAAAGTGGAATATCCTTGATAAATCACAGCCTTTCCTACGCCCCAAGAAGGCAAGGCGCTTAATCTGTTCTTACGCTAGAGCCTTGGAAGGTGTGCCGCCCGACTCAAATCACCATGCGGAACTTGAGCAAGTTTCTTTGGAGAACGTCCTGCTTCTTCTGCTCCAGCTCCTCCATGTCCCAGGTCACCGAGGCGAATCGGCCGGCGAGCCAGTCGCGTCGCTCACGGGAGAGCCAGACCAGCGTGTCGGCAGCCAGCTCCGGCGTTTCGGTCAGGAAGACTTGTCTCTCTGGGGGCATGTTCAAGGCCAGCTCGGTCTTGACGCCGCCCGGATGAAGCGAGATGGCGATCAAACCCTGCTGGTAGTATTCATTGTCCATAAATTCGGTGAGGCGGCAGACGGCGAACTTGCTCGTCTGGTAGGCCGACGCACCGGGAAACGTGACGTGGGCACCAACGCTGCTGATGTTGATGACCGTCTTGGTCTGCGACTTGAGCAGCAGCGGCACGAGGAAGTGGGCGGCGAGGAAGGTGCCTTTGATGTTGACCTCCCAAGTCCGCCACCACTCGCTCGGCTCGGACTCGGCGATGGGCTTCCACTCCTCCAGGTAGCCCGCGTTGTTCACCAGGACGTCGAGGCTGCCGCCGAGCACGTCCGCCGCGGTCTCGGCGGCCGCTCGCATGGAGTCCTCCGAGGTCACGTCCACCTTCAGGGAATGCACGAATGGCTTGGACCGGTTTGCCTTCATGGCGGCGTCGTGGACGGCTGTCTCGACGTCGGCCAGGTCCGAACGAGCGGCCAGCAGTATTTTCGAGCAGCCCGCGATGGCGAAGCTGACCGCGGTCGCCTTGCCGATGCCCTTGGAGGCGCCCGTGATCAAGACCGACTTGCCCGTCAGGTCGGCTTTGGCGGGATCGATGAACGGGTAAGTGTCCTTGTGCGCCGAGACATAGCCAGCCACAGCAGGCCAATTCGTCTCGCGCAGGGAAGGATCTTGGGCCGAGATGGTCATTCTCAAGAGGAACCCGGAGATGTAGAGCCGGGTAAGAGGATGAGGTGAGAGCGTTGGTGTGGTTGGGAGCTGCGCTTGGAAGCTGCGTTTGCCGTGTGCTTATCACTTCATAGATCCAAGACGAAGAAGCTGACCAATCGGTACTCCGCCATGATCTCATTCCTCGGAGATTGCGTTTTTAACTCCATCGTGTACTCTCTTGTCCGTTAACTCCACGGCCACCGAAGAGACTGACAAATACATATATTTTTCCTGTTTCGCCAGGTTTATTTCTTCTGGTCCTTGATCATCCAACATTCATTTCGTTTAGGATCTCTAGAGTTATTATGTCACTGAGAGCGTTCATTCGCCGCCAATTTTGCTGGCAATGAAGCTGGAGTGAAAGGAGGATTGCCGTTGAACAGAACTCGAGCTGTTGATCTGTACATGGCCATCGCCAAGATCCACCGAAAAGCCAGCCCAAGACTCGACGCGTGATCCATAACTTGCAATGCAGTTATCCTCCTGTCTAGTGTATTTTCCCTGGGCCTTTACAGTACCTTGTTCCTCGAATGAGTGAACGTAGAGCTTCAATCCTAAGGCTAGCAAGATAGAGGACAGTGCTTCCCTTAAGTAAAGGCTTTTTCTAGACTATAAAGTACAATGATGAAATTCCTGGTGACTAAGCTTTAACCTCACATGCAGCACATGGCCGCTGGGAGCTCAGGGGTCTCGTGGAAAAATCCTTTGTTACAAAAAGACTACTATGTAGACATCACCCACAAGCGAGCTGTCTTCGCTGACTTCATCAACTATGAACAACAATGATGGTCCCGAGCTGATCGGTCTTGGCCGAGCTGGACGCGTGATGCGCTTCGGAAATATTGCAGTGAAAACTGCCAATATTTGGACGGTGCCCGAGGACGCGTCCGAGACAACAATAAGCGGCTGTGAGCAAATGATTGAGCTGAACATGGAGTCCCTAAAACATGAGGGACTTGTATATTGCCATCTTGGGTATGTCCAAGGCGTAATAAAGCCCTGCCAGGTCTCCGACACCGAGATTCAAATGCCATATCTACGCCAGGGGTCACTCAGCGGCTATCTGCGCTCTCATAGTGACAGCGTGGATAGCATTCGACGATTACGATGGCTCCAGGAAGCTGCACACACCATCCGTCGAGTACACGAGCGGCGGGTATTGGTTGCTGACATCGCGACACGAAATTTCCTGCTCGACGAGAATCTTTCTCTCCAAATGTGCGATTTCACCGAGTCTGTCATTGTTTCGAACGACGAGGACATGGCCAACTTCGTATCTGAAGACTTCGTTTCAGTCAAGTTCGACATTGCGCGCTTCGGCTCGATGATGTACGAGGTCACCTCCGGAAGCCGATACGAATTCTACGTTGTACCCGAAATCGAGACTGATCTAGATGACGATCCAGAGTCCAAGACATTTAAGGCGTGGCCAACTGCTGAGAAACTTCCAAATACGAATAATGTGTTCTTGGGGAATATCATCAGGAGGTGCTGGGTTGGGGACGGATTTCTCACGATGCAGGAAGTTCGTCACGCCTTGGATAAATGCTGATCAAAAGCCAGCGGCCTTAAAGGCTTCTGGAGATGCAGAAAAGGCAAAATTGAATTGGCGACATCTACTGCGTTTAGCAAGCCCGGTGGCGACAACAATCATTTTCGCCATTGTCATCGTTCCACGACTTCGTTTTCCGTGGCGGACGATATCCGCCATTCTGCCCTCGGCCAGACATTGATTTCATAATCTCCTTCCCGTAATCTAGCCGGAGTCAGAAGCCCCAGACGGTTCGGAGCGAATTCGAATAGGTACGGCTGCCAACCTACCTCGCGCGTATCAGGCATCCGTATGCCTTAACGCGTCCAGAAACTAAGGAGCTGAGCTCAAGAGTGAAGATTCACCAACTCTATTAAACTATACATTCTGCCATGAGAAATCTGATATTCGAGTGGGGAAATCTACTAGAAGCTCGTGCGGGAGTGAATCCGAGGGGACTGAAGTTGAGGATGAATTGCTCGAAAACGCTGAAGAAGACGGAGATAGAGAAGATTACGGGAGTGAATCCGAGAGGACTGAATCCAAGAGGACTGAAGTCGAGGATGAATTACTCGAAAACGCTAAAGACAGAGATAGAGGAGATTACGGGAGTGAATCCGAGAGGAGTTAATCTAAGAGGACTAAAGTCGAGGATAAAGTCCCGTAATCTCCTCTATCTCCGTCTTCTTCAGCGTTTTCGAGTAATTTATCCTGAACTTCAGTCCTCTTAGATTCACTCCTCTCGGATTCACTCCCGCAATTTACTATACAGTGTCGGCGGTGGCGGTCTTCTGAACGGCCTAGTCATAGGCCTTGAGAAACGTCGACCCCAGAAACTCCAGAATGCTTCTTCCACAACTAAGCCTATTAACATCCTCGCCATCGAAACGGCCGGCACCGACTCCCTAGCCGCCGCCATCGCTTCGAACTCCCTCGTCTCCCTCCCAAAAATCACATCCCAAGCCACCTCCCTCGGTGCCATCCGTGTATCGGAAACCAGCTGATGTTACCCTGGAAGATGCGTCCTTGGCCCCGGAAACCGTCAAGCTCAACAAGACCGACTTTGCCTTCTGCGACTACAGTTCATTAGAATCAAAGTACTTCTCCAAAGATACTACATTTGTGTACAACTACAATGATACAATTTCTCGATGGGAACCCGGCGCAACTTCTCCGGGAGCAGAGCACGACAATTTAGACCGAATCGCCAACGTGTCCCTGGGTGTGGTCATGTCTAACGTGGCTGCCTCCTTGACGAAGCTGACATTGGAAAAGAGCAACTACACCATCTACGGCAGTACGACGCCCGTCCATGTGTACGTGAACATGCGATGGGCCTGGCTGATTTTACCTGGCTTGCTGGTTCTTATAGGAAATATCTTTCTCATGTCGACCGTCGTCGCAAATAGCTAGAAGAGCTTGTCGCTGTGGGAATCTTCTGTTCTGGCATTGCTCTACCACGGGCTGGACTACATTGACGGCGATGACTGTATGACTGGCAGCAAGATGTGGCCTAAAGCTCTACCGACCAAACACAGAAAAGAAAATTACTACTCTAGCATGGTACCGATAAGTCGTCGATACCCTGATCCTAAAGGGCACTGCTATCACCAGCCCCTGCCTCTAGCATAATGATTTACACGATGACAACGTCTTCGTAGACCCGCATAACCCTAAAGAGATTACGGGTATTATCGACTGGTAGTCTTACCACATCTCGCCCCTCTTTAACCACAATCCAGTCCTCCTGCGAGATCCTTCAAATCATATGACTCTAACTTATAGCGGAGAAGATCGATACTACCTTTATAGCAGTATTCGTGTCGTTAAACACCCTTAGGGGGAGGGTTATTATCTAGGCTATTTAGGGTGGTTTAGGGGATTGAGAACGTCAAAATACTACGCTTTCTAGTGCTTCATATAATCTCTATCACTTCTAGTACATATAGATAGTCTCTATATAGTGAGAACCGGGCTTATAACTATCGGAATAGGCGGTATATAGCCAATCAACGATGTTGATAACTCTAAATTTATATTACCCCTAAATCTGGCAATTTATAAGGGGAAACTAATATCTCCGATACACCGCGGTATTCGTCCCGATAAGTCCTCAGTGCCTTACAGCCTTATCGGAGCGGTCTGGGCGGGCAGAAAAAAACGGCGCGGCGCGACGCTCCGCCGACTTGGACTCCTGTCACGTCTTGAGAAGTTAGATAAAGTCTTTGGCCTCTCGATTTTCCCTTGCTTTGAAATCAGGTGGCATGTTTCGGGCCTCTCTCCGGTCTGCTTCAGACCCCCTTCGGGAGCATGTGTGCATTTCCTGTTTGAGCCATCGGTTTGCCGCGCCGCCCAGGTTGCGTCAATTCCACGCCCGGTCTTTCCTGCGCGTTGAAGCCAGCAACGGAACATCTGAGAACAAGTCGAATGATGCACCCTTTCCGTCAAACCCCAATCAAAACGGTGATTTGGCCACAGAGGTATAGTGCCAGCGACCTCGGATCGCCTCTCAGGGTATCGTGAATGGTAATACTGACTGAATATTAGAGCGATGCGCCATCCAACGCCCCTCCGAAAGACGATGCGGCTTCTACGTCAGAATCTCCGAGTCCGGATCAAACGAGAAGAATCAGAGATCGCCGGTCAACCCAAAAAACCAAGATGCAGAGGAAGTTGGAACAATTAAAAGCCAAAGTCGAACTCGACAAGAAGAAACCAGCTGTTGCCGCCAAAAAGGCTGAAGATAAAAGCAATGTGGCCGAGAAAGAACAAGCATCAAAGCCGGTGACCAAAATGCTCGAGGAACGGACCAAGAAGACTCAGAAAGAGAGGAACCCAGACGAGCCCAAGCGCAAGCTTACACATGTTAAAAGTTTCGTGCTTGAAAAGACCACCGGGTCTATAGAGTATAAGGATGGTGATGTGGCGGGTAGGTCCCTCCGTGTGACTACACTGAATGCTAGCTAACACTTTCAAGCATTGGACGAGGACACAGCACCTGTCCCTCGTTTGTCGTTCGGACTTGATCGAGTTCTCTTCAAGTAAGTCCGACTATACCTTTCATCTTTCAATGCGCTAATAGATATAGCCCCGGTGTTTATCAATTACGAGACCCCCGATCGCGAGTCTATAACTTTGATCCCTATCTAGGTCAGATCATGCCTGTGACGGAATTCGACTTCAATACGCTTAAGGATTATATCACGTCTTCCAAGGATGAAACACTCCGTAACATTGCTGTCAAAGAGAAGAAGAAGTACGTGGGATCTTCTTCGAGTATGACCTCCGTGCTTTCTCACTTCCATTACCTACTGTCTGCGTGGAGACCCGTGGACACGAAGACAGTGTCCCGTGGCTTCCCAGAAACATTGTCGACCTTTACTCGTCTGCTCCGGGCACCGGCCGCTATGTTCCTCCACTACCAGGATGGAGTGTACGCGATCGACGCAGACAAGGAATTTGACCACGCCAATATCCTCATGAACCTCGGAAAGTCGATGGAGAAGTTGCTCACCCTGCCGAAGGAAGATTTTGAGCGGTATCGACGAACTCACGAGAATAAAATTTCTGCTGAAGAGGAAGAGGCTATCCCTGAGTCTTACCACTTCTCCAGCTACGGTAACTTCATTATGCGCTCCCAGCTAGACGCATATGACCACCGCCTCCCGGGAACAGGCATGTTCGATCTGAAGACGCGAGCCGTCGTTTCCATCCGTCAAGATGCAAAGAACTTTGAGCACGGTCTGGGCTACGAAATCAAGGAACGCTACGGTGCCTTCGAGTCCTACGAGCGTGAATACTTCGACATGATTCGCGCCGCATTCCTCAAGTACTCTCTGCAAGTCCGTATCGGACGCATGGACGGTATTTTTGTGGCCTTCCACAATGTCGAGCGCATCTTCGGCTTCCAATACATCAGTCTCCCGGAGATGGACCAAGCCTTACACGGCCAATACGACACAGCCCTTGGCGACGCGGAGTTCCAACTGAGTCTAGGCATGTGGCAGAAGATCCTCGATAAAGCAACCGAGCGATTCCCTGAGAAGTCCCTCCGCTTCCACTTCGAGACCCGCGATGCCGTGACACCATTCATGTACGTCTTCGCCGAGCCCGTCACACCAGACGAGATCAAATCCATCCAAGAAACGAACAAGGCCGCCATCGACGCCTACCAGGAACGTCTCCTGAACCTGAAACCCAGCGAAGACGACTCCGACCTCGACGTTCCTACCCCCGAGCCCATCGAGGAAATTTCCGAAAAAATCACTGAGAAGGATGAGAAGGGATCATCAGACGGCGAAGACAAACTCCTCGCCTTCGCCCTAACAGTCCGCAACAAGATTAACGACGCTTACGTTGAGCGACCCGTGAACTTCACATCCGACGATACATGGTCCCTCGAGTACGAGATGAGCGAGCTCTCCCCATCACAAGGCCGCACGCTCTACAGAATGTGTCAAGCGCGGCGATCCAGGGAGCTGGCCGGCCGTGGCGAAGACGAGCAACAAGACTCCTCAAACAACCAGTACATTCGCAAGTTGCGCGCGATTGCCAAGCAGGGCCGACGGTTCCGCAAGGAGGAGAACAAGCTGGACAAAGAGCAAGGTATTGTCGTGTTGGGCGAGGAGTAAACGTGAACATGCCCAGGTGGGTTGTTTATATTCATGGTTCTAGCATACTGGGTTGAGATGGTTTCTTCTTTCGGCGCTATCTCCGTACATGTACATTAGACGCGATTCCCTTGCATTGTCATTTCTTTTTTTTTTTTTTTTTTCTTTTTTTGATTGTTGGCCAATGGGGGCCGTGTATAATGAAGTCTTGGAGTTGTGGGAACTGATATCAACTCGTCTTATGCATTGCACCATAAAACGCATCTTGTTCTTATTTTCAACGTTGGACTAGCTATATTGAATCATAGACAAAGTACATCCCTAACGAGAAGATTATTCAAATAGGCCTACAGACATGATTGTTGGTGCTTGCTCAACAATTCTGCCATCTCCCTAAAGCTGTTTCTAGATCTCTTTATTCATTTGTAGAGCTGGTTTGAACCGAGTTGGTGGTTTCACTTCTCGGGTCTTTGCTCCAGGGCTTCGGCTAAAGCTGGTGGCTCGTAGTTCTTGGCATGGGGTTGTTTTTATTTAACGTTGACCTTGATTGGTGTCTTGTTGTCGCTGGGCAGAGCCTGGGTGACACTGGCAAAGTGAGTAGCTTTTAAAAGACCCGAAGACGCCGTCAAGGATGGGGATTTTGGGTGGTCATTCCTGAGTCTTTCCAGCTATCTTTTATCATATCTTTATTCGCCATATCTTTGATACTCACTTCTTCCTGAGCCGCGCTCTAGCGCGGCTCAGGCTACTAGCTCATTCAACCCAAACGCGATTGAAGAAACTGTTTAATAGTGCTAGGTATACCAAATCCTGTTTCTAGCACGGGTAGATATCAATTTATGTCTGCGATCCCCGGATACCGGACATAATACGCCTGCCAGTCATCAATCTCAGTCATCTTGTGGAATCCCGGAAGCTGCACAATACGCCAGCGTATGTTCATCCAGCCCACGTCATCCTCAGTACACCCTTCAAGGGGCTCGAACTCCTCAGGCTCTGATATATCCTCGTCCTCAGAGTCCTCTTCAGGCACATCTGTCCATTTCCATTCAGCATTAACCATGCGGACATGCCCTAATTTATATTCTTCGAACCCTCCCAAGGGGGTGTTTAGAACGGACTCCATAGCCTCCTGGTCCACGGTGATGAAGAAGCGGTATCGGCCGCTCGTTGGAGTGTAGTCTTCGCTCACGCCCTGTTCCTCTTTCAATGCAGTCTTCTTCCACTGATGGAAGTGCTCGCGTAGGGTGGCAACCGTGGCACCCTCAAAGGAGGGGTCTTCCAAGACCGTTGGGGCGAATGTGTCGAGGAGATCAAGGCCACTGTATTCCTTGAGGTCTTCTGAGACGGCGCCGACCATGCGAGCCATGAAGTTCTCCCAGTCAGAGTCATTGTGGTACGTGCAACGAAAGATCACGAAGCCCCAGGTTGTGAATCCATCCTCCTTGAGAAGTTGCTCGACCAGATCAGCCCCATTCATAAATGAATACATTGTGGGATCGCGCTTTGAGCGAGAGGCCATTGTGGTGGATGTTGGGAGAGTCCCGATTGTGTTGAAATGTGATGTAGATAAGGACTTTGCGAGACATGAGGGATGTTCGAAGGGAAAGCGAAAGAAGGTCGGGCGGGTAACGCTTGGGCGAGCGAATTGGCTGTAGATCGGTAGATGGCGTGTAGTTTGAAGTATCCTCCTAGTAGTCATGAGTGCGAAGGCAGGCCTTAGTTCTGTTGAGATGAGGATAAGTAGGGGAAAGAGGTGGGGGCTAGGGGGTATGGTCCAGGGGCAAGCAGGATCTCTCAAGTTTGCAGAGATTTAAAGTGAAGATGCGAGTATTCCCTCAAACGCTTTAAATTGCTCAAATCTCGGGTTCCCACCTTGATTGAATGACTTGCATAGTTGGATTGGAGTGAAATGAGATGAGTTCATGACGAGTGCGCCTTCATAGAAAGAAACAATCAATATTTTGGAAAATATATTCTAGCCACCTTTCTCAGTGCTGATTCACATCCATTGGATAGTATCAAGTGTTGAACGTATGCAATATATATGTACGGGTGGCATCGCGACATTTCACTACATCCCATCTACAAGAAGATCGCAAAGCTCAAAGACAATCAAAACCAAGATCCAATATTGCATTAACACTAGGGAATAATCCGATCTAATCTGGAATTAAAATTAACCCCCTCCAGTCCAAATCCAGTGTCAGAGCAATGCAAACAAGAAAGACCCACATCCACATCAATCCATAAGGTATTCACGATCACATTCAATATTCATCAGCCATCCCAATCTCTAGTAAGCAAAAGTAGAAAATAGAATGTGGTAGAAAAATAGCAAAAAACAACAACAACAACAAAACGCCACACTGCTGGATGCCAACGCCGTGTATTCTAGGTCGTGCGCCAAACCAAAAAGAAACGGTGGTGTAAACACCAAGAAGAAATATAAGACATCAAACGCCCCAAGGGATGAAAGTGACGGAAAGCGGGTATCAGTGTCAGTGACAGAGCCTAGAGGCGGGTCTGCGATGCGGGGTTCATGGAACAGGATTCATAGGAAACGAGGTATTTGCACTCGAGGAAATCCTATATAGAATCTGAGATATTCATGGGATGGGTGAATCCGTACAATTATGTACACGGCAGAAGCTACTCGAGCTCCTGCAGATCGAGCTTGGGCGGTGTCCAGTCCAGCTGCGGTGCTTCATCTCTCGAGACACAGACGGGACGTACAGCTTCGACGCCTCGACTTTCTTTCAAAGCGCCACCCCGGAGGAATCCTCGTAGGGCAGATGAAGCTGTACCGTAGGCACTGCGTGCACTGCCCGTGCCAGTTGAGTTTGTACTTGAGCTGCGTGCGCTGCAGACGCTATTGGCTTTTGTGACTGACGCAGGTACTGCGGGAACGGGGAGAGCCAAGCGAGCGGCTGAGGGGCTGGAGGAGCCGAATTCTGGTGGGAAAATCTGGGAAGCGAGAGCGGTGTGAGGGCGCAGGTTTGGTGCGCTTTTCTTTCGGAGGTTCTTATGAGGGATTTTGAGCTCTGGTTGGCTGTCTTGGGATACGTTGCGGAGGTGATGTGAGGATACGCGGTCGGGCGGAGATGCGTGGATTTCATCTGCTGATACGGCGACTTCGAATTTCAGGTTCTCGAGCATTGTTCCTAAGCTTGCTGCTGTTGCGGGCCGGCCGTCGCTGGCAGCGTCGTCGATATCGTTATCTTCGATGCCGTGCACGGCGTTGTAGTTGCGCAGGAGGTATCGACGGAGACGTGCGATTTCGGAATCCCATCTGCGTTGCAGTGACTGCAGGACCAAGTCCACGTTTTGAGTAGACAAAGGCGATGGTTCCTGGGGAGATGCACTGAGATTGGATGGAGGTGGCTTTGTCAGTCGGTGGTTTGTGTTACTGGGGCGAACACCCATCGCGACATGGAAGGAACGGCGAATCGAGTTGGTTGTAGAGTTCTGGACGGTGCTGGCATCCAAGCGGACGTTGTCAACTTCCCGGCGCACCTTGTCTAGCGACATCACCCGGTCCCGGTCCATACAAGACAGACTGAGAAGAGTGCGGTTGCACTGAAGACCGTTAACCAGCACAGTGAACGACTGAAGGTTGATATCATTGTTCTCGCAATGCACTTCACGCAATGATTGGTTCTCCTCCAACACAGAAGCTAAGGTGTTCGCACCCTGCAGACCAAGTTTCTGGTGTTCAATCCTCAGCACCTTGAGTGAAGTATTCTTCTTCAAGCCAGTCAATGCAAGGTTAAGACCGATTCCAAACCGGGCAACGTCGAGATGAGCGCTCTCGCCACTGATATCAAGAGCTTCCAAAGTCCCATTCTCCTCAAACATCAACTGCAACATCCGACAAGTCTCAGGCCCAGCGTCATAAGGAAGAGAAGCCTTGGAAATATCCAGATACCGAAGAGAGCGGTTCTTGCGAAGCGCATCCACCAGTTGCCGGAAATGCTCTTCTTTCTTGAAGTCAATCATTTGCATAGAAAGATGCGAAGGTGTCATATTCTTAGCAATGGCGTCGAAAAGGAACGAGCAGCCATTATCAAGTCTGTTCTCATTGACATGCAAATGAAGGCTGCGAGGAGAGTCCGGTCTAGCAGACATTGAGTGCATAAACATAGCAACGTCCTCACCGCTCAATCCACACTGATCAAGTCGAATCATGCGCAGGCTCTGCGAACGGTCACTGGCAAGGTAAGTGGCGATCGAGTCGACAGTTTCGCGATTAACAGCCGTGCGGCTGAGCACAAGCTCTTCGAGTCTCCAGTTGAACAGCATTTCTGCCGTAATGAGCGGTTCAGTGCCTGATGTACGGGAAATGCGTGAAAGGTTGATCTTCCGAATTTGGCCGAAGTATCCAATGTACTGCTGGAGCACATCGGGGTTCAAGCGACCTTGTACACCAGAAATGTTGATCGCTTCAAGAGAAGACTCCTGAGCAACAATGGTGGACAAAATGAGATCGAGATCATGTACAGACAAACCGCAGTCCCCGACTTCTAATGCTCGCAGACGACTGCATTTTTGAGATGCAGCATCCACCAGGTAGTCGAGATCTGACTCGCCTAGCCTGATTCCATTCAGCACTACCCAGTCCACACTCGTCAGCCCCCGACGACAGACCGGGAAAATGGCCTCCGGAATTCCACATCCCGGATCCCGGCTGCCCTTGTCCAAAGTGGGAGTGCGGGTGAGGCAATAGGAAAAGTCGAGACGGCGTAACCGTATGCTCTTCAATGCTAATGCGCGCACCTCTTGGGACAAGACACTCAAATTTGACTGTCCTGGAATATGCACGAGGGACCCCGTTCTGTCGAGATGCACATCTGCGTCCACGCCATGAATATCACGGAGACCTTGCAAGGCATCAAGATTGATACCACGGAATGAGATCGACTGGAAAGATTCATTGTACCGAAGAGCACGCATAACTGCAATCAACTCAAGAGCACCGTATCGCGGGGTTTTCGAGGAAGCAGGTCGGAGCAGTCGGAAGCATGGAGCGTCCTCGCAATCCAACTCGATAGTATATCGAATATTGGAAGTATCGACATCGTAACTAGCGGAGTAAGCAACCAATGTTCGATCGAAGCAGCCATAATCCTCATCCAATGCCACAGGTGGGAAGTTCTCATCATTCTGCAGCTCACGTGGAACCATAAAGTCATACGGCTGTCTTGTCCACAGCGGGCGCAGGAACTCGGTTTGTTGTCGGATCCAACAAGCGACTTCAACCGAGTGGACGGAAGCCAGGAATACGTTGAATGATTTCCGCAGAGGAACCCTTGCATATGTTAGTAAATAAACGGGGCTGGAACGTCTCAACAGGAACATACCGAAAAGTTAAATGGAGACTATCATCGCCGTATTCCATTGACAAACCTGTCAGGTTCATGAGTCCAAATGACGCGGCATTCTCAACGTCAGACAAGGACACCGCAGACGACCGATGGGCTGCCTTTTGCATGGGGATCAGATGAACCTTGTGCAAGCCAATTGCGAGATAGCAGCCGGTAGGCGACAGCTTGGTGAGATCGTCCGAAGACGAGCGAGTCGGGGACTTGCTGGAGGCAATCTGTATAACACGGAACATTCGGAATGTGACCGGGTCGTAATCTCGTTCGTGTTCCAACATCCTTGTTACGTACTCGACCGAGGCCCGATCGAATGGCTGCGGGTCGTTTGATCGTGTCATCTGAGCAGCCTGGCGAATACCCACCATCCATAGATTCAATTCTTGGAGATCGGGCGTCTGCATCTGAACCAATGCGGCTTTGTGCGTGCGTTCATCTAGGTAGGCCACTTCGACTGTAGGGGATAATCGTCCGTCTTCCAGCATGTAGACCGCAATAATACTATTCAGTGGAATGCCTGCGGACACCTCATTCGAGACCATTAGTTGCATGTCCTGCAACGAGCTGATCGAGGCGACGGATTGGCGGTGCGAGGCTGGGGCTGGCCTGTTATAGTTGGCTGGGATCGAAGGAAAGGCATCCGCCGCCTTGCTCTGGTTTTTGAAGCGAACCAAATGCGTATCGGTGAGGACGAGGTACTGGCTCTTCTTCCTCCACATGCCGCCCGTAGTCTGGATTTCTCCATGGTGGAGGATTGACGAAGACCAGATCCCATTTCGGGGACTGATCAGACTTTCATCTCCGAGGGAACCAACGGAAGCACTGAGCGGCTCGTCATCCTCCACCGAGTGAAGCGATCTCAAAGAGCCGAAGACTGAGGCGCGTTTCTTCTGAAGCGACTTCCTTCGCGGGCGGGGGGTTTCCATGTTGGGCATGTTGGGTGTTGACGCAGAAATCGCTGCAGACCAGGCAGCAACCTCTGCGGTTGCCGTTCCAGGGCGGCGCAAGGCATTTGGTCTGGGGCTTTGGGACCGGCCAAAGAAGCCAGAATTGCGACGGCCTTTCTTATCTCGGCTCAGGATATCATCTGAAGGAGTCCGGCCATGCAGAGTAGGTCTGGAAAGCGGGGCAGAGCTTGTGGACGAAGGACTGAATAGGCTAAGACTTTTCCTTCGCTCCTTCTTGCCATTGTAGTCGGCCATGGCGAGTTCGAAAATACGGGTGGAAAGGAGGGAATCAAGGCAGAGAGTTGAAGGAATCGGCGCAAGAGTGGTGAGCAATGAGCTTATCTGATCTACGACCCCAACGTCGTTCTCACTTGAAACTAGTTAGTGAGGGAAAAATCATGCTAGAAAGCAGAGTAGAAGTGAAGAGATCGACAGGAGTCTGGGGGAGATGGAAAAGCGGGGATGGAGGAGAGGATCTCGTACGGTCGAGCTTCGCGGCGCCATGAGAAGCAATTGACAGGCGAAAGCTAGGGATAGCAAGAAGCTCCACCTCTAGCGGAGCCGGGGGATATATTGTAGAGGGCCCCAGACGCGTTTGGCAGCTGTCAACAATGTGGCGAGAAGAGGGGTTTTGGGTTGCACTGGGGGTTCACCGGAAGGGGGAGGTTCCCGGAGATGTGAGATGCGCCTAAACAGCAAACAGCAAAAACGGCGGGATCAAAGAGCGGTGATCAATTGTGATTGCTCCGATATTGAATGCCCTGCTTGCCGAAGTTAAATCCGAGGATGAGGTCAGACAGTGCCGATCGGGGGAGTCTCTGGAGGCAAACGAGAGTGGAGAGAATGATGTCAAGGAGGAGAAAGGAAGATCGTCCAGGACCTTCAGATGAAAACAGCAAAAATTGGTTCAAAACCGATCTAAAGTGAAACGAGAGGTGGGTGGAAGAAAGGAAAAGGAGGTGAGAGAGGAATGGACGGATGCAGTGAATGTTCGCCCCCAGCGACCCTGATCCTTTCACCATCACCATGTTTCAGATTGTGCTTTTCTAATTTTTAATCAGCCCATCTGATTTACGGTACTGGATTGATTACGTTTTAAGGAGTGCAATGTCTACCTAGTATTTATACGTTTCCAATATAAGTTTCTAAATAATCAATGTTTACGTACAGCTCGCGCCTCGCCATCCACAGGTACGATGAGACATGCGTTCGCGACAGGTCGAATAACATCTCGAGTGACATATCCGCATTCAAATGATTGGGAGTCAGCCACGTAAGAGGCGTTCTCCACTGTCCAGGGCGTGCAATCGGCTAAGAATACCAAGACTACAGTACCGTCTCTGCAGGGATCGTGCCTGGAAAACGAACCATAGAACCCGAGAACCAGCCCGTCTTGCATGACTAGACTATCTACTGCGTACATACACTTTTCTTCGACTTTTAAATCTGGTCGTACACTGGCGCCCTCACGAATGGATATCGAGGATCCACCCTGGGGGTGATCGACCACGCGATGCTGGTAGCTCAGGGGAAGCAGGGCCCGCCATGGAGATGGAGATTACAATATAGATCGCCGCCACAAGGAAGCTTGTCCAAGTCCCCGGCGGTTCGTTCATGTCCCGTTTCCCTAGCAAATGATGTCCCAAGCCGATCGCAATGATCGCCCTTTTGCCTGAGACGCGGCAAGTGCTCCGTAACCTACCGGCCCACCCACGCGCCGGAGAATGTGTAACCCGAGATGTTTCTTATTACTTCTGATTCAATTATCGACGGCTGCCTTGCTCACGCTCCGCCTGGTATCTCTCGGCTCGTTTAATCTGTCGGATCAGATCGATGTACTCGGTCACTCGTTTCTCGGCCCAGATGCAGCCTCCCAACGTCATGATTGCGATCTGGATGAAGACCTTGAATTGTGGGGTCAGTCCACGGTAGATGCGAGATTGAGGCGATATCCACTCCGAGAATCCCTCCATTGGCCGGTATAACAGGCGAGAGCGAATATAGTCGCGGGAAAACGGTGACTGTCGCCGCGGCTGAGGTTCGGCAGGGGCGGGAGGTTGGGGTTTCGAGAAGGTGAAGGGGTGAGGAAGGTTCATGATCATATGTGCGAGAATCGAGACAGATCCGAACTGTCAAGGAAATAAGTGACATGTCTAATTGTGCTTTCATGTTAATGAACGTACGCGGGCCACACCCGTCACGAAGCCTTTGACGGCTTCCGAGGTGAGTTCCTCCGGAGGCTCAGTTTCGGCCCTCAGGTGTGGTGGCGGCGGCATTGTGAGTATGTGCAAATGAACAATTTCAGTTGTGTCGGGGAGTTTAAGTATTTGGTGTTTCAAGCCACTTGCGATCAATCGTCGATCGATGCTCTTATCGCAGAGCTCTGTACGCGGGGGAACGGAAGAGTTCGATGGTCAGGTCGAGTGGCGGAAGTCAAAGGAGAGAAAAAGAATTGGACAATTTTAAGAGACTAAAGGCAGTCACAATTCCCAACAGTTAATTGTCTCTGGACCCAGCCAGTGTTCAGGATACAAGCTCCAGCTCAAGCAAAGCCCGAAACACCGAGTGACGCAAAGCGGATCAATGATAATCCACAATAGCGACTCAAATAAAAACGAAAGCCGATTATCAAGCCGGCATCGGATCCACACTTAAACTCATACACATACACATACTGTACACATACTACACCCACACTCAACCCAATGGCTCTTACTGCACGCACTGCGACCATCTCGCGGTCAACCAACGAGACTAAGATCCAAATCTCCCTTTCTCTCGACGGCGGCGTCCTCCCAGCCTACGAACCATCCACCCACTTCCCCCCACCGAGCGACCCCCAAGAAGCCGAAGCAGCCAAGAAAGGCATTGTGCCCCAGAAAGATGCTGGCCACGCCACGCAATTCACGCCCACGCAGCAAATCACCATCAGCACCGGAATTGGCTTCCTAGACCACATGCTGCACGCCCTAGCCAAACACTCTGGCTGGAGTCTCGCGGTTCGCGCCAAGGGCGATCTCTACAGTGAGTCAACCCACCAACCCTTACCCTCACATCGTCACACCCACTAACCACCGGACCAAAGTCGACGACCACCACACAACAGAAGACACCTTCCTCGCCCTCGGCACAGCCTTCACAAAAGCCCTCGGTGCCCGGCAATCCCTCGCCCGCTTCGGTCGTGGCGACGCACCCCTCGACGAGGCCCTCTCATGGGCCGTGATCGATCTCTCCAGCCGTCCATGGGCTGTCATTGATCTGGGCTTCAAGCGCGAGAAGATCGGCGAGCTGAGCACGGAGATGATCACCCACGGCTTGCAGAGCTTTGCGCAGGCGGCGGACGTCACGCTGCACATTGGCTGCACTTACGGTGATAATGACCACCACCGGGCGGAGAGTGCGTTCAAGGCTTTGGCTGTTGCGATTCGGGCTGCTTGTGCGCGTAGAGTTGCCGGGGAGGTCGGGGCTGGAGATATTGTCAGTACTAAGGGTGTTTTGTAAGACCTGGCTTGGTTCAGGTACGCATATTATGGCATGAGTCCGATGAAAAGTTATTTGTTGATAGATGAGATATGTGATATGAGTTGATCCTATACTTCCCTTGGGTCAATTCCATGAATCCGACATGAATATAAACTTTACTTGAGTCCGAAAAAGAACGAGAAAAGGCAACGACAGCATCATAGTCAAGACCATAAGAAACATAATTCATAGAGCGTGTTAACCAAACCAAACCAACCCAGCCCAACCCCAAACGCCATACCGAATCCAGAATTGAAGAAACCATTAAAATATCCCTTTAAACCCCAAGCGCCTTAACAGCCCTCTCCCAGTACTCCTTCCTCTCATCCGTAACACTCGTCCCAACACAATCACTGATATACATTGACCACCCCTCCTCAGTCCCCGCCTGCAACTTCTCCCGCACACTCTTCGAGCACTGCGTAGTAAGGAACCAAGCACCAGAGCCGAAATCATACGTCTCGTCAGCGCGCAACAGGTCTAATAAATCAGCCGGGTCGGAGACTTTGGACGCTTGGTCTTTGAGCGCGGCAATGGAGGAGGCGTATTTTTTGTTGTAGGCGGGGGATTGCATGTTGCGTGCTACAAACAATTCATTAGTATCATGTATAAGAAGAGTATAACTTTTTCCTTGCAGAGGTTGAAGATATTAAAAAAAAAAAAACAAAAACAAAGCAAAAGCCCGGAAAGAAAGAAGGAATTAAAAGGGAAGGAAAAATCCAATACTTACTTCCCTGCCCAGCGACACCGGGGAAATGATTCTTGTTATACTTGAAATCATCACTTTCAAACGCCATCAGACTAATAACCGCGGCCTGCTCCGCCTTGGAAGTAACATCGTAGGTATCGAAGGACTGGGCGGTGAATTTCGCTGCTGTTTTGGCTGTTGCGCATTCGCCTTGTGCGGGTGGGTTGTCGCAGTTTGCTGATGTGGGAGCGATGTCGACTATTTGGGACTCTGTGAGGGAGTCGCGAGCGATCAGGGGGAATGAGAATGAGATCGGGGTTGCGCCCGTGAGGCGAAGGAGGAAGAGGGTTCCTAGTAGGGTTGGGAGGGTTGGATGCATTTTGGTGAAAAGCCCTAGAGTTGGATAGTTGCGAGGGTTGAGAGTAAAGGTAGGAGTGAAGGATGTTGATGACGTAGATATAGAGATAGAGATAGAAGGAGAAGGAGATGGGATGGAAGAGAAATATCCAGGACCTATCTCAGAGCTGGAATCGTTCAGTGTTCAGTGTTCAGTGTTCAGGGTGTCTTGTATAGATCAATAGCGGCTTAACCAGGGTCCTATCGATCCTTTATACCACTACCCAAGCTAACCCACATACTCGCCACCATCAAACAATGCCATTAAGCAGGGCACATTAAGGACTACGGCTGGGGGGCATTTTGAAGCCCAAGTATTCCCAAAGGGGGAGCCTGGAATGCGGGTGAAGTATGCGGCCCACCAGACTCGTTCGGGATTGTAGGGTTTGAAACGCGGCGCGTCTTTTAGGGTCCAGTTAGAAAGCTTGTTGAGATATTTGTGCAAAAGGTTCCGTTCATGCATGGACGATGCAAGGCCCGGGGCGGATATTATTGGTTGTTGTTGGTGTTTCGGGTTTTTGAAACGAAGGTTTGGCGGGGATGGACGTATCACGTATCATATATCAGGCGATCGGCGTCTGGGGAAGGGTTTTCTTCACGATACATCTGTTCGGCATAGAAGTTGTTGTCACTGTTACTCTATTCTGCTATTCTTTTACTCTTTTACTCTTTTACTCTTTTAGGGTTCTTTTAGGGTTCTTTTATTTTGAAAAGCATTGATGGCAAGAGCCATGATTCATCATTGTCTCAATATCTGTCCAAATCACCCTGCCCAAGAATCGAAGTCTAGCGTGTTTACAAATTGATAAGATGAAATATAAGTGAGAGAACAGAAGAGATAATCCAGACCGGACAAGCGAACCGCCAGACAAAGACAGGTGGAGAAGACAGAAAAAGACCCCAAAGTGCTCCAGGTGAAAACAACCAATCCCGGATCCCGCAGGATTGAGCCACCATGCATGTAGCGCTCGTAAAAGAATAATGAAAAAAAAGTATACACGAAATGCTGTTAGGTATGCAGAGATCGTGTCCAAGGCCGTGTCGATACACAAGATACACAAAAACTGAAAAACATCGCAGACGTCTTAGTCGTCGCGACGACCGAGTTCGTACGAGGTCTCGATGGCTCCGCCACTTTCCTCGTCTTCTTTGAAGCTTACCCTGCGCAGCAGCGTGGGCATCATGCGCCGCGCGCGCCGCGTGGGCGAGGATGATAAGTGGGACGAGCTGATGATTGAGGGAACCTTGGTGTAGCGGTAGCGGTACTGGGCACCTAGGAGCATGATACGACCGTAGGTCCAGAAGATGCAGAAGCCGACAACGGCGGCGAGAAGGAGGCCACAGAAGGTGAGGAACATCCAGTGTTGACCCATCTGTTACCAAAGTTAGCATTGATCGAATGACTCGGGGATTTTGATGGTACTTACCCAGAAAATGAAATGAGCGTCCTTGCCGTGCCAGCTGTTTCCAGTGTGGTGGGTGAAGAAACTCCAGGAGTACTTGTTGTACTCGTCCTGCATGAGAATACGCACTCGACCCATCTCGGACGGGTGGTCTTGCATATACTCCTTCCAGATCACTGACAGGAACAGCGGGCCGGTCGAGTACATAACAGTGATATAGGGGAGGAGCCAGTGGCGGTCATACTGCTGGAGTAACTCAATCACGCGTAGGAAGAAGGGGTGCTGGGGCACAGAGCCCATTGCATCGTTCGAGATACCGGTAGGCACAGTGCGGCGCACCCACGCGGGGTAAGCGAGTAGGGGATCTAGGCGACGATTGCAGCCCTGTCTAATGTTAAAGTCCGTCTCAAAAGTATCAAAGCAAGGTGAATACGTACATCGTCAAGATCGATATAGGTACCACCATAGTGGGCCAGAACGAAATAACGGATCGAGTCCGCGCGCTGGATAGGGTATTTATACCCGTCAAAGGTCTCGAGGAACCAGGGATACTCGGCGGCGATAAAGTCGCGCGACTTTTCATTCGTCCATAGCTAGAACAATTATTAGCACGGGTTCAGCTCAGGTCACACGAGAAACGTACAATATACTCGTAATCCGGGTGTAGGTCAATACAGCTCTGCTGGGCCTCGACCCAGACCTCGGGGATGGTCTCATTCTTATAGGTCTGGTGGATAATTTTAGGGATGATCTGGGGGCGCTGCTCGATCAGGCTGGAGTTTGGCGAGGGCAGCTCCGCGCGGTGAATTGCGTCGGCGGCAGCATCTTCGAAGAGCAGCGATAGCAAAGTCGAGACACTGCGCACCAGGAGTGAGAGAATGAGGAGGTTGATCAAGAGGAAGATCAAAAGACCGCGCCGCATAGTGGAGGTGGTGGTGGTGGTGGTGGTGATGGGGGTGAGAGGTTGAGCTTGGGGTCGAATTGAAGACAAAAAAAGCGACAAATCAATTGAACGGAAAGTCTGGGGTCGTCAAATCGTTTCGGCGAGCGAGTATCACGGGCCTTCTAGGCCTAAGGATCTCGAGAGTCGCGTGATAGAGAGAGTGAATTATCGTGCTCGAAGGGACATGGAGTCGTTCAAAAGGGATGTCCAGACGAAAAACGAGAAAAACGAGAAAAGGGGAGAAGAATAAGGAGTGACGGAGTGGAGAAGACAAATGTAGAAAGGAGTGTAGAGGAAGATCGAAGTAAGAAGGCAGGCAACAGAAAGGGGCAAAGAGCAACTACGGGGGGTGTCAACAGTAGAGTTTAGGGAGGCTGAGCTAGGTGGCTGTACCCGTCATTTCGTGAGGTACGTACGTTGCCTGTCTCAGTATTGGTGGAGGCCCCCATCCGGTGGGGCGAAAGGGGCCTTTTCTCCTTCTCTTTGTGCCTGTGCCACGGTTTCCAACCGTTCTGGTATTCTGGTTCAACCATGGCTTTTCAATACTGCGTTGCCTGAACTTAAATTGGCCTAGAATGAACTAGTGTGTGTGCTTAGTGCTGCCTGGCTATGTATAGATAGTGGCAGAGCATCCCTACTGCCATACATGATTACAGTATGAAAAGTGGAGGGAGTGGGACGCCTATAAAAAGATAACGAGGTATTCGTTGAGCGCTTGCTACCTTCTTATTTAGTGAGGGGTGCAGGTTAAAGTTTGTACCGGCTACTCAATACGGTACACGCAACGGCCCCAAGCAAATACGGGGACACGTATTAGAGTGTGGCGGAAGCCCATTGCACCAAGATAGGGTCTCTCCAGCCGAAGCGCCCCCCAACAGAATTACCGTTGTGGAGCGTGCACGGTGCAAGGACAAGAGACCCATGCTGCGTACTCGTATGGAGTACCCATGAACATGGCCTTAGGCCTAAAGGAGACTACGATGCGACTGGAGGGCACGCCTCCACGCCCCCACAGCCCCAAGCAATCGTGAGTAGCGGCTCGCCAAAAAAGGCCCGACGCCTCCTGGTGCGTCAGCGCATGCGAATCCGCCTCTGTCTGTCCGTGGTTCCTGCTACTCGGTACTCGAAAATTGGGGATAGAAATCGGCAAACCACTCAGATCAGGGTCCCTGGCTGACTGCTGGGCACTTCCAGGGTCAAAGGGCGCATGACGTGAGTGGATTTCGAATCACTGAGATCCTGCGATCGGCGATTGTGTTCTGCCTTGGGTATGTAATTCGTTGCCATAGCATGGCCACACTATCGCAGATTACGCTGCATGGCATTTTCGTAGGCTGGGGTCGGGATTGGACTGAAAACATTCCGCCCCCGCTTGGCCGACCCTCATGCGGGGGGGCTGTGTAGGCCAAGGCTACACAGAACTATGTCATGGTCCTAGGGCAGGTAGAACGCTTGTACAGTTGTTCTTGTTCTTGTTCTTGGTCTTGGTTCTTGGGTCTTAGTCCTTAGTCCCTAGTTACTGTAAACTGAACGTAAGGAGAGGCCTTGAGATTGCATAGTTACAGGTCACATGTATTTCGAAAATAAGAGGGTATCTATCGCTATCAACGCTGCACAAAACATGCTTTGGCCGAGCTTCTCAGTTCCTTGCCTTCTCCTCTGACTTGTACCTCCACCTTACTGTGAACGCTCCTTCTGCGAACCTGGGGACCGATCTGCGACCCAGCCCTTACTCATTCCAGGTCCTCGAGGCGACCAAGTCCATGCGAGACAGTGGCTTCTCTGATACACCATCAATTGCTGATACTCTCATGCCATTGCACAAGATAGTATGATATCGACGGCTCAACTCATGGCCGAACTAGGAAAGGGATCCAAAGCTAGCCGATCTTCATCGTCTGGCCTCACTCAAACACTATTCCAGATGACTCTCAACGAACCTCCGGCACCCCAGCGGCCACAACTCCCCGAGCGATATTATCCTCGGTCCGGGATGTGGCCTCCACCGGCTCAAACAACCGACGCCACCACAGAGGCGGGTCTAGAGGACGGTGGCCACCATGCAGCGGCGGGTAAACGTCATTGAAGAAATACCAGATATGGCCCACCACAATACCACACATCTCATCCTTAGGGAGCTCCCTGCGCACAATCGTACTGAATCCCATCAGGACCCACGGAAGGTAAGGCGCCGTGAAGACCAGCAATCCGAGGAAACTCAACCGAGTTTCCGGGTTCCTGCGAGCCCAGATATAGACGAGGCTGGAAGAGAGGGCCGTACCGAGGAATAGAAGGGAGAGGAAAGGCGAGATGATCAAAAGCGCAGTCATGGCATATGTAACCAGCCAGGCGAATTGCGCCGGAGAACGGCCGGAAGATTCCTCGAGGAGGCGAGAGTATCGCTGAAGGAAGAAGACGTGGAAAATGAGGTCGAGATTAAGCGGACCGAAATAGATGAACGTCGTGAGAAGCCGCCAGTACTGCGATTTGGCATAGACAGCACGGAAGCTGTAAAATAGCTGGAATTCAGTGACGACGTGACACTGCACCAGCACCGAGGTCGCTACGGTGGCTACAGTCCACCACCGGGTAACAGGGGGCATTTCGTAGAACCATTGTTCAAGAGGGAACTGGCCCATCTGGCCATTATTTTCCCATAGCGCAGCCATGTTGCAGATTGAACAGTCGAAGATGACAAGCAAGCATAAGAGAAGGCCAAGTAGCCCGTATCGCGTATCAACCACGTGACCACGACGCGTCGACAATCACGGGGGCTGGGCGCTAAGGACGAATATGCTCATATTGATTTCCCAGCCACCTTTCGCGCTCCGCAAATTTTGTCGATTTTCGACCTCGAGTTCCATCTCAATTCCTCTCCGAGTGCTGTCCTGACCCCACGGCCACCTGCAAGGGACCCCCCCTCGACGCGTGCCATCTGCAGGGCCCTCCAAAACAATCGCATCCCCTCCAAGCTTAGCTTTCCCTCGAGCTCAAGCTCAAGCTTAGCCTAGCTTAAGGTACAAGCTTTTCCACCCCGCTATACAATAGCGCGACCCGCGCACCAACCTCATCACAATGGCAACCAAAACCGCCGTCCGCGCCGGCCCCTCCAACGCACGAAGCCGCCCATCCAAACCATCAACAGACTCCCCAGCGCGCAAATCCACCTCAGGAAAGACCAAACCAGGCGCATACCCAAAATCAAAGAAAAGCCGCGCCTCAAACGTACAACGTACGTCCCCCATTCAGACTCTCTAACTCAACCTTGAAACCAAACACCAAAAACTAACTCCCCCAACAGCAGGCGACCCAACCCCCACTGGCCGCCGCCGCCGCTACAAACCCGGCACAGTTGCCCTAAAAGAAATCCGCCGCTACCAACGCTCCTACGACCTCCTAATCGCCAAATTACCGTTCGCGCGCTTAGTGCGCGAAGTAGCCCTCGATCTCCTCCCAGCCGACGTCGGCGCGGAATTACGCTGGCAGAGCCATGCGATCCAGGCGTTACAGGAGGCCGCGGAGGCGTTCCTTGTTCATTTGTTTGAGGATACGAATCTTTGCGCGATCCATGCAAAGCGGGTTACTATCATGCAGAAGGATATTCAGCTTGCGAGGAGGATTCGGGGGGCTTGGGGTGGTCTGGGGTGATTATTCCTTGAGCTTGGTCAAGAGAAAGAGAGAGTGTGTGGGGTTGGGGGTGTTGTTTTATCTTAATTGTGGTGTTTGCTTTTCTCGAGAATCGTTTTGATGCTCGAGGGATTAGGCATGGTGTCTATGGGGTTGTGGTGTTTTTTTTTTATTTGGGCCTGCACTTTGCGTGGCTGGGTCTGCCATTTGTTATACCAGGGTTTTATGTACATTACACATGGATGTGGGTGTTTCTTATGGTCTTATCAGATCGAGTTGAATGAGTTTTCCAAGGTAAGTGTCTTTTGACATTTGCCCTTTACCGAGGAGGTTCAATGTAGAGGTTGAGGTCTAATTCGTTTTTGATTGGAACACATTTTGGGTAATGTATCAAGCTTCGACGTACTGGGTCATGTTGGTTTGTTTATGCAAGGCAATGAGATTCATGCTCGTGTCCATCACGCTTCAAGATCGAAAGAATCCACAAAACGCCTTCCAGTGTAGCCATGAATTGGTATCATAAATAAGCGCCATCAAAATAAAAAAAAGCATTGAGGTAGAGACAGATCATGACCGTTTTAAGCCTGGAGGCAGGCCCATGATAAGTCGCTGGCCTTCTGCGCGGACGTCACGGGCTTCTTCGTCCTTGCCCTGTCGCTCGAGGGTATCGGCGAGCATTTCATCGGTTACACTGGCCCAGAGACGGTCGTTGGCTCGTCGAGCCATGGCGCGACCGGCTCGAGCACTTTTCTCGGCTTGCTCGCCGACGACGCCGCGGAAGTATTTCCAGCTCATGAAGGTGAGAGTAATGCAGGTGATCTGGTTATTGCTGATGGCAGTGGCAGATTGCAAGGCCTGCTGGAGGTATTGTTTGGTTTGGACGGTGGAGTCATTCACTGTGGCACAAACCAGGAAGTAGGCTGCTTGTATGTATTTGCTCGGACTGCCTAGACAGAACGATTCGAGAGTGGCCAAGACATTAGGGAGGTGGGAATGAGATGGGTGGGCTGGGTCACGGATGATGAAAACGGTGTTGAGGGCTGCCAGAATGCATGTATCGCGGCAAGGGTCATTGCGAGCGGTTTTGCTGATAGAAGAGGAAAGCGAAAGCAAGGGCGATTGGAAAATTGTCAAGGCAGCTGCAAGATCACCAGTGGCCTGGCAAATGGTACCGGCAGCATATTCCATCAGGCATTGAATGGATCGAGGAAGCTGATGCCCAATGTCTTGTGTGACTTCGCGCAGCTCTTTCAAACTCTGGCTTGCCAGATCCCAGTCGGTCCGGGAGCAGGCCAAGAACACACGCTGCAGAAGGAAGCTGCAGTAAAGAGATCGGCGCCATTCGACTCTCCGGGTCGCATTCAACATGGACTCGGGGATCTCTTGGGGGGCCTTGAATTCTCCTAAGAAGGTCATTAGATACCCCTCAATAAGAAGGCTGAGGAGTGAACTTACCTTGAATCATTCGAAGCCCTTCATCAAGATACTTCTCCGCCTTGCGGCCATCATAAGAGTTCTTGGAGCTCAGAGTCACCGAGCTCAAGAAGTATGAAAGGGCATAAAGGTCGTGCTGGGGAAGCCAGTTGAAGCTCAGAAGAAGTGTGCCATTATGGACTTGGAGAATGTCGCCCGTATCGATGGACGACGGCCCGGCCGACTTGCCATTGAGTGGAACTGAGAATGAGCCGTCAGGGTGCCAGTTGGGGTCGCTCAATGTCTCGTCTACCTTAGCTTGCATCACGCTTAACTTTTGAGTAGCCTGGTTAACATCGTACTCCAGTAGACTGCAGAAGATGTCAACCATATGAATAAGCGTAACAAGTTGTGGGATGTCGCGAAGCTCCTCGTTCAATTGGTGACTCCGTGCGGCGGCCACAGCACGCTGCGCCTGCTCGATAGCATCGGACCCTGTCCCGTGCTGCAAATGTGCCAGGGCTTCAATTATTGCTGCCATTGCCGAGACAGCCTTGTCGCCATTTCGACCGGCCATGGTGGAGATTTTGTGGAGATGTTGCAATGCCTGCACAGAGTCCTGGTGTGACGAAGATGACAAGGACAAGGAAACCCGAAGGAAGCGGAATGCGTACTCCCAAGCCGCATGACGATATGCTTCCACATCTTGAATCATACCATCAACAGCCTTCAGAGATGCTTTGGGATTTGTTTTGTGGAGCATCCGCGCCAGAAGATGCTGCATACTGTACTTTAAGTCCAGCATTCGGTTCCGCTCACAAAGGTCAATCCCTTTGCTCAAAGCTGTCTCGGCCTCGAGGTCATTTTCTGTCTCTTCGAATAATATTCGCGCATACCGAAGTCGCACAAGAGCTTCTTTGCGTGGTTGCAATCTCCAGTTCTTCAGAACAGCCTCCAAGCATCCAAGTCCTGTAGCAACCAGCTTGTAGTACTCTTCGATATCCCCATGGCGAGTTGCAAGAGCCATCCTCGTTCCATGACGATGCGCAGCATTCAGATACTCATCGGCCAAGGAAAGCAACAGAACCTGATAATCTACCGGAGGTTTGGCAGGCTTTGCTGCAGCCTTCTCAATTCCCTGCAGACTAGGACGTTTCTGCTGCTGGTTTTGAAGCTGCTTCTGGACATCTGGAGAAGATGTGGGGATCACCACCCGAGGGACAGAAGCTGCGGGTGAGGGGTTGGGACGCTGCTGCGCAGGTGTCGGTGTCACTTTGGGGGTAGACGGAGGACGCTTCATCTCAATATTGTGAATCGACGGGGGAGGCTTCATCTCAACCTTGGGAGTAGATGAAGGCCGCTTCTTCGTCTCAGTGTGTGAAGTAGATGGCGGACGCTTCATCTCCTGGACCGGGGCCTTTGAAATCGGTGTAGACTCTAGCTTGAGGACCGGCTGAGGGGGTTGAACCTGGAAGCTCGACTGTCCTTGCAGACCTTGGGTGTGATTATGTGGAGTGGCAGGTGGGGCATTTTGGGCCGGAGACGCTAACGATGGTCCTGATGAAGCTGCAGAGGTGCTTGAAGGGAGCGGAAGTGAATCAACAGCCGCCGTGGCCGAAAGAGCACTCGGGTCGACATAATCCGGAGGTGGGATATACCGGGATCGCGGAGCTTCCGGGAGAGGTGGTTGAACGAACAGCTCTGCCGGGTTGATGAATTGATGCTGCGGCTGCACAGGGGGGGCAGATGGAGCTGGTGCCGGCTGGGGCTGAGGCTGGATCTGCTTGGGTGGTTGTGGCGGCGGCGGCGGCGGTTGCACTTGCTGTTTCGGAGGAAGTGGCTGTGGTTGAGGGAGGGACGCTTGCTGAGAAAACTGCTGCCGCGGGGACTGCTGCATTTGTTGACGAGGGGACTGCTGTTGGAACTGAGGACGAGGAGATTGTTGTACATGCGGACGAGGAGATTGTTGCAGCTGAGGAAGAGGGGCTTGTTGGAATTGGGCACGCGGAGATTGCTGTTGCAGCTGATTTCGGGGAGATTGCTGGTGAAACTGCGGGCGAGGAGATTGCTGCTGCACTTGCTGATGTGAAGGTTGTTGATATTGCGCACGAGGAGATTGCTGCATCTGAAAATGAGGCTGTTGCTGTTGGATCGGAGGCTGCTGTTGAGCTAATGGCTGATGCGGATGCACGATCTGCTGTTGGGGTATTTGATGGGGTATTTGCTGCGGTTGCTGCTGGTATTGAGGATATGGATATGGCATCATCCCCTGGGGATAGCTTGGCGCTTTGGCGTAGCCATTGTCGTAGCCATTGTACATTGACTGTACCGGCGCCGGAGGAGGGCCATTGTTGTACAGTACCTGCTGAGGGACGTTGCCTGGCTGGTACTGGGGAGGGATGTACTGCGGATACTGTCCCGAGTTAGGTGGAGGGTAACTCATCGCCCCGAGATGCGCTCAGCAATGAAGCTGATCATTCAACGCGAGTGAAGCGCCGACATCCGCATTGCGCGTCGGGGCGGAGAAACTCGCGGCGGTCAGCTGATAAGCGATAACCTTAGATCGGAAGTATAACGCAAAGATTCCATCGCTTTGCTTCAAGACAAAACAGATGTATGGTTATGCATCCAAACCCTTCGAAGGAGTATGTCTCAGATGATCTGGTCAGTTCATATTCGATGGTTGCATTGCCTAACATTTGCTGACGTAGACTGATAATTGTACTTGGTATACATCGGAGAGACTTGATGATTACACGATGGTCAAATTAGAGAATTCGCCAGATTTAGCTTTATTTAGTAAAACACTAAATGTAAATTGAGTCATTCTAGTCAAGTCCGTGGACCGAGGAGTGATGATTCAATACGAGGTCCACCAAGTGCTGCGGTGCTTCCGTATCTAGACCCCGACGTAGGATTGTCAACAAGCCGTGAGACTCTGCCCATGTAAATTAGAAATTGACTTCCCCATTCCACCTTCCGTCTACCCTTTCTTCTTATTCTCCTATCTACGTCCTTAACCCTCGTGATGAAGACGCCTCGACTCCAGCTCGTCCGGCTGACCGAAGACCACCTCTACGGCTACCATGCTATCTGGTCCGATAGAAAGGCAACTCGGTGGAGTCCACACGGCTACTGCAAGACCCTTGAAGACAGCAAGAGATGGATGTCCGAGCTCCTCCTCTCCAGAAACCCCAACGGGGACAACTTCGCCGTGATCATACGCAGCGACATCGATACACGCAAACTTCCCGAGAAAGACGACAAGACTGAATCTGAAATTCTCCAACCAGGTGCATTCATTGGATGGGTCGGCACCTGGACAACTCTACCAACACCTGAAGTCGGTTACATATTCCATCCCGACGCATGGGGCTACGGCTTTGCCACTGAAGCACTGCAGGGGTTCGTGACTATGTTCTGGGAACTCAAATTGCAGTACAACACCCTGGATGCCGTATGCGATGCACAAAATGCGGCCTCGATTAGTGTGTTGACCAAGTGTGGTTTTGTGCTGGAGGAGAGTATGGAAGGGTATTACACTTTGCCGTGGATGGATCCGCCTCTTCGTGATAGTGTTCGCTTCCGTGTGAAGAGATCTGTCAAGATAAATATGTGGTGTCTGGCTAGGTGAACGTGGACTCGGTCGAGACAATTCTTGACGAAGGAAGATTAACCCGTTGTTCTATTTCATCAGCGACACACTATCTCCCCTACAGCAACTTGCAACCTCCAACAACTTACGCACATGGAATCGAAGTTTCAATGAGATCCAGAAAGTCCTCGTATTAAATATAATGATACCCACTATTAACGCCTAGCCATGCTTGTGTCTAATTATATCAACAATCCACCGAATATGCATACGAATGTTATCTGCAAGTAGAGCGCGCCAGCCCTAACCAACACCTGTTCAATGCACCAAACACCCAGCCAAAACCACTTTACATCATGCGAATAGACGAGTACAACGAATTGATAGGCTGTTCATTCATAGCAGGCTGAATAATCTCCTCGCCAAGACTAGGTGCAAAAGTAAGCGGAGGATGTTCCCGCACCGTCCAGGGACAGAGCTCATTGCAGTTCTCCACGCCAATCGACGGCTCTGCAGGATGGATTCTTTGATTTCCCCAAGCCGCATCCGGAATTGGATCCGAGCTTCCAAGGGATCGCTGGGTGTAGAAATGATAAGTCGCTCTGCCCGACTCCTCAGAGTTAAATGGTTGTTTGCGAGGACACTTCAATGTCGTGTTGCATGCAGCACAGACGGATATGCGCTTGCAGGATGAACAGAATGAATCGAATAGTCGGCAGATGGTGGTTTGGTAGACGCCCGACAACCAAAGGTCGACTGAGCGATGCGCGCATCCGAATCGTGGTGTCATGTACTCTTCCTTACCCACCTGGCCTGACTCGGTGGTAAGCTGGTATTCTGTTCGGATGACCAGCTGGTTGTCGTCGTCGAGCTCTGGGAGCAATGATATCTTCAGTTCGGTTGATCCATACTTCTCGACACATGAATGCCAGCAGTATCGGTCTCCGACCTTATCTCCAAATTGGGACTTGAGAGCGTTCAAGGTAATCTTGCGTACTCGTAATTGATCAACCAGATCCATCTTATCTCGATAGGTCATCTTCTTGCACGGGCATAGATCGACGACGCCGGCGAGTTCGCCCAGGTTGCAAGTCCGATGCTCAGCCTTGCGTTTCAAGTCACGAGGAGAAAAGGCAGCCCGAGGGTGCAATTTCAGGCATTTGGAGCACGCGCGCCAACGGGCGTTTTCCAACAGAGTGATGAACTGCCAGCGCGGCGTAACGAAGTTATGTCCATTCCGATAGTGGTGGAAAAGAGGCGCAAAATCCCGAGTAAAGCGCAGGGATTTAGAGGCGAGTATTTCTCCGGATATAGCAAACATGCGCTTGCAGGTCAGCGCAAAAGCGGCCTCCGGGATAACTGTGAGGTGGGAGTTGATTTCCAATAGCAGCTCGGTAGGCAGTTCCATAAGGAAGCACCGGTCTGAATCACCCTCCTCCTGTCCCTTTCTTGAGCGGGAGCGAGACGCTGGCCAGGACTTCATTCTCATGGCGATTCGCAGTCGCTGGGTAGCCCTGTGGAAACGTTCTGGTATGCCAGATGAGGGCTCTATAAAAGCCATGGAGAGCATGTGAGTATCGTGCTCGTTGTGTCTGAGACGTGGCGCTTTTTCAGCTCTATGACCAGACCGCATGAGATAAGATGAAAGCAAGAGGTTTAAAATAGGTGCCGGGCGTGCGACGAGGTGAGCTGAAGTATCATGGCGTAGGGACAAACGACTCGCGTGACAAAGAGGCAGCAGCTTCAAAGGAAAAAGAAAAGGAGTGGCAGATGGATCTCTTGACCTTGAAGTAGGATCTTGAGACCGATAAAGTTGCACGAAAACGGACCATGGGATTGGGTCACAGAAGGTTGTCGGTAATGCTATCAGCATTACATACGGTGCAGACTGACATGATCATCGCGGGGCTTGCCTGTTCGCTGTCCGATGATCCAGATGCAGCACCCCATCATATCTTACTTCCTATTTCAATATACCCCTGTGGAATTTATCTACAGACAATAGCTATTGTTGGAGGTTGCTGCCACGAGTTGGCCGGAAGCCGTTGAACTAACAAGGGCGTTTACCGCATGCGGAAACTAGATTGCCGCATCAAGCATTATTGCATCATCACTTTTTTGAGTAGAGGAATCCTCCAGTCGCCTCATGTTCAGCCCCCAGGGCGTTTTCATTTATTAAAGTTCCTGCACAGACTACCATGACCCTATCAACTGACAAACCCTCCCCCGGGGGTCCCATGACCGGCGTCAAATGGAGGGTCAATGTTGCCTAAGGCAGAACTTCATGACTAAGGCCAGACTACGATAACGATATCGTTCACGTGAAGATATGGAGATAAGATCGCAATCAGCGCTTAGTCAGACAGACTCGATCAGGCAATGCCGAGGTCCCTCGTTTTATCAAGGCTTTTTTCTGTTGCCATACATTTCAATCCATTAGAAAAAGTTCTTCGTGCCGTTCTTGCTCATTACTTTTGCATTTTTTTCATAAAACCTCATGTCTGACTTTGCGGCAGAGCTTCTTCGTTCATTTCCCGTATCATTGCTCTTATCGGGGTTATTTGCAATGGGTCTGCTCTCGTGGCTGCGCCCGAGTGGGCGGATCTCGTTCTTCCACGCTCAGGACAATAAACTTCTCCTGACAAAAGTAGCTGGAAAGACCGGCGCAAAGGGGCAGACGACCCTGGTGGATGTCTGCCGGGATGCGACCCCAGAGACATGCAACCTCAATCCTTTCCTTTTCAACGGCCATCTGCAGACCGCCTGGACGGTGATGAAGCATGATAATGTCCCCGTCTACTATAAGCGGAAGATGTTCGAGTCAGAGTCTCCGATGTTTCAGGGGCATTATGCCGTAGATTTTGTCGTCAAGCCTTATGAAATGCCTCCGGAGGGTGAACTTACTGACCAGGCTCGCAAACACACTCAGCCAGAGGGTCTGCCGCCTCGTACCTCTTTCTACTCATCGGAGGAGCTTTCCGCTCTGCCTTCAGATGACACCAAGCCTATGCTTGTCGTTCTTCACGGCCTGAGTGGTGGCTCCCACGAAGTCTACTTGCGCCATGTCCTTGCCCCCCTCATTGAGGATGGCCTGTGGGAAGCATGCGTCGTGAACTCGAGAGGATGCGCGCAGACCAAGATCAGCACCGGCATTCTCTACAATGCCCGCGCGACTTGGGATGTTCGCGAGGCTGTGAAATGGATCAGAAAGGCGTTCCCTAACCGACCTCTGTTTGGTATTGGGTTCTCTCTTGGCGCCAACATTCTTGCTAATGTATGCCTTCCGTTCAATTCCCTCACTGCTATTGACTAATGTCAATTTAGTACCTCGGTGAAGAAGGTGATAAATGCCAATTGAAGGCTGCGGTTCTCTGTGCCAGTCCTTGGAACCTGGAGATCGGCAACCATAATCTTCAAAGGACTTGGGTGGGCAAGGAGGTGTACAGCAAGACCATGGGCACTAGCATGAAGAAGCTCTTCGAGACGTAAGACTTCTTTTTTCTTTATGAAACGTCTATCAAATTATTAACATCTTTTTAGGCACGTCGACCAGGTTTCCAAAAACCCTCGCATCGATGTTGACGCCGTACGAAGCATTAACTACTTGCACGAGTTTGATCGGTACGCAAAATGACTATCCTTTAAACAGAAATCTCGATTTCTAACATTATTTACAGTGCTCTGCAATGCCCAGCCTGGGGCTATCCCACCGAAGGTGCATACTACCGCGACGCCGCATCCATCGACGCCATGCTCTCCATTCGCATTCCCTTCTTCAGCGTTCAAGCCGAGGATGACCCCGTAAGCCAGCATTAACTTCTCCCATTGAATCATCTTACTAACAGACCCAAGATTGCATGCCGCGATTCCCTCCCCTTCGAAGAAATGACCCAAACACCCTACGGCGTCATGCTAACCACATCCGGGGGTGGCCATCTCGGCTGGTTCGAATTCGGAGGCGACAGATGGTTCGTCAAGCCGGTATCCAACTTCCTAAACACGATGGCCCGGGAAATCGACACTACCATTCCTGGCGTTGTGGAGCACCCCGAGAAACTGCCAGGACATATTGCTCACCATGATGGCCCGGGCAAGGAACTTGATTTGGCTCCTAAGCCTGAGTTCAATCCCGTGCGACGCAGACTGGATATGAAGCTGCCGATGTGAATAGGATTTTGAGATTGGTGATCTAATCTGGGTATTTGGTAGACGGTGGACATACATTTACAACGAAAACTCGTTTGACTTTAGATATTAGATATAGCGCGAGGAAGTAAAAAACGAGGCTTCCTTTCGTTTATGGTCATTCATGGTAAAATGACCTGGATATTGAAGCGGGGATGGCATGATAGCAGTCTGGCGCGGTACACTGGGTAACACTAATAATAAGAACACACACACCCACTTCCATGACCTTGAAGGGATGTAGGAAGCGGTCTCTGAATAAGTAGATCAAACCACCCTTGATACTATGTCATGAATCAAAGAGGCCTGTGAAAAATGTAGTCATATTCTGGTAGTTGTCTTCTCTTCTTCCTTCCCTCCGGAGATAAGACTGCCCGAGGTATTTATGACGAGTGGAGTCCACATGAACTTGGGGCCCTGTTTACGCATCACCTTTACAGATCTTCTACTACCACTGCGGTAAATGTTGGCCGTAACGACCGCAATGATTTCGTTATCCTGATGCCTGGTGAGTCGTGGTCATTCACGCGGGAGGTGACTGATTTCCCGCAAAATCCAGCGCCCGGTGATAAGTTCCCGTACGGGTTCAAGGGAGCTTCAATTGAATGGTGGGATTGGGGACATTATCATGATCATCAAGATACTGTAGTGTAGATTGATGGCAGGGTTCTTAATCTGCAAGATAATGGTGGGCGGCCTAAACTTGTGGTGCCGGCTAGTAACTAGGTCGAGTTTACATTGGTTGAATGATATATTTGTTGATGAGAAAGCATAGCGACACAAATACACTGTGATCTTGAAAAAACTAATGATAACCGGACGTCTATTCCTGTGCCAGAGGCCCTAAGAGCGGCTCCGTTTCGCTTCCTCGTTGTTTGGTGGCCTTGCTCGCAGACGAGGGATGCAAGACCAATAACAGTAGCACTGCCTAGCCTAGGGCGAAGACAAAGCTGTCAACGTAACAGGAAACAGGAAGAGCTCAGTACACAGTATTTACAAGAAATTTCGGCTGTAACTAAAGGTTGGCATCAGTCTAGCTAGACGGCGAAAGAGACGAAAAGAAGAAACAGAAAAGACGACCGAAATCCAAAAACGGTCACAATGTTAGGATCTCTCAATTTAGATGTCCAGGATCCCCGCAGGCAGCCTGCCCACGCATACAGGTGACAGTCAAGTTTCACACTCAGTTCGTGGGACAAGAACAGTCTACGGCCTGAAAAGGCTTGAAAGGCCGATCAAGAATATCTGAACAATATGCATAGCAATGTCTGGGTAAATATATAGCATCATATCAATAGCGCTATTGACAACGTTTGAGAATTGAGAAATAGAGATAAACCGGTACAAACGCCAGACCCCGTCTAGGTACATGAATATGGTATAGACAATACTCCCTTCGTGCTTTTGTGGACAATCAAGCAAATGAGACACTTTTGCGCTTAGGCTTGGAGGACTTGGAGCCGCTTGATTTGGAAGCAGCAGAGGAGCTCTCATCTTTAGCACCAGTCTTGCCACCCTTCTTCTTATTCCGGATAGAGTCCTTGACGGCCTCGAGCTTGCCCTTCTTCTCGGCAATTCTGGACTCCATCTCCTTCTTTCGGGCTTCACGGATCTCCTCAAGTTGGCGTGCCTTCATCATCTTGGACTCGATCTGGCCCTCCTTCTCAGCGTTGACCATGGCGAGAATTGTCATCATACCCTCCTGTAGCACGAATTAGCAAGTGGTTCCCTGTCCAAACGTCAAGCGCCACATTCACGTACCGAATCATCGACAAAAGTCTTGCCCTTCTTCTTGCCCTTGGGCTTGATCACTCCGACGGGAGTAATTGAGTTCAGCTTGGGCAAATCCAGCTCAGCCTCTGTGTAGACTCTCTTCTTTTTCTTTTGCAAGTTCTCCGGGGCGGTGCGAGCCTTTGACTTGACTTCTTTAGGCGGGGGGCGCTTGGGCGCATTCTTCTTGCTGGACTTGCTCACGCGAGACTCGGAAGAAAAGTTCGAGGTCTTTCCCTTGACAGATCCCTTGGGACCACCTCCGGACGAGGAGCCTTTGGACGAGGAGCCCTTGGACGACCCTTTAGTGGGCGCCATTTTGTATTGCGGAAAAAGCTGAGCGGGTGGCTAGGTGAAGATTGGAGTGCACCAGGGAGGTGATATGCCGTGGCGAGGGTGAACAAGTGAACAGTGAATTTGGCGGGACTGAATCACACCAAAACACAAAAATCGATCGGCTCGGACGCAAAGGTGAATATGGAAAGCGACATGCGACAAAAGGCGTCTCCAAAATTATTAGAAAGAAATTTTGGAACAGGAAGGCGGTGAGAGGGGCCCATTCCACCCACGCAACCTCAGTGAAACCTCCACCTCCAGAGCTCGCCCGCGACGCCTTCTCTCCGCGCCCTTCCTCTCGCTCAATCGCTCCTGAGTGGACGCAATCTCACCATGACCATCAACCCGACCTACCTTGCGCAACGGACGCGCTCCTGTATGTCCCCTCCCTTGTCGACCTCCCTGAAGTCTTCCGCCCTTCGGCCTGGTAATTGAGCCCGTTTGATTGGTGCATGGCTAACATGCTCGTCCTCTCTCTATAGCCGTCAACTGGCAGGATGCGAAGTTCCGAGTCCTAAAGTCATACCGCGAGTGGCTGCGTGCGGTCAGTCTACCCTGATACTTCCGGACATCCTCAGATACCCGCCGTCGGCGCCCGTTGCCCGTCCCTTGCCGGTCCCGTCTCCATGCGGGGATCCTCGACGGCCCTCGGGTGCCAATGATGTCTATACAAATCTCTGGAGTGGAATTGGCGACCAATGCTAACGTGTGATGTTGCGAACGATAGTCCCCCGAGATCCAGACCATGTACTCTCTGAACATGCCCGTTTCCGCCATCCGCACCAAGATTCGCCAGGAGTTTGAGAAGCACCGCTACGTCAACCAGATGAACGTGGTCGATGTTCTCCTCTTCCAGAGTCACGCCGAGTTCCAGGTCAGTCTAGACTTATTGGTTGTGGACCTTCTCCGCGGCATTGAGAAAGGGAAGAACGGGACTGTATAGCTCAAACAAGAGCTTGCCCAGTTGTTGACCCTTCTCATTGCCGTTCAAAGGAACCTTGGCCAAAAAACAACCCGCCTGAAACTAAATGCTGATATATAATGCAGGAAACCCTCAACTTCTGGAAGCAACTATCTCACGTCATGAAGTACTTCCGCCCCGAGGAAGATCCCGGTGCGCGCTTGCCCCGCAACTTCGTGTCCGGCTTCCTGGAGGGCCGCAACTGAAAAGACTGTTTTCTGTACCCGACCACCTTTTATCCTTTTTCTTTTGCGAGTCCATGGCGTGGTAATTGGCGAAGCTATGCCATAGACAGAGACATGATGTGTACATATAGCCTGATTAGGTCGCCAAATCATCTGATTATTCCTTTCATTTGAGATATGATCAAGTTAGACTTTAGATGTTGTACTTGTGACACGAGCTGGCACCTTGTAGTATTTACTCAGAAGGCGGGTAAGACGGCTTGGTGTAGGTTGGCTAACTTTGAATTGACTATCGGGATAAGCCGAATATTGTGGCTTGAGTGACTCACTAAGGATTTGACCGGCTTTTACTGTGATAACGAGCTTGCATTAGCGCAAAGTGACCTAAGGTAGGATTGGCGTTATCGCGTCCGGGATGGATCCCTGTCAAGCCTGAAACTCTGGATTTAAAAAGGGCTTAACTTCCCTGTTCCAGCCCTAACTCTTGTTTTTCCCTCAACTTAACCAGAAGACTGCCAGACTAGTGTTTTACTTTGAGTCGGTTTCTACTTCTGAATTATCTCTAACTCCCAAACTTTCGATCAACATACTTGATCAAAATGTTGGGCCCCATGTCCGATGCGCGCCGCTCTGCGGAAATAACCGCAGAGCCCGAATTGCAGCCACGGTTGGTATTGGCTTCTGCTGGTAATTTGAGCTCTTTTGCTGATAACGATGTCTCTCTTTCTTCGTCGAAAACAGGCCCCAAAGAGTTCCTTGAGCCTAAAAACCAGGCAAATTTGGACGTTATCTCTGTGGCCGATTCCGACGACGGTCGCATAGCCACCGAAGACGAAGTACGCAATCTTCTCCACGTCGTCGACAAAATACCCGTTCGGCTTTGGGTCGCCTGTCTCGCGGGTATCTTGGAGCGATTCGTGTGGTATGGAGCGACTGCTCCCCTGCGTACGTATTACTGTGCCCCCTTCCCCTATAGCAGAACCCCGATAGCTGACTGATTTATAGAGAATTATCTGCAGAATGCATCCGGAGGCGAGGTTCCTGGTGCATTGGGTCTGGGCCAGGCAACTGCTTCAAACATTGTGAATGCGCTGACTATTGGGGCTTATATAACACCGGTTCCTGCTGCTGTGATTGCTGACAGTTGGCTCGGTCGGTACAAGACCATGCTATGCGCCGCTATGTACTGTGAAATCTATCTATCTTGATCTCCCTGATGTCAGTACCATTTTGAAGGCTAACAATTTTTAGTATTGAGTCTGTCGGCGCAACCATTCTATTCGCAACTTCATTGCCAGTCGCGATGCATGACGGTGCGGCCTTGGGCGGCGTGATCAGCGCATCCGTTCTCCTCGCTGTTGGCTCAGGGGCTTTCAAAACCACCGTGGTCCCTTTCATTGGTGAGTAGACAGATTTCGATTTGGTATGCTAGTCTAATCTCTTCCAGCCGATCAATATGATCAAAACGAGTTCCTAATCCGGTATCAAAACGGCAAGAAGGTTGTCGCCGATCGAGACCTCACCATCACATACATCTACAATGTGTTTTACTGGTAAGTGAAAACCGACTGTCTCTGTTACATCCCAAACTGATGATTAATAGGGCCGTAAACGTGATATGCTTCCTAGCCGATTGCACCCCACTACTGGAGAGATACATTGGTTTCTGGCTCGCATATCTAATTCCATGTTGTTTCATGTGGCTGGCCCTGATTCCGATTCTTATCGGTCGCAATTACTATGGTCAGTCTTCTCCAATCCACTTGATAAGCAAAAAGCTAACAAGTATTAGTCCGAGCACCGCCAACGAGCAACATCATGCCCAAAGTAGCTGCAGCCTTGCGTTATGGTATTTCTGGTGGCTTCCAAATGGACGCCGCTAAGCCAGATGCTCAGCTTCAGCACGGTCGTCAGGTCCCTTGGTCAGACTCATTCATCGAAGATATAAAGCAAAGTCTTTTTACCTGCCGAGTACTGTATGTGTAACTCCACTCCCGCCCCCGGGGCCCTTCAATGCTAATGTAAAACCCCAGGCTTCTCTTCCCGATCCACTGGCTTTGCTTCAACCAAACATTCAACAACTTGATCTCCCAAGCCGGACAGATGGTAACCTACGGTATCCCAAATGACATGATCAAGATCGCCGGTCCTATCTCGGGAATCATCGTTGCACCCATCATCCAAAAGGGACTCTATCCATATCTCACAAAGAAAAATATCGCATTCCGCCCAATCACCAGAATGACTGTAGGATTCTTCATCCTCTTCCTCTCAATGGTCTACATAATTGGGGTTCAAAAACTCATATATATGAGCGGTCCCTGTTATGACAGACCCCTTGAATGTCCAGCTGCAGACAACGGCACCATTCCCAATCAGATCTCGGTATTCCTTCAGATACCAATCTACTTCATCAGTTCATTGGCTGAGGTCTTTTGCATGACTACTGGAACCGAGTACGCCTATAACAACGCGCCTGATAGTATGAAGACTCTAGTTCAGGCTATTTGGCTTGCGATGGCGGGGATTGGGATTTCCTTGGCTTTGGCATTTACGCCGTTGACTAAGGATCCATATTTGGTCATAATGTATGGTAGCTTGGCTGGACTTTTGGGTGGGGCTACTGTCCTGTTGTGGGTGCTCTTTCGCCATTTGGATAAGGTTGAGGAAGAGGCTGTGTGAGGGTTCCCTCTACATTGGAGAATTGGAGGGGGTTTCAGATAAGGTGATAGAGGTCGGAGCTTGAGACACTGGTTGAAGTTGAGATCGAGAAGACGCTATGGGGTTTGGTTTCACAGAGGGGAAAGAGAATGCAGAAGTGAGGAAGACAAGTATAGTGATGGAATCCATATGTTTATCGCGGGTTACGAGATTGTAATTAGGTCCCGATTGCTGAAATATATTATGAACCGGCAAGCTAATTTAATACGATGCAAGGCCTAAGCCCTTATCGCGTCATCTAGCAAGTTGGCGCAAATATCATTTCAACAAGTGCAGAATGGACTATATGTAAGTCTCAGTTCGTAAAAATTTTGCATTGATACATCTACAGCGGCCTGATCTATCATGCACGGATTTGTACCTACTTCTCTGTTCCTTCGAGCTAACACAATAAAGGCCGCAGATATCGGGATTTACCAAGCTCGCAGGGATCACAGGGCCCCAGGGTACCGTCGAGCGCTAATTGCATGGTTGGGGCGGGGGCTGACTACAGCCCACGGATTAATGTCACACGTGCAGTTCCAGGTCTCGAGGAAACTATAGCACAACGGCGGCAGGTGGAATCAAAATGTGCAGTGACCAGGGAGACATTTGTACGCAAGTACACTCTGCTTCCTTTTGCTCCCAGTTGCCGATCTTATGCCGTACGGTCTCGAGACGCATTTTCGAACAGTGAAAAAAAGGCATCGAGGATGCGAGGATCTGACTCGGCAGTTTTGGGGGTCTGTGCGATGTGATGAGTTTCGCCCATGGGCATAATTCAGCTGTCCTGTTATCACAAACTGCTTATAGGCACCCTACAGCCTCATCATCTTTGACTTATAACAGCTGTTTACTGTACAGTATTTTTGCGGGTGAACCTTCTTATTATGACAAGCACCAAGAATTTGCGACTTCTTTCGCTTGATGGAGGCGGTATTCGTGGACTGTCGACCCTCCTGATCCTGAAGCGAGTGTTTTACGTTCTCGACCAGAGGCTCGATTCTACATGGCCGAGACCCTTGAAGCCATGCCAGTTCTTTGATCTCATCGCGGGGACTTCAACTGGTGGTTTGATTACAATAATGCTCGGTGCATTGGGAATGACGATTGACGACTGCATTACAGAATATCTGGAGTTGGCACCCAAGGTATTCGAGGAAGGTCTTCTGGCCCGGCAAAAACCAGCTATTCTTTTCAAGAAACTCAAGGCCAAGTCTCGGTTCGATGCGACCGCACTTGAAAACGAAATAAAGAGACTGGTGCAGAGCTATTGCCAATTGGACCCTGATCTTCCCCTTGAGGAAACGCTTAAGCTAGCGAATTCTTGCAGAATGTAAGCTTCTCCTACTGAAACATCAGAACTAGGCGACTGACAACCCCTTCAAGCACTGTGTGCTCAACACATTTGAACGTTACCAAGCCTGCCCAGCTTCGCAACTACAGCAGCAATTGGGAGCCTCCTGTGAATTGCTCCATATGGCAGGCCGCACGCGCGACGTCGGCTGCTCCATTATTCTTCGATCCAATCACTTTCGGTGTGCCACCCAAGACCTATGGTGATGGTGGACTCCACTATAACAATCCGATTCGGATCCTTCTCGATGAGTCGAAGAGAATATGGAATTGCGAAACTGAAAGGAGGGCAGGCATGATAATTAGCATCGGCACTGGAAAGCCTAAGTCCAGAGGATTTGGCAACAGCCTTTCAAAAATTGTAAAATCCCTGGAAGCAATTCTTACCAACACACAAGAGACTGAGGAAATGTTCGCAAACGAGATTGCCGACCTTACTTTGACTGACCGGCCTGATTACTTTCGATTCAATGTTGACCAAGGGCTGGAAGATATCGGCCTGGAAGAGTGGAGGGAATTCAGGACTCTCACCGAGGCCACTGACGCCTATCTGAAGACTCATCGGAGAGACATTGATTCTTGTGTGGACGCATTCCTCAGTTTGATAGGTGAACCGTGAGCTACCTCATGATAGACGAACTATCTAATGATGTTCAGTAGGCCGTGAGGTCAATATTCCGCAAGGGCTCTTGTTATCCGATTTTCCTCTCAAGACAGACCAATTCTTTGGTAGAGCGGCAGAAATTTCCCAAATATCAGATTATTTGAGAGAAGCATCCTCCTCCACCCAGAAGAGGGTAGCCATACACGGGTTTCCGGGGAACGGAAAGACACAGCTAGTATTGGAGTACGCTACGAGAGTGCGCGAACACTTCTATGGGCAACTGTGGATCAATGCAGAGTCCAGTATGTCCATCGAACAATCATTCATGACTTGCATGGGCATACTCTGCTCAAAATATCCGCCATTTCGCGAGCTTGCGAACCGTTTAGAACCCTTCGATGTTGTTCGTGCATGGTTACAAAGACCTGCTCACCATCCATGGCTGATGATCATCGACGGGCTAGATGATCTGGTATGCGGCAAAAGATTAGCCCAGTACTGCATAGGGCTGGCTGGTGGCGCAATTTGCGTCACGTCAACCCATCAGGACATTTCAGAGGCTTTCAAGATCGAACCCAGCGCACTCTTCAAACTAGGTCCCCTGAGCCTTGTGGATTCCCGGGCGCTTTTTCTTTCCCGGGCGCAGAACATTGATCAAAACACCAATGAAAAAGGTACTCAGCCTGTATTCGTATTAAAGAGACTACGCTAATTATAGCGAAGTGGACAAGGCAATCAGCGCGGTAGTGAAAACCCTGGATGGATTTCCCTTGGCCATAGAGCTAGCTGGGGCTCTGGTGTGCGAAGGAATAGTCTCCCTAAAAGAACTCCCAGCAATGTACAAAGCTCGACACCAAGAACTTACCAAGTTCACACCTAACCAGGGACGGTGGTTTCTGGACAAGGACCATTCCTTATTTCAAGTGATTGAGATGCTATACAAGTCGCTTTCCACAAAGAACGCATGTGCAGCTCTGCTCCTGACCCTCTGCTCAGTCTACGGCCCCTGGGCAGCTCCAATGTCTTTGTTTCAAAACTTGAACTTTTTCGAGGCGTCAACGAATCTTGGAGCCGATTCCGACGCCTGCATGGAATTACAAACCCTTGCTCACGATAAAATAACACTTAGACTGGCAGTATACGAGCTTCATCGAGGCGTTCTAGCCATACGGAGGCAAGACTCAACTACTGGAGAGGTTGAGAACATTTCACTACACGGGTCGATATGTCGCTGGCGAATAGCTCATCTTGATAATGCAGGTAGAGCCGAGTGGATTATGCAGGCTTCTTACGCCTTAGCAACCCATTTTTGGAATTGCTGCAAGGGTAAAGACACTATGCATTCTACCATATCAGATTGGCAACAATCGTCCCAGCGAGCGGTCTTCGCCGAATCATCAGATTTCAAGGTGGCTCGCCTACTCATTTCTCCAGCAGAACGTTGCATTGCTGCTATTAAGGACAATGTTCCGGTCCCTGAGCTGGCCAAAGACGGTCGATTTGCGAAGCCATATTTCGTGATATGTTTCTATGTGGCTCACATTTTCCTTGCCGTCGGAAGCTTCGAAGAGTCCAAGGGGCTTTTTGTTGAAGCAAAAGAACGGATGCACCTCAGCTCGAACATTGAAGATTCTATAAGATTGCTTCATGGCTTGTCTATTTGCAGTCAACACACGGGAGACTTGAGTGCAGCAAACGAGGTACTAGAGATGGCGTTGAGGATGGAGAGCTCTCTTGAACAGCAAATGGATGACGATGCGCTTCGGATAATCTCATTGCTGAGAGCTGTCCGAGATCGACTTCCTGACTTGGACCACCAAAAACGTGCTCTAATTGCGAGCACACATCCAAAGCAGCAACCAACCCGACCAGAACCACAGGCGGAGCACTCCTCGCACCCTCGATCAATAGTTTTGAGCTCGAGAGACGCACAGAACGAGGAAATTGACGATCAGACCGAAGCAAAATCCAATGGAACCCAGGAATGGACGCCGCTCCATTCCGCCTCATCAGAAGGTCATCTTGAGGTCGTCAAGCTTCTCCTCGACAAAGGGGCGGATATCAATGTCACTGATATTGATGGAAGGACGCCTCTTCAATTCGCCTTATCAGAAGGTCATCTCGAGGTCGTCAAGCTTCTCCTCGACAAAGAGGCGGATATTAGTGTTACTGATAATGACGGATGGGCGCCTCTTCATTCCGCCTCATTAAATGGTTATCTCGAGGCCGTCCAGCTTCTCCTCGATAAAGGGGCGGATATTAGTGTTACTGATAATGACGGATCGACGCCTCTTCATTACGCCTTATCAGAAGGTCATCTCGAGGTCGTCCAGCTTCTCCTCGATCAAGGAGCGGATATTAACGTCACTGATTATACCGGATCGACGCCTCTTCATTTCGCCTTATTAGAAGGTCATCTCGAGGCCGTCCAGCTTCTCCTCAATAAAGGAGTGGATATTAACGTCACTAATTATGACGGATGGACGCCTCTTCATTCCGCCTCATTAAAAGGTCATCTCGAGATCGTCCAGCTTCTCCTTGATCACGATCAAGGAGCGGATATTAACGTCATTAATTATTACGGGTGGACGCCTCTTCATTTCGCCTCATCTAAAGGTCATCTCGAGGCCGTCCAGCTTCTCATCGATCAAGGAGCGGATATTAACGTCACTGATAATAAAGGATGGACACCTCTTCATTCCGCCTCATTAAAAGGTCATCTCGAGGTCATCCAGCTTCTCATCGACAAAGGGGCGGATATCAATGTCACTGATAATAAAGGATGGACACCTCTTCATTCCGCCTCATTAAAAGGTCATCTCGAGATCGTCAAGCTTCTTCAAAGAAGGAGCAGATCTTAGCGCTGCTGATACGACAGGTGCCCGGTCCATGATACTATCTTATCAGCCAATTCAGCACGACCTGACTTTAGCAGATAGCTTTAATGGAATCAAGTTACTGCAAACAAACACTTTTCATATAGCATCATGATTGATGGAAATACTGTTGGTCCGTAATCTAGCGGCAAATCTCCCCTGTAGTATCGCAAGTATAAATAGAGGTAGAGCAGGCAGAGCGAGACTTACAATCAATCGTATGTACTATGCATACGTGTAGAAGGATAGTCGTCCTCTATGTAACCGAAGGTATTACCCAACCACACTTTCTTGCCCAGGGCTAAAAGTCTTCCCTAAGTGAGCATTTAGTTTTGCGCTATTGTCGAGTCAATGTTAAGAGCATCAAGTCGGTTCTTCGGGCCGCCGCTAGGAGACTTCGAGTGCGGCTCAATCAATCTAGACACCTTCGGCAGGATTGACTTTCGATGAGGAGACTTATTAATAGGATTTCGGAAAGGTTGGTTGATTCTGCTGTTCAGTTCAGTGGGGAGTTTTCGGAGTTGGCGCATGTTTTGGACGATAGACCATTACAGAGACGGTAGCTGAAACAAACACTTGAAGTTTATGAGACCAATCCAGTTTCGAACATCATAATGTGACCGCACTAATTACCTTCCGGTCAACTGATGAAGCTGCTATCGTTCCATACGCAGACTTGAAACCGTCGCATATCTACAGCAACCTCCAGAACCCAGATATTATCGAGAGTATATGCATTCCCATGATAAGACATAGTACCGTATCATGAATTGATTGGCACTGAACGCATAAGTAAAGAACAAAATAAGAAGTCTAGCTCAATCAAACCCAACGCCACAAAACCCACATGCAAATCCGCCCTCATTCTAAGGCAGGAACTAAACTAAAACCCTAAACCTCCATGCGAGTCCCCTTCTCCGCATTGAAAGAATCCCTCTCCTCCGTGAACTTCTCAGTTACAACATCGCACAAATCAATCAAATCATTGAAGCCCTTCTCCAGCGCCTCGAGCGCAGTTGTAGAATCCGTAGTCTGGATACGGAGATGCATCTTCGCGTCGGACGGGTGGGGGATAGTGTAGCCGCAGAACTCGACGGCAGGGTTCTTCATGATGGCGTAGCGGAGGGCGTTTCCCATTGTGTGGCCTTCGCCTTCGAATTGGAAGGAGGCGGCTGTTTCGGAGGAGCCGGGAAGCTGTATAATTATGTTAGTCTTCGTCTGGGCCTTGGGTCTTGAGTCTGGATTGGGGGGAGGGTTGAGGTGCGTACCACAACGATGCGCTTCTCGTCTAGGAGAATAGGGTCGGTGACTTCGGGCTCGGCGTCCACCATGGACTGGTCGTTTTCTAAGGGCTCTTGGGAGTGGATTGAGCCCGGCATGGTGTCGGTGTTGCGTTGAGTCGTTGGGGTTGTGATTGAGCTTTGGGGCGACGGGGATAGCGTGTAGCAGCGGGTGGTGACTCGAGTGACTCGAACACGAGGTTGTGATGTCGAGTGTATGAGTGCGCAGGGACTAGTGAGAGCAAGAATCAACGCAATGCAATGCCCGCAAAGACTTTCGACGATCTCGAAAAAAAAGTGGGTTATCGATAGGGGCTCACCGCCTACCAATTACAGGGTGTCTGTGAGTAAGCTATAAAATTCGGTCCTGAGCCCCCCTTTTCATCAAATAAAACAGATCGTCTCCGTGGCGCAATTGGTTAGCGCGTCTGACTGTTAATCAGGAGGTTGGAAGTTCGAGCCTTCCCGGGGACGTCTTTTTTTGGTTCATTTTATCATTTTATTCGGGTCATTTACAGTGTGGAATAGAATAATCACTCAATGACCCAATTGCCGTGAAATTAGTTTTAAGTTCTGTGTTCTTATGGTGAATCGTAGAATTATCGAGGGGTGGAATGTTTTGCAGGGCCGGGAGCGACTACCATGCACATGCTACGACAGATATTATAAATGGTTCTAATGAGATGCAAACCACCTAAATTCCAGGATGGTTATCTGACAGCTTACGCCTCGGTTAGGTGTGGCACGCTATCTGAGCTTACTCATTTAATGGTATATTGGTGGCGCACCTAACACCTGCCACAATGTGATAAGTCTTCGACGGATCTTGCGCTATTAGACACTAATGATCGGAGGTTTTCAGGCGATAAAAAAGAAAGTAATCATCTACTGAAGCTTGTGACTGGCTCGAGAAAAGTGGCTGTACTGCTATCCCAAAGGGGAAATATGCTCTCCCGCGCGGATCGAGATCACTAGGATCGGGGAATCGGGGACCGGGGACTGGGGAGACCGAGGGATGGCAAAGCAGATTTCCTCCGAATCTGAAATGAAAATAGAAGGTACTCTGTGTTCTATGGGGTCCGAGTATTCCGTACCGTTCCTGAGCCAAGAAGCTTGACATGTGAAGAAGTACGAAGTGCCCAATGATGAATCGATCGCTTCAAGTGGGAGAGGGTACGCTAAAAGACCCAAACAATAGTTCTGTCCACCAGGCCCCAAACTCCACCCCAAAATAAATTAATTCTCGGATGTCCGGGTCAGAATCTTATCTCATCAAGTTCTGTCGGTGCTACGGCCCAAAGAGGTAATGCCTGTCTATGCTTGCGTTGATAAGTGCTACTTCTTCGTATCTGAGCTCATGTTGACACACTTCTTTGCTGCGTACACAGATCTCAACACGAACACCGTGAGACCTGGAGGCAATAATGAGGCCCAGCGCACTGCCGGTTTCTGAATCTGATTCAGGGCACAGGGTTAGTGTGCGGTCGGCAGAGGGTTCCGTGCATTAGTGATTGGAACTAGCCACCACCTGGACACGATGATCCACACGGGGCCATGCGGTGCGTGTGGCTGGGTCCGGGGCGTGGTGCGTGGTGCGTGGTGCGTGGTGTGCGGTCTGTACTCTGTATGCTGGACTGTGGACTCCGTAGGTCTATGTCCTTGGTCCCAACCTAAGCGCCGGTGGTGCCGTGCTTGACAGCATGCCGCATCGTGAGTCGCTGTCACGATGTGACAGGATCAGTTGGGGGATAAGCGCAGATCGAGGTCAAGGCTCTCGAGTCCAGTCGATCAAGACCCCGGAGGGGCGTCCAGCCACCCAGGATCAGGGTGGTCAGGGTGGTCTGTGGGAGTTAGTGTGGTAGTGTTGAGGGGCGAGTGCGTACGGAAGGCTGAACTCGGCAGTAAAAGTCCGGGTCGAAGTGGATTACAGCCCCTGATATCTCCTGGATACTGGATCAATCAACTTGGAGGACACTGACGAACCTGGCTCGTGCCCAAGGGGGGGTGGCTTTGGGGCATTTGGGAATCAGAAACACTGGTGTGAGAAATAGAAACGCGCTGTGTCTCACTTGGGACAGTTCTGACAGTTCTGATACGCTCGGCGCCGCCTTTTTTGCGTCCTGTGTTTGAGTATTGATCCACTGAACTCTCGACCCCACGTACTCGGTACTTGTACTTGCCTCGTTTATTACCTGCGGCTCCAAGTACTGTCTACTTCCTCTTCCACTTTCACCCCCCTTCTGGGCCCAGAACTTGACCTCCCCCCCCCTGTATATTTTGTTCGGTCTATTTTCCCTTTGGCCTTGTCACACTTTCTGACCCCCTCTTGAACTTTTCCTTTGTTCGATCTCTCGAGCGTCGCTCATACACATTCGTTCATGCTCCACTACTGAGTACTGGGCTTCGTTTCCCAGGGACTTTTTACCCCGGCCTTTATCATGTCGACCGCAGTTGCACCCGCCGCGGCTCCGTTATCCTCACATACTACCCGAGATCCTAGCCCGAAGAACTGCCTAACCTTGGCCCCTCCGCCCGCCCCGGCGAATTCCTCACCCTCTCGGATGTCTATCAGCTCGCAAGATGGGGCCTCGAAAGGTTCCCCCGAGAACCGCGATGAGCCATCTCCCTCTGGCAGTACAGGCCCCAGAATCACCGTCAAGAAGGAGCCACCTTCTTCGCCGCGCATGGGGAGTAGTCGACCCCGGCCGCGCAAGTTGGACCTTTCAACAAGCCTGCCTTCCTCCAGCGGTCTGCAGGTGCGTCCTCCGAACGGGCCTATGACCGCTCGTGATGGAGTTCGTATGCAGGACGTCGGTTTCGCATGCCTGTCGCCTGGCTTCCAAACCCACGATCCGATGATGCGAGAGCAACTTCAGCGCAGTTTGTCAGTACGCGACCAGCAGCGATCGATAATTGAGGCGCGACTACAAAAGTCCGCCAAGGATGAGGGTCCCGGCGGTACCAAACCATCCGAGTCGGGCTTCATGGGTATGCCCAAGAGTGGCAAGCGTCGAGCCCCGCCTGGTCTATCCATCGTCGCCCCTTCTGCGTCGCAGTTCGCGAACGAGCGCGTGATTCAATCTGCGCCACTGAACCAGACCTTTACCGGCGGCCGATACCAACCACAGCCGCTGACACGGCACGTCGTCAACCAAAGTCCGACTCTAGGCTCGACCTCGCACATGCATCAGTTCCCGGCTACGCAAACGAACAACCGTCTTCCTCCTCTCTCTGACGTCTTCGGACAGGACGCATTGGGTCCCCGAGATCGCGATCCCAACCGTCCTGGTCTGTACCCGAACACCTCGAGCAACAACTCTTCCCAGACCAACCTGGCACCCATGCCTTCCCCTGGGCTCCCGGGCAGCATGTCTCTCACACCCAGCCGACCTCGCGAGTACCGTTCTGCCGAAGAGGCGGTGCAGGAAATGTCTGGTGGACGGGAAGAGCTGCTTCCTCGAATCGTACATTACGGAGGCCACCAACCACCCACGCCGCCCTCCCCGCAGGTCATTCATGCTGCTCCCAAGACAGCTCCTCTAGCCAGTGAGGCAATGCCACCCAGTGCACCCCTTGCTTCTACATTCGGTTTTGGTTCCACAGAACCCACAGCGCGTCGTCGCTCGCGAAACGAATATGAGCACGACAATGGAAGCCCACCACTGGGTCAAGGCCCTAATTCTTATCGCCCGAATCCCGCTGCGAGCGCAGGCCCCAGTGCAGTGCCTCATGGCCCCTTCGGAGCTGGAAGAGACTCCCCGGAGACCCAGCGCCGAAAGAAGGAGGAATTCCTGGGCCTTTGCGCTCGTGCTTGGGATCTTTTCCATTGTTGAAGTGTCTCAAACCCCTGGGGAAAAAAAGACCATTTCCCACATAGGCCTGGCAGCGTCAAACAATATCTGTTCAGGTCTGTGCAGGGACCCTGTCAAGTGTGGAGCACCCTGCCCTACTTATGACAAGGACACCAGAGCGGCTGGCATATATCCGCCCCCTGTCCTTAGCACGAAGCCCTACTCAATAGGCTCGAGCATAATACCTCTACCATGCCTCTACCTCGCACTCATCTTGATGATTTGAGTCCCCTTCTATGACATTGATGTTTATATCTCATCGACACGACAGTTTTGCGCCCACCGGGCCCAAGAAAAGCTCTCTTCGAAGCTTGCATTGATCTAGTTTGGCGTTTGGAGGTTCTACTTGCTTTTGACCAATATACCTTTCTGGACGTTACTTTGTGGGACTAAGCATTGTGAACCCGGTTCTTTTCTTCTTCTATTTCCTCTGGCTCTCGCCCCATACACTTTGCCTAATGTAGTCACATAATCCATTGAACCCGTTCAATTCTCGCATGAAATCACATCTGAAAATGCGAATTGGGTATCTAATCAAGCCGTCGGCGCTTAGGAGGTCCACCACCTCCTCCAAACCTAGACCCAGAATCCTCAGCCCCGCGTCTCTCCCAAGGCATCTCCTTCCTCTCCTTAGAAGCAATCTTCTTCCTCCTCCTCTCCAAAGCCTTGGCCCGATCCCTCGATCCCATCTCCTCATACTTCTTCTGCATAGTCTGCTTCTTCAAATCCGACTTCTTCAAGAAATATGGCGTACTCTTCTTTCCCTCCCTTATCATCTGTTTCTCATTTTGCTTGTGCTCCAACTGCACAGCCCTCTGCCTCTTCAAATTCTCCATAGACTTCATGCGATCACTTGCCGACAAAATCTGCCTCTTAAGCGCCTCCTTCTGCTCCGGATTCTTCGTCCGCGCCATCTCAGCCTTCATCTCCTTCAATTCGGACGCCCTGTACTCGTCCAAAAAGGAATATGCCTTGTCCGCGAGCTCGGGATTCTTCCCTTTACCCGAATGTCCCATGACAGCTGCGTCGAAGCGCGGGTCGCGCGCTTTGGCGTGCGCTGGGGGTTCGACGACGACTAATCGTCGAGAAACGGCGCGTTTAGATGATTGTTCCATTGGCGCGTGCTTGTTTGCGCGCGCGGCTTTCTTGTCTTTCTTGTCTTTGGATTCGGCCTTTTCGGCAGCGAGGCGCTTCTGTTCGCGGGCTTCGAGGATGCGGGCGCGGATGTCGTCAAGTGGTGAGGCTTCTTCTTTCAAAGACTTCTCTTTGCGCTTTTTGGGGCCCATTGAGGCTTGGGCTTTGGCGAGGGCGCCGAAGGAGATGTTGCTTAGGGAGGTTTTGATATCGTCGTCTTCGTCCGAAGATTCTTCCTCGTCATCTTCGGCGGCACTGTTAGAGCCATCTGAGTTGTCGTCTTCGGAAGCGGAGACTTCTGAGCCCTGTTTCGACCTTTAGTGAAGATTCTGGAAATTACAAGCGAGAATCGTACGTCTTGAGATTCGGATTCGGACTTGGCATCGGAACCCTCGTCTTCTTCACCCTCACCCTGAGAGACTTCCTCGGCAGCATCAGACTGCTCTGAGTAGACTTCATCATCATCATCAGCAGCAGGCCTTGCCCGCACACGGCGGTTCAGCATATCGGAAATGGCCATATTGAGTCGTTGTTGAACTCTGCAAATCAGCAGAGCTGCGAAAAGAAAAATATTGCCAACGCGGGCGGTGAGGCGATAACGGGCTGATTAGATATTTTTTTCCCCGATTGCGCATCAACATCGGACTTCAATGTCGCGCTGGACTCGGTCTTCTTTACCGTGCATTTCACTCTCTCGTCCAAAGTACGCGACACACTGCTACATTATAAAAGGCCAGGTCGGCAATTCCCCGTCTTGCGCTTCTTTGTCCGTCCGATCTCGGTTACTAACGACTGATCGATAGGCAAACCCCTCGGTCTCTAATTTCTATAATCGGCCCAATTGCACGACGGTCAAGCTGCCTCGAACAAAAAAACTGAAGCGCGCGGCTGAAGCCGCGGGGCTTTCTGCGCCGCCGGATCGAGGCTCTCAAGGACCCTTCCATTTCGCTGCGCATACTGTAAATGGTCCAAGGGCCATGAATGGGAATGATTTGCCGCCCTGGGAGGTACCACTGCCATATACTGGAGAACACAATGGTCAGGTTGCAAATGCGCCAGCCAATGGATATATGGCGCCTGCTTCCAACCCTGTACCACTAGCGTCTCAGTTGCCGCCTGCCCCTCTGCCTACTTTTGGCACATACAACGTCCCATGGGGACACCCGAACAACATTCCCGATAATGGTCTTCAGACACCGGTACCGCCGATGCCCTTCCTCAGCCCAAGATTCTTCAACCCTTCAATCGGCATGTCCCCTTCGTTTCCAATAATGCCCTTCAACGCCGTGCTTCCCCTCCAGGGCGCGCAATCGATGAGCACAATAGCTTCGCCCCGAAGAGCAAGATCTGGGACACCACCTGTCGTGATTCCGGTTCCGGACAAGGCGTACATGAAGACAGCATCCCAAGTCCCGCGGAGACGCAACTCACCTCGACCCCTCCTGATCATCCTCGACCTAAACGGCACCCTCATCCTCCGAAAACACAAGCGTTTACCACCCAGCTTCGCCCGACGTCACGGTCTCGCTGAGTTCCTCGAAGAATTGACGAGAAAACACTCCGTAATGGTCTGGTCCAGCTCAAAACCCCAAACTGTCAACGCCATCTGCGAAAGACTATTCCCAGGCGACAAAGCGAACTCCCTCGTGGCACAATGGGGACGAGACAAATTCGGCCTCACAAGAGTGCAATACAACTCCAAACTCCAAGTCTACAAAGAACTACACAAAGTCTGGAATGATCGCAAAGTTCAATGCGCCTACCCTGGCAACGACCCCACGGCAACCAAGTTCTCCCCAGGACATCGCTGGGACCAGAGCAACACGGTCCTAATCGACGATAGCAAACTCAAAGCTCTCAGTGAACCATACAACATCCTCGAAATTCCAGAATTTACAAATGACTTCTCCATCGACGAATCAACACTCTTCAAGAAAGTCCTCGCTAGACTCGACTATCTGTCCTATTTCGATGACGTTAGCAAAGTCTTCCGCGAATGGAACGAGCAGGCTACGAACGAGAAACGCTCTATTCTCGAGACCCACCTGCCTCACCTTGATGAATCCTGTCCTGTTGAAATCTACGATGATGAAGATGGCGGCGTTAGTTTACGTCAGATCTCTCTGGGCGAGCAGGCTCGCGCTAAGGAGGCTCTGGAACATGCGCAAGCACTTACACGAGCACAAGCACAAATGACAGACGAATTAAAACCGGAAGGGAAGAAGAAGAAGAAATCGCGTGCGTCTAAGAATGAGCGCAAGAGGCTTGCAAAAGCGAGGGAGGCAGAATTGGCAGCCGCCAATGCAAATCCCAATGCTCATGCCGAAGCTGAACCCGAAGCCGAAGCAGCACCTGCTGGTACAAAACCAGCAGCCTCAACAGATCCTATCCCCAATCCCCCCAATCCCAACACAGATCCAGACAAGAAAAAGAAAAAAAGGAGAAAAAAGGGAAAGAAAGGCAAACTCCCTGAAGCAGAATCGGGTCCTGAACCGACTGTTCCACGGCGTAACCTCCGCTCGAATGGTCGTGTGGAAAACCCAGAAACAAACGGGACATTTAAGACGATCAAAGACGTGGATTACGAACATAAACCCATTTCCCCGGTGGATCCAGTCATTGACTCTATTGCGACGAAGCCTGCCTCTCAGGTGGAATACCCAAAAGATCTTTCAGGAGGACTCTCAAGGGAAAAGCCTGTACCTTCGCGCCCGCGCTCGCCCTCCTCTGCGTCCGATACCGGGTCTGATAACTCGTTATTAGATAGGTTGGAGGAGGGGCTTGGGTTTCCGAAAAATTGAGCCCGGTTCTCGAAGTGATACCCAGTGTTGAATTTTTTAAGTCTTAATCTGGAGTCTGATCTGGAGTCTGCACAGTGCGGATGCAGATGGTTTCTTACCAGGTCCTATTCTGCATTCCGTGTCTTACTTCAACCTATCTTTGCTATCTTTGTGGATGGTTCTTGGATACATATGTTACAATTAGTGATACTAATTCGCATTGTCTAACTACTGTATTATACTATGCTACTTCAGATATTCAAACATTTTCAGGACACTTGATGGTCATGCGGTATATATATATATATTGAAATAGGGATGGCTCGATAGCTGTCTGACCACGCAGACTAGACAAGACTAATAAGAAGAGAACACACACACTCACACGCTATGTCGGAGGGTGGAGAGTATTGACCTAAATGCGACGATGCGTACCGCTCTTAACGCTATAATATAAATTAAAGAATATAGTAGAAACCGGAATATATTATTAGTTAGATATCTTTTCTATCTCTATGCTCGTATGGAATATATCGTAGTGGTTACGGTTTAAAACCGCCTAAACTATAACTAAACTATAAACTACTCTTTCGGTATCTTCACAATCTTTCTTCTTGCTTGAGACTCAAAATAGTACAGCCACCACCATGTTTGACATTAGTTTCAATTCAAAATAAGATAAGGGAAAAGTCCAATTCTTCATCAGAATAATTTTCCTTCCCCAAGTCACCAGGCTTAATGCAATAGTTTGGTGCGACCGTGGAGATGGTTCTTGCTGCTAGTGCTAAAAAGTAGGGACGCTCGCATTGACTTCCACGCATATCCGCTTTCTCTCTCCACTCACGGCCCGAAGTCACCTCCGAATCCACCGACCTCGAAAGTCGAGAACACTTCCAGTTCAAGTTCCTGTTGAGGGTCTTCAGTTAGTCTCAGTCTCAGTACGCTTTATTCAACATGAACATTGAGTATGTGAAGATTCTGCCTCGATTTCATGATCTTATCTATTATTCAAATGACCTCGACAAACTTACGGATCTCCCCGTCCTTGGGATCCTTCATTTCACTTTTCACCCCGGAGTTGACATTGCCGATACACAGCAGTGTGCGGCTGCCTTGTGGAGGAAGTCTTTGAAATATGTTTCGACAATCCCTGGATTTGAAAGGCTATTGTGGTCGCCAGTGAACGATACTAGTACTTCCGAGTCGTCATGTCAGCAGGTCGTCGTCTTAATCCAGTGGAATGGCGTTCCTGGATGGAAGCTGTTCCAGTTGTCCCTCGGATTTAGTATGATGCTAGGCTATATTGCACAAGCCTCAAATCGTTGCATCCAACATACTCTGCCGCTGGAGATACCGAGCTCATGTTATCTGGAGCTAGTATCCTTTCAGTTCCCAGCTACGCCATCTACCCCTCAGGTAGATGAAAGGACAGAGTTCAAAGTTAAATGGGATAATACTTTCTCGCCGCCTTGCCAAGCTGCTTTATCTGAGGCTGGATTGGTGCACGCCGGTGGAGAGTGGCTAGAAAGAGACACTGGTTCCGAGGATCCTTTCTTTGTCGGCCTGCTTCTCTGGAATTTGGGGGCAGGAGGCAATCAAAGTATTTCTGTCAATCGTATATCTCCCCTCGTCGAGAATGCGTCGTCAACAGTGTCCGTATGCACAAACCAGTTGGCTTTTGTCTCACCTGATGATGCATCTATACTTCAGCCGTCTGACTCTTTTACGGGCTGTGAAATTTCCAAAATCAGACATCCAGCTTTTCAAAAGCCTGTGCAACCAAGATACAGCCTTCATGAAGATTTGGGGACTCCTGGTACTAGTGTTGGGAAGGACATCTGCCATGTGGAAAGTATGTCGCTGGCAAGACAAAAGCCCCCTGAGCGCATTGCCGCTGGTCCGGCTGGGGCTTGGTATAGGGCGTCAACTATCTCTCAACATCATATTCCGCTTCAAGCTAGGCTTCAATTCCTGCCCCAGGGTCTTATAAAAACTGGTACATACATGATTTCTTTCTGGGCACAACGCGGCAACCAGCATGTACAAAGCTACTTTGAGGCCTTGCGGATGAGACTTTGGAAGTTGGGCGACTGCCCACTCCTTAAATGGGGCGATGATCCAGTGAAAGAAATGGACTGGGCCAAGATTCTGCTTTTCATTGGTAAGTATCGTCAAGGTATTTTGCATCGTGCTTAATGGGTGATACTGACCTCCTTCTTCAAGACCTTTCAAATCCCGTTCAATCCAATGAAGATACATATTCTCTTCTGCAGCAGTATCTTCAGGAATTTTCCGAGATATCTGGTGATGGCATACAGCATCTCCAGCATAGAATGACTGCTTCTCCACAATTCGTTGGAAAGTGCAGTGATGCAGACATAACATTTTACGAAATGCCATCGGATGAGAATGACCGACGCGCATTTAGATATGCCATGATGAACTATGGAGAGTACGTTCTTCCCTATACTGCAGTTTCAAATCTTGTTGTGTTCAAAATACCCTTTCTCTCGGAGGATTAATTGCTAACATTATCATTTCGACCTGATCTAGGACTTTGAATCAACAAGTCATCCAGGGAAGTAAATCATCCCGTGGTCAGCTCTCGAAGAGAGATGCAGTTCCTGGGTTCCGGTCAATCCTCGCTTTACTGGAGGCGACGAAATAGGGCCACTCAGTTTCGCATCGGTATTCAGTCCCCAGAAGGAGGGAGCCAGAGAAGAGTGGTATAACGACTTCGCCGAGCGAGCTCAAACTCAATATGACCTCCTGGGTCATATCGTTGACTTGATGCGAACTTTGTGTACGAGCATCGAGAACTACTATGTGATTTTTGAGAACGAAGATCCCTGGATGGAAGCAGATAAGCTGGAAAAGTCCAAGCGCACATAAACCGGTGGAGGCTGAACATTTCATTCCCATTTTCTGAGATTGACATTCAACAATCTCCATAGTCTAAATGAGGCTTTAACGCTCTATTCTCCTCATTCAATTATCTGGATTTTACAACTCATCGTTGGCCTCCTCAAGCAGTAGAAGTATCAGGGGATAGGATTTCCCCTCATATCCACTGGCATTTCTCTTCCAGAACCAAGGCGTTTTGAAACCCGGAGGTCCCATTCACCATACTGGTCTTCGTGAATCCGACCAAAGTGCGTGCTATACCATTCTACTGCCCGCTCATCCGCACAGTCATCAAGGATATCATTGTTGACTTCGAGATAACCCCGCATCATTGATATCCAGGCGTTTAGTAGCAACTGCCACGATGAATATCCAACCTCCTCGATGTCATGAATGACTCCTTTGACAAAGCTCTCAACCAATGCCGCTTCAAGCGGATAGAATAAGTTGCCATACACTTCATATTGCTTTGGTTGAGTCTTCTGGTTTGACTGATTTGAAGTCATGTCGACATTGTCCAGTGGTAAATGCGCGAAGGAGTTGGGGGTTAAGAAGATTTGATCCCCGCTGAACGGAAGGTGAGGCGGGAACTGGAATGGCGTGCAATAACGGTCTAGGCGTTCGTAGCCTTTGTTAATCTCATCAAGGACGGCTTGCGGATCTGGGAGAGACTCCATAATTTCAGGGGCGGGCCGGCGATCAGGAGGGGCTTGAGTGAACCCAGAGTTTTTGAGCTTCTGAATCGCCGTCTGATAATGTTCATCTCGGACAACAAACATGTGATGCTGCCATGATAGTCAGTAAGAATAAGACCAAATAGTAAGAAAGGAAATACTCACGCCTGCTCCAGTTGGGACACCCAAATGATACATTGCAAGCTGTCCCCACGATATGACCGGTAGAGGCTTGAGTATTTGACTGAATGCTGAAGATACGGCGTCAGGTGCGACCTCTCGGGGATTCCTGAACATCTCCGCTGCAAATCTTTCTTTTGATTATTATCTTGTGCGCTCTTAGTATGTATGCTTGCGATATTGATGTCAAAATTTGACGTAGGTAAGAAGACGTGAGTTGGGTGAAAAGGCGCAAGGAAAACTGTTGTGGTTGCAGATGAGTCGAGGCCTTTTTTGGGTTCGAGTAAAAATGCTTAGTTGACTTAAAAAGGTTCCAAGGTTGCCATACATGAAACCAGATATACGCACGGCCCATGTATCATATGCAAGCTCTGCACGTGGAGAAGAAACTCTGGATGGCCATCCTGTTCAAATCTGCAGAGCAGTTTCTGCTGAAGCGGCAAATGCAAAAAGTCTACAGTTTACAGAGGACACGATTTATTCATAGACACTCGGGTCAAGGCCCAAGAGCTTTATTCATTGCCAGATCTAAAGCTAGCAGCGACAAACATCCAGTGTAACTAGACTGCAAGTCGATCATCTCGCATCACATTTCATAACCGTGAACGTGAACCACATCGGCGCGTAACAAGGAATATTTTATTCCCCGTAGGGAGAGAGAAAAGAGGGAGCCGAGACCAGCGATCAAAAGACCAGTCCAAGTCTGGCAGCCCGGGGTATTTGAAGATGGGGGTCGGAAAGGGGGTGAGGAACCGGCCGCACACGCTTATTTGAAGACGTGGCCGTCAGCGGAGGGAAGAACCTTGCCGTCGACGGTGAGGGGGGTGTCCCAGGCCCAGATGTCCTCGATGTACTTGCGGTCAGCCTCGGAGTTGGGGTCGAGCTTGGTGAACTCGTAGGACTCGTGGTCGGGGGCGACGTCGAAGGCGGGGGCAGCCTCCTGGCCGCGGACGAGGAAGACACCCTCGATGACACAGGCGTAGTTGGCGCCGAAGACGTGCTGGCAACCGAAGAGGTACTTGCGGGAAGCCTCAAGACGGGCGTGGAAACCACCGATCAGGTTGTTGGCCATGAAGGTGAGCTTGAGCTCGTCGTTGTACTTGTAGGCGACCTTCCAGAGGGAGTACTCCTCGGGCTTGTACTCCTTCCAGAACCAGGGCATGGCAACGGTGCGGGTGTCCTCGTTGGAGTACTGGCGCTTCCACTCATCGAGGATGAGGGTGGGCTTGCCAAGGGCCTCAAGGGGGTGCTTGGCCTTGGGGGCGGGGGCAGCCTCGGGCTCGGCAGCGGCAGCGGGGGCAGCAGCCTTGGGCTTCTCCTCCTTCTTGGGAGCAACGTACTTGATCACCTCCTCGGTGAACTTGGCCTCGTAGACGGCCTTGAAGTCAGCCTGGTTGACAATGGTGTTGTACCAGCGGGTGACGGAGGGGTTGGCCTCGCGGAACTTCTTGTCCAGAACGGTGGCAAAGGCACGGGTCAGGAGGGAAGCAGTGAAGAGATCAGCGAGAGTGATACGCTCGCCAACGAGGTAGGTGTTGGCAGTCAGGCGAGACTCAAGGACAGCAATCTTGGAGAGGGCGACCTTGGAGACCTCATCGACGGTCTTCTTGTTATAGGGCTCGAAGCCGAGGAGAGGGCGGTACCAGGCACCGAAGGTGGGGAGAACCTCGGTGTTAGCGAAGGACATCCAGCTCACGATGGAGGCATAGTCCTGCTTGGTCTTGCCGAGAAGAGTGGTCTTCTCGTTCTGGGAGGTGACTATAAAACCAAAACGGGTTAGTGATGGTCTTGACATGTGGATCCAAAACAAATCGTGCAATCATGGAAGCCAAAAGAAGAATGTGATCCAAAATAGGGGAAAACAATCCATGCCCAAAATTTTTCACCCGAAGCGGGGTACTCGATTTTTTTTTTGCTCTTGGGTCAGAATTTTATAATCTCAACACTGTAGTTCTGACAGGGATAACTATAATTCTCATCATGTAAAGAGAGGCGGACGGCGGGGAATTGTTGAATTGCGAACGAAAAAAATCCAAACAAAACAGTTGTCATCAACGTACCGTAGATGGCGATGGCGATAACCTCGGAGAGGTTGAAGCCGTTGGCACCCTCGAAGGCAGGGATCTTGCCGAGGGGCTGGATCTTGCGGTACTCAGCGCTAGTGTTCTTAGCAGAGTTCGCCTCAGTCTTGACCAAGTCCAACTCAAGGCCGTTGTGCTTGGCAGCGACCAGAGTGGCGATGGTACGACCGTTGTCCTGAAAGGAGTCAGAAGAGATCGTTGATGTTCAAGTGACAAGAACATACAGGGAGACCGTAGAGCTTTCCGAAGGCCATTTTGAAAGCAAGGGGGGAGAATGGAAGGATGGAGAGGAAAGAAAGGAGGAGAGGGGCAAGTAGAAATTTTGTGGGAATGGGGAAAATTCGGTCTTCGGAGTAACTAATAATGCTGGATCACGTGCCGGGAAAAACAGCGTGCCGGAAGTCGAACTTCGGCGTTCATCTGTGCAGAACGACAATTGATCACCATGGCTCAGCCCACGTATGGCATTGTCCAGGCAATGCAGTCCTTGAGGCTGTGTTCGCCATCCACATATAGATTGGCAGCTCCTGCCCTCCGAAGACAGACCCGTGGCTTTGCGACAGAGACCGAAAATACCACCGGGGAGATGCAATCATCAACCGAAGTGCCCCCAACGGAGTTGCCTTCCACCGAGCCTCTTCCCACCGAGTCCTCTGCGACTCAATCCTCCTTCACCCAGCCCTCTTCAGCAGCTCCTCCGGCACAGGCGCCCCCATCCGAGGTTCCTCTCGTCAGGAAAGCCGCCCCGATGATCGACTTCGCCAAATTCAGAGCCTCGCCGGCCCGAATCGTTCCAGCCTCACCATCCTACTTCTCTGGCAGCCCTAGGTTCATCGATAATGTGCTGATGCTGGAGTCCCTGCAAGCCAAGTACGCCGCGCTCCCAACAGTAGGTGCCGGCGAGGCTCCGCGCATGGCCTGGTTCAAGCTGGCCCAATTCCGAGACTTTGTGGGCGAGCCCGTGCCGATGAAGAAATACAAGTCCCTGCTCAAGATTCTGCAGCGGTTGAACCGCATCCAGCCCGAGATGGTGCCCGAGGAGGTGCACTCTCAGCTGGCCAAGTTCCTGCGTCCGGGTAACCCGTACGCTCAGCAGAATGTGCCTCGTACCGTGGACGAGAACGGTCGAGCTCGTGCGAAGGGCAAGCGTAAGGAGTCGACTGCCGTTGTGCAGCTGGTTGAGGGTGAGGGTGAGATTATGGTCAATGGCAAGTCGCTTGTCGAGATGTTCCAGCGGGTTCATGACCGTGAGAGTGCCCTGTGGGCTCTGCGGAGTACCCAGCGGATGGATAAGTATAATGCTTGGATTACAGTCAAGGGTGGTGGTGTGACTGGCCAAGCGGAGGCTATCACTTTGGCGATTGCGCGGGCGTTGCTGATCCATGAGCCGGCATTGAAGCCTGCTTTGCGGAAGGGTGAGTTTCCTCCAATGTTACTTTTTCAGAATTTTGCTAATGAGTTCTTGCAGCTGGTGTCATTACTGTCGATGCCCGTCGCGTGGAGAGGAAGAAGCCGGGTCACGTCAAGGCCCGCAAGATGCCCACCTGGGTCAAGCGTTGAGAAGGGAATTTTGTCGAGCGCTTTTCTTTTATCAATCATGTATTATTTTACCATCCATGGCGACCCGCCATGCCTGTTCTATATCCTGTACTCAATGCATATGGGGCTTTCATTCAATGAATTGTGTATCAACAGTAATATTCAAATACCGGAATTTAGCACCACTGTCCGCTACAATAGGGTCGCTCGATTGTTGAGCGACCCCATAGCACTGTCTAAATAAAGATAGGAGGTATACCCGCCAAATCAAAATAAGTCTCCGGGTTCGGAACCTGCGACCAAGAAGTAAGCTGCGCGATATTATGGTTGTATACTGCAAAGTGATTGAACCATTCCAGATACAAGCCATAGCTACCAGTCAGATAAACCGAAGTATGTAGGTCACACGGCAAGACACATTCGCGCCCTATCCTAAACCCCCAGGATAATTTCTATAACCGCCGAAATACAAAAAACCAAAAGAGACGTATCTCCTCACACAGAATTCCAAAAAGAAAAAGCTATTTACAAATCATCAATCATCAAGGAACAATAGCGCCAGGCTAGGTCACGTCAGGAGGGTGGGGGGCAGAACAGCGGCTGAAGCCGCGGAACCGAATTTCAGCCCCAGAGACGGCATAGAAAGTCAAAATGAGACTCAATCAGGGAGATCACGATCACGATCGTCACATGGGAATGACCAGTGGGTTGGTTCCTGGGTCGAACATCACATTTGGGCCCGATTGGCGCGGCGCTAGTAGGCAATAGCCTCGCCGAGGCGGGTATCGTTGCTTACTTCCGCGGCCAATCGTGTTTAGACCCTCGATGGCGTGTGGTTCAAGCCCCGATAGTATAGTGGGCAGCGAACCGAAGCTGGGTGATCTCATTTCGGTTGGAGAAAGATGTTGGTGGAGTAGTATATTGGGAATTTTTTCATGGTCTTTGGGCTGTTGTGGCTGGTTCAGGCACCGTGTGGACGCGGAGAAGATCCGGTCTGCTCTCCATCAAATCGAGGCATTGGCCCAAGACTATTGAAGAGGGGTAAGTGTTAGATCCGGAGATCTGACAGTATTTGGAATAATCCTTACCACATAAGATTTCTTCTTCCCAGATGCCCATTTGATAATCGACTAGGCCGTGTTGTTCTAGTTGGTCACAGAGCTGGATTAGGTCTTTGCCCATCTCTTCCATACGCTCTCGACTCAATAGACTCGTTCGTGCGGGTTGGTGGCCTGTCGAAACCAAATCTTGTGTCATATCTTTTTGTTTCTGACATAGCGCCAGCCAACATAGATTGAAATGGTTCCAGAGCTGAAGGCGGTGATCATACTGGAGATGGTCGTCGCGCAGAATTCCTACGTATCACAAAGGCGATTAGTCTTCTCTGTCCCCCACCAGCCCATCATAATTGTCAGATGATGCTTGTATGACGCGTGCCTGCAGGCAGAGCAACAGGAAAAATAGAATAAAAATAATAAATAAAATAAGAACATGGGGGAGAGCAACAAGGGTCCAGTCCAGAGTATGATGCTGGTACGACCGTGTATTCTCTAGATGCACTGAATAATCGAGCTCTATCAAACTCGAGTATTCCAACTGCGTAGAGATTAATGTTCGCAATAGATCCCAAATTTTAGGCATGAAAACAAGCCAAAAGCACCAGAAACAAGCAAATGAAGCAAATAAGAAACAATCGGACTTACCAAGATCCCGGGCATTAGTCACAAGCCACTCGGAAATTTCCAGCAGCGATCGGCTGGCTTCCACCAATCGCCCAGCGCGGGTATGTTCAAAAGTGCCGCGCAGAGCCTGCTGATACTGCGAGAAAGCCTCATCAACGGACTGCTCAGGAAGCTCCTGCCTAGCGGCATCATCCTGGCCCAAAGGTGGATCCAACCGGCCCTGACCGATTGGCGAGTAATCAGACATAGCGGGAAAGGGCTGAGAAGCGGACGAACGTGGCATGGGACCGGGTTGATTATATGGCACACCTGCATTCAGATAAGGCGAGAGGCCCTGGACCCCGACAGGCGCATCCTCGGGGGCGAAATACTGTGGAACGGGAAAAGGGTTCGACAGGGCCTCAATCGCTGCAGACTGCCGTGTCGGATACTGTGGAACAGCCTCGAAGGGTCCTGGTGCTGGACCCTGCTGACCGAAGCCGTACAGCATGGCCGACTCGTACGGCACGTACGGCTCTCGTCGTCGGCCCTGGCTCTGGCTCTGGCTCTGGCCCTGGGCCTGTCGAAAGCCGTACATGCTTGAGACGTCTTGGAAGCCTGTGTTTCCGAAGTCGTAGGACATTGCTCGTTCGGCCTGCGACATCCCCGTTGGGTCTCCACGTGGTGCCTCGAACCGATCGGTTGCACGGCTGCCATTGCCAGATCGTGATCGTGCCATCAATTGCTCTTGCTGCTTCATGCGTTGGTCGCCATCCATTAGGCTGTCCCACGAGGGCCTGCGTGGATTGAGGGCCCAATGAATGGGGGACAGCGGCGGACTTGCGTAGGAGGCCACCTTGAGAGCTCTCCAAGGTTTGATGTGTATAGTATGTGGTTGGCGCACGGAAAGTTGAGACTCAAATCCTTTAGATTTGTCGTGAACGAGAAATGGACACCAAGTATGCCCAGGTGTTGTCCAGGTGTTGTCAGGCGGTGTCCAATATCAGATCTGACAGCTAGGGAGAGCAAGGACGCCGGGATGCTAGGGCTAGGATCAAGACCAGAAGTGGAGGCACCGACCCCATATATAGAAGAAAAAAAAGAAGCGTGATAGAAGCCCCGGCACTGTGGAAAGCCCTAGTGATTTGCAAGAGCCTGAAAGGGCCCGAAAAGAAAGAAAATATGACGGATCTGATGCGTAAGAAAGATGACGCCAGAAAAAGGGAGGGAGCTGAACATACCAGTGACACATCCCAGGAGCTAGAACCTTAGCTTAGGGCCCACGATCTTAACCGGGTACCTGGGAACGGTTTAGTATTAGGGACTATCTACTTGGGGATGGCGCTAGCCCGCCGATCGATGTGATCTACGCCTAAACTCGTTCGGGCCTGTACTGTACGTCTGCGATCGCCCGGGAACCCGGCACGCTGGTTCCTGGTGGGTTCCCGAAAGCTAGGGATGATGTGTGGAGAGACACTAGGATGAGAAATCATAACAAATTGTGGGAGAAGGGGGTCTTAGCTTGAAGGGGGTCAGCTGGTTTTTTCTTTCCTTTTTAACATATTTGATTTTATCCTATTTGGTTTTGTTTTTTCTTCCCAAGTTTTCTACTATTGTCCTTTTACTGTATGTGTAACTCTTACTAGGTGGGGGGCTGACGATCAATGGAGTGGCGGTGCCCTAAACTGTTCCGCTCTTTCCCCTTGCTCTAACCTGGCATCAGCACTAAGACAAAAAAGCAAATCCTCGAGTGTCAAGTCCACGACCCAGCCGGCCGGTTAGGTAGACGCAGTTCATATTTAGAGCCGAGGCAAATAAAGGGGGGGTCTGAGTTCCCTATTCTCTTCTCTTAATTTCTTTTGTTGACATTCCGGAAGATTGTCCGATTGCCCGGACAGCTGCTTTGCCCCCCTTTTTTCGCGGATATCTGCACAGTAGAATTGGTCAAGGGAGGGAAGAAAAAACACCGAAGCAGTTCACCGAAGAGAAAGGAACCCGGAGAACCCAAAGGAGGGAAAGAGAAGGTAGAGCCCGAGTTAATAGAAACACAGAAAATGAGAAATAATGAGAATAATCAGAAACACAAAAATGAAAAATAAAAAAAATAAAAAAAAAAAAAAAAAAACAATAATCGGCAACCCCCACTCAGATACCGTCAGGCATCATCTGCCCGATTGGACGCCAATATGCAGAATCCAGGGCCCAGGGACGTCAAATCCCAGACTCGTTCTGTCATTCCGCCCCCAACCGGATCCGATGCTCTGGCTGGGATGGGGACATGCCGAGCTCATCATCTACATCACCCGTCGTTTCACGTCCAAAGCCCCAAAGATGATCAAAGCCCCAAAGATGATGTATCAGATGCCCAACAGCCCTAAAACCAAGATAGGCATGAGAAGCAGAGAAGGACGGGGCAATAGCCGCCCAGGTGGATTGGGCTGAAGGATCCGGTGTGTCACGATTCATGACTACGCCCTTCATGTCCAGCCCTCGAGTCGGATCGCGGATGATGCAATTGTGTAATATAGGGCTTCTCGGCCTGATATCTTGATGCCTTGTGCACCTCGGTATATAGCCCCCAACTAGAAGCCCGGTTGACCGGCCCGGGGAACTAGGTGCATTGCGAGGGCTGACTTGGATGTCTGATACTTGGTTCGAATGTAGGTGGGTGTATCGTGATGTTTCTAGGTAGTTGGGCTCAAATCCTGTCAGTGTCGAGTATTGGGGCTTCGCCGTCCCGTGCTGTCAGCTGACCCTGAATTCATCGTATACCGGGAAACACGTCTGAGGATGACACGACGTAGTGGACTGAGTGTGAAACACCGGTGCAAGTCATCCCAAATATAGCACGAAGAAAGACTTTTGTCGGTGTCACTGTCCTTCCGACGACGCAGGTCGCGCCATGGAAGAGATTGGGATTGTGACTGCGACCAACATCCCGGTTGCGATTGGCAGGACCACGAGACTTACAGTTCGGACGGAGGTTGGGCCGAGGGAACGGATGAGGCTGAGACAAGGCGTCGCACGAACTCGAGAAAACTGAGGTTATCATTGGAGGTCTGCCCTCGAGAAGAACTAAACTACATAAACACACGCTGGTCATAGAGTCATGTCATGTCGGGCCCGGGATGATGAGTACGAATAGTACCATCACCATCACTAAATAGAAACACGGCAAAGGAACCAAAAAAAAATAGAAAAAGGTGGGACTCGGGGTTATTGCTGGTGGCCGCTTATATTTGGCCTGGATTTGGACGTCAGCATCCAATCTGGGGTAATCACTGGAGAGGCACTTACTCAACGTCATGCTCATGTTCACATCTGTGCTCTCCACCATATGCATAAACTCTTCGAAGCTGATCTTGCCGTCGCCGTCCTGGTCGGCTTCCATGATTGTCTTGTCGACAATCTGCTGCAGCTGGATGTCCTTCAGGTTGTTACCGACCATCATCTTGAGCACGATGAAAAGCTCGCCGTTGGAGATATATCCGTCGCGGTCGATATCGTAGACACGGAAGGCGAAGCGCAACTTCTCCTCCTTGTTACCCTTGGAGCTGAAGGCCGACAGACCAGTAACGAACTCCTGGAAATCGACGTCGCCACCACCGTCCTCATCGAAGATGGCGATCATTCTGAAATAAACCCAGTATTAATTATCGTCCCGCGATAGGCGCCCTGCGAGGACGTTCAAACGAACCTGGTGGCAAGCGGGTTGGAAGAAATCTGCGGTAGGGAGAGGAACTCGTCTCGGTCGATAGTGCCGGAGGCGTCCTGTCGATGTCATGTTAGGTTGTAATGTGATGTGTATACGGATGCAGATCCCGGCGCACCTTATCAAGCTTCATGAAACGTTTCCGCAGACGATCCACTTCATCTCGGTTGACTGTTCCCATGTGTCAGCCCTGTCTCAGATTCGGTGCTACACAGCTTCAAGAGTTCCTAAAGACGGGTCGGACGCACAGTTGGAGGTGGAAACGATGTTATCGAAGAGCTGAGAGGTGCCCACGGAGCCGCGGCGACGCTGGGCGTTATGCATGGCGGCGGCGTTGGGCTCGGGGGACTGGTCCATGGTGGCGGTAGAAGGACGGTAGAAGGGCGGTGAGAGGGAGCAAAGAGGTGGTGGTGACGAGATAGTGTAAAGCGGAAAGTAAGAACAGAGGGAGAATAGGGAATCACAACCCTTAGACGAACAAGGGCAAGGAAGAAGGTAAATGTGGAGAGACTGACGATATCATAACAGAGAACCAGAGAAAGCAATCTGATAATGCCCAGCCCCGCACTAGCCGCATTGGGCGTTACAAGCGAGCCCCTGAGGCCGTGCACTGCGCAGCACCGCTCCAAAACAGGCGGTCGCCGGGTGACATTACAACGTCAACCCAACCGCCTGCCGCGATCCCCTCACTTTTGTCCCGTCATTTTCTCCCCTCCCCCATCCGTTTTCATCACAAAAATACGTCTACGAGGAAGCGCATGATCTGACCTTTCGATCGACCTCCATTTTATCCCCCTTCCGCCCATGGTCGTTGCTCTATTGCGCGGCCCGACGCTATGACTCGGTACGGGGGCCTGGGCCGAACGCGCCCCAAAAAGCTCACCTCCAAGGCCTCAATCCCCATTGTTCGGGAGGATGAGATCGATGTACTAGACGACGAGCTCCAGGCAAGTCTACAACAGATCGAAACCGGCGTGGAAAAGGCCGAGGAGTCCGTAAGTCGTCTGCCCCTACGCTAATTTTAGCCTCATCCCTGCATGAGGTCACGTGATAACATCACGAAAGCGACACGAAATTTTCACGATGCTGACGTTGGCGCCGCCCTGTAGGAATTCCATTTGCAGGTTGCCATTAACCTCACTGCCCAAGGCAAGGTTAATGACGCGCACATTCCCACCCCCGAAACCATCCTCAGTAACCTGCGATATGACGAGTTATACCCGCCCCACTTCTCGCAGCCCGCGACGTATATCAGGTTCTCCTCAACAGTCGAAGACTGCTGCGGATGTCCGTATAACATGACGGAGGAGGATGATGTCTTCCTTAAGATCTTCAACTCCAAGCGGGACCCGTCACAACAGTGTTCTGAAGATGACTTTGAGGCCACCATGAACTTCTTCGAGGAGACCGCGCAAACGAAGCAGCCCTATGCAGCTGTGGATAGCCCGCCCGTGCTTTCATTCGCAGACATGGAAGAGGCTATGGATGCCGCTGTAGAGGAAAGCGTAAAGCGATTTGCCAAAGACATCTACGAGCATTGGAAGTCACGCCGAATTGAGACCGACAACCACCCGATAGCGCCAAGTCTCAAGGTATGTCGAACAATGCTGTCAGATCATGCGCGCAAAAATGTACACATGCTGACCCCTTTGCAGTTTGAGACCGGTCAAGATACCGATGACAGTGACCCGTATGTCTGTTTCCGTCGGCGTGAGGTCCGCCAAATTCGCAAGACTCGTGGCCGCGATGCCCAGAGTGCCGAAAAGCTTCGGCGCCTTCGTAAAGAGCTTGAAGATGCACGGCAAATCGTTGCGCTGGTGCGCCAGCGTGAGGTTGCTCGCAAGGAGATGATCGCGATGGAGCGGAAGCTTTTCATCGAGCGTGCAGAGGTTCGCGATATGAAGCGCAAGCTGAACATCAAGGACGACGACGAGGATCTCATCAATCAAAAGGTAATTGATTGCCGCCCCAGACAAGTCGCCCATTGAACATGCACTGACTCATTCCCCACAGCCCAAGAAGAAGCCCGAGTTCCAACCGGGTCGTCCCAATGCTCCTCAACTTCGCCTGCCTCTCAAGCCCGGTCTCCAGGGCGCAGAGGATTTGCAGTTGCTGGAGGATGTCCAAACCGAGAAGGAGAACGAGATCTTGCGCGATATCAAGGCGAATATCACCAAGCACATCAAGTGGAACGAGGGCTATGTGGATCTTACCCGAGCACCTCTCTCTCCATCCCCAGAGCGAACGTTCGACACAGCAGCGTTCCGACCCGCGTTCACAGCGCAACTCCCCACTCCCCCATCATCAGAGTCTTCTGGCGATATGATGGATACCGCATTAGACTTGACGAGCCCACTTCACTCGCGCGATAAACTTGCCTCGCGAGCCTTAGAGATACATGGCGAGCCCCACCGCATGCCCTCATTCAGGCGACGCGTGGGCCGTGGAGGCAGGCTGCTAATCGATCGCCGCAACCTGGCATCACGCTGTAAAACCGAGCTGGATCCGCTCAAAGCAGACCGGTTCAAGTTCGATCAGGAAGACTCCGACGACGAACCCATCCATGATACAGATCCGTTCAGCATCCAGATTATGCAGCATCGTGCCATCACAGTGGCCAAGGTGCGCGAACAAGCCGCAGTGGCTGCCCAAGCTCATGCGCAGGCGCAAGCTCAAGCAGTTCAGGCGCAGGCACGACGATTGCAGGGTGATCAGTCTGGGACACAACCTGGGCCCGGTGCCGTTGCCGCGTCCGAAGCCTGAACGACCCCTTTTGTTTTTGTTTTTCTGTGTTCGTTTTTTCAGCATTTGGCGGGCGTTTCGTGTGTTGCTTTCGACATCCCTTCGTCGCAGTTCCCCCATTTCTTCCACCCTTGTAGTTTTAGTACCACCCCTCATGTTTTGATGATCTCGGCGACGAAGGGATTTGACGGAGCCCGACCTTTGTTCCTGTTTCCTGTTTCCTGTTTCTCCTTTCCGTACCCCACCTCCCTTCTTGCTCCCTCCCCCTCATCCTTTTCCAACGCAAATCGCGCTCGGCTTGCTGGTCACTCTCTGCCAGCCTGTCGATGTTCTGCACTTGTTAGTGTACATATTATCTTTCCACGGGGGACGAGCACGGCCGCTGGAGGCCTTTTGTATGATGGATAACCGAAGTTATGATGCCTGTGATGATGGGAAAACGGGAGAAAGGCAGAAAAAAAGACTTCCAAATCTAGCAGAAATATAATCACTTATGCAGTAATGCAAAACTTTTCGTCGCTCGTATCGAGTCGGTTGGATGACAATGTCGCTGGTAAAGAGAAAAAGATGCTCGCTGGGTGTGTATAATCGGTTAGACCCGTGCAGACTTGGATTGTCTCGAATCATGGTCCCCGTTAGCGGAACGCTTCAAGGACCCGTTGATGGCAGAAGCGTTGAGCATGCCCTGGATAGATTGCAGGACCTCCTTCTCGCCGATGCGGACCTGGAGGGCCATCTTCAGACGCCGGGATGAACCTTCCAAGGCGGCGGGGGCCTGCGGGGGAGTCAAGCTTGACAGGAGCTGCATGTCGTGGGCGAGTGAAGTAGCGTATTGCGACTGTTTCGTCTGGAGGACCTTGTAGAGAAGGCCGGCCTGGGGAGTGTCCATAGACGGCTTGGGAGGCTTGTTCTTTGAGCGGCGCTGCTCGAATTCCTCTGGAGACTGGCAGAGCGTGGTGAGCAGGGCGACAAGCTCCATGGGGAGAATGTCATCCAATTTGGAGTTGGGCAATGGACGGGGAATCACGTATCCATCGTCAAGAAGGTCGTGCTGCTCGAGATATTCAAGTCTGGGCTGAGACTCAATATCGCTGTTGGGAAGACCAGCTGCTTGGCAGATGTCTGCAAGAGAAAACTCGATCACGTCGAATTGGGCATAGTTATCTGTCACGTAGCCGTATCGACGGAGAAGATCGGCACGGGGAATCTCTCCATAGTCGTTGAAGATTTCTTCACCCTCTTGGATGGGCTTGATGGCTTTCATGACCAGAGCCTCCTCTTCCTGATAGAGGCGGGCCTAAACCAATTGTGAATATTCGTCCATATTAGGAAATTTAAATCAAAACTCACGTTGTTCTGGTCCGCATCCGCATTGAGCAGATCAGCCAACGGGACCATGCCCTTGGAGAGCTGCTCTTCCTCATCGTCGGTCATATAACCATCATTCTCATCCTCGGGCTCATCATCGTCGTCCTCGGACTTCTCAATATCAAAAGCATACGCCATGATAAGCGACCCCATCACGTGCGCCAACTCAAGTAGCGCCGCCGTTCCAGCCTCACCCTCATACGAGGAAAGCCCATTGATAGGGGGGAAAAGGTTCGGGTTCGCCTTGACAATAGGCACAATAGAACCGAGAATAGACTCATCAGCACCCTGCTTACCGATCTTGTCAACAATGGCACTAGCCTGCAATTCCGCCAACTCCGACTGTGACCAGAACATAAGCGTATCGAAACGAGTCGGCAGAACACGGAAATAAGGTGTCCATCTTGACTGATTACCTTGCAGATATTCATAGATCATCACAAGCATGAGAGAGAGCCACGGGCCGAGGGTTTCGACATCCTCAGGGAGCAGGGTCTTCAGCTGAGAGTTTTGGACAGCGAGGATGAGGGTACGCGGGATTGAGAAAAGCTCTTCGCCCTCGGAAATGCTGGATCGGGCCACTATCATTTCAAAAAGAGGCTGTTAGAAAAGCGTCCTCTTGGGTGCTTTTTCACTGCACGCTCCACCAGGCTGAAATGTGTGTTGTGGGTAGAGGGGTTGACTTACCAACACCTCGGCCTGCGCCGGTTGCTCTAAGGTCTGCGAGGAGTATCTTCGGGTTGACCTTGACGCCTGGGTTTGCTTCAAGCCAAAAGACAAATTCGTTTGACTGTTGCTGGAAGCTTTGGGAATCGGGAAAGTGGGCTGAAGAGGACATAGTGATTATGGCCTTGTGAACAGGGAGGGAGGGAAACAGGTGGCCAGTGACTGTATGTAGACAAACATACAAGACGAGGGCCGTGAAAGGAAAAAGGGAAAGGAAAAGAGGAGGGAAAACAAAAGAGGCAAAAGTAAAAGTAAAAGAGAAAAGGGAAGTAGATTGACAGCTGGTTCGGAGAAACGGGAGTGCCGCTTTTAGTGGCCCGATAAGTTTGATAACGAAAACCATGTCCGACACTTTTTATTCTGCGACTTGGATTCATCCCACACGATACACGCTTGAAACGCAGTCACCATGATCGGAATTGGTATGGAAGGCTCGGCCAACAAGGTTGCCATTGGCATCATGCTGCACCCGGAAGACGGCAGCGAGCCGAAGGTCCTCGCCAATGTCCGTCACACATACAACGCCCCACCAGGCCAGGGTTTCCTACCCAAGGACACGGCGCGACACCATCGTGCGTGGGTGGTACAACTAGTAAAGGACGCGCTGAAGGAGGCGAAAGTGACAGTGGACGATGTGGACTGTATCTGCTTCACGCAGGGTCCTGGCATGGGTGCCCCGCTACAGAGCGTGGCTATCGCGGCGCGGATGATGAGTCTGCTTTGGGGAAAGAAATTGGTCGGAGTGAACCACTGTGTTGGACGTATGTTGCTTATAAGATCCCTCTAGAATTATAAAACATAAGCTGACTCGACTAGATATCGAAATGGGCCGTCTGATCACCGGTGCCTCGAATCCCGTCGTCCTCTACGTCTCCGGCGGCAACACACAAGTTATCGCGTATAGTTCCCAACGATACCGCATTTTTGGCGAGACTCTCGATATTGCAGTCGGTAATTGTCTGGATCGATTCGCGCGCACACTTCATATTCCCAATGATCCCTTCCCCGGCTATAATATCGAACAGCTTGCGAAGCAGGGCAAGCGGCTAGTGGACCTCCCATACGTGGTAAAAGGCATGGATTGCTCTTTCTCCGGGATTCTTGCGGCAAGTGATGGACTGGCTGCGACATACGGGTTAGGCGGTTCGGAGCAGGCCAAGCTAGACGCGGAGAAGAGTGCCTCGAATGCCGAAGGCCTAGTTCAAGACCCAGATGCTAAGCCTACTCGTGCGGATCTCTGCTTTTCACTACAAGAAACTGTGTTTTCAATGCTTGTGGAGATCACGGAGCGTGCTATGGCGCACGTTGGCTCTAAGGAGGTCCTTATCGTTGGCGGAGTGGGCTGTAATGAGCGATTGCAGGAGATGATGGGAATCATGGCTCGGGATCGTGGCGGCAGTATTTTTGCCACGGATGAACGCTTCTGCATTGATAATGGTATCATGATTGCTCAGGCTGGAATGCTGGCGCATAAGATGGGCTTGAATACTCCGCTGAAGGACACTGTCTGCACGCAGCGCTTCCGCACGGATGAGGTGTGGGTGAAGTGGCGGGATGATTAAAATGGGGGTTCAAACGATCTATTTATTATGTGTTACGAAATGAGCATATCCAGGTCCAGCATCCTACATGGAGTTCGGCCAAATGTTTTCCAAATGTTTCGGGATTCTTGATCCGTTGACTGAGTTCAGATTAATCACTTTGAAGTAAAGCTGTAAGACCTGTTCTGAACAGGGTCGGAATAAATCTGGTGTGAAAGACACGTCCGAACTCCTACAAAGCCTCCCATTCAAGCAACGCCCTGGAATATCATGCAATATGTGAGCAATGCTCTCTCATTCTTTCAACATCCCCGTATTTCTGAATAGAGTAGTTGGTATGAGTAGCGGTTAATTCTGCAAGATTGGGTGCATTGTATGCTGGACTGATCCAGCAGGGGATAATGTGTTGGTACCCGGGGGTGTGTCCATATGCGTGGTGCAATGTAGAGTCTTCTACAATGATGTCGCAGACTGTACGCAGGGGAAGAGAGTCGATTTATGTGTCGGGTGTTGCTCACTCTCCGGTGATATGGCTGGTGGGTTTGTACAAGATGGATGTAACATACTGCAGAACGTCAGAAATCTGGATGGAGGAAGCATAACAAGTTGTCTTACCTTTCGCTTGTATCTGGTCGTGACACTTGTAGCAAGAACACCATTCTTGATGCTGCTCGTGGCAAGGTGGTTCAAGACAGTGTGGTTGGGGTAGTTCAGAACACTGCTGTCATCCTTGGTCGGGGTCGTGCTATTGAGAATCGATTTACCCAAGAACAAAGGCAGACTCGGAGGGGTCGCAGTGTCCCCGATGACATTGGCAGCTTGAATATAAGCTGGGTGGTCCTCCTCCAGGTCCAGGTCAGCGAGGAACTGGGGAATGGCACTGCCAAAGTCGCCTGGAGGAACTTCTTCTTCGATCTCTTTCTTCGGAGGTACATCGTCCTCTGGGCCAAGTTTGGAACTACTCTGCTCTGACTGAGAAGTGCGGTCCCCGGGGGTAGCGGAAGCCCTGTCGCTCTCCCGGGTGGCATCATCTGCGCTGATTTCAACGTAGTTGACCAGGTGGTTCGTAAAGTCGACAGCGGTAGGCAGAGTATCTGAGGCGCGCATTTCTCCGTCGACAATGAACTTCAGGTGATGTGTGCCGGGTCGCAGATTCAGCGTTGTCGACATAACGGAGCCACTCTCGCTAGTTTATATTAGCCATGCGCCTCCAAATTACAACCGGAATAACTCTCAAAGACGGATAGCATACCTTCTGTGCAGCTTAAATTTCTTTTCCCAGTTGACGAACGTTCCGGTGACATAGACCTTTTGTCCGGGCGCATTCCACTCGATGACGGTGGGCACAGCCTTGCCGATTCCGCTGGCAGAATACGGCTGGAGCTCATCACCACCCTCGTCTCCTTCTATAGTAGTACTGCTGCGGTCGGTAGTCTCGGAACCCAAATGATTGTCCATCACGCGGTCTGTAGGCATTGATTGGATATGGGAGTCTTCCGGGCCCATGATTGGAGAGCCAGGAATAGTGTTAGCATCGCCAATGGGCAATGGCAGGCGCGGGGGACGCTGTAGGTGTTGTGAGGCACTATAGTACGAGTTCATGGGTGGAGCGGAAGGTGCCATCGTATCGCGCTCTGCGGACTGTCGCGAGACAGGGACCTGTACCGGGTTGGAGGTGTCTCGCGAGGGAATGTCTTTGCCTTGCGAATACTCGGATCTCCTGTCATCTGGTCTTTCGGGTCTAACCGGTCTTCCTGCCGGAGTATCGCCGGCATTTCGGGACTGGAGCCGCTGTTGGGCGGTGCTCTGGTAAGCTGCAGGGTGACCGGCGGCTGTCTCTCTGGTTGCGGAAGGGTCGGCTGCAACGGCCTTCTGTGTCGGGATTGCGTTGAGAGAGGGGCGACGGACTACCCTTCGGTCGCCAGGGGCATGGGGAGGGATATGGTCCGGCGGCGCTTCGCCGGCCTTGGAAGGGTTGTTACCCATTGAAGGCGGGGTAGAGGGCGTGGATTAGGAAGGAGTCGGTTGCCGGGGGAAAAGGATGTTCGGCGAAGAGTAAATTGAGGACAAAAGCCGCTATGCTAGCAGCATGGAGCCGAAAGGAGCGAACAAGAGAAGATGGTCGCTGCACCTGCCTCAACGTTGTAGGTCGGATGACGCTGGAGATCGAATCGGGCATGCTAGGGCTTAGGGCTAGCGGTTATAACTCGGCTTCCCCGGATTCTTTCCCCTGGAGCTGGAGTTCTGGACCTCTTCTCCATAGCTTGGACCATGGATGGGGGTTTGGCCGTCGATGGCCTGCTCCTGGTACTTGGCATGCTGTTCTACCTCTTGAAACGACTTGTATTCTATCTGTTGTACCTCCTCCATCTCTTGGCCTCCCCGCTGCTTTATCTGGGACGTGGCCTTCTCTGGGTAGTGTTGCTTCCACTTCGTTTCTTGGCGAAGTTCGAGGTAAATATCTGTCTCTCTTCTCATTTGATGGTATTAGAAGCTCATGCAATTACAGACTATTCTTTATTTCATGACTGGAGCGGTGCTCACAGGAGTCACTGCAGGCCTAATCCTCTATTATATGGGTGATATCTTATCGCAGCTCCTGCGACTCCCATCCACAGACTCAGAGCCCGCTCCCACCGACCTTAAAGAGAAACAGGAACCTCCATTTGATTGGGAGACCAGATGGCGGGATCATTATCAGTCCTCGACTATTCTAGAAGAAGACGAGCCCAGCCAAAGCTCGGAAGAATTCAGAGATTGAACATGTACGAATAGTAAACAACTCGATTGATGAGCTCAATTGTTTCGGTGTTCATGTTCCACAGCGAAGATGTTAGTATCGAAGCCGCCCGTTCTTGTGCTGCACTGGTGTACTTGCAGACGGTCAAGAGATGTCAAGAAACAATCAAGAATAAGTCTACAAATGAGTTCAAGGAACATACGTTGGTTGATAGGACACAAATACAGTCTGGGTGATGGCCTCACAACCTATTCGCCCTTAGTCGTTGAGGAATGTATTGACATCAACACCTTTTGCGATACCCACAACTCCCTTTCCATTATTCGAGGCCTTTACATCATGAATCTCCTGGCGAATTTCCCCCCTGCTATTATCGCAATTGATGAGACCAACAAGAAGTCTACCACCATCGCTCATATCAATCTTGCTAATTACCTGCCCAGTGCGAATCTGATGAGCCTCAGCAAGCAAGCCCTCCAGTAGCTTCCTGGAGTCGTCGAGTGTAGCACGTTGATCTTGAAGCTGCTCGATCACCTCAACAGAGCCACCGTTGCCATTGTGCGCAAGGGAGAGTTTTGGGAATTTCTGTAGCGCTCTTCCCACAATCTTGTCTTGTTCGTCCAGTTCGATCATATCTTGGGATATCTCCATTTCCTTGGCTTCAAGCTGTATTTGAACCGCATCAGTTTCAGTGGATTTTGTCGCTATCGAAATTCTTGAGAGGGAATTAGAACATCTGGTGTTATCGTACGGCTGTACGCACAGCAGGACAACTTACAATGTTGCAGTGCTGACCGCTGTGTTCATGGTAGACTTATAGCGGTCAAGTTGATCACTCAAAGCCTCAATAGTCCCTTCAGCGAATAGGCCGATACGAACACGATCCCACCAGTGAATTTTATCGTCAGAGTGTCTGGTCCACCGGTCTAGTTTTAGGCGGAATTTATCGCAAGCTTTTTCACAATTGGTGACAGCCAACTGCAGCGCCTTCTTTGAATCTGGCGAGAGATTCTCAAGTTGGGAGCCCTCTTGCGCATTGTTGATTGCCATGAGAACGGCCTTCACAGCGGTAAGCTCATCACGAAGGTCAGCGATTAAATCCGGAGCGTCTTTGATGGCGTTGATATCGTGAATCAAAGTATTGACGCTTTGTACGGCTGCGCTAGCAATGCCCAGAGTGCTGGCAAGTACACTCAGTGGATCCATGTTCGCGACAATATCTTGTATGTGTGACTGGATGATTGCTGTTAAAGTGACAAGGCTAGATGGGTTATGAGAGAATGCCTCTACCCTCGAGTAGCGTGATATTCACCTGGTCGCTGTGCCGACATTATGAGACAAATACGATCTCACTGCAGGAGGTGGCTGGACACAGGCAAAATTCTCGACTAGTTGAACGATAGAGAGTCAATCGCCGAATTGATTGGTTGATTCTGAGGCGAACACGCGGGAATCCTCTATACTGGAAATTTTGCCCGACGGGTCAGCAACGGGCCAATTATTAGATTGGCTTGTCCATTCTCCAATGAGGTGATGGTGAATTCGGCTCAATTGGGACGATGTAGTGGTGATCCCCTATCATGGTACGGTATTTGGTCCACGCGCCAAACGTGCAAATGTTGTTCATCCGTCCCGGGAGGTTTATAGGCACGCACTGGACTTGTTCAGTCAAGCCTGGAAGGATGAGAAAGCTTGATTTTTCACTTTGAACGTGCTTTACAGTATCTATACCAAGCGTTTTGTAATCTTGCCTTACACCCTCGGCTTGATTGTGACTGATCATGAGGTGGCGCGGGCGCGCCTGTCTTTACTAACAGGTCCACAGAGACTACGTCTGTGGCTGCTGTTCTCAGGTAAAATACCAGGATGGCTAATCGAATGTTTGTAAAACCTCACTCAAATACAGTGGCTGACGATGAGGGGTCGGATGGTCAGAGACGGTCAACTTTCATTTAGTGTTCCCTCCAACGGCCCCTCTACACACGTTCGTCGGATCATAGGTTTTTCTTTTCAGATAATCTTATCCTCAAGGAGAACTGGCGATCTGCATATCGATGTCGAAGGCTCCCCTCGATGCTTGTGACAGGGAGATTGGGGTCTTGGACGAGTCAAAGGAGGAGCCGCTCGCAGGTCCATCCAAACGTCCCGAAAAAGCCGAAACTCAAGAGTCAGAAGATCCAGAAATTACGGAACTAGAAAAAGCGATCAAGATCGTTCAAATATCGAATATCAAAGCCGAGTCCAACGCAAGGGTATTCGCAGGATACAATGATAATAGCCAAATCCACCACACTCATCATCACCAGCATATAGGTATGAACAAGACTAGGATTCTTGAACTTGACTGATGGCAAATTTTTTGTTAGAACAACCTGAGTCCCGCCCGGAGCCTCTGTCAACTACCCCGTTTCCACATGATCCAGACTTCATTAGTCGGGATGCCCTCAAACAATTACACCAGAAAACTTCTGTGCCGGGGTCCAGAATAGTGCTTTGGGGGCTCGGTGGTGTAGGGTCAGTTCAGTGTGCTTAAGGTCAAAGGTGAGATCTGATGCTGACTATCTGCTAGAAAAACCAAGCTTGCCATCGAGTTCACTCACCAAGTCCGACAGCAATCGCCGAATACCTGGGTCTTTTGGGTCCACGCAAGCAGCGCAGGGCGCTGTAAAACTAGTGTCGAAGAACTGGCGGAACGAGCCAAGGTTCCCAGACGCCATGAACCAAATGTCAACATTTTCCAGCTTGTCGGAAACTGGCTAAGAGATGAAAATATCAAATGCGTTCTGGTTCTGGACAATGTTGACGATGATGCGCTTCTATGCATACCTTCCAATAGCTCAGATGGTCCCACACAGCCCCCCTTGAGACACCTTCTCCATATCCCAAATGGCTCTGTTATTGCCACAAGTCGAAACAAAGGGGTAGCTCTGAAGATTACTGAGCGCAGGAATCTCGTCGAAGTTCCACCGATGGAAAATCCTGAGGCCATGGATCTGCTGAAAATGAAGTTGGATACACATTCCGACGACGATGAAATGGCACACCTAGTGGAAGTGCTTGAATTCATGCCCCTGGCAATTATCCAGGCCGCAGCTTATATCTCACATCTCTCACCGCGTTGCTCGGTGTCGCAGTATCTACAGGCGATTCAAAAGAGTGATCATCAAGCGGTGCGGCTTCTCAGCCACGAAGCATCACTTCTCTATTCGGACTGGGAGGCCAAAGGCTCTATCATCCTCACATGGCAGATCTCGTTTGACTACATTCGGGAGAAATCACCGTCAGCAGCAAATTTACTTTCTTTGATGAGCCTTTTTGACCGACAAGGGATTCCGGATGTTCTTCTTCAAACTCGAAGAACGATAGAGCTAGATGAAGATCTACATCTGGTCAAGTTTGAGGATGGTACTAACGAAGGCGACGAACTTGCCACACATGATCCTGAGCGTTTTGAAGAAGATGTCGCTAAACTCCGCGACTTTTCACTGATCACGGTTGAGGAAACTGAGGAGGTAGTCACTATGCATCGACTTGTGCAACTCACTGTGCGCATATGGTTAAAAACTCATGAGCGACTGGAAAAGTACCAAGGAAGATTCATCACGACACTTTTGTGCTGGTTCATAGTCACTGAGGAGCCAGATGATCTGGAGAAGACAGCCTGTCGCCTTGTTTTCCCTCATTTACTATCCGCCATGACACAAAAGCCAGAATCAGAACAGTCATTACGACAATGGGTCGTACTACTTGATCGAGGTGCAGAGTATGCGGAAACAAATGGGAATATTCAAGTATCAGTAGAAATGGCATTGAAATCAAGGGCGCAGAGACTTAACATGTTTGATGCGGAACACACGGAGACCCTCCGTGGCAATCAACGTTTAGCAAAGTCACTCTGTGCCGAAGGCCGGTTTGAAGAGGCAGAGGCCCTCTATTTCCATGACTTGAGGATTTACGCAACAAAATTTGGAGAGGAAGATTGCGAAACTTTAACAATCGTGAGAAACCTGGCAAATGTGTATTTCGAACAGGGTCGATGGAAGCTGGCAGAGAATGTCTTTGAAAAGGTTTTGGAAGCTTGCAAGAAAACGCTCGGCGAAAACCATTCCGACACATTGTCAGCAATGTCGGGCTTAGCTTTGACTTATGCCAACCAGGCAAGATACAAGGAAGCTGAAGAGATTGGAACGCTAGTGATGAAGATTCGCCAAAGACAGCTTGGCTCGGATCAACTTGACACGCTAGAGAGCAAACATAGGCTGGCGTTGATATATCATGGCCAAGGTCGATTAAGTGATGCCGCAAAGCTCTTCACGCAGGCTCTTGAGTCGTTTATTAAAAAGCTGGGCATCCAACACCCCGAAACACTGAAATGTTTATCAAACTTGGCGGTGACATACCGGGATCAAGGCTGCTGGGAGGAAGCCGAGGGGCTCTTGGCGCGAGCAGTGTACTTATCTGTCAGAATTCTAGGCGCAGAGAATCCTGTCACGCTAGCGACAATGGGAGAATTGGCATCAACATATGCCAAACAGGGCCGACTAGAGGAAGCAAAAGACATGGGGGAGCTAGTGATGAAGACTTGCAAAAGGATTCTAGGTGAGGATCATCCCGCCACGCTAGAGAGTAGAAACAATCTAGCGTCGACGTATCAGGCTCAGCGTCAGTGGGAGAAAGCCGAAAACCTCTTGACGGAAACAGTGGAGCTCTTTATCGAAAAGCTGGGCGCGGAGCATCCTATGACGCTAGCAAGCATGGCCAATCTGGCGTCGACGTGGTTTGATCGGGGTCGATTTGAGGACGGCGAGAAGCTTTTAATGCAAGTGGTGGAACCATTTATAATGAGACTCGGCGAGGATAATCCTGATACACTGGTGCTCATGTGCAATCTGGCGTTCATGAGAAGGTCCACGGCTCCTCGAGATGCAATTGAGATCTTGAGACACTGTGTAGGTAAGTTGGACCTAGCATTGGGCCCTGCTCATCCTCACACAGTCTCCTTTACTGCGACCTTGAAGGAGTGGGAAATTGAAGGAGATATCGATTAAAATCCAAACAAAGTCCATTTTCAAGGTTAATCACCCGGTCAAGTATTAAATGTTAATGATTGGTGGTTTTTGCAATTCAATTTCTATGCTGTTCTTATCGACATTTTGATGACCTGATCAGCTGGAGTTTCTGTCGATACCAGAGAGATCACTCAAGAACATATTTCATCAAAATTCTAACACATTGATGCTTAGATCCTAAATTAGACTCGCCAGGGCGGCTTCCAGATTGGACCCCACACAAACACGGAAGCGGGACAGTCCACGTCAGCCTCGGAACGCAATGGGTTAGTTTTTTTTTAGAAAGTAGATGCACTGGGTCAACTTAACATAGTGGGTTCGTCTAAAACACACGCTAATCAGGCCACACTAGTTACGCCACGCTGCGCAAAATTGTCCGCCCGGCAAAAGCCGAGCCTCGCGGGAGGGCCTTCACATCCTACGACGAATTTTTTCTTCTGAAGAATGGAGCCATAGCCAACTGTAGGGCTATCGCTCTGCCCATGATCTCGCAATTACCGGACACTAGTTCAAGTCGAACCTAATGCCCTTAGGGCCTCAATGATGGAAAAGGGGCGAAGGCTGATATGGGAACTCGTCAGGACGTTCCCGTTTGGCCCGCGCTACCACGGGGTTTCGCATCACCAGCAAGGTGAGAGCGAACTTGAACTTGTTACAGTTCACCCATCGAAATCTACTTCTGCATTCTCATTCAATGGCCGACAAAGACGATACCCGCCGCCATATGCGGAGCAGGTCGAGGGCACGATATCCCAAGAGCCCCACTGGATCAGGGGCGTCTATCTCTGTGCTCGCGTAGGAGCCTGTGTTCTTCTGATAAACGTGATCTCTATATCTGTGGCAGCTGGTCTTTCCACGAGATATAGCGCCAAATCTCAACTATCAGGCAGCAAGATCGTCTACGAAGGGAATTGTTCTGCCGTCAAAAATTGGGACACCGCTCTCCATTTGGTTATCAACGTTTTAAGCACGAGTATCCTGGGCGCTAGCAACTACTGTATGCAATCTCTTGTTGCACCGACTAGAGAAGAGATCGATGTGTGTCATGCCAAGGGCAAGTGGCTCAATATTGGTACCGCGAGCATAGGTAATTTGTTCAAAATCGGTCGACGTCGGGTTGTACTGTGGATTATCTTGATGATTACGGCTACGCCTTTCCACGTGTTGTATGTATCAGTGATCAGAGAATGACAACAAAGATTCAAAGATGGCTAATGCGGGCACCAGATATAATTCCATGACCTTTGAGTCGATTGCCACTAACGAATTCGGGATATATGTCGGACCGCATGATCTGACGGCCGACAACGTTATGAATTTGACCACTCCTATAATTGAAAAGTGCTTCGAGACAGCAGGGACTTATTACGGCTTTCGGAATTATACCTGGAGTGACTTTTCCTCGGAAATTGCAGCGGGGAATTTTAACCGTCTCAGCTTGGGTAAATGCGAGGATATTCTCGATGACTCAAACGCAGCGGGAACAAAAGCACTCATGGTTCTTGTCAAAGAGCTATCGGTGAAGGATGGAGGCAACTTGGCAGTTCGATTCATCTCGTATGGCGGTCTTCCTAATTCGAACGACGGGGATAGCTTGTCAGCCACAAATTCGACGAGCTCGGGGGAAACGAGGATTGTTGCCAATCTCTTGTATTCCAATGGTACGTCCAAGACTAGTGGAGAAAGTCAAAGTTTTACCTGCAATCCCGGCGATTCCTACTACTACGACGACGCACCCACCGACGATAAGTTCACCGTACAGGATTGCATACAAGTTTCCGCGGAGGAGAGATGCCAGCTGCTCTACAGCCCGACTATTTGCATAGTTGTTTCTCTCTGTGCGCTGACAAAAGTGATCGCGATGTTTTTCGCAGCTCGAGTCAGTTGTTCTCGGTCGATGCCTCTTCTGACTCTAGGTGATGCAGTGTCATCCTTCGTGACAAGGCCAGATCCCACCACGAGGGGGATGTGCTGGATGTCTAAAAGGGATGTCTCTCGCGGACTCTGGGGAACCTCCCGCAAATCGAAAAGCTCGAGCACATCTCTTGAACTCTTGGAACAGGACGGAACGGGTGACGTGATGAGACATAAGAAATTGGTGCGACGCAAGTGGTATATGCAAGTACCAAGCAAAAAGCGATGGGCGGGTACTCTTTTCTTGTGAGCCCTCCTTCAATACTTAACATTGGGAAATACTAACTTGACTTACTTAGATGTTCAGCGTCTCTCGCAGTAGCAGGGATTCTCATGCAAATGGCAACTGGGGACGATGATAGCCCACTCTCGGCAGACGTTCTTAGTGATTGGTGGAGCGACGGGATCAGTTCAAGCAACTACAACATCATTAGCCTGAACTTGAGATCTACTATGATCGCCTCGGTGATGTTTGCCAACTTACCACAATTGGTGCTCACCGTGTGCTATTATTGCTTAAACAACATTGTCACCGACATGCTAGCAGCCGCAGAGTACAACTCTTACGGTGTCACTCGCAAACCACTCAGAGTCTCGCGTCCCGTGAAAGGCAGCCAGCAAATGTCGACTTACTGGCTAAGTATACCTTATCAATATGGTGTGCCCCTGTTACTTCTGCACATGCTTCTACACTGGTTGATTTCGCAGAGCTTATACTATGTTTTGGTGATTCCATACGATACTCAGGGAGAGGCAGTTGATAGCCTTGAAGTCAGTTCTATTGGCTACTCTTCCTTACCAGTTTTCTTGGCAATCCTCGTGGCATCTCTGCTGGTGTTTCTCATGATGCTACTGGGCTGCAAAAGGTTCAAGTCCAACATGCCGCTGGCTGGTGCCTGCAGCGTTGCAATTAGTGCTGCATGTCATCCACCCCAGGGTGAAGATCTGGACACTGCAGCTCTGGGTCCGATCAGATGGGGACAAACCGTGGAACCGCCGAATTGGGCAATCGATCATTCAGATAATTCGTTTGATGATGATAAAGGTCATTGTAGCTTCACTGCGCTGGACACGGTGAATCCAACACTGAACAAGTTGTATGCTTAATCGTGATATAATTCAATGCATCTTTCAGAACACGAGTCCCAGGAGCGAAAGACTATAGTAGCAACAGTTCTGATATCGTATTTTCAACTCGAAATTCTTCCGATCGCACAAAACTCAGTATACCGGCTGGTCTTTTCAGAGATTTGAGCTAAATTCAAAAGGCAATACCAATAGCGACGTCTGATCGTCGGGGTCTACGCGAGTCAACCCTTCTGAGATTCGCGTGATTGCCAGGGTCGCGAAATTTTGGTCTTGAAGGAAGTTCTCTTGATATCATCTGTGTTCACAAAACTGCAAATCAAATTCAATTCTATTGTCCTCTTCTCGAAACCAATCTACCCACGCTACTCCACATTCGAAATATCATTGGCCCTCACAGATCTCATTCGATCAACGTCTGCCCCATGTACTGCATCTGATAACTCATCCGATGCGACAGAGCATCATCGTCAACTGTGTCCTTCCGACAATATCCCGGCTTGCCCAGATCACCAGATGAAAATGAATAGCACCGAAAACAGCGTGTAATGATAAAACGCCAAATTCTAACTCCTCCTGCTAAGATCATTCAATCCAGCTTTAAGGCGAGGAAGCAGCTCCGTGCCATAGCCAGTGCCCATAGAGTAGAAATTAAGGTCCGGGAAGTGGGGTAGGGCGGGTACGGATTCCCCAAGTGTCCGCTCGAACCGCTTACCCAGCTACTGCAGTCAGCCAAAGCATAACCGAGTCAGGTCTAGGCTATGTATTCACGAAAACAAAGAAACAAAGCACGAAGGGGCGACCGTAGATGCTAGTGATTGTTCCAGCGTTGACCCTGGTCTACATCCCGTGCTCACAGCTCGACGCAATCTGGACAATACACAGCCCATCGTTATAGCAAGACTGTGTCGCAACCGCCGCCATCAACGAACCCCCTCCCCCCTCCCCCGCCAAGATCCCTTCCCTACTATCTCATAGTGCATTAGTTTATAGCAGGCCCCGTGCCCCTGCAGGCATTACAAATCTATCCACCTAATCAAGCGTGAGGCCTGGACGGGAAATTCAATCTTCATTCAATTTGCCCAACTCCATCCTATTGCTTCTTCCACCATGGGACTTGACACCTTATCTGGGCAGGCTGTGACCCTCCTCTGCGGTCTCTTGGGCCTCTATATCTTCAGGAAGATCAAGACGTATGCTAGATTGAGGCAGTTCCCGGGACCTTCGTGGACCGGCATCTCGGACTGGCCTCATAGCATGGCGATGCTTCGGGGTAATTGCCACGAGTGGTACGCAGAAGCCAACAAGAAACATGGTGCGAGACATTTTCCAGGCATCTCCTACGCTTTGCATCTCTACCAGGGTGCTGTAACTCCTACAGCTAACATTCTCGATTCGAGCCAGGTCCGATCGCCCGTGTCGCGCCTCGAGTGCTGATCACGTCCTCTCCCGAAGTTTGGATGCATGTGAACAACAAGCCCGGCTATAAACGCTCCGATTGGTACTACAAAGCTGTGCGAATTGAGTACCGGAGGGACAATGTCTTCAGTCAGACGGATAACGGGAAACACGAGCAACGAAGGAAGCAGATGGCTCCGGGGGTATGATGTCTGCCTTTTCCTCTCCGACCCCCTACCTAACCAATTAAGCCAGTATAGACTGCTGACAGAGGATCATATTAAGTATTCTGGAAGGGAGAATACCCACCTTGAGAAGTCTGTGGATGAGCGACTCGAAGAGTTTCTGAACCTTATCCGCTCCAAATATCTCTCGTCCGACCGCCGAGTTGTGCCCATAGACCTAGCGAAGAAGGTTCAGTATTTTACACTCGATGTCATTAGCAGCGTCGGTCTCGGCAAGGCGTTCGGTATGCTGGAGAGTGACTGTGATGTGGATGACTACCTCCAATCGAGCGAAGAGGGACTTGCTATCGGCAATACCGCCCTCGCCATGAGCTTCAGCTGGATCAACCAGGCGCCCATCATCGGCAGATTTATTGCACCCTCACCTAAGGACAATAACGGCTTCGGTAAGATGATGGCCACATGCTTCCACCTCGTCGACGAGCGCGCTGCGAGCCCCACCGATGAACGATCCGATATGCTAGCCTCCTTCATGCGCCACGGCTTATCAGGCGACGAGCTGCGCACAGAGGTGCTAGAGCAGATCATTGCGGGCTCTGATACCACCGCTGGCGCCATTCGTGGCACTCTTCTGCATCTGATGACAAACCCCCGTGTCTACTTCAAGCTGCAGTGCGAGGTCGACGACGCCGTGCGCGGCGACCGAGCTCCGAACACAGGTGGAGGCCTTATCACTGCCGCCCAGGCTAGACAGCTTCCGTACCTTCAGGCCGTGGTTCGCGAGGCTCTGCGAGTCTGGCCGCCTGTTGCGAACATCTTCTCGCGCGATGTCCCGACAGGTGGAGACACTCTTGTCGTCGACGGTGAGAGAGTATTCCTGCCAGGCGGCGCATGCATCGGATACTCAGCGTACGCTATGCACCAGAGCGAGAAGATCTATGGCAAGGACGCAAAGGCTTTCCGGCCAGAGCGGTGGCTCGAGTCGGACCCTGCTATGTTGGCGGTCATGGTTCGGACCAACGACCTCATATTCGGTCATGGCAAATTCCAGTGTTTAGGGAAGTCAGTGGCCCAAATCGAAATCGGAAAGACGGTATTCGAGGTGAGTATGAGCAGTCCACATACCTGCTATCGTCTTCTTTCTTCTTAACGATGCGCTAACGGACCACCGACCGGACACAGCTCTTGCGCAACTTTGACCTGGCACTTATGAGTCCTACCCGTCCTTGGAATGCGCATAATTATCTTGGGCTTTTTGCGATCTCCAATATGCATGTGCAAGTGATGGAGCGAACGCCCTGTTCTCTCTGAACGAGTAAATTGCTGTTTTACTTCGTTTGGGGCCGGCCTCCGGCGACGATGTTATATGCCTAGCCGTTTACAGGAAGTGGAATATGTGGCTCGCAGTTAGACACCTGGAACCTCGATCAATCCCATCTTACTTAGCCACCTAGAACATTCCATATCTGTGAGTAGAGCGACAGATAGACCATCTTGACCCGTGCGTCCACACACATCGACGTGGTCTGCTCATTGTCTTTATCTAGAACAGATTTAGGTTTGTGCTATCTTCCGCAAGGCTAGAGAAGCTGAGCTAAATAGTCCACAAACAGCGTGGCATCCGTAGAATCGCGGAATAACACGTGAAAGATGACCCCATTAAGCATACAAAGACAGGATCTGATATCGCCGGTCACGGTGAAAACGTGATATTTTATCATCGGCCGCCACAGATCTCATCTCAATCAGCATTTGTCGCATATACCGCAACAGATCTTCCATCCAATGTGACAAAGCTTCATCTTCAACTGTCTCCTTCCGGCAAAATCCGCGCCTGCCCTTAGGGGTTTCAAAATTACACTGCCTCATTGTACCGAGAATGAAAAGCCTGAGCATCACACTTGAACATCTCACTAAGCAACCGCAGTCAGTATTTCACACATGATTCAAGACCTGATCGTTCCTTTGTTCTGGCCATTCAGCGCCGAACATTTATCCATCCATTTGGTGAACATCGGGTGGGAGGGGCATTGCTATGATCTGCCGCGCAGTCGAGAGTGTAGTGTAACGTCACGTCTGAGATTCCCTGGAAGGACCAAGAGGGCCAACCATCACTCAACCCGCCGATCGAATACGAATGCGAGACCTTTCTCCGGCTTAAGCTCAAAAACCCTAAATGGAGGCTTGTGTGAAGCTCAACTCCGCAGTCGCTCCAACTATTCGAGGCATCTTCGTGGCCCTACAAGAGGACACTGGGAATGTTAGACAACACTTTCAGGAAGAACTTTAAAATATGTGTTGCATCTAAACATATAAAAAATCAAATTAAAAGAGCGCAAGGGCCAAACTAGGATGTGTAAAGCATTATGAACATATATCTGGTGCCGCAGTCCATCCTATGGTGAACGATTGACGTCAATTTCGCCGACTTCAATAGCGAGATCTCCCAATATTCCTTTGTCCGAAGGAACAGACGCCATCACTTCATAACTCTCGTTGTCAACGCTGGCCAAATTAAACTGATTTCCAACGCGGTCCCAAGGTCCTCTCCAGTACACGGAAGTGATCCGACGCTCGTTGTGATAAAGGTCGAGCATACCCTCCACCCCCAACCCGAACGTTGCACTCCCACAGAACGACACCACGCGATTCTGACCAGGTCCGATTGATAAATTCTCAATATCTTCAGGGAGGATTATCTTGGGCGGATCACCTTCCTGATACGCTTGGCCACTACAATTCTCACCAGTGAGTAAATCAGTCACAGCGGAACGCAAGGTTCAAGGGAGAGTGTACCTGAGACAGATGAGATTTCTCAAAATAATTGTGCCTCCGGCCAGTTTGTTTTGTATATTCAAAGAAAACCGCTGGGTCACGGAAGAATCCATTGCCTACCAACTTCTGTCGGGAACTTTCTCGCTAGTAAATTTGATCAGATGTTTCTTTTGTCGTAGAGAAGGTGCTTCGGCCGTGGCAAGAAGAATTTAGCCGAGTACCCAACCCCCGCAAAAGCCATGTACTATATAATCAATTTTGCGGGCGCCGAGCGTAATTTGCTTGGATTACGTGGCCGCGAAAGTTTACCAAGGTACGAGCGATGACCGACTTGTCCAATATCATTGGTTGCTAGACCAAGTATCGCCTCTTGCGGTAAGTGGGGTCAAGCTCTACCTGCCAGATGCAAGTAGCTGTGGCGAAAAACAAGTGTACCTCTTGCCGTTCAAGTGATCGGAGTTCCTGAATAACGAGAACGAATACTAGTGGCGACTACGGACCTTTGGGACGAGCCAAGACCTCGTCATCTGAGGTCTAGTTAGGCAGCAACCACGATTGACGCAAGAGTCTTTTACACCAGAACCTCGAGAGATAATCGTGGCTCACAATATATAGACTTCAGAGTCATCTTCTAGACTTTTGAAGCTCGCCAGGCTACCACGAAAATCAAGGAGAGGACAGCTCTTCAATTCCGCTTTCCTAATTGTGATACCAAAAGACGACGAACAGATCACTTGATCCTATGAACTCGAAGCCTCCGACCCATATGCGTAATATACCATCGCTCTGATATGTTGGGAGGCACTTCTGTCGCAATGTTAGTTGAGTCCCTTGCCGGACCCTGCACCACCTCGATCCCATGGGATGCTACGCAGACGCTGTTCATTGTACTCAAGTATATCATAAACCTGATGCGAGTGCTCAGTCCTGATAACCACAAAGAGCTGGTCGAACAGAGTCTTTTCACGTTGCAAGCGATTCAGCTTCTCCCGTTGCTGCCCGTGGCTTGCTAGTGAGAAGGTGGCGAGCGAGTACTTCTCTTTACTTTCGTCGGAGGTGTTCCAAGAACATGTGATAGTTCCATCAGTAGACATCAAATTGCCGTCAAGCTCTAGCTTCTTCCACCATGGTTTTCTTTGGGTCAGAATGTTTCTGTTGTAGGAGCAGCCTTTGGCTTGGCAGGTCAGTTCTTGCTATACCCGGGGCGGTGGGGGCGGAAATTGAATGTTGGTGTGCTGGTCGTTTGGAATAGCAAGAATAATTCCGGCACAGTTGTCTGCCTGTCCATCGGCTGGAATATGTGAAACTTTCTAGATATTTTCAACGGGACAACAGTCGTGAGGTTGTATCGGTATATGAAGATCAAAAAGTTGTTTAGCTAGTTGGCCAAGAGCGTAACAAGTACAAAGTAACTTCATATTCAACAAATGAACCTATGTCCTACGTCAACTATTCAAAAACTTAGATCCCAGTCTCGGGAGTCAAGCACGCGGCATCCCCGGGCAAAACTCCCCAAACCTGCGCATGGCTTTTAAGAGGGAAACCGTTCAGCTACAAGAAAATCCGCGTCCACTGGAAGCACGAATGGAGGTCGTTTGTCGACAGTGATCACCTTTGGGAACTTAATGATTCATTGCGGTCAGCTATACAAGGCTCTACAGTGTCTTGCCTATAGTTCACTATTTATTCTTTATATACGCCGTTTCCGGCCCGTTCCGAGACGACAATAATTGCGTATTAAGCGATCAATAAATGGCAACGCACGTTATGGTATTGTTCAATGCTAGGAAATTGTGAGAGGATCTCAAGAAAAAGACGGGAAATACTTTCAATAGGGTGTCGATCCTTCTAGGTCCTTTTGAGAGATTCTGGAGAAGTTGAGAGAAGTGAGCTTGATATCGCCTCACGAGCCAAAATGTAGGAAGCTCTGCTAGAACTGCAGAGGCATTACAATGGTTTCGAAGTCGCGCACCGCGAGGGCAACCTATTTCATAATGCGGCCGGCAACTGGGCTCTGGATGGCCTCGATGAGGCCATTAGTCCGCTTTTAAAAAGCGTCTCACTCTATGAATATGTAGGTGGACATGTATAGCTGTGGTAGCATGCACTTTGCTTTGATAAGAGGTCAGTGTCCTATGAGTCTTTTCTCTCGTTGGAATATATATCTTTCACTATATTACTTAGTTTTAGCTTGCCGCCATCGGCGTGCCTCAAGTGGGTCCGTGCCCCACCAAGCCCCTTTGGCATGGCCCGGTGTTTCATTTATTATTACACCTGGGCACCCCCAAGGGATCAATTGTTCACGACCACCTATCTGGAGAACATTTTCTCTGTAATACACGCCATCCCCAACTCTCCCATGTCCGCGCCACCGAGTCGCGCGTGAACCACCCGCGCCGATTTCACTTACCTCTCAGGCGGGTCCGGGTGTTAGCGCCGGTGGGGAGCTCCAGGACCCTGCCAAGCCGACATGGTCTTTCCACGATCCCTGCTGCGTGCGCGCACACTACTGACCGCGTTGATCATCGCCTCATTCCTGACATGGGCTTTTTCACGCTGGCGCGATAATACCGATATTGATCTCCCCTCCGAGTACACCGATGGCGCGGGCCGGCCTGCATCAGTCAATATCGATCTAACGGCCGGGCATCAGGACTTTTGGAAGGCGTTTCATGGGTATTTAATGAGATACGCGCCTGGTGCGGATCCAATCATTGAGTATACGAAGGCTCCGACTGAAGGGTTCAATGCGAAGGATCCTAAACCGAGACCGGAATACTTGGTTGTCGCAGAGGATGATGTCGAGGCGATGAAGGAGGCGCATACGGGCTTCGTGAGTGCTGTTACTAGCTCGCCACCGCAATTGCAATATGTTCCTGGTACCAAGGGTCTGGTTTCCACCGCTGGTGGCTCTTACCTACCAGTGCTGGTCATTTCGCTGCGCATGCTCCGCCGGACGGGTTCAGTGTTGCCGATGGAGGTATTCCTCGCGGATGAGCACGAGTACGAAGAATATATCTGTGACGTGGTGCTACCATCACTAAACGCGAAATGCATTTTACTTTCGCGGATTCTTGATGCGGCACCCGCAAAGATCGAAAAGTACCAATATAAGCCATTCGCCATGCTCTTCTCATCCTTCGAAGAAATTCTCTTCCTCGACGCCGACGCCTTCGCACTCAACGATCCCGACGAAATATTCAGGAGCGAGCTATTCCGCACAAAGGGTCTAGTAACCTGGCCCGACTTCTGGGCATCATCAGTCTCCCCCATCTTTTACGAAATAGTCGGAACAACCGCACCACCCATGAACCTCCGCCAGTCCACAGAGTCAGGCGAACTCTTCGTCTCAAAGAAGACACACCTTCATACCCTCCTCCTCGCCACATACTATAACTACTGGGGCCCATCCCACTACTATCCGCTCCTCTCTCAAGGCGCCGCCGGGGAAGGCGACAAAGAAACATTCATCGCCGCTGCAACAGCCATGAATGAACCATTCTACCAAGTCAGCGAATCTATCTGCGCTCTCGGCCACCGCAAAGAAGGCGGACTTGCCGGGTCCGCAATGGCGCAATTCAACCCTATCGAAGACTATGCAAATACGCGCCAAGGACTATGGCGCGTTCGAGGCGACGAAGCGCCTGCTCCCGGAGTGTTCTTCATTCATGCGAATTTCCCAAAGTTCAATCCTGCTACTGTATTTGATCAGCATGAAGTGAATCCGGCGTTCAATGATGACGGGTCTTATACGCGCGCGTGGACCATTCCGGACGAGGTTGTAGCGAGATTCAGTGCAGAAGTTGATATTGAGAAAGCGTTTTGGAAGGAGATTCTTTGGACGGCTTGTGAGCTTGAGGGGAAATTTGAGAGTTGGGAGGGGGTGGATATGATTTGTGAAAAGACTAGGAGGTACTGGCAGAGTGTTTTTGAACATAAGCCGTTGCCTTCTTGAAGCTTTTCGAGATATGACCATCTCTGGAGAAAGGGCTCTGGAGGGATCCATGGGGTTCCTTGTCTGGTGGGCTGGGTCGCGACAAATTCGCGATTCTGTACTTTACCTGCTGGTCTGCGGGGTATGGATTAGCCGGATGTTCTTATTCAGACTGGTGATTTGTAAGGGATAAGCTCTGGATTTAGTGTATGAGTAGGTAGAAGACCGATTAATTCGGCCATGTGCATCTCTCTTCATCCAAGCATCTACTCACTACTTGCTGAATCACAACATAAAGATGAGAGGTGTATTCCCAACGTTGATCTATTATACACGATTTTCTATAATACATGGCCACCCAATTCAGCCACCACGGCCATCTACATCTCACATTGTACGCGGTCACCTACTTCCGCGCATCAATTTGCAATCCCTTAGCCTCCGCCTTCCTAATAGCCTCAGCAAACAACTCCTTACAAGGTACTCGACTGCCCAATCTCGCGCAAAGCAAGAAAGCACCACTCAACTTCCGATGCAAACTATACGTCTCCTCCGGCGGCGGGGCCAACCGCTCCCGAATCATCACCGGAATAAGCGCGCGGACACGATCCGTGATAGTCTGATTACTGAAATCGTATAGATCAGGCGAAGAAAGCATGAATGGCTCCGCGATAGTCACGATCGAGGTAACGTGAGCATCTGCCATAGCCTGGGACTCCATACCGGTGAGGTAACCCAATTCAACCGAAAGGTCTTGGCAGAGAGCGCGATCATTGCGAGATGCCGCGACGAGTGTGCGAACATATTTCGAGATGAAGGATTCGGGGTACTCGCGCGAAGCGCCGAAGTCGAGGAGTTCAAGACGGTTAGTGCGCGCGTCGTACAGGAAGTTTGTCCAGTTGGGGTCTGTCTGCATGTAATGGAATTCTGTGATTTCGCGAAGACAGAGACGCATGATGTGGGTTCCGATCCAGTCGCGCTGTTCTTGGGAGAAGTCTTGGATTTTGGTGACGGCTACTCCTTCGAGCATTTCCATGGTCAGGACTTGTTTCCCTGAGGCTTCGGGCACTACTTCTGGGACGACGAAAACGGGGTCGTCGGCTAGCAGGGCGCGGAATCGGGCGCCGCATTCTGCTTCGCGGAGGTAGTCGCATTCCCAGGCGAGCTCGATGCGGGCGTTGGCAATTGTTTTGTCGAGATAAAGGCCTCGGGGGAGCAGGCGGGAGGCTGTTAAGAGGATTGAGAGGTTGTTTAGATCTGAGTCGATTGAGTCGGCGACGCCGGGGTATTGGACCTTGACGGCGACGGGTTTGCCGGTGCTTTTGAGGACAGCGGAGTGGACTTGGCCAATTGAGGCGGCGGCCATAGGGACGTCGTTGAAGGAGGAGAATAGGTCGCGCCATTCGGGTCCGAGGTTATCAGATATGACCTTGTCGCGCTGCCATGCAGGCATGTAGTCGGCACGATCTTGGACGCGCTGGAGAACTTGCTGGATCGGCTCGGGCAGCATGTTTGAGTCTTGGATGCTGAGCATCTGGCCTAGCTTGAGAGCTGCACCTCGCATCTTCGACAACTTGGCTACCATTCGTTCCATGTTGCCTGCACTGAACATGACGGAGCCGGTATCTTGGCTACCACTAGCTCGCCGAATGGATTCGCTGACGGCACCAAATGCCATCGACGTCCCTAGTCCGGCATACTGCCAGAGCCTACCAATTCGAGAAGATGGGACCCGCGATTCCAACATCTGATAGGCCACCTTCTCTTCCGTCAATGAAGGTATCACCACATCCTCAGCGACGCCAGCACCCAGCTTTTCCATCTCTTCTTCCTGGGCTTTTGTAAGGACCTCGGACTGAGCTTCTGCTACTTCAGTCGGCTGAGTTGGCCGAGGAGGCTCCGCAGGTGGCCATTGTTGTTTGACCGGTGGCTTAGGAGGCGGCTTGCCTGAGAGCATGCGACCGACCCGTCGACTGTGGAAGAGATCCTGCATCATCTCTTCCGGGAGCTCCTCCGCGGTCTTCTTTTCAGGGCCGGTGGCCGCATGAAAGACGTCGGCGTTCAAGCCATCACCTACACCAACTTGAACATCGGCGGCAGCTTTAGGTAGCTTGACCCTAGGCAGAGCAGATAGGTCCGGACCATTCTGCTTGGAAGGCTCGTAGAATACATCCTGCTGCTGGCTGACATTCAACGCGCCAGGTTTCTCGTTGCCGTCATAATGAGCGGCGGAGGCCGGGACCTGACGTTCAGCCTGACGTTGAAGCTTCCGAGCGACATCCGGTTGGGGTGAAGTTGCACTAGTCTGGGTGGTGGGTTTGTCGGCCGATGGCTCGGGAGCGGTGGTCGGCGAAGAGCTCGGTGGCGAATCGTTAAATCGACGCGCCAAAGCGGCAGCGGCTTGTGCGGTCAGGACCAGGCCATCGACCTGGCTCTTGATACCCTTAGTCAAGGAGGAAGTGCGCGTGTAGACATCGAGCTGATGCTGGCGAATGGCCAAGTGTTTGGCAGCGATCGTTTTGGAGACGTTGAGGAACTGGATAGCATCCAGCAGACGCCTGCCCGACATTGTTGACGAAGGAAGCTATCTCATATCGGGGCAGAACTGAAGGCGGTCGAGGGCCAATGGGCCAGCTTTAGGCGATCGAGTAATATGACCGAATAAAACGATGACCCGGGCGGATAAATGTGAATAATAGTCAACAGTCACCGTTAAGATAGAGAATCCGCCGGGCGCACACGGCCGTCTCCGATACCCACTTTTTTCTGCCGATCGCTGCCGATGTCCTTTATACGCAGCTTATCGCTCTTGTGAGCACTTGCCTTTTCTTTTTCCCCAAGTTTCGATCAGATACCCCGGATTTTACCCTTCTATACACTCCAATGTTGCTCGACCCATCGGACGTCCAGAGCGAAATCGCTCAACTTGAGTCTCGCCTGAAGGAAATGCGTGCTCAACTCGACGCCTCTGCATACCCAAGCCCACCTTCATCCCACCCCGATAATAACATTCCCTGGACAATGCCTTCAAGCAATGGTACGTCTAGTCTAGCCCAAGAACCTACCCACAAAAAACAAAAAAAAACAAAAGGCTAATGAACTCCTAGCCTTTTATAATAATAAGTTCGGTGCGGACGCCGTCCGTTCCTCATCTCTACACGCTCTCCTCCTCCTTTCCGATTCCGCACTCCCACTAGGCTCTTTCGCATACTCCAGCGGGCTGGAGTCCTACCTCGCCCACCATAAGCCTCAGCGCACCAACCCTGTCACATCATTCCACCGCTTCCTTAAACTGTCAATAGCCTCTCTCGCAAGCACATCACTTCCCTACGTGCTAGCAGGCTACCGGGCACCCGAAACATTAGAAACCCTCGATAACGACCTCGATGCCTCAACACCATGCATCGTCGCCCAACGCGCAAGCGTCGCCCAAGGTCGAGCATTAATTGGAGTATGGGAGCGCGCGTTCCGAGTTAGCTTCGCTCGGCCCACGGGCACCGATGCCGGCACTGACGTCGCGGTCTCGGCCATTGATGAATTCTCCGATGCGTTGAAGACGACATTTGATAATCAAGATGAATTGGGTCCCATGGGCCATTTCGCTCCGTTGTGGGGTGTTGTCTGTCGGGCTATGGGCTTGGATTTGCATCAAACGGCTTATATCTTTGTTTTGAACCATGCCAAGGCTGTTCTTAGTGCCGCGGTGCGGGCTTCGGTGATGGGTCCTTACCAGGCGCAGAATATTCTGGCGAGCCAGGCGTTGCAGGACACTATTATGTCGCGCATCGAGCGTGAGTGGGAGACCGATGTCGAGCAGGCTGGCCAGGTTGTTCCTGCGCTGGATCTGTGGGTCGGTAGACACGAATTGTTGTATAGTAGGATCTTCAACTCATAATTCGAATTCATGATTGCATGAGACTTGACATTTGCATTTCGTATCGCCTTTTTTTCGTTCCGGATATAGTACTCCTACATGATCTAGAGCCAAAGCTGAGAAAAACCAAAGTGCGCCTCTCGGAAATGATGGGTATCCAAAGAGACCACGCTCGTTCACTCAGCGCCCCTGCGCCGGTAAAATAAAAAAGCGGGAAAGAGAACCCCATCGATGCGTCGGTCATAAGCCATCGCACGGAAAAAGAACCAGCTCCGTTGCAACAGAGCGTAAAATCAAACGCCGGCCCCAACCGTTCCTGAAAGCAGCCAACGAACACCGCACCATGACCAATCCGAAAATGACCACTAAAAAGGAGGATAAGGTGGAAGAAGGAGAAGAAAGAAAAAAAAAACGAAAGGAAAAAGGGCTATAATACAAGAACAGAAGATTTGACACGATGATTTTGGAGATCGAATCAGAGGGTGATGTGCATGTGGTCGTTGCTTCCAAACGACTTGTTGCAGTTGGGACACTTGCGGGACCGGGAGGTGAGACGTTCCTCCACACAAACTTTGCAGAGAGTATGGCCGCATGTTTTGATCACCGTATCTTTAAAGTTGCGGCGGCACACCGTGCACAGGACAAGGGACTAGAGAGAATGAAGGTTAGTGGATCCATCTGAGAGTATATCCGAGCGCCACAATAACTTACCCGCAACATTTCGTATTCCGAGGACGAGTTGCCGAGACTCTTGCCCTTCCAGTTCTCCAGGTTTTTGTTGGTGTCTGTGAGGGTCTGTTTCAGGCCGGAGATCTCCGTTTCTGCCTGGCGTAGGGCCGCAGAGGTACTGCCGAGTGTCGTATCTTTAGAGTTGGAGAGGGCTTTCAGTTCGGAAACCTGGTTCCTCAAACCATCCACAAGGATGTTGCTCTCGTTCAGCTGTTGCTGGGTGGCCCGGTGCTTGTTGAGTGCTGAGTTGAGAGCCTCTTTGGTCTCGCTGGCTTGCTTGTCCATGTTGGATAGCAAAGAGCGGGCGGCAGATTCCGCCTCCTTCAACTGGGCGACAATATCGGAAGTCTTCGAATTCTGTACACGAAGGGTGCGGACTTCAGCATCACGGGCTTCCTTGCTCTTCATAGCAGCGAAGTACTTCTGATCAGCCTTGGACTTCTCCGCTGTCAAACGCGCAACCTTCTCCTCTAAAGCACCAAAGTCCGTCACCCTCTGCGATGCCAATGTAGAGAACTTTTTGTAAGCAGTTTGCATGGATGTCAGCTCAGTATTCAGCATCGAATACTGGCGTTGCAAGCTAGTATACTTGCCCTGCAGTTCCTCTAGAGGCATCGCAGTAACATCCTCGGTAGTTTTTGACCCATCGACCTGCAGGCGTAATCTCTCGATCTCCGACTCCAAGGCTGTAATCCGAGCCTCTCGGGCATCTGCCAGTTCTTGAAACTTGGCACCGGCAGTTTTTTCTTGATCCTGCGCGGCTTTCCGCATCTGCTGATCCGCCAGGAGTTCGTCACGGGCATTTCGTATCCGCGCCAGGTCGGTTTCAGCTCTCTCGAGTTGAGCTTCTTTTTCGGCAACGGTACTCTGCGCTTCATCATCGACTTGCATCTTGTACGCAGTTCTTTCCGAGCGATATTTCTCGGCCTCCTCGCGAAGTTGAACGTTCGTGGCTTCCAGGTGGTTGATGCGCTTCACTACATCCTCATACTGTGATCGCAATTGCTTGAAAAGATCGGTGTGCGCATAGTCGTCGTCGGTAAGTTTCGAATACTATTTTCTTGTCAGTTTGCACCATAGGTCCCAAGAAGCCGACTCTGCATACCTTGACCTTAAGCTCCGTAATTTGACTGAGCAAGTTCGCATTTTCTGTCTCCAACTTCTGCAATTGCTCTTTCTGCTTCTCTGAGATAGAGCGGAGCTTATTATTGGCTTCTTCTAGTTCGCCGCTGCGGTCTCCAGCGGGTGTTCCACCATTCGCAGGTGAAGATTCCTCGCGCTTTGTCTGCGCAGCCTCGGCATTCGGTCGGTTTCCGCCCATGATGTATTGCTTGTCCAACTTGGTAGCAGTCACACTCCTCGCGCGATCGAGTTTCTTCTCTGCCACCATGTACCGCAGAGAGGCAGCTTCCAAGCTTTCCTCCAGCTGTTGCTTCTCTGCCAGGGCCTTCTCTAATTCGGCAATTATGACTTTCTCCTCGGCAAGCTTCTTCGCTAGATTGCTCTGAAGCGTTGTAACATCAGGAGAAAGATCAGCCATTCTAGATGAGAACTGGTTGATGATTTCGCGGATATCGTCCGACCTAGACTTCAGATGCGACTCGAATCCTTCAGCATCTTCAAACTGCAGTGAGCTCTTAAACCCCGACTCTTTGACTTCCCGTGAGCCGAGGAGAACCTTCACTTCATCAATCAGCTGGTTAAACCATGAATCGATGACACGAAGATGATCATTATAATGTATCGCGGCCTTTGACATCTGACTCAAACGCGACTCCAGAGTTTGTTTCTCTCGCTTGTATTCGTACATCTGGCGCATTATCGCATCTTTTTGGACGCGCTATCACGAAAGTTAGCACGAGATTCAAAGCAGCGGAAATAGGCTCGATGTCTTTCGCCCGGCGAAATTTAGAGTCACACATACCTCTAAATCATCTTTCCAAGGCATATCGGCATCCGGATGGGGCTTGGTGGCCCCGTTCACGGTGGTCGCCTGCTTCTTCAAAGGCGGGGCCGAATCATTGTTATCCGCGGCAGGCCTCTTCCGGTCTTCCATTTTGACAAGACCGGACTCTGAAGACACAACGGGGGGTTCGGCGACCGGCATCAGTGGCTATACTGGCATAGGAGGGAGCAACTGATCACCACCGAGCCGTCAATCGGTCAGCCCTACAGAGACACTGGGACCGTGGCCAGTATTGGTAACAGCGGTCCCAAAGTGAAAATAGTATAAAGAAAGCAGCGAGGAAGATAGGAGGTGAGAGGGACGAGAGAGTGTGGTTGAAGGGGCGGGATGATTGAGATTGAAGGAGTTGAAGACAGGAGGATTTTCAACGAGGTTTAGCGTTCTGTTTAGCGCCTCCCACGTGACCATCCAGCCCACTTCCTCCGCGCAACTTTTCAGATCTTTGAGTCAACCCCGCCATCTTCAGACATGGATAGCAATGAAGAAGTTTTCGAGTTCTGCGATTAGTAAGTCCTCAGCAATGTCTCCAACACTTACAAAAGAATCTCACTGACCGGGTTTGTGCAGACAAATCGGGCAAGAAGTTCGCCCCCAAGGCGCCCGCCCGCCGAGCCGCGCCTGGAGCTGCTCCTGTGCGTCGGTCCAGTGCAGTTTCACAGTCTCATGTCCAGTCTGCAAAGGCATCCCAAGAGCGAGATGTTAGCGAACATTCTCGGCGACCCTCCGCGACTTCCGCGATTCCTGCGGAGCCGGAGCAGCCTGCAGTGAATGACAATGCGCCGGTCGCGGTGTCAGCTCCTCAGCAACCTGCCCCGACTGCTCCCAAAGCTGCTTCTCAAGCTCCCACGGCCATTTCAATTCCTCGGCCCAAGCGCAAAGCCTCGATCTCTACTTCCGCCATCCAGCAATCAACCACATCCGCACCCGCACCGGTTCGCGCGCCTTCCCTTACACCCGATATCCCCACCTCTCCCCGCACCGTGACTGCCGATCCACCGATTTTGCCTTCAATTGAACATGAAATCGAGCAACTTGCACCGGCACTGCAGGAAGTTACCCAGTCTACTGAAGATGTGGAGGGCGAAGAGCCATCCCCTCGCGCACCAGCAGCTGCACCTCAAAAAACTTCCGCCGCGCCTCTTCGCATCCGACAGGTCACTTATGCGAAGAAAACATCAGAGATTACTAAGGGCCGCGGCAAGGCATCTGTACTCGCTACTCCTCCGTCGTCACAAGGAGTTGTGCCTACAATCGAAGGTTCGAGTGAGACACCTGCGTCCTCTATGACCCCGTCCACCCCCGAGCCGAGCCAAGCAACTGCTAAGGGCAAAGGCAAGCGAAAGGTATCCAAGGCTGGAACCGACGCTGATGAATCCGAGAAAGCGAAAAAGGTTCGCCGCCGGAAGCGCGAACCTACTCCTGAAGGCGCCGAGCGCGTGGAGATTCTACCGAATGTCGTCAAAATGTCGGAATTGTGCAAAGATTTGAAGACCGGACGAAAGTCCAAGCGTGAGACTGAACTGCGCAGGCTAGAAATTGAGGAACAAGAGCGCAAGTGGAAGGCCCAGGAAGAGGGTACAGCTGGCACGCCCGTCAAGAAGACCGCCGAGCCCGAGAAGCAGGAAGATCGTCTTCCTCCGCCCAAGCCCCAAGCCGGTCCAGTCATGCGCATTGTCAACGGTGAGATTGTTCTCGATACAGCATCGCTCGAGGTGGATCGTCACGCAGATGCCGCACGAAGTGCTGGGGACCTTGAGGACGTAGTTGAGAACCAACTTACCCGAAAGATTAACCAGGCAACATACGGCAAGCGTTCCAAAACCGAAACATGGGATGAGGAGTTGACCGATCTCTTCTACCGTGGACTGCGCATGTTCGGCACCGATTTCATGGTCATCAGCAAGCTGTTCCCTGGTCGATCCCGCCGACAGATCAAGTTGAAATTTAACAACGAAGAACGCCGCGACCCCCAGCGTATCAAGGATACACTTCTGGGCCCTCGCGAGACCATTGATATTAAGACCTATTCGGAGATGACCCAGCAGACTTTCGACGACCCGAAAATCATCCAGCAAGAACTCGATGACGAAAAGAAGCGCATCGAGGAGGAGCACGAGAAGGAGAAACAGCTTCAGGAAGAACTGATGCGCAATCCCACTGGCACCGGCAAGGATGAGAATGCCGAAGGCGACAAAGCTCCTACCAAGGTCAAGGGACGGGGCAAGAAAGCCAAGGCTCAGAGTGGCGGTACCGAAGAAGTACTGGGCTCTATCGACGACATCCCGATGGCCTAGTATATATTTCCTTACTGTTAACTGTACTTTAGCGGGCGCTACGATTTGTGGAAATGGGCCGGATACATCCTTTTTTTTTTTTGTGTTTCAGCACGGCGTTTGGGAAGAGAGATCTCCAAGGTTGCTCAAAGTCATAGCCAAGGAGTTTTGGAAGAACATCACTTGAGTCTCGCTTTTTTGATAGAAAAGACATTAATTTTAGTCTGCCTCCTCTGTGCCTATATACTTCCTAGGTTGCCGTAGATCACCGGGCTAACGACGTCTAGTCGACCCAAACCCAGTACTAGATGACGGAGCCGACAATCCTGGCGAGCGAGAAGAACGAGAAGAGCGCGAGCTGCCTTCGCCGTTATCGTAGTTATTCGATCTGCCCCAATTGCTGCTAGCACGTCCCATGCCATATCCAGCCGCCGCACCACCCAGCGCACCAGACCAGAAGCCCGGTTGCCAGCCTTGTTGGCTAGACTTCCGGTTTTGGCTATCCGAATAGCTGTTGTCAAAACGACTGTAAGGAGGAGGAGGTCCAGAAGGATATCCACCACCACCCCCTCCTCCTCCTCCACCGCCACCCCAGAACCCTCCCCATCCAGGTCGTCGCTGTTGGGGTCTCCGATTTCCTGCCCCACCAATTCCAGTGCAAGCAGCGAAGATAATAGCAAAAACGACAACGGTGAATACAACAACGAAGACTGTCTCGAACCAGCCCGATATCCCAGAACTGGAAGCCTGTTTCCCGAACTTCTCTTCCCCCAGTTCGGTCAGGAGCATACGATACTCCACGCCGCAGCTGCCTTTGAGCACCCATTTGTCCTCCGAGTTACGGTATCCTTCACATACGACGTCTGTAGAGCCAAGCTTGAACTCAGCTGGTAGAGGTGCGGTACATGTCCATTGTACATCTTCGGCGTCGTAGTCGTAGCCCTCGTTCTTGCAGCGCATTGTCTCGACCTGGTATTTGTCGCATATTTGCTTGGAGGGGCCAGTACAGGTGAGTTGTGGCATGGGAGAGACTCGGCGAGAGGTGGTCATTCGGTTTGCTCGTAGTGTCAGAGCGTCGACGTTGGAGAGGAGGATTGCGTTTTTGCCTGGTGGGCTCTGGGATTGTCTTGCGCATGCGCCTGGCGAGGCGAGGAGAAGAGCCGTAAGGGCTGTGAAGAAATGCATGGTTGTGATTCCTGCACTTTAGCTCAGGTGGGAAAGAGAAGAAAGCTAAAGATTAGTTGGAGGAGTCAATCCAACTCCAGTCATCAGGCATCAGTGGGTGGCGTCCCAGTGAGAGGATGTAGCGTGTCCTAAAAAAGAAAGCTCCGAACCCGCGATAATCGATAAGCTCGGCAGAATCACAGCTCCACCGACCCAACCTCTTCCTTCTTGAGATGGGCGCTTCACTAGGCATTGTCGACCGCCACTGACAATGGCGCTCCAACAACGTAAGTTTGGATCATTTCATTTCAGTTGATTTAGTAGACTGACTCATTTTCAGACGAGCCCGCGCCAATTGCGCCTCAGTCCTCGTACGCCTCACGAACATGTGGAGTGTAACTTAGATTGCTAACTCGATCCAGCCTATCGTTCACCCAGGGATTCCTGCTCGGCCAGCTTTCCGTCGTCCTGCTCATCGGCGCCTTCATCAAGTTCTTCATCTTCGGTGAAGCCCCGCCTCCTCCTTCGCGCGGCCTTTCGAACCGCACAACCCACCGCCGCAACAGCTCCGTGTACAATTCCCCTCAAGATAGCCAGAAAACGCTACGAGAAAAACCATCCACCTCCAATGTTCTACGGCCGGTCCCTGCCTCTGCCACCAATACCCGTTCGATACTCCGCAAGACATACTACAGCGCCATCCCTACTAACCCCTCCTCCAAGCATGGAAGACATCGGCTGCACCACTCATCCCACCAGCCGGAGTCGCTGGACTGGTTCAATGTCCTGATTGCTCAAACAATTGCTCAGTACAGACAGACAGCATATACACTCAAAGATTCACCGACCTCGTCGATCCTGAGTTCCTTGACGGCAGCGATGAATAACCCCGAGAAGAAACCCTCCTTTATAGACAAAATCACCGTGACGGATATTTCCCTTGGAGAGGAATTCCCGATTTTCAGCAATTGCCGAATCATCGCCGTCGACGACCCCAATTCTGATGGCGGTAGACTACAGGCGCTATTAGATGTCGATCTCAGCGAGGACAACCTCTCCATTGCAGTGGAAACCTCCATGGTTCTCAACTACCCCAAGCCGCGCTCCGCCATCCTTCCAGTCGCGCTATCGGTGTCGGTGGTCAGGTTCTCAGGCACACTATGCATTTCCCTGATCCCAGCACAAACCGACCCGCTTCACGCGCCAGCTACACCCCCGACACCACCCGCCGAGGCTGGTCCTAATAGCCCGAACCAAGTCCCAGGTTCCCCAGGTGCCGAGTCCGACAAGCCGTCTAAGAGCAGCCCCAAAAGCAATGTCGCATTCTCATTCCTGCCGGATTACAGGTTGGACCTTTCAGTCCGGTCGCTCATCGGATCCCGCAGCAGACTCCAGGACGTACCCAAGGTCGCCCAGCTGGTCGAAGCACGTGTGCACGCCTGGTTCGAAGAGCGTGTTGTTGAGCCCCGAGTTCAGGTCGTCGGACTGCCAGATCTATGGCCACGCATGGGCCGAACCGGCGTGCGGACTGGTGAAGACTCAGACACCGGATCCACAGCACCACCACGGAGTCCCGGCTCTGCTGAAGCTAGTGGACCGATTCGATTCTCTGATGACCGCGAGCCGGAGGGTTTACGATTCCGTGGTGGCTTGGATGCGAGGTTAGGCCTTGGTGGACTCGGGGCCGGGTCGCGCAGCAGCAGTTTCAATGTGGATATGGGTGGTCTGCGCAGTCCCAGTATGACACGGCAAGACAGTGCCAGTGGGTTTAGCGACCAGTTGAATATGCCTGGTGGTATGCCGGGCCAAGTTGCGACGCCTACGGAATAAGATGTCTTGTATGAAATCATCTCTAATCCTACTTCAGTGTACACTTAGCGTTTAGTGCAATAGCATTGATACGAACAACCTTGGAAGCTACAAATACCACGGATGAAACATATATATATGTGCAAAACTCTCCATTGGAGTAATGTATCTTAAGGAAAAAAAAAACTAGAGGTATACCCCCACCCGCCATCATCTAAAGTCATAAAGCATCAACCCATCAACCACCTAAGCCACAGCAGCAGGCTTAAGCACCGCATCAACATACGACTTCCGGTGAGGGTTAACATCAACCTCAGTACCGCGGTTCAACGGCGTCCACTTAGGCTCATCCTGGAAAAGACGCATCGCCTTCACATACTAGTATAAAAGTCAGCATCATCTCAAGCAACCAAAAACAACTGCACAACAAGCACGGTCCAGCGCAGCAATAACACATACATTCTGTTCATTCGTCGTAAACCGATGATAAATACCCGCAGGAAGAATAATCATATCATCCTTAACAAGACAGATCCGAATCCACTCGTCGTCCACACCGCGCACATCGAAGTATCCCTCGCCGTCGAGGATGTACCGGATCTCCTCGTCTTCGTGCAGGTGCTCGGCGAAGAACATCTTCACCTTCTCCTCGTACACGTCGCCCATAGTCGCGGGCGAAACGCATACCTCGTCGCGATTCTTGTAGCCCCGCTCCGAGGCAAGCTTGTCGACTGCTTCGAGGGTTGGACAGTGGTGGTACAGGACGCCTAGGGAGGCGAGCTTGTCTTCTGAGACGGCATTGCCGGAATCGTGGGGCTCGCGCTGGTCGCCCTGTACGATTGGAATTAGTATGCAGCTCGGAATGGAGACCATTTGCGTCATCGCGGTGAATCGTGAATAGGTAAATTGGCAGTTGACGGGATAGGTGGGCGGAGTATTGACTTACCGGCTTGTTATCGTACCAGTATGCCCTCATTTTTGCAGTGTCTATCGAGTGAGTTCGAGGATAGAGAAGTGTAAAGAGTATGAGGTGAGATGCTCAGAAATCACGTCGCTGAATATCTGCAGCCCCGCAATTGGCCGATGGCGCAAGAACGATTATGTCAGATCCTTATCGACCACGTGACGTCGACATTAATTTTGTCTTATCGGCGGCTTCGGGTTTGAGATTCGATGCACTGCACCATGGCGTTTCGCGCGAGATCAGTGACTCTGTTTCGTCGGCGGATCGGATCGGCCTGGCTGATAGGTCGGACTCGGGGTCTGGCCACTGTCGCTGAAGGGACGCAGTAGGTGATACGATACCCCTGATACATTTGGCATTTGCTAACGGAGGCGTGTTAGACCCTACGATGTCGTTGTGATTGGAGGCGGACATGCTGGATCAGAGGCATGCGCCGCTGCTGCGCGCTCAGGTGCGCGCACTGCGCTGGTGACGCCCTCGTTATCGAATATCGGTGTCTGCTCGTGTAACCCCAGTTTTGGCGGAATCGGAAAGGGCACTATGATCCGGGAGGTGGATGCGATGGATGGTGTTGCGGGGCGCATTATCGACAAAGCGGGGATCATGTTTCGAGTGTTAAATCGCTCGAAAGGTCCGGCTGTGTGGGGGCCCCGCGCGCAGATCGATCGCGATCTGTATAGGAAGCACATGACTGAGGAATTGGTCAATACGCAGGGATTGAGCATTGTGGAGGGCAAGGTTGCGGATATTGTGGTTTCTAAGGAGGGTCTTGAAAATACGCCGGGTGCTCAGGGCAAGATTGTTGGTGTCCGATTGGAGTCGGGCGAGGTTTTTCCTACTGGACGTGTGGTTATCACTACTGGCACTTTCCTAGGTGGCGAGATTCATATCGGACTGGAGAGTTACCCGTCTGGGCGTATGGGCGAGGCTCCTACGTATGGGTTGAGCAAGTCTCTCCGCGATGCGGGTTTCCAATTGGGACGGTTGAAGACTGGTACGCCGCCTCGTTTGGATATGAAGACGATTGATTTCAAGCCCCTGGAAGTGCAGAAGGGCGATTCGCCTCCTATGCCGTTCTCCTATCTGAACAAGGAGGTCGATGTTGGTGACGAGGGCCAGCTCAATTGCTGGATGACCCACACCAACGAAGCCTCGCACGAGATCATCCGCGCGAACTTGGACAAGTCGGTGCATATCCGGGAAACCGTCCGAGGACCGCGTTACTGTCCTTCTTTGGAGTCAAAGATCATGCGATTCAAGGACAAGGAGAGACACCAAATTTGGCTGGAGCCCGAAGGTTTTGCACCTAACGAGGTCATCTACCCCAATGGTATCTCGATGACTGTTCCCCCAGATGCGCAGTATGCCATGCTGCGTACTGTCCGTGGTCTCGAGAACGTAACCATGTTACAGCCGGGCTACGGCGTGGAGTACGACTACATTGATCCGCGTAACCTCCGGGCTACACTGGAAACGAAGCTGATCAGTGGTCTTTATCTGGCTGGCCAGATTAACGGTACCACCGGCTACGAAGAAGCAGCCGGACAGGGTATCATTGCAGGCATGAACGCCGGTCTGGAGTCGCAGAACCGGGCTCCAATGGCCCTTACCCGTTCTGACGGGTTCATCGGTATCATGATTGACGATCTCATCACCAAGGGTGTCTCTGAACCATACCGAATGTTCACCACTCGAAGTGAATACCGCATTTCCACTCGCTCAGACAATGCTGACCTGCGGTTGACACGGATGGCTCGCGAAGCCGGTGTTGTCAACGACAAGCGCTGGAGCCACTTCTCAGACACAGAGGCCCAGATCCAAGAACTGCAATCTCTGCTCTCTCACACCAAGCTCTCCTCAAGCGCATGGTCTCGCAAGGGATTCAAGGTCCGCGTCGACACATCTGTCCGCTCCGCACTCGACATCCTGTGTCTTGACGGCGCAGACATCGACACCCTGATCCCGCACATTGAATCTGCCACAGGATCTGCATACACGCCAGCATCCTTCGCACCGGAAATCAGAGCCCGCGTCGCCATTGAAGGCCGCTACGCTCCCTACCTAAAGCGACAGGAGAAGATGGCTCAGCGGTTCCAACAGGACGAGAACCTGCTCTTGCCCGCTGACTTGGACTACAGCAAGATCTTTGGCATCAGCAATGAAGAGAAGCAGGCTCTCGAGCGTGTTCGGCCCGCCAGCGTGGGTATGGCCAGGCGAATCGAAGGAGTTACGCCTACCGGTGCGCTTCGACTGCTCATGCATGTGCGAAAGGGCACCGGGTTCACTAAAGAGGTGTCTGAAGATGGGGGTGTCGATGAAGTGCTGCGCTCGTCGCCGTGAACCTCGCATCTGCCGTGTACGATTTAAAGTTGATTTTGAAACTTGGCATTGGTGGAGCAACTCATGGCGCTGGACTTGTACAATATGAATAGATGGGGACAGTTGCATTGTGCATTTGTATTTTATTGTCTTTATCCCCTCCCAAGTACATACTTATAATGAAAACTAGCCGTGGATCGGGAATACCTACGTTTTCACTCGCCTTAGTAGGGGACATGGTAACATTAGATAAATCATGACCAACCCTAACAAGGTCACGTCCAAGCGCAAACGCAATATCCAAGCAGAACTCAACAACATCAGACCATCCATCAAATATCAAAGACAAACCCTAGGTTTCTACACTACAAAATCTACAGTCAGAACAAGCACCCCAGGAAACTCAAACCACTCTCCCCCTAAAAAAGCAAAAACCAGTCCCTAAACCCAAACCCAAACCCCATACGTACCCCAGAACACGCGAACACGCGGACACGCGGACCGCACATCACAATCTCACCCACTAACGCGCACAGCACGCAAGGGGCTCGATCCTCGATCCCCGACCACAGGGACACGCGGCACATCCCCCTCCCCGTATCTTTTGATACAGTAGATCCTGTAAATAGACAATAGACAAGCGATACAAAGTAACGTAGTGGATACTGACGATCATGCCTGTGGCTTCTGACATGCATGGCCCAAAGTGTAAAGCATAGGAGGAAAAGGAGTTCATGGTTCATGCAGCCATGTCGACTCCAAGGTCATATTCCACGAGTTCAGTGCATGCAAGGGAGCATCATAGCTCTACCGTTTTTACCGAGGGGGGGAGGAGGAGGGGTAAATCAGTGATCGTCGAGTGAATTTACCTAGAATGAAAGAATATTTCCGAAGCCCCTAGCTTGCTGCGGTCATGGCTATGGGCATGAGCATGGGTCTGATGTGTTGGTGATGCTCACCTGGTGCGTGGTGCGTGCGTGGTACGATGGTGCATTTGTCCCATCGGTCGTGGTGTGGTATGGTGTGGTTTGGCGATCGGCCAATGGGGCAAGTGGTGATTCACAGTCCGCGCGCGCGCGCGCGTGTGTGTGTGTGTGTGTGTGTGTGTGTGTGTGGTTGCGGTGGTTCCAAGGTTTGGAGATCTTAGTGTTAGTGAGATGGAGAGGGAGACGTTGGGAGTATGGTGCCAGTGCCATGGCCAGTGCCAGTGGGCTTGTGGTTATGCTTGGAGGGGATGAGGGAACAGGAATTAGGGATAAGCAGGTAACTTTTCCGTCAATCAAGACGCAATGTACCATAGTACTGCGCAGAAGTGCATGGCCTGGAGGGTAGAGGCCCACATCCACTCGCACTCGCATTCGCACCATTACTCCATAGGTGTTATCATCACCCTGTGACCAGGATCATATGCACCGAGAACATCCGCCACATACGAACGGTGGCGCGCTTGGTGTGATCCTGTGATCCTTGATCCTGTGATCATGCTCGCGTGTTCTGACTGCATACATGGTAAGCGCTGCAAAGTGATGACAGCATGGGATCAGCGTTTCCGTACGACGCGAACGGGGAACACAGAGCCCCTGAATCCAATCCCGAGCATCCCTGAAATATGAAATGAGGTAGAGCCATGTGGGCTTTTCTCTGATGATTCGTCAATCATTATTTATTATTGAAGATTTTTCGACAAATCACACGACCTCCAGGGTTCTAGAGTGGAAGCACAAGTACACTAAGGTAGTGTGCATACTATGTAGAGGCCCAGCAAATCTGGATCGTGAAGACAAATACTATGTACACATATACCAGTCCCCATCGGAGCTGAAAGTGCTAGTGGGGGGTCTAGTTCTAGCGCGCCCCGGAAGTCCACCGTTTGTGGCCTAACGACCTAACGACCTACCATATTAGGCGCGTGGTGATGACCCGGGCGGACGGTTCGAGCTCGTGTTGAGCCCCGAGTGTCTCGGGCTATTATTATCGGTTGCCTATGGAGGCAGGTCACACCAGGAGTTAATTTCTAGAGAATTAAGCATTGAGAAGAGTTAAATTTAAGAATTAAATTAAGGATAGCCTCTGCTCCATATCTCTGGGTTTAGGTAGCAGCTCCTCTAGCATGATTGAGTTGGATCATGACAGTGACCCACCAAACCTTCCCAACCTTCACGAGAGACTTCCCGTGAAACCCAAAACCGAATCCATGGCTCCAGCACGATTAGGCGCTGGGACTGGGGATCAGAGCAGAACCGGGGGAGCGAGCACAGACTGGATCTATCAGGCCAAAAAAAAAGGAAAAGTGGACATGATCTGACGGAGGGCCCTAGCACCCCAGAATGGAAGAAATAGACGATCGTGTTAATTCATGATCTCAGAACCCCCCTCATATCTTGTCGGCTGCTCGAAAGGATTCCAAGGACAGAGGTCAATACCGGGTCTACGAAGACTATGGAGTAATAAGACCCAAGATCCAAGACCTAAGACCCAAGACCAAGAATGAGGCCACCCTGGAGTGCTATAGCAGGCTAGAACCAGGAGCAATAGTCTCGGAGCCTCGGACCGATTGGGAGTCTGGTCCAGCCCCTCTGTTGCAGGAAGAGATTCACATGTGCCAATTGTTGAAACCCGCTAAACAATTGCCGTCATTGGCCGGTCAGTTCGGAGGTCGACAGGCCACATATGGCGGTTAGTGCAGACGGTTATTGAAGTGGGTGTACGCAGTAGTTGACGTGGCAGTAGCGCCGTAAATCACATCGAACCTTGCCCCCAAGTCCAAATCAAAACTGGGTCGCGCTCGTGTTGTAGATTAACAGAGCGAGTGAAGTGCGGGATTTCTCAGTCGCGCATTAGAACCGATCAGACAAAATGGGTCCCAACGCGACCCAGCCAACCCCGGACTAGCGAGGGGACTTGCTCATTAGCGTGAGTCTTTTTTTTTCTGGGCTCGGTTTCTGCATAGGATCGACCTAGCCCATCCGTGATAAGACTGGGTTATAGGCCTATAAGTGGCCGGACCAGAAGAGGAATCCCCACTCTCCTTCTCTCTCTCTCTCTTAGTCTCTCTGCTGGTACAGTACTGTAGTCAACTCGCGTCTGTGCGGATGGCTGGGCCGAGCAAGTGGTAGTGAGATATGGATTCCAGGGCGAATCAGACGAGATCTGCAGTGGACAGTCTGGGCAGTCCGGCTTTTGGATCTTATCCTGGTTTTTGTTCGACGGAGATGACGGAGCTGTGCTGCACTCCGGTCCTCCGCGCTTAAGTCCAGACTCCAGAACGCGGCGATCGACCGAGGAGATCCGTGCAAAGATCTCCACATGAAATAATTTTGAGGGGGGGAGGAGAGGAAGAGGAGGACTTCTCTTACTCCTCGAGTCCTCCTCGAGTCCTCCTCGAGTTCTATACCCTCTCTTAGATAGATAACATCTGTCACGCGTCAATTGAGTTCAACCAGCGTGCGCCATCTGGATCGACTCCTGTTCACCCACAACCTCGGGAACCAATCGAGGAGCTGAACTGCGGAGGACTGTCGTCCGTGAAGAAGGAAGACCGGGGTACATCCCTATACCTAGTGCTTATTACATATTACATAGCACTTAGTACTCACAACTGGATCTGCTGAGGATCTCCCGTGAAACTTTCATCCCAGGTACGGGACCCTCTTGCCAACCTTGCAACGCGTGGTGCGTGACCGGGCCCCGATTTCTGCGCATCCGCCACACTTGATTCGACTTCCACCAGCCAGGCACCCGTGAAATGGGGCAACGCTCAGTCCTCGTGAATGCCCACCACCCGTACTGTGCTTGGTCACTACCTGGTCGGAGCCGGCGTCCAAGTGCCCCTCAAGTGCCACTGGCGACCCGAAAATGGTGACAACCGTCCAGATCTCTGACGTGCTGTGATCACCGTCCCACTGCGCCCCGTCCAATTTTTCAATAGTTCCGGCCTGGTGCACTAGTCGCTTCGTCGCTCCCCCGCCTCCCTTTTTTTTTTTGTTTCTCGTGTTGTCGATGATTGGAAGGAACCGTGGATGTCTCCCCTCTGGTGGTTGTTCGCCTTTTCCGTGGTTCTGGTCTTCTAGTAGCCCAGGAAATTAGCGGCACGGATCCTTCTCTACTGTAGTGGAGAACCCAGACTAACCATCTCTACGCAGCGTACAGTACTCTAGTCCCAGCTGAGTCAGATAAACCGGAGAGAAGTGACCCTCCGATCCCAATAATCCACGGGCTCCACCGGGATCGTCCATGGCACGGGGTTCACTCGATGATGATTGCACTTTCATGTTATATCTGCGTAGGCTACGTAAATGATAGGTCTCCGTTGGGGAGCTTGTTCATACCGGAGAGTAAATCATGTTTTCTCGCTTCCGTTTTTCTCCGCCCCCCTCCGCTCTGCCAAACACGAATAGGAGGCGCGCCGATCATGTCATCTCTACCCTATTACTCTAGCCCGGTGGCCCGGTGGCCCGGTGGCCTAGCCTACTGTAGTAGCCTAGTAGCCTAGTAGCCAGTATCCTAGTGATTCTACAGTACTTACCCTAGACTTTGGCTAAACTCGCTCGAGACTACCTGAGATAGAGCTCCCGTTAATTTCCACAGGTTCGCCCCGCCGCGAATCCCCCGAGGCTAGTATTAACATTAACATTTACGATTAGCCTCCCGGTGCCTCTGACCGTACCAGTACACTACTCCTACCCAGGCCCCCCCCCTTTCTTTTGCTTCCGTCTATAAGGTACCAAGTACTAGTCCTGCTTAAGTCTAAGTCTACGTCGACATCAACCATCCTCCTGTGGATCCCCCAAAGCTTCTTGCCGCGCCAGGGATCCGTGGAACCGCGCGAGTAGATCCCATCTCTCCAGAGATCGGTGCAACCTGTTGACTCGCTGACTTGACGGTCCGTGCTTTCCCTTCGATCCCTGGATTTCTCCAACACCGAGGAGGGGTCGAGTCAAAACCAACGCATCTCGCCTTTCTCCATACCCTGGTCGATCTCCTTAGCTTATTTTTTTTATTTTTCCTTTGTGAATCATCCGGGGTACCTTGAACTCTTCACACAACCCCATCATGGTGAACGGCACTGCTGCCGTGTTGGAGCCTACTTTCACCGGCTATGTGGCCACCACAAATGATGCGCTGATTCTGTTCGAGGCTTGCTTGACCGGTGTGCTGCATCATGTGCCGCGAAGACCCCACGATCGGGAACGCAGTCATCTCGTACGCAGCGGTAGCGTCTTCATCTACGAAGAGAACTCCTCCGGCATCAAGCGGTGGACCGACGGCGTCACCTGGAGCCCCAGTCGCATCCTGGGTAACTTCCTCGTCTATCGGGAACTGGACAAACCCTTTCCTCCCGGCGAGAAGAAGCGCGCGATGAAAAAGGCCAATCGACGGCCCGTGCCCCCAACTCGACCGGGCGAGCCATATCCTACTCGACATGATAGCAACGGCAGCCAGGGCTACTCCCCGACGCAACCTTCCCCTCCGTTCGGGGAACGACCACACCAGTCCGAGGTCGAGCGCGCGTTGGTCGGGTCGCTGGTCGATTCGTACGGCTTCAAGGATTCGGGTTTGGTAAAGAAGACGATGAGCGTCACCGTCTTGGGCGTAACCCACCACTTGGTCTCTTACTACAGCGTCGAGGACGTCATGCGCGGCGCCCTCAACCCACCCTCCATGGTCGAGTCTCTACGCTACATTCGCCCGCGCGTCGACCTCACCCAGAAACAGAGCTTCCGCGCACCCATCGACGACCTAGAGACTAGCGCCATGGAGAGCGCTCACGACCCCTCCCACGCCGCCCTCTACGGCTACCGCCCGCAGATGATGGCCCCGCCAGGATACGGCATGCCCAACCCATCCCCCGACTTCTACATGCACGCCAGTCCTTACGCCGCCACACATCCTCCTCAAACGGGCCCCATCACAGGATACTCCCTGGGTAACTCGATGCCTGGCCAACCAGCACCAAACCCATACCTGCCCTCCCCCGCCGCTCCGATGGTGAAACAAGATGACTACCACGCCTTCCGCGCAGGGCCATACGGAGGCAGCATGGACTCCCTCAGTCACAGCGCGCTCTCCTCCTCCATTCCCGGTGCAATCAACACAGCCATGCCAAACAGTCTCGGCGACCGCAACCGCTCAACGTCAGATCACAGCCCGTCCGCCTACCGCAATAGCTCCATCTCCTCTCGCAGCGTCGCCACAGACGCTACCTCCCCGATGGACCCGTCCACGCCAGCCACTTACTCCCGCGGCAGCTTCAGCCTTTCCAGTCAAATGGACAATACCTCTCTTGACCGCGGCATCGGCCCCCTGGACGCCTCTGTACCCCGCCGCGAATCAAATCCCGTTCATCCATCTTACTACGGCGATCGATCCCAGTACTACGTCAACGCCGCTGCGCCGGTGAATCACCCCCATTACGCAGCCGCGCAGCCCTTATCTTCATGGACGACTACCGCGCCCGCGCAGCCGCAGATCTAATTATGTCAAGTTCACGCCCATGTCCATGATCCTTGTTTTTGTTAGGTGTTGGGTCTGCCTCTTGACTCTGATTCTGATTCATTCGTTCGAGAGCTATGACTCGTGTTTGCGTGATTGCGTTCGTGCCCGCTTTGTTTTATGGGAAGGTTCTCTGGTTTCAGCTGAAATGTTTCCCGCTTTACGAATATGGGATTGTTAAGGAATATTTACTCTCGACTGGTTCGGAGCGGGGAGTCGGGGCGGCTTTTGTCTTTTCTTGTTTGTTGTCTCTTTATGCTCGGCGATATAGACCCCCTTTTGAGCTCTGGCTTTTTTTTTTTTTACCTTTTATTATTACGATGGGAGGCCAATGGATGAGGGGAGTTCGAGTTCGAGTTCGAGTTCGATTTCATGTTTGGACCTGGGCCTGGATCTGGATCTGGGTCTGGTCTATCTTTGGATTCGCATACGCAATTGCGCCCGGGGTCTTGATCCTGAACTTGTCCTTCGACACAAATCCGACCTCCCCGACACACGCTACGCTAAGCTAAGCTCGGCTCAACCTGCAGCTTGCATTCGCCACTGCGCCGCGCCCGGAGTCTAGGCCGAACCCGAAAATGAGCCAGATCCTCTTGGATTTGGATTTGGAATCAGCTTCGACTCAGCCCCCACTCCCCCCCCTTCCGATGTACTCATCTCTTTCTGTCCATACGGTGCTCGGTTGCTTAGTTCTACGAGTGTGTGTTCTTCCGAGGTTTCCGAACATTATTACCACCACTGTCTCTGTGTCGGCACTTTGCTTTTTTCATTTTTCTTACTCGCTGGGCGGCGTTGTGATTTCTTTTGACGATGTGATGCACCAAATCTCTCAATTACCCAAAACGTGTTTCTTTTGTTTCTTTATGCCCAATTCCCAATTCTCAATTCAATTTCTTTTTCTATTTCGCATTTTGCTTGAGGTTTGGGTGAAGTTCTGAAGTTGACTTTGAAGTAGAACTTCAACTTCAACTTGTCCAATTGCTTCCCTTATGGGGTTTGGCTTGGCTTGGCTTGGCTTTAGTATCTTTTTTATTAGGATATGGTTGCGGTAGGCTTATTTTCTTCTTTCTTATCTCATTTTCTCATTTTTCTCACTTTCGTGATTGTGATGGGTGGTGGTGATCATGGTTTAAGTTTATTTGATGTCTACTATTGCCTAGCATATGGATGGGCGATGGATGTCGCGTGGCTCTCCAAGGTTCTTTGAAATACCGATTGTGGAAAATATTAAGCCTTCTTCTGTATACCATTATTTGAATGTTTCTTTGAACTAGGATCCCTGGGTTTTCTCTCGGTACGGTAAAATCTTATCTTTGAGAGCTAAATATATTTGGGGCTGACAAGGCTGAAAAACTTTAAGGCCCACATATTATCCCAGACGCTGGTTAGGAAGCCACATATAAAAGCCAATTTGTCAGAGCATATACTCGATTTTTAGAAGGGAGACGTTTGGTGCGACTATTCACGCTAAATAAAGTTTAAGAAATAAGGAATACTCGGTCCGTCGAGACTATATTAGTTGATATCGCGTGGCACAGGTACTTACCTAGATACCAAGTAAGATCAGATCCCTTGTTTACGAACACTACTGCACACAAGCTTCGCTTAGGCTCGTACCCCATCTTTGAAGGCTTGCAGAGCCACTCCTACCCAATCAACTCACATATCCACGGGGCTGATATTAATCAATACTACGGATACACATAGACGACTATCCCCTGACCGGAGAGATAGTCTAAATCTTCATTCCGCTACCAATTCACTGCACCTTGGCCGCTTACCTCTAGTATGACAGGTTGCCCAGAACAAATAAGGGGACGAGAGGTCCAGGTGTCACAATTACGCGAAGAGCGGGGAAAGAAAGAAAATATGGAATATTGGAGATTCAGCGGAAAGACTAGGCTATAGTAAAGGGCGCGTTCAACGAGATCAGGCCACAACTAGTGGCAATGGTGAGGCGCTGGTCTTAAGGACTAGGTAAGCTATGTCCTTATTAGCTCACTTCTACTGGACGCTGCGAGAAAATTCCTCATATGAGGTACAGCATGCTGCAGATTTCATTTCAATTGATAAGGCGTTGTGACTTGGAAGCCGTGATATTGAAAAGGTTTACCTCATCATCAAATTCTTCTCTAATTGAGAATGTTGGGCCCGTTCCATATCACGGCTACCCGAGCAAGGGGTTGTTGAGCTCCCCTGCCCCCGGGAGGTGCTATAGTGTGGTTGACCTGCGAACCTGCGGACCTGCGGACCTTGGGATTTTTTACATCCTACTTCAATGGAATATGATCTCAGCCTTGATAGTGATAGTCTGGTTGGGCTTCGAAGTGTTAGCTTTAGCTGACATCCACTCTGTGCATTAAGCTTTCCCTCTGCCCTTCTAAAAGAATTCAAGTTGATTCTTGGCAAAATGTAACTCAGGCATTCCTTCCAACCTGCAAATATGTCACTGGATGCTAAAGATTCAGATACTATAAATAATCTCGAAAATCAGGAAGCATCACCCGTGGTGCAGACCCCGGTTGCTTTGTTGGCGTTTCTTCTTCCCATGATTCGTGTTTAACAGACCATTTAGTGCCGGGCCGTTGACTATTGAAAGCTAATTATAAGTATGGAAATGTCAACGCCACTTACGCCGCTACTTCAAGAACAGACAGCGAAGGCATGTCAAATTGTTTCAATGCGAAAGTTTCGTGGGTCTTCAATCTTTATTACAGATCGGCTGGTGAAGAGTTTTCCTTCTCGTCGGGGAGCTCTAGAGTCATGGCATGCTTTCCCTTGAACTCTCGAGAGAACTGCTGCATTCGACACTCACAGTGGCTGAGATATACTGTTCTCGCGCCGATTCAAAGAATCGTTTTCTATCAATTAATTTCAATCGATCAATATTGGTAAACAATTTCCCGGCTTTTCTCCTGCCTACCATAGCCTCAAGCATCTGCTTTTATTTTCCCACTTTCGCTTTCATTCAACTTGAACCTTGGGCAGAAGACGACGAGACTACTCAGGAGAGGCGATTTACCATAATTTCTGTGGCAATTGTCAATTATTACTTTGTGATTGCAATCCCGTATATGCTATGTTTATCCGAGTTGCTGCGTCCACGCTCCGGTTGCAAGATGCTCTTAAGGCACAGGTCTTTATGCCTTCTAATATATATTTGGTCGGCTCATTTTTGATCCTCCCAATTTCTTGCAAAGTCCCTATTTTTAGAGGCGCTTTTTCTCTTCTTTCTTGCTTGGGCTGGTCAAAATGTTGTTTGACCCTTTTTTTTTTACAACGAGCTTGCAATGTTCTTTATGAAATATGCTGCGTAGTATCATACCTTTCTAGCCAAACGCAATTCGCAGGAGAAATGAGAGTTTGAACAAATATCCCGAAGTAGCACACTCGAGTGACTTGAAATATTAAACATATATAACCGCAATCGTCAATTACAATACTCCTCCTAAAACTTTAAGCTAATCTTCACCTAGAATGGACTGAAGACTGTCGCCAAGGATACCTTTAATAGGGCAGGAAATTTCTTATGTCTGTGAATTGTCTTTTTCGCATTGTGTCTCGCACAATTTGAACCTTTTAGGGATTGAATAATGTTGAGAACTTTCATATTATTAGCAAATTAACTGTATCAGGTATTCCGACAGTCATAGTTCTAGCTCGCCCAACATAGGAGTAAGTTTCACCGGCATAGTATCAGTGTACATCTTTGAAAGTTCTCAAAACCGAAAGCCCCGAACACCTTTATTTACGTATCTCTGACAGAATCCCCTAAGTTAAGAATGTCAAAAACGTTTTTTGTGAAGATATGCACATTCATTCCACTCACGTCGGGCAAACCCAATTTCAGTCAAAACTCGTGAACCAGTGGAGAGCAATATGTATTGAAATGGGGATGGCTCGATGGCAGTCTGACTATACAGACCGTGTAACACCAACTAGGAGCACACACACACAACCACTCCTATGCTCTGTAATAGATGAGGGAATTTGGTCTGAATGAGGCACTGCGTACTGCCCTTAATGCTGTAACATGAATCAAAGAATATGGTGGAAACCGAAATGAATTGTTGGGTGGATGTCTGTTCTATCTCTATGTTCATATAGAAAATATTTGTACGCGCCCTAGTGTCCAGGACGCCTCAGGCCGCAACTACATCTTATTATGTCATGCGATTCACCACTACAGTATATATTTATGTATGTAGTCTATTTGGAACGCTTATAAAATATCTGAATCTCTTATGTCCATCTATCTATTCTCAATTATTTGTTCATGGATACTCGGAACGGACTTCTTTCAAAACTGAACGAGCATTCATATATATATGTCAACATTGAATTGCCCTCCAAACCTTGGAGGCTTTGCATTTCCTTGCTGTTTCTCCTAAATCCATAGGTACCCACTACATATAGGTCACCTGAGGACATGGGAATTGATTTTGAAATGGGTTGTCGCAGTTTGTTCCCCTTAATTCACCTTAATCCCATAGATAATCCCTATCCACTAAGGTCCGGTGAAAATATCCAGTTCGTAAGTGTTTGGAAGTCGATAGCATTTTGGCAAAGACGTAGTAATTTCCACTATATCGGAAATCCTGCCTTACACGTCATAAACTCAGTCCTCCCATGGTGGTCTTTAATTTGGTAAGTAGAACTTCATTTCAATTCACAATCAAGACATCATCTCATTAATGGATGTTACCTTGTATCCAGATACCTGAATACGTAATATGATGCACAAAGGGATCGGAATGTTGGACTTTCTGGGGTGCTAAAAGCCGAGCCGGTGATTGGTTTGCTTGTACTTCTCCCTTTTCTGGAATGGGGTTTCGCAAGGGTCCCAAGATTGAGGTCCGGAATGCTAGTTAAACCAGTTTTCGGGTCTTTTAGACCGAGTAACCTCTTACCTAAATGGTCCCACAGTTTGTCTGCATTTCGGTCAGAATGACATTACCACAGAATAACAGTGAATTGGATAGGTCTCGTGAACTAAATAACTAAAGAGTTATGAGCTCCTGAGAAAGAGGCTACTCCCACGAAAGGTTAATACTCGGAATCAACCTTAGTTCACCTAGCGCAAACGGTTCTTTGAATCATACTCCACCTAAAATATTAAAGTTGGAGGTACCACTTTAGCTGACTTTGACCAACTTCATTCACCGAACTATTCACCCTGATTGTGGCACATTCCTGTTCCTCGTTCCTCGCCTTCGAGCTGGGCTAGAATTGACTAAATTCGGCCAAGAGATTGTCCTTGCCCGATCCCACGCAATTGGTCTACAGTCCGCTTCTTCCTCATGACAACCAACTGGGGCTTGATTGGGCGCATTCCGTGTTCTTTGTTGATAGTAAACATGAGCTTATCCAAGCTTTTTCAAAGCTTCCGTTGCCTCTATGCTTCAATTCCTAGAGCTTAAAAACCTCCGAATTCCCGGACCAAGGAAAGGTATACGCCAACAATCATCAGTCGACAACATCGCCAATTCGCCCTCGCCTTCTCGTCTTTCTTTCATACAAACTTCAACACTTATACAATTTTAATTTCGAAAGCATTAATTGCTGTCTATCATTGAACATCGTAATTTTCTTTCCAACACGACACGAATCACCCAAGATGAAGGCCGTTGCTGTCCCTTTGCTTTTCAGCGCCGTTGCGCTCGCCCATCCCCAAGGTCTGGTGAGTGCTCAAGTACTACACCCGACTTAGATCGTTGAATTAACAAAGATCCAGTGGTGGGGTACCGATTTCTGCTATCCTAGCCCAGACAACACCGACAACCAGTGCACGGAGCCTCAGAAGTCTGGATTCGACTGGTCTGACCTCGCCGACGGTGATAACTGGACTTTCGAAGGCTTCAACTTCGTTGGACTCTCGCCCCAGGACAACTGTGGTGGATCTGGTGTAAGTCTAATATACATCATATGATACTGTTGAATCTAACCTTGAGCAGGGCAAGTGCATCCGAGGAAAGCTTTCCCGTGATGATGGCTATTCCATCAGTGTCGACGCTGAGGACGCCCCATTCTCTGTCCGCACTTTCCACCTTTCGACCTCTCGGACAACCGATGTCCTTGTCAACTATGAGCTGGCGGACGGTTCCCACTGTCGTCAGGTGGCTTTCAGCTCTCCCGAGGGCGTTGATGTCACCAACGAGCAGTGTGGTGGCGCGGTCTCTGTCCAGTTTGTTCTCCCCGAAGAGAGCAAGTTCGGCGAGTGTGATCTGAACATCCATGCCATGGACTTCGACTGCTCTTCTGGACCTAAGCCTCCCCCGACGGCTACTCCATCCTCCACTATAGAGCCCAGCCCGACAGCTACTCCTTCTCACACGGAGGAGCCCAGCACGACTGTGCCTATGCCTACTACACACACCCACTTGATCAGTATCACGAGTCCTGTTACTACGCCAATGACTACTTCTATAGTTTGGACGACTGAAGTGTTCACCGTGACCCAGTGCCCTGCCTCTGTGACCGATTGCCCCAGTCACTCCACCCAGGTCAAGACTTCTACTAGGAGCGTGTCGACTACTGTCTGCCCATCTCCCACCGAGACTACGGCTATCACCACAAGCCCGGTCAGCTCGTCTCCTGCTGAAACCGTGACGCCTGCTCCCTGCCCCGAGGTCGTTCCTAAGTGCATGAACACATGGCTTTCCATTCCCAAGTGCGATTCCAACAGCGACACTGCCTGCTTCTGCCCATCTTCCGAGTTCGCAGACAAGGTCAAGTCCTGCATTCACGCCTGGAGCTCCACTTTCGAGGAAGAGAAATCTTCCCTCTCTTACTTCGCTGGCATTTGCGCCCCTTATGTCCCGAATAACCCTGCTATCGTTGAAATGCCGACCACTTCGCCCGCGGTCTCTGTTCCAATGTCCACTGTTACTCCCACCAAGGCCCCTGTCACTTCGGCTTCCGAGACCACTCCTTGCACCACTATTACCTGGGCTTCTCACACCGTGACTGTCCCGCAGGTCGCTTTCAGCACGATCACTGTGAGCTCCAGTACCAGTGTTTGCCTCATTCCTGGCACTACCACCCCTCCTCCTACCACAACCAGCCACCACACTACCCACACCTCGACCATGACCACTTCCTGCAAACCTACCACTTCTACCTCCACAACCACCGTTCCCATGCCAACTACTCCTACACCCACAACGGTTCTTTCTAACGCCGGATCTAAGACTTTCGTCTCCAGCATGTGGGCGGGTATGGCTATGGTGGTTCTCGGGTTCCTTTGAACCTCTTAATTTCTTTCATATATTTTTATTTCTAAACGGTCGAACACGTTTAATTTGTATTTTACTTTAATTTTCATTCATCCATGAACACGAAGAGTGACATAATTTCACACCTCTGCATCTCTCATCAACCCTGTACAGCGCGGAACTCATCCGCCCAAGGCCAATTCTCACATCTCTCCCCACCCTTTTTAGTCCTAACAGTGGGAGGTGCGAAAACCCCATTGAGCAACCAAGGCGTATCCCCAACAATAAACCCCTTCTTCCGATGCCGCATTGGCGAAAGCCCATACGTAGCAACCTCCAACCTCCCCGTAGCCCTATACATTTCCATAGCCTGCACAATAAAACCCTGCACCCCGGCATACCACTTTTCGCCTTTCAAAAAGTCCACCCACTGTTCCAGCGGCATCGGATTCAGAATCCCCGCGTTAAGGACCTCGCACACTTTCGTCTCTGCCCGGAATCCATACTTCGTACAGAACTCCGTAGACACCGTATCCGCCATATGCTGTCTGAAATTCCAGACAAGTGAGAACTCGGTTGCCAAGAATTTTTGATCAGGGCGGAGTTTCGAAAGCGTGTAATCGAGCATCGACTTGTGCCCTGCTAGACCCGGGATATGAAGGTGAAGATCCACACCGTCGAGCTCAGGGTTGGAGGCTATGTACTGCAGGAAGCGCTCGATCGCAGGTGTACGCTTTACGGGCAGATCGAGTCTGTTCAGTGCGCCCATGTAGAGTCTTGTGTTCTTGGGACCCGGTAAAGTCTTGCGGGAGATGACCACTTCTGCAAGAGATTCGTAGAAGATGTTGATCCTTGCGTCGGTTTGTTCTGGCTTTGCTTCGATGAAGGGTTCGTTTCCAATGACGATGATATCGACGTGATTCATAACGATATCCAAAAGGCGGGATAAAGTCTCGACTTCGGCGGTATGTTCTTGGCTTCCGGGCTTGGGAAAGTCCAAGTTGGTATAGTTCCATTTGAAGCTTAATATGGTATTGTAGCCTGCGTCAATGGCATTGTAGAGGGATTTTATGTTTGCGTTTTCTCGGGCTTGCTGAACGTTTATTTGATGCATGTCGATGAAGCCGCGTACCCATGATGCATTTATGCGTTGGAGTTCGGATTGATTGAGCCAATTTAGGTTCTCGTTGAAGTTTGCGCCCAGGGCGCCTAGGGCTGGCATCTTGGTTGGACGTTGGATGTTGAATATGTGTTATGATGTCGGAGCCTGGTTTCGCGGGGATGTTTCAGACTTGCTTGGCCCCACCACAGTACGCGATCGTCGTCATTGCTTTGGTGGCGGATGAGAAGAGTGAAACCAGAACCATAATTCTGACAAGATACCTGGAAAGATGTCGAGAAGTGAACGAAGTCAACTGTACAGGCCCACATGCTCGGGCCGCACAAAAACATGGTTGATTACAAGTTAGATGCTAGATTCCATGATGTATATATCATCCATAGGTGTACTTTAGTGATTGAAAGTGAGACTGAGAATCCTTCCGAAGCTCTATTGTCCAATATGAAAGTATATGTATATACCCTAGTGTCAGTATGAATCTCAAAAATCAACTCCGTGCCCAGCTTCTAAGGCATCGCTATGCAATCAACAACCCGCCAATGAGGATCAGTCAAAACAACAACAAAAGCCACCAAAATCAAGTAGCCACGAAGGGTATCCAAAATAAGCGAAAAAGACGAGGGAGTCAGGAAAAATAATAACAAAAGTCAGGATATGCTAGGCCTTTCAAAGAAGAACAGCCTTGCGTTAAGAATAAACACGTACGCACCACAAACCCGCCATACTCACAACCGTTTCAAGTCACATACCATATCCCCATGTGTACACGCAGTCTTTACTCTTCATTCTCCGACAGATCCGAGAGCAGACATGACTCCAAAGGCTGGTTCTTGAGATTCATGACGCGGCGCCGATCTCTTGTCGAGTTGAACCTCTCACCACGACCCCTCGGATGAACAGTACGAAGCATGCCCTCCCGCACATTCTCATAGCTCTTGAGACCGACATCCGCGTTTAGCAAGGGCGATGACCATTCGGGGTTCCCGTGGGTGCCGTCATCATAAAGCCACCAGCCCACATCCGTTGACGAGCTGCTGGTGCGCGCATGTCCTGAGCTGAAATTTTCGGGCGAGGTTTCATGTACACCGGTCATATGGTATGGTACTTTAGTGTCATACACTCGATTCTGGTGAATGGGCGGGCTCGCGTGGAGGGCTGCAAGATGCTGAATCAAGGTAGGGTCGAAACCCAGACGTACATTGTAGGTGTTTGTAGTGCTCTGTGCACTGGGAATCGAGTTGGGCACGGCCATGGCTTCTACCAAAGCGGTAGTGGCCGGTGCTGATGCCTGCGCAGGTGTAGCTAATCCTTGATTTCCGAGATTGGTGCTGAGCTGGTGCAGCTGATTTTGCAACAGGGTGTTGGTTAGGCTGGTACCCTGCAGTTGGGAGGGAATCAAATTGCCATATTGGCCTGAGTATCCCTGCTGGCCGCTGCCGAACTGCGGAAGCTGGGTTTCTGCTGGAATTTCTAACTGCGACCGTGTTAGTCCCGTAACTACTCTTGTATTCTCATTTCCTTCGCGCGAATCTCTCCGATTAACTTACCCGACGCGTGTATTTCCGACCAGGCATTGCAATGTAGTGGTCGAAAGCACTCTCCAGGACGGCAAAGTTGAAACCGCGCTGCGGGTCTGCAGGTTGGAAGGTTTGACCAACCTCACGACGAAAGTCGACACTGCGGCGCTCTAAAGGCTGGTACGGAGAGAGTCGGAGCAACCACCCGGGGTAGCTACCCCAGAAGGCCTTGATCACAGGATCGATCTCGAGAGACAGCTTGATCTTGCTGTTGGCGGCGGGCTTCTGAATGAGCATGACGAAAGTGAACTCGCGAGGGAGACCAGACCGCTGCAAGCTGTTTTCCTCAAGAGACCACAGTATTTCACCGGCCTCCACATCATACTCCGGGCCCTTGGGACTCTTCAGTGTACGGGAAGAGCCTTGAATGCGCATCATCTCATACCGGCGATACTGTCCGTTCAAACTGCCGGACGGAATGATACTGGCGCTGACCGGGGTTTCGGAGACACCCAGGGAGCCGGCCAAACTGAAGTTCCACTCCATTGTTTCCGGGGAGACAGCGCCGTAGATGAGATGTGGCGCGTGCATCAAAAAGTGCGGGTTCACGGAAGAACGTCCGCTGATTGGTGTAGTCTTTGATTTCTCAGAGCTGGGCTGGACAGAAGCGCGGACAGTGGCAGACTTGAAGCGATGCGACAGCGTGCGCGCTGAATGGAAGACGAAGCTCAAGGCTAGGAAATCAACATGCTCCGCGTGAGTGTCGGAGACAGCCGCACTGTCCCAGAAGCCATGCTGGAGACGCGATACGTGCGCTGTGATATATGCATCTCCGGGGAGCTTCCGCTCGTAGACACACGCCCGATTGACGAGCAACCGGGGGTTGTCCATATTCGGATCGTGGGACTTTTTATGCTTGTGTGCCCCGTCGCTGGAGGGTGGCTGGGCGGGTGGATTGGAGTGAGGTGTGGATGAGTTGGCGCCATTTTTGGCTGGTGGTGGTGCACCCATAATGAACATGCAGCACTTAAACAACACCGCTTGGCCCCTGCTTTTCTCCGTCGTCGTTTGCTCTCCATCTGGATAGTTTGCAAATTTGACGGCCCTTGAATCTGCAGCCGCGTCCCATGTAAGTGAATATAAGCTAAGGGTTAGTAGTCAAAGGGCAAAACATCATAATTTTGGTTTGTCAAGCTGATGATGTCCAGCTATCAGGCGGATCGTCATGTGTATGCGGCTGTCAGGTGAATGGGGGGTGGTGGACAACCAAGATGACCCATGTTCGTATGCCAAGCTGTATTTACAGTTATTGAAGCGAGCGTTAGCCTTAAGCTGGAAAATAATGTTTCACGTTTTGAAGACAGAGGTCTTGTAGATGAAGAAGTTCGATGATGTTGATCGGCGATGTGGTACGTCCGGGGACGGAATGGAACAACCCTTAATCCGCGGCCTTGAAATCATCCGCGCCTCAACTTCTCACGAGACCGTTTCGGGCTCGGCTTTGCCATAATACGCGGTGTCCGACTTTGATCTTGGTCGGAAGGTCTGGATTCCCTCATCACTATCCATCGAGTATATCCCGCTAACGCCCGGTCGCAGCGCCTCTGTGTTCTATATAAGATTTCGTGTTGATTGAGGACTTGTTCAAGCTATCAGAACTTGTGGATAGTATTACTTGTTTTCTCCGCGACTACCAAGACGAGACGGAAGCTTAGCGCATAATTTGTGGTGGCTTCGTTGTCTGCTGAGTCGGGCTCCAACTTTCAACCGGGCATGTGTTGACCTGCCGTCATTGCTTGATCCGGGCCATTCGTTTCCACACTGACTCTGTGTCATATTACAACTGACTGATACTTGTACTCTACTTTCTCTTCTGTGTCACCATGCTTGCAGCTCGACTGTTGCCATTTCGAGCAACCCAGGGGTCCCAAGTCCTCCGAGGCAATGCACGTTTTTTGCTCCAGCAGCACGGATCCCTGTGCTTTCGAAACACATTTCGCCCTCAATGCATCTCTACTTTGACCCAATCATCGGGACTGACCCGTCTGCCCACTAGGTTAGTCATCTAGAGTTTACCGATTGGCCTCGGTCTGACTTTCATGCTCCAGTCAATTACGAATCCGGGGATGTCAGACTCCATCTCCAAGAACGTCTCTGCTTGTCAATAAGAGATGGTCAACTTCAAAGACTCCCGAAGATCCAAAGGATCCCAAAGAATCAAACTCCAAAACGTGAGTATTGATTATTCCTAAAAGAAAGCCGAAACTAAAGGCAACAGGCTGAGCTCGGCCACAAAACGCATTCTTTCAAAGATTCCTCTTCAATCAAGTCATGAGAACATCTACACAGTTCCCAACATTCTCACTTTCTCCCGACTGGTCGCTGCGCCCGTGGTGGGTTACCTACTCGTGCACAACTACCATGCTGCGGCACTATCCTTGTTTGCATATGCAGGCATCACTGACTTGGTCGATGGCTGGATCGCCCGAAAGTACCATCTGCAGACGGTAGTGGGCACCATCATCGACCCAATGGCCGATAAGCTGCTTATGACGATCGGTGTGGCCTGCCTGGCAGTCAACGGGTCTCTTCCAGGTAAGTGCCCAATTGATATATGACGCATGCAATATGCATAGTTACCTGACGCTAGTTTAGTATGGCTCGCCGTTATCATTCTCGGTCGAGACGTCGGTCTTGCCATCTCGGCTATCTATTACCGCTGGATCTCGCTTCCTCCGCCCAAGACTATGGCTCGGTACTGGGACTTCTCTCTCCCCTCCGCCGAGGTGAAGCCCACTGAGATCTCTAAGATTAACACGGCTCTCCAGCTGGTGCTGGTTGGCAGTGCGATCGCCCTCCCCGTGGTTCCGGAGGCCATTATTAGTGCCTGGCATTTGAGCGAGGCCATGACTGCATTCCAGTAAGTGATACCCTTTTGTTTATCCTGCTTTTTTCTCTTTTTGCATTGCATGTACTATGTACAGTGGGCCGCCTTGAGTCTTTTCCTGGGCATTTCCAGTACATACGACCATAGGGTGTGGAGAACAGGGCTTCCCGTCCGCTCAGCCGTACTTAAGCCACACGCCGGCAGGTTAGTAGTTGGGTGGGTGACCACCAGCGAATCCCTGCTGTTGTATGTTTTTTTTTTTTTTTTTTTTTTTCTCTCTCCCTGTTTGTTTTTCTGTGGTTTTTTAAAATGCCTTGTTCTTGATTTTGTTCATGTCTTGCAATGACTGATTTGTCTAGGTACCTTGTGGCGGGCACCACCATCTGGTCTGGACTGAGCTACGTCTTCTCCAACAACGCAGTGAAGATCCTCTCCAACGAGGAAGTCCAGAAGCGAATTGCACAGGCCGCAGCGAAGCGCAAGCCTTAGCGGTGCTTGAAAGCAAATGGCCCTCGGGCTAATGAATGTAGGGAGAGTTCATCTTTCGAAAACTCTGCCTCAGTGTACAAACCTTACATGCATAGTCGATTTTCAATTCTTGTCTCAACTATGCCAATTTTCATTCTCAATTGCCTTTTCCCTAAACAACGAAAACACGAATAAATTATGAAAATACGACTAAGCCATAGCATCACCATGATTGCTTCAAGTTGACTCACCGCCGTCACCGCGCTCCCCAGCACGAGACTTCTCATAGTCTAGCAACGCCCATTTCACCATTCACTCGCACTTGAGTATGTCAGATGCAGTAGGCCTCTCTTCCGGCTCATAAGCCAACGTCGACCGCTACATGTTCCCAGTGGCAATTAACTCATCTGCACTGCAGAATGCAAAATCATGATTCTCTCACTGCAGTTCTGCAAACAAATAGACGCAGTCCAAATCAAGCGGTTCTTAGACTTCGACGGTGTCGATATAGTAACCGTCTCTAAGTAAGATAGAAGCGTTCACAGTAGTTGTAAATTCCTGCATATATTCTCTTACGTTCTACTCTCTGCGCCATAGGCGGCGTTCACTCACGCTCGCTTGGAATTTAGTATAGATTATGGTGACACGACATTTAGTAACAAATGGAGATAATATCGTAGAAATGTACTAGGTTCATGATGAGTATCCTCATTTTCCCGATAGTGTGTATCCCGCGTGGCTTTATAACAGGCCACATCTTGGGTAGCTACCGACTCGCTAGTGGGAGTGCATATGTGGTGCCACCACTTAGCCTCTTTCCGCCCCGCGGATTTAGATCCTGTCGATTCCTCTTCCATTCTCTGTTTTAAGAAGTAGAAACTGAGGCTTTCTCATCTCGTACCTCTCGGTCTTTTGCTTGGGCCGCGAGTTTGTTAACGCCCTGAGCCCATACCGCATAAACAAAAAAGAACGTCGATATGACAAACACCATGGTCTGACGGTAAAAACGACATGAATGCTCATCACAGTATTGACGACAGGTGAAAGTGAATAAATAGATGCATGCGAATAGCCCAATTGTGAACCTTCGAGCCACTAAGTAGCAGTTTTCATCAGATATTCAGAGAAGCATACAAGATCGGATGTCTGTAGAACCGTAGCGGTTCTAATACGCGACCCAAGGGGGTGATTCGAGGTTCGTGGATTTTGAGCCGATACCGGAGAGGGACCAGGAAGAGATATCCTATCCATAGTGGATTCCACAAAATGGCGCGGAAAGGGAGAGATATGATAGACAGAAAGGAGAAAGGACGGAATCGAGGGAGTTAGATGCTGCAGGTGAAGGGTTTCTTCCTTTTGGAGGATGATCAGAGTAACTTTCGAGTTTACATCTGCCCCGATAACCATCGATTGTCCGTCCGAACTCCAAAAAGGGTAATACCGAGGGAACAATGGATGCGGCTAGCACAATTTGATATCGTCTATGCCGCGCCTTACATGATATCAGACATCAGTTACGGAACTTTCTCTTTCTTCGGGGCCTTTACTTTCGTTTCGTGCATTATTTGTTTCTGTCTCATGCCGGAAAAGAAAGGATTTGTTTTGGAAGACATGCATTTCATTTTTGAAAGGTAAGCGTCTTCGAGATGAGAATGATACAGTCTTGAGTAGAGGAGAGGGTAGCGTGCGGAAAGACGGCTCCGGTACTGAGTATCGTGAGGATGTTTGACTATTTGACTATGCTTTGTATCGGTTCTTTGATAGCTCTACTATATCTCGATGTTTAGATCAAGTCGAAAGAGAAGTACAATGACAAGCAATGGGTGCCTGCAAGATAGTACGCTTATCGTAATCAACGGCCCTCTTATCTGCGCTACAGATAATTGCGGTCCTGGTTTGTAGATCCGCAAGACTGGTACAAATTCGCAAGTGGGTCCAGTGGCGGCTTCGTTGCGACTTCCAAAGGCCCATAGAGCCTATTTCAGATTTTCCAAAATGAACGAACTCATTTCTTAAGCCCGTCGCATGAGCTAGTATGCAAGATACACGTCAATAACCGACGTAGGGAGGCGTGTCAAGTCCTGTAATACCGCCGGATCGGAACATTCTCCAGACGACTCCTGCTCAGAAGGAAGCAGGGTAGAGTCGTGGACTGGGGACAACAGCAATACCGGTTGAACAAACTATTCGGACGAAAGGGAAGTAACCATCGGGTTCAGCCGTGACGTCATCTCGTCATTTCATAGCCGACGGGCGCAGTGTCTTCTAATAATGAGGAGGATGGCATTTTTCACGTAGACGATAAATTGTACTCTAAACATGTCAATGCGATCTGTCCCCGGTTCCTCTCAGGTGGGTGGACTACTTGAAGCCGCCTGGAGCTAGGGCGGGGCGTCCCCCGCGACCGACCCGTAGGCGTAAGCCCTGGGCTTAGCTCGACATGCGCAAGTTCCCGATTCCAATGGGCTTGGCCCCCAGTTTATCAGATTTGGGCTTACTTACAACAATTTATTATCTATTTCAGCGACGACTGACTCATGCAAATATATCACGCAAAGGGCGAAAACCTCTAGCCCGACCGACTCTATGTTTCCACGTCGCGGTGAAGACCCACTTCAAATCAGACGTGGATCGCAGACGGCAGCCCTAGAACAGCGCTCGGACCACAAGCTGGGGCCTTTGGGCTCCAAGTCCTCTGTACAGCATACGCACCGCTTCGCACATTGGGCGATATTGCGCGCTTGTACAAGTACACGTGTATGTAAGCCAGAGTTGTCTCGGAAAGATGACCGCTGCAATACGCAAGGGAGAGAAAATATGCCCGAGAACGTGCGCTCAGAAGCCCGATCTACCGGGGAAATCCCGGACCACGGGCGTGGATGGGACCCATCGGGTTTGATCGTCCCGAACGGTTCGCCAATTTACATGGAGCGGGCTGGGCTCGTACTTTTGCCTGGGTTTTAGGGCTGTGCTAATTGCACTAGCTAGGGACGGAGGGGGCTACTTGAGGCTAATCGGCATCTCAAGTTCTAAAGTAAGCTTATTCTCGAGAGATTTGATTTGAAGGCTGTACTTGCATCTGGTTGACTTAGTCCGGTTGTCTGCGGGATTTGTGATTCTATTTCTAAGCAAGCAGGGGGTAATTCCAATTTCATTACCAAGGTTGAGTTCATTATGAACAAATATTGCTGGGAAGGTGGGTCATGATGAGCAATAGTAAGCAACCGGATGTGTGTCAAGTGCCGAGCGGTGTGGCACAAGCAAGGTAAGAAAAAAGTTCCTAGCGGCGACTGGCGTTTGGACATGAATCAGGAAGGCGGTGGTGGGGCGTGGATCTAGGTGGAATCTTATTCAAGGGTTTCGCTTCTGCATCCGGAATATAGATTCCTCGTCGTCACCGTTTCAGGGACCCACACCCATGACTAATGTCCACTTAGAACGAGGTGTGAATAAGCATGATGCTTTTGTGTGCCAAGAACTCGCTGACAGCGATAGGAATCCAATATTCCGCTGACTGGGGACCGGCGTTTAGCCGGTGGATATCTCCGATGCACGAAATCTCTGAAGCATGTTGGTCTGCAATGAATCAACTTGACTCATGGGATCCACCAAAGCTCTCATTTTTTTCTGACGAGTACGCTTCCGGATAATTGGAAACTGGCAAAACTTACAAATCCATTATGGGTCCCGGAGTTAAGCCTCAGCATGGACGTTCCAATTCCTGCCCCCTTATGGTTTGAATGGTTTACTGAGTAAATGGTTAAATACCGCCCCTCGTATTTAGGAAACCTTGAACCCTCGTTCTTTTTTCCCTTTTGTCCTCCTGTACATACCCTCCTAATACACTAATCTCCCTCCGCATCTTTCTGAGTAGACATTTCTCTTCCTTCCCGGCGAGATGGACGCCGACCATCGCGCATTGGAGGCGCAGGCCGAGAACATGTCTTCCCCCCAAGAATTCTCGACCTATACCACCACGACGGGCCTAAACAACGAGAGCTCTGTCGATAACCACGATGACATAGCCACTGAGGAGATCAATGGTCAGACCAAGGCCCTAGACCCGACCTTCACCGGCTCCTCCACTGCGAGCTCTCATGACACCGTCGAGGGTCGCTGGGGCGAGAAAGACGCGGGCGAGCCCGTCTCCCGCCATCGCGCCATGGAGGAATTGGAGGATATGCGCCGCGAGTTGACCCGCCTCAGCTTGCACCCTACCCGTTCAACAACCACCAGACGCATGAAGTCCCGCGCTAGTCGCAAGGACGAAGAAAAGGCCCTGGATGAAGAGTCGACGGATGCCGAGGACACTGGCTTTGATCTTGGCGAATTCCTTCTCGGCGGCCATCTTGAGCGCCGTACGACCGCTGGCGAGCCCGCAAAGAAAGTTGGTGTTGTCTTCAAGAACCTGACTGTTCAAGGTGTCGAGACTGGCGCTTCATTCGTACGCACCCTGCCGCATGCTGTGGTGGGTACGTTTGGCCCGGATCTCTATAACTTGATTTGTCGCTTCGTGCCCCAGGCGCGTATTGGCAAGAAGCCGCCGATTCGCAATCTCATCAACGATTTCAGCGGCGCTATTCGTGAGGGTGAGATGATGCTTGTGCTTGGACGTCCCGGTGCTGGATGTAGTACCTTCCTCAAGACAATTGCCAATGACCGCAGTGCTTTCGCTGCCGTCAACGGCGATGTTATCTACGGCGGTATCTCTGCGAAGGACCAGAACAAACACTTCCGTGGCGAAGTTAACTACAACCCCGAGGATGACCAGCACTTCCCGTCTCTTACGGTTTGGCAGACGCTGAAGTTCTCCTTGATCAACAAGACTCGGAAACATGATCGCGAGAGCATCCCCATCATCATCGATGCGCTATTGAAGATGTTCGGCATCAGTCATACCAAGAACACTCTTGTTGGCAACGAGTACGTTCGTGGTGTTTCCGGTGGTGAGCGGAAGCGTGTCAGTATTGCGGAGACTCTGGCTACCAAGTCTTCCGTTGTTTGCTGGGATAACTCGACTCGTGGTCTAGATGCAAGCACTGCTCTCGACTACGCGAAGTCCCTGCGTATTATGACCGATGTCAGCAAGCGCACCACTCTGGTCACTTTGTACCAGGCCGGTGAGAGTATCTACGAGCTCATGGACAAGGTCTTGGTCATCGACCAGGGCCGTATGCTCTACCAGGGACCTGCCAACGAAGCCCGTCAGTACTTCATCGACCTCGGATTCCACTGTTCGGAGCAGTCGACCACCGCCGATTTCCTGACTTCGCTCTGCGATCCCAACGCTCGCGAGTTCCAGCCCGGTCGGGAGGCTTCCACCCCTAAGACCGCAGAGGACCTTGAGCGCGTCTTTAGGGAAAGCCAGACCTATAATTATATCAGAGATGACGTCAGCAGATACGAGAAGCGCCTTCAGGAAACGGAGTTGGAGGATACCCGACGTTTCGAGAAGAGCGTTGCCCAGTCTAAGAGCAAAACCGTGTCGAAGAAGTCGCCTTACACTGTTTCCCTTGTGCGCCAGGTTGCAGCTTGTGTGCAGCGCGAGTTCTGGCTGCTGTGGGGTGACAGAACCTCCCTCTACACCAAGTACTTCATTATCATCTCCAACGGTCTTATCGTCTCTTCTCTCTTCTACGGAGAGGCTTTGGACACCAGCGGCGCCTTCTCGCGTGGTGGTGCTCTGTTCTTCTCTATTCTGTTCCTTGGCTGGTTGCAATTGACTGAGCTTATGCCTGCTATCTCTGGCAGAGGCATCGTTGCTCGCCACAAAGACTATGCCTTCTACCGTCCCTCTGCTGTCTCGATCGCTCGCGTGGTTGTCGATTTCCCGGCTATCTTCTGCATGGTTGTTCCCTTTACAATTATTGTCTACTTCATGACCGGATTGGATGTTACTGCTTCTAAGTTCTTCATCTACTTCCTGTTCGTGTATACGACAACCTTCTGTATCACTTCGTTGTACCGAATGTTCGCCGCCCTGTCACCGTCTATTGATGATGCGGTTCGATTCTCCGGTATTGCTTTGAATCTGTTGATTCTCTTCGTCGGCTATGTTATTCCCAAGCAGACTTTGATCGGCAGCTCTATCTGGTTTGGATGGCTGTTCTACGTCAACCCGCTCTCATACAGTTATGAGGCCGTGTTGACTAATGAATTTGCTGATCGAACCATGCAATGTGCTTCCTCGCAGCTTGTTCCTCAGGGCCCTGGGGTCGATCCTAGCTACCAGGGCTGTGCTTTGACTGGTTCTTCGTTGGACGCGACCCAGGTCACTGGTACCCAGTATCTGACAGCCAACTTCCAGTTCACCCGTCACCACTTGTGGCGCAACTTTGGTGTTGTCATTGCCTTCACTGTCCTCTATATCCTGGTTACTATTTGGGCCGCCGAATTCCTCTCGTTTGTTGGCGGTGGCGACGGCGCCTTGGTCTTCAAGAAGTCCAAGCGTGCCAAGAAGATTGCTGCTCAGACTAACAAGGAGAACGATGAGGAGAAGGTTGCCGACCTGAACGCTGATGCTGCTAACGCTCGCGGCCAATCGCCCTCTTCTGGAGATGATGCTGCTTTCAACCGATTATCCTCGAGCGAGCGATGTTTCACCTGGTCTGATGTCGAGTTTACTGTCCCCTATGGAAATGGAACTCGCAAGCTACTCAACAAAGTCAACGGTTACGCCAAGCCCGGTGTCATGATTGCTCTTATGGGTGCTTCTGGTGCTGGTAAGACCACTTTGCTCAACACTCTGGCTCAGCGTCAGAAGACGGGTGTCATCGAGGGCGCCATGCTTGTGGATGGTCACCCCTTGGGAGCCGATTTCCAGCGTGGTACCGGTTTCTGTGAGCAGATGGATCTGCACGACAACACCTCAACTATCCGTGAAGCTTTCGAGTTCTCAGCTGTTCTTCGTCAAGACCGCAACACCCCCCGTCAGGAGAAGATTGACTACGTCAACCGTATTATTGACCTTTTGGAGCTCGAGGAGATCCAAGATGCCATCATCGGCTCTCTCAACGTCGAGCAGAAGAAGCGTGTCACTATTGGTGTCGAATTGGCGGCCAAACCTTCCCTACTTCTTTTCCTTGACGAGCCCACCAGTGGTCTCGACAGTCAAGCTGCTTTCTCCATTGTTCGATTCCTGAAGAAGCTCTCCCAAGCCGGTCAGGCTATCGTCTGCACCATTCACCAGCCCTCGTCCATGCTCATCCAGCAGTTCGACATGATTCTCGCCCTCAACCCGGGCGGTAACACTTTCTACTTCGGCCCCGTGGGCAAGGAGGGTGCTGCCGTAATCAAGTACTTCGCTGACCGCGGCTCCGTCTGCCCCCCGAACAAGAACGTTGCCGAGTTCATCTTGGAAACCGCCGCCAAAGCCACTGAGCGCGACGGCAAGAAGATTGACTGGGACGAGGAATGGCGTTCTTCCAAACAGAACCGCGAGGTGCTCCAAGAGATTGAACGCATCAAGACTGAGCGCAGCAAGATTCCCATCGAGGATAGCGGCAGTACGACATACGAGTTCGCCGCGCCCACAGGTGTTCAAATCGAGCTTCTCACCAGGCGTCTCTTTACCCAATACTGGCGCGATCCCTCATACTACTACGGCAAGCTCTTCGTCAGCGTCATCATCGGTATCTTCAACGGCTTCACCTTCTGGATGCTCCCGAACACAGTGGCAAGCATGCAAGACCGCATGTTCTCATGCTTCGTGATCATCCTGATTCCCCCGATCGTCCTCAACTCCGTCGTGCCGAAGTTCTACATCAACCGCGCTCTCTGGGAAGCCCGCGAATACCCATCCCGCATTTACGGCTGGGTTGCCTTCTGCACGGCTAACGTTGTCTGCGAGATCCCCGCCGCTATCATCACCGGCCTCGTCTACTGGCTTCTGTGGTACTACCCCGTCGGCCTGCCCACCGACTCCTCATCAGCAGGATACGTCTTCCTCATGTCGATGCTCTTCTTCCTTTTCCAAGCTTCTTGGGGCCAATGGATTTGCGCCTTCGCTCCCTCTTTCACCGTCATCTCGAACGTCCTTCCATTTTTCTTCGTCATGTGCAACTTGTTCAACGGTATCGTCCGTCCTTACGCGGATTACCCTGTCTTCTGGAAGTACTGGATGTACTACGTCAACCCGATCACCTGGTGGCTGCGCGGTGTACTTTCCTCCATTCTTCCGGCAGTGCGAATCCAGTGCGCTGCCGAGGAATTCACACGCTTCAATCCTCCACCTGGCCAGACCTGTGAGCAGTACGCCGGAAACTACGTCAACAATCTCGCCGGTGTTGGTTATTTGAACGATCCCAACGCTACGAGTAACTGTGAGTACTGTGCTTACTCCACTGGCGCGGAGTACATGGCGAACCTCAACGTGCACGACGGTGACAAGTGGCGTTGCTTCGGTATCTTCCTGGCTTTCGTCATTATCAACTGGGCCCTTGTCTACTTCTTCATTTACACCGTTCGTGTCCGTGGCTGGAGCTTCGGTCTCGGATATGTGTTTGGTCTTGGTGGTCTATTGGTCGAGGCTATCAAGAAGCCGTTCCAGAAGAAGGAGGCTTCAGAGTGATTTCACTCGGTCGTGCTCCGTTTCTTTCCTTTCGATTCTTTTTCTTTTTCTTTTTTCCTCTACATGGCATCTTCTCGGCCATCTCGGTGAGATGGCCTATTTACTGTGCATTTACATGGAGCGATTGTGTGGCGCGCAATGCGCTTGGTTTCTTATCACCCGTTTTTAGAAAGCGCTTAGAACATTGACTTGAATACTCCAGATCCACGGATCGGAGTGCGCTTAAAAGTACATAACTACTAGTTACTATCTATATATCTCTAAAATTGAAAGTTTGAGTCATGAGAATATTCATAAGCCTATGTGTTCTCTTGTAAATTTGGTTCTTCCCTTGTTTTCCTATCCTTAGCTGGAATATCATGTAGGCTTCTTTGCGTGTGAAACATTTTCCACCACGTGGAAAAGGTTGAACATGTAAAACAACCGCGTATCCAGCTCCTAGACTAACGCCGCATTACTCATCAGGGATCATCAAGCCCGAAATGCCATATTTCTTCCGCAAAGGTCTAACCCATGAAGAACCACGGCTCGAGCAATCTTTGCTTTCCGCTGCTGCTATCGAGACCAGTCGCGCGTTCGTTGGATGAAGTAGCGAAATCACGCATCTGATCGCTAAGGGCCGGCGAGTTATTCTCCAGGTAGGCCTTTGCAGGAACCTTCATAGGAACGGGGACGAAGGCGTTGATGTCGGCGATGGGGAACTTTTTTTCCTGCGCATTGTGATTGACTCTCTCAGGCTGCGCGCGAGCGGGCATTCCGAGCTTTGTTTCGGGCTGGGGAATGTCCTCGTAGGGGCTGGTGACGGGGACGATAACACCGCATTCCCAGTTGCGGCAATTCAGGCGGGGTTCTTTGGTGGTTTGGTCCTTGACAAGGCGGCCCCTGTTATAGGTTAGTCATGTAAGAGGGTCGTGGTTGGGTGCTGGCTTACCACGCGCTCTCAGAGAAGTTGGCACTGCCGACGTAGACCCAGGCGACGCACTTGGCGTTGTCGCGGAGGATGATGTCTTGTTGGGGCCAAACGAAGATGAGCTTGATGGGGTTAGTGATACACAGAAAGAGGAAGAACAAGATCTCGAAAGACGTTTGAACGTACCTTGTTGTGCATCAAGATTCTCTTATCCCTCACGCCCTCGCAGTCTCGGAGGATGCCCTGAGGGAAGGCGGCGCCTTTCCACCATTTCTTTTGGAAACAGATTGTCCCTGCGGTATTCTCAGGGTAAGCATGAGCAGATCGCACTGTCAAGTCAGACGGGAAGTAGACGCGAGCATGTTCCTTCCATTCATCGCGGGCATGGGCCGTAAGCATGTGGCCTCGGTCGCCGTCATCCGTTTGGGCTAGGATGGGGTTCTTTTCGGTGCGAAGGATGTATTCACTGAGACCGTCGTCACCTGTCATTTTGATTAACATTAGCGTATGGAATCTGGAAATGAGAACTTACCCTTGCAGGCATAGTGCATGGCACGGACAAATTTTTCATTCAGTGAGCCGACGGAGGATGTCTTTATTAGGTAAGAATGGGAAGTTGCATGTTCCTTGGTAGATTGACATACCACATAATCAATATTGACAGGCGCAGTGGTCCGGAGACCAAGGTTTGTCACCGCACGACCAAGACCGGGGTAGCCAGTGCGTCGCCATGCCCGCTCAGTGCTGTGGATTCCACCGCTGTGGATTGTGAGAAATGGTTATGTCTTCACATGAAGGGAACACTGACATAGTGTGAACGAATGCATAGCGAGCAGTCTTGCTGAAGTCGAAGTTTTCCAGCTTTTTGATGATGTTGTCATTCAGCGTGCTTGCCTTCAGGAAATACACCAGCTCTTCGTAGAACGAGGTCTTCGAGTCGTTGCAGAAGCCAGGCTCGGAGCCTTTCTTCGGCAGATCAATCACAAAAACGGTCTATTCTAATGTCAGCAAAGCATCATGACAACAGTGTACCACTGAAAGTTTTGAGCATCTTGACTCACGTTTTCCATCAGATTGTTTTCGCCCCAATCAGTCGCAGTGAGGTTGGCAGTCGGAATCGCGATACGCATGTAAGTCGGGTGGAACAGCAACATAAGCTTCGAGTGCATGCAATTTATCTGTCCCTCCATGGGTGGGAAACACAAGCGCAAGTTCGACATTGAGGCAGTCTCTTCCTGATACTGGATTCTCTGAATGTTGTATGGGTTGTCAGAATCATGGGGCCAATACAAATCATGGTAGGGGTGTCTGATGCTTCTTACAGTGCTTTGCTCTTTAGCGTGCATCATCAGGATAAACCGCGTGTTGAAGGTATCCATCTTGGTGAAGAGCCACTCCATATCCCACAGAAATGAGCTGAGAACTGCCAGCTCGAGATCGCCTCGCTGGAGCACCTCCTCGATGGTGATGTCATCTTTAGAACGAGCAGCACGGCCGATTGCTGTTCTCTTCACAGCTCCGAGAGGGAATTGCGCCATAGATCTTGCGAATGGCTTAATATTGCAATCATAATGGTTTGAATCTGGCCGTTCGCAAATGTTCGGGTTTGAGGCGGTTCGCGAAGAGGATACCGAAAAGGACGACGACTCACCACCCCCGGATTCAAGGGCTGAATCGGACTTGCGTGCCTTTGGCAGAGGTTCACGACTTTCAGAATTAGATTGGGGATCTGGATCGATCTTGCGTACCTTTGTTGGAGGGTGAGAGGGCTCAGAGAGCTGTGCACCCGACAACGAAGTGCGATCGGCACGATGCTGGTCATTTCCCAGGTCATTGGTTTCAGGAACGAAGTCGTCAGCCTTGCGTTTAATCTGACGGGCAATACGCTCCTCCTCCATCTTCTTCCGGTCCATGCCCAAGATGCCCGTAGGCCCCTGAAGGTTTTTCCTCGAATTCTCGGTGGACTTCTGGGAATCGGCAAGGACTGGATTATCAGTCACGCGCGAATCACGGTCGGTCGCTCCCAGAGACAAGGCGATGGCAAGCTCAAGGTCTTCATCCAGGATACTGTCGTCCTCGGCGTCGACATCGATGGCCTGATTGACGATGGGCCGGCTGGCGGCTTCTTTTGGGACCTCATTTGAGGCCACATGGGCCTCGTTGTCGGTGTCAGAGCTCACAACAGACTTGGACTTGGGAAAGACCTCCTGAACGTCGGAATCAATGTCAGAGTCTTGGGTGAGGTCAACACACTGGCCTTGTGCCGCGCGAGATGAAGTCTCGACGGGTTGACCTGGGTTGTCGCGGGCTTGCGCCTCACGCAACGATGCTTCGATAGCTGCCCTCAGCATGGCATCATCGTCAGACGGGTCCAACGAATCCATCCTGAGGTGGACTGATCGAAAGTAGACTTTAAGCAGAAGAAAGTTTTGGGAACGCGTTGGGGATGATCGGTAGGATGAAGAGGTTGTAGATGATCGTGGGAAAAGGGAAAAAGCACCGTCATCTCACGTCGCGCGACGCGGCCAAATCTGGAAAGCGGCGCACAGACGCAGCTGACATATGGATTGAACACAAATAACAGTCCCTGAACTGTTCTCCGGTTGATTTACGCCTCCGTCGATAGATCGATGATGTTGATTTTCGGGCTCCGCCCCTATCAAGTTGACATTCGATCACGTGATCTAGATCTATACATACGCGCCCAGTCTGTGGAAACGTGAGGGAGAAGTCAGTGAAACATCACGGTAAATAGGGGCTTAGAAGAACTAAATTCCATTTAATCGTTGAAAGTGGGTTTAATTTGGCAAATAAATTCAGATTGTGCAGTGCTACGGAAAAAGATTCTTTGTATATTATGGTGAAGTTGCGTTGCGGCATGAGGCAAAGATCTTTGTGGCTTTCTGGAGGTTGCATTTGTTGAAGCATGGATGGATGATTTCATTTACGTGGCCGACCCCGCGCCGCAGTTAAGTAGGAACCACTAACCAGTAGACTGAGTGCGGATTTGCATTCGCCTAGTGGTTATTTAGCAGCTGGAGCGATATGCAGGCTGTAGTAACTCCTTATATCCTTTTATGTAGTTGCAACATATCTGTTGAGTCTCACCGCCTTTGCCCTCTGACTTTCTCTCTCTTTATGTATGTAGCTTCTTCTTTCTCCTCCATAGCTTCAATCTATCAACTTTTCTTCTTCCTTTCCTCCGTCTCATCAATATCCAACCTCCTGAGAACGACCTTGACTCTCGTCAAAGTCTGTCGTGGCCTAATTGCTATTTAAAGACCCCGGCGGGCCTCGCGGTGCGCGGTTTCGATATCTTTTTGATGCCTTAGCAAAGCCTAGCACAGCTTCAACCGTACTGACCCGCGACAAGCTGTCTGGTTTATCTTCTCACCACTCGATGCAATGCTGACCGCGTCCCCGTTTCTCTTCTTAAATCTCTTCGAGATTCTCTCAAACTTGGAGAGTCTACCTGGATATGAGTAGCATCTGCGGCCGCCTGGAGGATCTCGTGGATGATGTGTTGTCCTCAAAACATGGCACATAAGTGGCTTTCACGGTCCGAAGCATCCGTATCCCTTTAAACCAGTAGTTATAGTTCCCTTGGGCCAGCAACATTGTGCCCGGGAACCCTATGCCGAATGCTGGGGCTAGCCTAGTCAGCTCAAAGCAACTATATGTGAACCTGCGAGCCTCAGCCACGAACCAGAAGTAGTGCCAGGTAAAGGATAGCCTATACAAAGAGATAAAGAGGTACGTTTATCAAGATACGTTACGTGCTGTCTGACAACATAGTGCAATTGTTTTCAATTTGCTGGGGATATTCGAAGTTGGCGTCCTATGCTGGATATTCTGTGCCGTCATTCTGCGCTTCCAGTGACGTGCTGCAGTATCTAATTGGATGGCACCAACCTATGCCGACCTTGATATATTCATGACACGAGCTGGCATCAGGCTATCGGAGACACGCCGGAAATCGATTTTCGCTCATGATTGCACAATCGTGATCATGAGCGACCTTGGAAACGTACCATTGCCACCTAGACGGCGATTTCGTCACCGAACTGCAAGCGACCTACACAATTTATTATATGGATTTTCGGAAGGGCCGATCACGTTTGTGCGAATTACATAAAGTATCCGAAGGACAGGAATTGCGGCCTGGGTCACAAGAACTTAGCACAGCGGAATCAAATATAACTACATTAGCAGTCACGCGTAACCGTTCAAGACTTGAACAAGCCTACAAAAGTTCTGGACCATGTAATCCCTATGGTCTATCTATCGAGTTCCAAACGCTCTCTGTGAGCTTCCTGTCGGAGGGGTGCCTGCCGCCGATAATGATCGCTCGCATATTCTAACAAGATCTCCTAGGCAATCGTTTCCGTCTGTATTGCATCCCCAGGTGTCTCACTTTGCCTTGTATGGTAAGTGCCGTGACTCGCAGAATTAGATATGTCATACTTGGTCCCCTGCCTCGAATCTTGACCATGATGAGTACGCGCATGATACGCCCGAGCCAACCGTAACAGAACCATCAGGAGCTATTTCCGGCTCTAGACAGACAACTTAACGTCCTGATACAAAATATATTATTGGTAGCTTTTCCTGTTCTCTCCTTCTATTAGAACTTGGTATGCACCTTTGTCTTGTATTTCCGTCTACTATTTCCACATTTACAACTAGAGATCGCTTCCCGACGGTGCGATCTCGATAATTGATAAGAATATATTGGTCGTGATCACCTCAGCCCTAATATCCAAGAGACAATGATTCATAGAGAGAGTAAAAGTGCAAGCTCCAAAATGGGTACCCATCAGGCATAGAATGAGCGCCCACCTGGCTGCCAAGCGGGTGGCAATGATATTTCATCATGATTTGTTTCAAAGCTACTATTCAGCTTCACATGCAAAGGAAGCCGATGAAGTCGATAAACGAAGTAGTTCTAAAGATGAGAAGCTGTCTTACCGAGAGGCTCGATGGTCCCTGCAGTCTCTTAGACAAATGTTCTGGAAACGCGTCCCGCTTTCGCTGAACTTATATCTGGTGCGATGACAGAAATGTGCTCCCACCATCACCAGGAACGGAGAATGACAGATATGTGACGAAAGATGACACATCCTGTAATAGTATCACGAATCTGAACGTGTGGATATAAAAGAGGAATGGTCCTTGGCAGTGCTTTATTCAATTCTTCTTTCATTTTATTGCCGATTTCAACTTATTGATTTACATACCGATTATGGCCGAGGATCGACTGAACGCTATGCGCGGCTATAAAGCGTGAGTGATACATCTCAGCCGCAAAGGCTCACATAATGACTGATTGCCTCTGCAGCACCTTGAGCAATCCGAGAGTCTCAAATAAAGCCAAGCAGCACGCACAGTATATGCTGGACAACGAACTTGGTGGCGACGAGCCTCGCAAGGAGATTCATTCTGCGCAGGAAAAGCAAAGCTTGGACTCAACCAGGGTCGCTGCTGGTTACAAAGCGTGAGTCACCTTACGTTACTTCAGGTAACCTGAGCTTATATAAGACCTGTGAACAGTGCCCAGAGGAACCCAAATGTCACCCCCGAAGGCAAACAAAGAGCTGGCGAGAAACTGAAAGAGATGGATGAGACTCCGGAAGAGTAACTCGTTACGTATCTCTTGTGATCAGCATTCAAGGACCCCGTAGTTTGAAGGATTAGGGAACAGATATTTCCAAAATATCCAAAAAGTAGTTTAAGAACAGTCAATCACGGATCGCGAACTGCTTTAGGGTGGCTGATACAGCACGTAAGTATCTGTCAGCACATGGCTTTAATCTACAGCTAGCGAGTGATAGATCACACAGAAGACTACATTCCTTATTGCATGTGAATCTTGCCCTTCTAGTTTAATTGGCAAAGTACCTTCCATGGAACTCATGGCTGAGCGTATCCGACATACAATCCACCGCATCATCGTCGCCACATTACCCGTTCGACAATGTCCTCTGATGTGGTTGTTCGTCTGATCTTTTGCGCACTCGTAAAGAGTAAAGGTAGAGAATGAATCCGTTCGAGGGCCATTATGGACATTATTGTCAGTGATAGACGAAAGATACATAAAAATATGATTTCCATGAACTATGTGCATACTTGCTTGTGACCTAATCAGGTATTGTACCGCACGATTGATGACCGCATGCGTGTTCGGCACGTCGTCTGTCAGGATGATGACTGTTGTGACGCACATGCAGGTAAGACAAAACAAGGAGCAACGAATTCAAATTGATATACCCGTCATGGTATTGTCCATAGCCTTGGTTGGTTAGCATTGCGGTTTCTTTATGTCATGATGAAAATTTGACAATTACAGACGTAATTATCGACGAGATGTAGGCTATGATAAAATCGCCACCAGCGGATTATATATACTGTAATTATTACGATTTCCTCTTTTCTCTATGCTATAATCGTTGCCCAGGCCTGTCTGCTCATCAACCAGAAAGATGTCTAACCGCGTTGAAAGAGAAGCCGAAGATTCCTACGAAAGAGACAACGATGCCTCCCCCGTGACAGAATCCTTCGCAGATGACACCTATGCAAACGAGCCCAATCCGAATTTGAGAGATAAAGTGCCTGTCCAACCAGACACCCAGGAATACGATGACCCTATGCAGCCTCCCTACTCCAACACCGATGAGCAGCTTGGTAAGCTTCAAAGAAGACATATTTTCTAAGCCCGATTGAGTCCCAGAGAGCTGATATAGCATAGCTGAGGACGAAAATGAAGCTATCGATAAATCCAATATATTGAAGGGCGATCGACTCCGCCATTCGAATCGAAGAGCTACAAACAAGTAAAGCGAGGGACGTTGAAAATGACCTACCGGTTAAAGCTCAGTGATTTGTTGCTTTTCCTTGTATTATTACAGTAAGAGAAATGAATACGAATTTGTCTTGAGACTTTAATTACAATTACCGTCGTGTATTGGGATATAGCATGGGACCCTGTGCTGAATTCAAGCCGCAAGAACGCTCCTCGGTTTCGGGAAATTCTGTAGACCATGTGTCTCTAGTAGAAGGTGTTCGGACCTGTCGGATCGCTGAAAAAGCTAAGTCCTGGAACTTTTACTGCTCCTAATTTTCTTTATATCGTGTCAACAACGGATTCAGAACCCTGCCCATGGGTAGGGGTATCTCTAGTACCACTTCTTCTTACAGCTTAGTATAAGTCAGCCTATACAACTCTTGGGACAACTTAGGGGTAATTTACTATTCTATCCATTACGCTAGCTATTTCCTTCGAGCAACAAGTAACGAAGGAATTCGTGAACCCACAACGAGCTGTTTGAAAGAAGCGGATGCGTCAGAATCATAAGTAAGCTACTTATACCTAATTGAATGACACTGCTCCCCGGTTTGCGAAGCTAATGTTGATCTTTTGAAGAATTGGGCATTTCTGATATGTGAGGCCACTTGCGGAAGAGGTCGGCAAGATGATGCGTTGGCGCCGCCATAATGCCTATAGCCATCTCATATGCGGTTTATCAGAGGTACTAAGCTGGCAATGGAGGACACGACAATTTGGTTCTTGCGATACGTGTCGAGCAATTCTTGCTCTCCTCTTCTGGTGGGACTGCTTCCAGTCTGAAAGTCGTTCGCCTCTCCGTTTTCAGAATGCGGCAACGGATCGTCCATCAGTGCCTTAAGCCTACCGAACAAGAAAGCGAAGCCTTTTCATTTCTAGGGTCTGCGTAGGTCATTTTTGGCCTGCGTATCATGTATTAACGTTGTGGTTACCCTTAGGATATAATGTACTGAATAGTGCTCCTCGCTCCTTGCTGGCAGTTCCGACGGCCCCCTGTACGTAGTCCTAGAAAGCCGGATAGAAAATAAGCTCCGCACCACTGTGGTGCGTCGCCAGGCTCCCCGTCAATAGCTCAACACGTTTTGCCATCTCGACACTCAGATTCTTCTGAAGCCTTGATGAATTGTTCATAATCCGACACTATTCCCCTGCGAGGCTTTATTATCACATCATTGATGTGGGATGACAGATGGAGTCGTAAATGTATGTCTTGTAGTAGGTAATGCTATGTGGTTGGTATTGGTTGTTCTGAGTTTACGTAGAGTAGCGCCATGTTGATGGATCGAAAATCCGCTCGTGGATAACGCTCAAGGCGCTTGATCTTAAAACAGAGGAAATACTCGCTTCATTGAGCAGGATATATTGTCATATAATCTCTCATTAATGTTAATTGATGCCGGGCTCACTGTCTACTGCTGACCTCTGCGCTGGGGCGCTGTGATGGGGACGCTCGGCGGTAACGGCTGGATGAGTCCTTGACACTCTATGAACTTTTGGAGCTCTTTGGCCTCTTTCCTCGATTCTACACGACTTCTTGCAGTATAGTACTGACTAGGCCGTAAAACCCTCGATATTCTTTACGTGTATTCTAGACATGTAATGTCGTTGATTATGACGTCGTTGTTGGCAGTGCACCGCAAACAATATATGAATGTCGCATGCCGCTAATATGAATGAATGAATGTCTGAACTGGCATATTTAAGCGCATCTTGTATATGTGGTTCTTGTTAGTTCAGTATTTTAGTTGGGAGCTTGGAGATTCTGAATCGCGAAATTCCGAATCATCTCTTCATCTCTATGGTTGTCGCAGCAATCAAGATCTCCGTCCGGGTATTAAAGTAACCATGTTGTTCACTTTAACAGTTCCTGAAACGGGGGTACTCCTTCCACAGAAATGCACACGTGGTTTGGTAGCGGCTTTAACCGCGTTCCTCATTTCGGATCACCAAAGTCCTTATGTTGGCCCTTGGCAGGTCTAGTGATATTTTCTTGAGTCCCATATTTTATAGTTTGATGTTTTATTGATCACCCATCAAAAACTCATAATAACGGATGGAGATCGATGCTCCAGACGAATCATATGTCTTGTATTATCTAGGCTTCCTTTGTGAACGAATGTAGCCCTCTCACAAATTCCCCAGCTTTCTCTGAGCACCGACGCGCCTCTTTTCGAAAACCAAAGATCCAGCCAACCATCAAAACGTCGTGAGGCACAGATTCCTCCACATAAAGCTCAACAGAGCCTGAATTCTGTGGCACTTCCCCAAATACTTTCGTGAGTTCTCTGTGGTCCGGACATAGCACCTCTCGACCACCACTGACGATCAACACAGGCGAAGGCAAAATAAAAGGATGTCTTATAGGAGCCACGTATTGCTCGATTGGCTCGGTAATCTCCACGTCACCCAAGAAATGCTTTGCACCCCAGGCAGGGAATGATGCAGGAATACACTCGGTTTTGTAGTTTGCGCTGTTAACCCAGGCGTCGATATCTTTGCCATGCAGGACATTGCACCACGGCGAGAAGATCCAGCTGCACTTTGGTGTTGGAAGAAGAGACGGACAGCTATACTGTACGATATATCGCAGCAGTCCTAACACAAGGTCCCCTCCACAACTGTCACCACTCAGCACAATACGCGACGCAGGTATGTGTAGGGTGTTGATCAGATAAGAGTAAGCGGAAATCGCATCTTGGAGTTGCGCTGGAAATCGTCCTTTTGGGTCACCAGCTAATCGATATTGAATAGAGAACACATAAGCGGACGGTGTGTGAGAAAGAAAGTTCTTCGCAAGAAAGCCACAGGAGGCTATTCGGCCGTCACCGAGTATGAAGGATCCACCATGAAAGTGCAGTACAATGTATTGATCTTCGGGGGTGACAATGTCCGATGAGAATCGTCTCGGGTACCAAGTACCCCCTATCGTCTCTGGCTTGATCTCTTCATCTACTGCGACACCGGTGTATAGTTCGGGCTTTGCAGGCTCAACCAAAACAAACCGTTTACCTTCGAGACGCGGTTTCAGAGAGAGAGATGGTTTTATGCGGAGTAATGTGAATAGTCGCAGAGATACCTTAAGAGCATTATTCGTTATGGCTTGCCGATATGACCAATTGTGGTCCTGCCGATGCCCAGGATCCAGGTACGCGACCGCAACAAAGGGTAGGCGGAGAACCGAGGTGTCCTTCTCCGAAGGAAGTACAGAGGGAATCATGGAATAAAGAGGTCTTGTCGTGACACCGAAGACAACGAGTCGTCAAAATAGACTACAGGAGAAACGAAGCCAAGCTTCGTCCTTTTTTACAGTTTGATCTTGGCTTGATGTAAAGGCGGTGGCGCAATAAAGATCATCTTATTCGTCACTTGCCCCATGCGAAAGGCTCCAAAAACTTGTTTGAGGAAACTGATCTTTCGGCCTGAGTGGGCCGATTGTGGGTAGTAATATGAAGGGGTAATCATAAAGCAAATTATAATTGGTGCATGGGATGAACACTTATGACATCATGCAATAAGGCTGGTACTACTATAGTAATAGTCCCGTGTCGCGTACCCACACCCCACACCCCGGGTGTGAACCAATTTCCGGGTGTGAACCAATTTCGGACGTTGTTATGGGATGTCGGGGGCGCGTGAGTAATTAGCGTTCTAGACTCTAACATTACACATAACCGCAAAATTGAAGCGATCACTACTATCTTTACGTTTTATCTTATATAACGTTTGAAAGAGTATGGCTTTATAATAAAAAAGGGGTGGAAGGATATGACGGTTATCTGAAAACATTTAGCGTTGTTGGCCTTAGCTGGTGCCGCGCCAAAATTGGCCTATTTTGGAAGGCGACTATACCACAATCAAAGCGCCAGATAAGAAAGAAAGAAAGAGAGGGAGAGAGAGAAAGTTCCATTAGCCTCTGTTTTATCACCAGTGTGGCGATATATCAGTCGCCGGGACCGCTAGAGAAGTACATACACACGGTGCGATGTATTTATTTCTAGCTTTGCCCACGTTATTTTGTTCAACCCGCCAGCCAACAGTTCCCCTCAACTTTTGCCAAACAGTCCAAACCCGTCGAATCTGCCAAAAATCCTCCAATTCGACGTCCCGTGTGCGCGCTCTCAACTGTTTGTCCCGCAGTTCTCGCATCCTGTAGTCTATTCCCCTTTCTCGCACCTTTAATGTGTCCTTTCCTTCTCTGCAGCGCGCTGGCACAAGTGTCCATTGCCCACCTTTGGGACAGGTTATGAGCCTGTCTCCGTTGTTCCGACTTGAGAGAGAGAATGGTTGGGAGAACGGGTCATCACCGCAACTGACCACATTCCCTCTTACTCGAGGCGGGTCGAGAAGATCAAAGCGTCAGATAATTTCTATAATATATACTTAGGATGTTAGGGACTATGGGAATTTTATGAAATTCGATCCATTCCCAAAAACAAATGAATTGTGGTGGTGTGTTATCGCGACATTTAGGCTAAAACATAGTATGATTATTCGACGGTGGAGGTTAGGATGATACTAAGTCGCAAGCCCAACGTTACCCTAATGGAAAAACCACATAAGTTTGGACCCCCAACAGCTACATTAACTGGCAGTATGGCATCAAAAATTCCTTAAACTACTCATTCAGATTGGCACTCTTCTAAACTCGATCACCGCCGGGATCGATGCCCATCCTACCAAAATAGGCAAGAAACCGCATAAGATAAGAAACGAGATCCATATTTCCATTAGTCATTCAAGGTATCGTGAGACTGGTATTCAATTGATGTCATACCTTTGTTCCGATGTTACAGTATAAATTTATCGAGCGTACAAAATATACGCTTCCGAGGATAGAACCAGCTGTTGGTCATTTTACACTTGCTCAGAATCAGCCCATTCGCTACCGTCATATCGTAAGCTCGGCAGAGCCTAGTTATGAGCTAGTCATCTTCATTATCAAAATAAGTCACTTCGTCACTAACCTAGCGTGGTTTTCTTTGGTGGCATCAGTATGACGACATAATGCAAAAGCTTAGCACTACCTCTCTCCCTTCTTACGTACCAAAGTTTGCGCATATTTTTCTAATCGAAATACTTAAAAACGAATCATATAACGAACCATTAAGTTCAGCATGTCCAAAAAGAGCACAGCAGATGGCCAACTCACACAAGATCCCAGTCGTAACATCCCAGGCAACAGCCATGGTAGCGACCGCCAAAGCATAGACGGATATGACTTGAAGGATCCCGAATCGCTGGATGAGGAGGAGTACGCGCTGGAGGAAGGGCAGGCTGACAACGAGGGAACATTGCCGAAGCGAACATATGCCGTCGGCGGTAGGAGATATAACGACTTGAAGACATACAATGGACAGGCCTATTCAGGCATGGCGATCGGTGGCTCACATACATGGAATTACGACCCAGGCGTGTGGAAAGAGACCAAAGAAGAACCCGATTTATGGAGGATCGACTATCAAACCAACAAGCGCCGGGCACGTAACGCGCCTAAGGGCAGCGGCGCACCTGTCGGGACAGAGTATCACTGGTTGATTGTTGGGCATCAGGTAAGAGATATTTCACCTGCGCATAGATGGACAGTCAATGAACAGCCTACAGCACGTGCGCAAAACAGATGCCAATACCTATGAGACCCATCTGACGGGCTCAAAATATAAATTGGCGCACAAGTCAACCACCTCGGGATCTTGGTCGATTCCTACGGTGAAAAAACAGCGAGAGCGAGAAATCGAGCTACTCGAGGATGCGCAGCGACGTGTTCAGGGGCTGCCTCCTGTGGTAGCGAGTGAGAAGATCAAAACCGACCACCGCGAGAAAGGGCAGCAAAGCATTGACACGCTATTTGGCCAAGCTGCTCTGACCAAGGGAGGCACAACCGGTCCAGGGAAGCGGAAGCGAACATAAGTTTTTGGTATGACAAAGGGAAGGATGTCGGCTTACGCTGAAGGGGCTTGTTTGTTTGTGTTCACTATAGTGCCTTACAGAATAGGATTAGGGTCAGACATTAAGACCAAGGTCATGGGTACGTGCAGTCGCTTTTTGTCAGTAACGGCAAGAGGACTATGTCATTAGAATTATGATCAAAATCTTAGACTAAGCTGTCAACTGTGCCTGCACGCAAAACTAATCAATCCACTTGCGACTTGAAGAAGTCTTGTCGTATATATGGCAATGCTGTAAACTACTTCCGCACCGGGCCTTCAAATGGTGCTCTCCCGGTCTTTGCCCAGTTATACTAAGCCTAGAAGAGAAAAGGTTCTTATACAAGGCCAAGAAGCCAGTCGGGATCAAGGCCATGCCACACTTGACCCGATGCTTACGAATGTTTTTGCTCAACAAGTGTATAATCAAGGCGATGACATGTTTGCCACCTACAACAACGAGATCTTGAATGTGTCAGTCTGAAGCTCTACAAAGCGCTCTAGAACATACTAATTAGAATTATCAGTGCCGAATACGCTTCCAAGTACAATGTCGGCTACGACGTTCACTATATTTACCTACGACAGCTACAGGAGAAACCAGATGGTCATTTCAAATAACGCGCCCTGGTGCTGAGTTGCTGTCAGTTCACTACGGTCAATCAAAGGGGCTTAACTCGTCGTGGACCGATGCATATCGTGATTGGGTCAATTTAACTCGACCGACGGGGTTGAGGGCGGTGGTGGCAACTATGGTTCTACTTCAGGCGGATTTGATGGTCTTGATTTTGGTACATTACTGTATCGCATTTCTTGAAGTCTATTTAGGCACACTTGAAAGGCAAAATATGAGCTTAATTGGATGAGGTGGATGTCAGAAGTATTTTACTTGGTATGTAGAAGGACAATATACGTTAATCTTATAACAGTTTATGGTCTTATGACTGTATCGGCGATCCAAGGAGCCAAAGTCTTCCACCTTGTTTAGCGGGCTCTCTCAGAGACCGATATAAGAACACCTCTATGGCGCTGCTAATTTGCTCAGCCGCCTTTCAGGTAGCCACCACAGGCTTATCCTCCCTCTACCTCTTCGACTCGTAGGTTTTAGTATCCCATTGCCTGCACCGCGTGTAGATGATATCCATGACTGTGCGCGACCAGGTCGTCCCATTTTTCGACTGTATCCTTCATAACATCCGTCCCTATAACGATCAGCATACGCGGTTTCAGAATAATGAGCAAGAAAATGATGCGTACCCCACATAAAAGCTTGCCAGCTAGGATCAGCCCAGAGGTCGGGGTTCTTCCCAGACCCTTTGATAGCTTCGTCTCGTTTGCGCTGCTCCTCTCCATCAGGTAAATGCAGTGCTTTTCTTGTCACAGTAGCACTATTTTGGATACGCTCTGCGCGTTCTTTTCGCACTGACTCGTATACGGCCAATGCCGTGGGTACCGAATCGGTCAGGGATAGAGCGCACGTAAGTACACCAGCATCTTCAATGGCCTGTGCAGCTCCCTGAGCAACATATGGCAGCATCGGGTGGCAAGCGTCACCCATTAACACGCATTTGTTTTCAACCCACGAAGGCAAAGGACGGTGTGAGTTCAAAGTCCACTCCATAACGTCGCCATCTGGAACGTAGGTCAGAAGACTTCGAACCAAATCGTTCCAGTCTTTGTAGAAAGAAATCATCTCTTGCTTGTCTCCCTTATTAGTCCAGCTCTCTTCATTTGAAGTACCCGGCTTCTGCGGATGGAGCAGCACCATATTGTAGACCGTGTTGTTCTTAATAGGGTATGCCATGATATGACCTCCAGGTCCCATCCAGCGCATACCAACATTGTGGTTCAGCAGATCGAGAGCGCGCTGATCGCCCTGCATTTTCTCCTTCGGAATCATGATACGGTATGCTGCATCGCCAGTAGGCTGGCAGGTATCAGTGGCTCCGTGATGGGTTGCGACCTGATGACGGAGATCGGATTTGATACCGTCCGCAGCAATCACCACATCTCCAGAGACCCATTCCCCTGACTCGAGTTGGACGCTGGCTTCAAAGTCATCTACTGCTCGGACTACCCGGGAGTTGGTGCGCAACTCAATGCCCGCGTCTCGAACGCCATCTAAAAGGATGCGTTGGAGGTCGCCTCGGTGGACGACTGCCAACGGGGCATTGTATTTCTGGCCAACCTGGAAGACTGTCAAGCAGTGTATCACATAACAGGAAATAGATCCTTACCTTGGGCATCAAAGGCGCAGTTCCAAGTTCTTCGTTGTTTGCATAGCGGCGCAGAGAGTTCTTCTCTAACACATTCGCTTTCTCCATGACTTGACCCAAGAGGCCGAGCCGCCCAAGGATGCGCGCGGCATTCGGAGCCACTTGGATACCGGCACCGACTTCTGCGATCTCAGGAACCCTTTCCAAGATCAAGACATCGTGTCCGGCTTTCTTCAGCCCCAGGGCCGCGGTGAGTCCAGCAATGCCAGCTCCAACAACGATCACCTTGAAGGGATGTTTGGCCTTGAAAGACCAATCGAAATTATCTTGAAAGGTATCCATTTTCTTTTTTGGTTATTCGTCGATTGTAACGAGATGTGCTCAATATCGAGGACTGTCGTGTATATCAGCACTTTATATACCATACATTCATTTTCGATGACGAAACTTGGCCCACCAAGTTTTCTAGTGGGCCCGCAGGAACAAGCGGTTGGTGGATGATGTCAACGGAGTTCGGCAGCCTTGCCGGGAATTGCAATCGGTATGCACATATATTCAGTATCCACTTGATTATCCATTTGATTTTCTGCCGATCACCCAACCCGATATATTAGTGGTCATGAAGGAGAAGCATTGATCATGTGGCAATGTGCGTACCGACTGTAAAAACCGGTTCAAATGTAATTTTAGCATGAGCTATAGCGCTCGGCCGGCGTTGATAGCTTTGTAAGACGTTATCAAGCGCCAAGCGCATCGTTGGAAACTATCAAGTTTCAGTGTTCGTCGTAGGGTCAACCCCCGTGGCGTCACGCAACTTCGCGCAACTAAATCACCTTATCAAGAGACGTATTTCCAGCAGCATTGGCATGCACCTGGGTGACGCTTCCGGTAGGAGAATCCCCGCTGTTTGCGCCGCTGTCATGCTCTCCATATAGGGCACCTCTTACAATGCTCTCGAGAGTGTGTTTGTCGCTCTCTGGGATCATCAAGGTGACCAGAGCTGTAAGCAGGATGACGCCAGAAAACAAGCCCAAGACACCCTCCAGGCTAATCGCATCTTCAACGGTGCCAAATGCGAAAGAAGTGAGGATTGCTCCGCATTTACCCGCCGCAGCAGAAATACCGTGGGCTGCGCCTCGGACACGGGGTGGGAAGACTTCTGCAGGGGTGAGGAATGTGGTACAGGTGGGACCAGCTGCTAACAAGAATTGGGAAATAGCGAAAATAGTCATGAGGCCACCTGTAGAGGTATGGGCACTGGGGAGGCTGACTCCGGCCCAGATGGCGTCTAGAATGCAGACTCCAACGCAAGTGTAGAATTGTTGGCGGATGCGTCCGATCCGGTCTGGAAAAAAAATTCCAACATAGAACCCAGGAAGATAACCCTGTAGAGTTCATTGTGCTGCGTTTTGAAATAAAGCTGGGCTTACATAAAAGCAATTGATTCATAATATTATGGGTATTCCAGCTATCAACGAGGATTTATGATCTTAGCCAATGTAGAAGGACTATTATCATAATTCTCGCCCACATCTGGCGGCGGCTTGCCAACCAAAGCCAGCCATCTGGAAATAATATCATATATTGACAGCCGGAAGTCCGTTTCTCGAACGTAGTCCCCATCCGGGGTACTTATTTCTATACCTCGGGGACAAGACGAATACAGCCCGACAGAAAACATGCGCCATCTATCTCGACACTTTGTGTCTAATCAACATACGTACATATGGCTCTTAGCCCCGCATGTTTCGGGCGGGTCAGGCCTGCGTTAGTGGGGACCAGTCGGGCCGATTAATTGCTGCTTTGCGGCATTTTTGGTTTTGTTTTCAGAGGGCGGTCAGGCACGTGTCCCAGGGTCACGGTACCCTAAAGAGGCGCCGTCCGCTCTGGTATATATAATCCGACCGTGGCCCCCGGCAGCAGCCTTAGAAGTTTATCGTTGCATCTACACCAAGACCATCCATGTTCTTTGAACCATACCCTTCACACTGTCTACAATCCCCCAACTCAGAATACAAGTGAAATACTTCTTGGATATAGGTAGGGAACACATATTCTTTTTATTCAAATGAAATGACTCGAAAACATTCAATTAACACCCCAGTGCTTGATTTAGTACATCAATCGTGTTGCATTATCATATCTAGCAATATGAAGACTGAAGACAGGGGCAGCTCTGTCCCTCCAACTCATGCTCCTAGGCCCCAGGGTCCTTCATGGAGAGGTTTTGCAGAGATATATGTTGTTAACTTTTTGACTCTCCTGATTACCATCTATATCAAAGACGCCTTCTTTAAGTCCGACAATTTTTTCCTTCAGTGTGGGATTTATGCATCATCTCTTACGTTATGTAACTTTCTGTACCGGAAGTTCCAATCTCTTTAAGTATATACATATATCGTCTTCGCGAATAAGTGAAACTGGAACCAAGGATGAGACTTTACACCTAGCATAAGCTATTATGTTCGCACTAGTCATACATATTGAGCCGTGATCCCGTGGCTAGAGAGGGTGTCTGCGTTTATTGCGAAATTTTTAAACAAGTTACAACTAGGATGCCATCTCTGAGATGCCTCCCTGCTTGTTATATACAAAAGAGTGTATGCACGTATCCAAGATACTAAGTCTCTAGGAACCTTTTCGCACAACTGACAATTTGGTGGGCTTCGCAAGTAGTATATATGCTATAGGGCCACGCATGTACCAGCAAGCTTTTACACAAACGTCACGATACACTTCTCACCCTCATGGTCGCCCTGGCAGTTGTAGTTCTTCTGAGAGTTGAATCCAGTCATCTCGAAGGCACTGTTGCTTCTTGCAGTGGCCTTTGTATCAGAGCCATGGCACGACACAAAGAAACTGAGGAATTGAGGGCAAAAGGCATTGACTGTGATACCAGTAAATGTTGCGCCTCAACGCGAACCCTGCTATCAACGACAGCACTAATTGAACCCACACCGCCGGCTGTGCCTGCAGCTATAGCGGCACACACGGCTGTAATCTGATTGCTGCTTAGATTATCTTCAATGTTGCCATGGCCCTGGCATTGACCGTTGATAGGATTTCTGACTTGAAGGGAACCGTTTCCAAAACTGAAGGAAGGCGAGGGGAAAACCTCGGCAATAGTCTTGTCGAAGATACCCAGCTCCGCTGCCAGAAAATCGGCTCCATCATGGGAATTATGATGGTCTGTCGTGAACAAAGAGGTGAGGTCCATATCATTTCCCGACAAGGCCCGGGCGTGATTTTCGGGCGTGATATTCGACCATATTCTTCACGTCCTCGGCGGGTGTCAAGCCATAATGCTTCACTGCGGAGGCAGCAGAAATACAGAAACAGACAAGAGTTGCTAGATGCATCGTCGAGGGAATATACTGATGAAGTGGGATGAAAATTCACAGGGTTAAATGTTCATGGAATCAAGAAGTATTCTTTCCTGGCATTCTCGTTGGTAAAATACCTGAACAGGAAGAGCATGAGTAATGTCTAGGATCGACTTTAACCTCAAGCTTTTTAGTGAGATATTTACTGATTTCCTGATGTCTTGATGCCTGGTCTCATGAGGGGATTGTTTTAATGCTACACGAATCTCTTCTTGTAACACAGAAACACTAGCAATCCCACGTGCAAGCCGTGAACGATTCGTGCTTGTATGAGGTACCGAATATGGTTCGAAACCGACCTCATCGATGCGATGAGTCTCCGCCCCTGAATTACGTCGCTCACCTGCTGCTGGACTTTTTCGAATCCCATGTATGCACATGACTCTCTTTCTAGATGACTGAATAATCCGGCTAGAGCGATTAATTCTTTCCCGCCTACCATTTTTGCATTCGGGCAGCGATAAAATTTCTGCTTGTGCACGGGTGAGTTGAGATGCTGATTCAAAGCGTTCTTCTTTTGCTGAACTCCTTGCTGAACTCCTTGTGATATAGGTAACACTCCCAATAAGAACCGTTGAAAGCATTCCTGGTGGCGGCATATTGTATGCTATCTTCCTTGTTCCACTCGATCTGTGTGTTGGTGCTGGCACCATCCCGCTCACGGTCGCGAATCATGCGGAGCATAGTTTCGCGGTTCAGGTTCACCGCACTAGGATAGGAACCAGTTTCTACGTGGCAGGTGACGCCACTAGCGGAAGTGAGATTGGATTTACAGAAAGGACACGGGATGTTGGAGCCGCGGTGAGTCTTTGACTGAAGATGCTGTTGGCGAATTTTCCTTGGTTCGAACACAAGGGCCTTCCAACAGAGGGCGTGGATATGAAGTGACTTGCCATCTTGAGGTTGTTCTCATTCTGGAATCGCCGGTCATAGTCTCTGCAATGATTTCTATAATGATTCTTATGTTTCATATGTTGATTTGCGGTGGCAGGCGTATAGAACTTTTGATCACACGATTCGCATGCGATCTTGGGCGCCCAATGACCTAATGCATCCATATACTGGCTCACACCTGTCTGATCGTGGAATTTCTTCGTGCATGTCTCGCAGCAGATCTTGGGTTGCTAGTGGCCTACGTCTCCCATGTGCTGGTCCGCTGCACTCGCAGAGCGGAACAACTTGTTGCAAGTTTCACACTCAAAGCGAGGTGCCCAATGATGTGTATCGTTCATACGCTAGTGCGAAAGATCCGGGTGCATGTCTCGCATTCAGGCCAATGATGACGATTATCTATGTGGTTCTCCTATTCGTCTTGATACGTGAAGGAGGCTGTGTAGGTCTCACACCTATACATCGTGGAGAGGGATAAGAAAGAATAAGGCTGCTATTGCATTGTGCCACAGAGTGGACTGTCGAAAATCTCAGTTGCCGATGTATATGCAGCAGACAAAAATCTTAGGGAAGACTTTAAGGCAAAGATTTTCTTCCTTCGCCACTATCGCGAGTACCTATACGCGGTCCAACACTTCTATTGATTCCTACCTTTGGAAACGAGAAAATGGCTAGAAACGGTCACGGGCCTTAGATGCTTAACTCCTTTTTTTTCCCCAGCAGAGCTTTGTGGCCTGCGCTTTGGACCGGGAACGGAGTTAGCTAAAGCCCGAAGCGAGATATACGAGGTACTCACTTCACTTCCCACTTATAAAGGCAGCCCCCTGTCCAAAGGAAACAAGATCTTTTTTCATCTCAAGCAAGTTACAATCAACCACATTTACCATCATGTCGACCGTCATTGTATTTGGGCCGACCGGCAACATTGGTTCTGTCGCAGCCCGTACCGCCCAAGAACATGGATCTAAGGTCGTCCTAGCCATGCGCGACCCCAAGAAGGCTATCCCTGGTCTCACTTCAGAGCAGGAGCAAGCTGGTGGTTTTGAACGAGTCCAGGCCGACTTGACAGACGCCGATTCCGTCGCTGCCGCTGTCAAGTCATCCGGAGCCAAGCGCGCCTTCATCTACGCCGCCTTTGGCACTCCAGACCACATGAAGTCCACCCTTGAAGCCCTGAAATCCTCTGGTATCGACTTTGTCGTCTTCCTGAGTAGCTTTACAATCTTGGGCGAGCCCAAGGACGTCAAACCCAGCGACCTTATCCCTTACATCCACGCGCAGGTGGAAATCAACCTCGACGAAGTCTTCGGTCCTGAAAACTACGTTGCCGTGCGCCCTGGAGCTTTCGCCACAAACTTGATGCGCAACAAAAGCGATATCGTGGCTGGCGATGTGAAGCTCTTCACACCGAACTTTAAGTTCGATTACGTCACGCCTATTGATATGGGTCGTGTCAGTGGAACCATTCTTGCCCAGGGGCCGAAGAATGGACAGCGAAAGGTCTATGTCTATGGTCCTCAGGTTATCACTATGTCAGAGGCCATTCACACGATTGCGAAGGTCTTGGGCAGGAGTGTTAAGATCACCACTATCAATGCGGAAGAGGCTCTGGAGCAGCACCTCAGCCATGGTGTACCTAAACCGCTGGCAGAGTACATGATTCGCATATCTGGAACTGATGAAGATAATTTTCCGCGTGTTCATTATGAGGAGGGTGTTCAGAATGTGCAACTTTACACGGGATCGCCTTCTACCGGGTTTGAGGAATGGGTAGCTGCGAACAAGGATTTATTCAGCGCGTGATATGGTTGAAGTCAACGCGTAACTCGGGGATCTCGGGGTATTGCTATCTTGATAATTGAAAGATCGCCCCTCAGGATATAATCATAAGTCATCAAAGGCGTTAAATTCGTTCGCAATAAGCATGTAACAATAGACATAAGCAGATTTCTTGTGAAGTATCAACCTGTCCAGTGCCATGAACAAAATCCAGTAGTATTTGATCGGCAAATGGGGCTTGACAGCGTCGGCCCCGGTTCCGTGCGGGGATAGCACGTACTCGGTCTGCTTTTATGCATATTCCGACCCGAATCCACTGAGCATAATGGTTTCTCTGTATCGTAATAAGAACCCGCTTTAACAATGGCAAAAGTCACCCACTGCCTTGCTATGGATTTGATTGACAAGCAGAGTCTCCAGGCCGCGCCTCTAGGTTTGCGGTCAAAAGCCGGCGCCTCTTCATAGTTCATAACAGGCCGGCTGCAAGAGAGCCCCGACGAGCGCGAAGTGTACCTGATTAAAGTCTTCAATCAAGACGCCCCTCCTAACATCCGGAATCATATGCATTGCAAGGCAAGGTCATTGATAGCGAAAAAAGCATCTCGATCAGCACCGATAGGTCGAAGGCCCAAGCCAACAACGAGCAGTCTTTTCTCATTCGGCGATTTTATAGCAATTGAGTTCGCAATCTGTCGAGCAAGTAGCTGACCGACTGTATCCATGCCAGACGCGTAACCGCCCAGGAGAGAGGTAGCTGTCAGGCTGCTGAGGGGTAGAAGATTGTCCTCTCCACCTTCGGAGAAAGTGTGTGCACCCTCAGTGCCTGGATTCTGGTTCACCATTGGTACATGCAGCTATGTCACTGTTAGTCATCTAATATACGAAGCGGCCGGTCTGACAAACCCAGTGAGCAAGTCGTCCTTCTTGCGAAATAGTCACCATGATCTTGTCAGAGAATTTCATGACCATGACATCTGTCTTCACACCACTGACCATCCCAGCCACCTGCTTCGTAGCAGCTGGATATGGGAGATCCAGAGTGCCATTCAGAATATTATCGAGAGTATCCATGATGTCTGATGTTGTTTGGAGATCAATTCGATGCGGGCGGTTGTTGATGCTTCCCCGAAAGGCGGTCAGTTGTTCCCCACTGCTGATTCTGGCATTATCTCACCGCCTATGTAGTATCCTCGATTTTTTTCCCGCGTGAACGAACTGCGATAGCACAAATACAATTAACTGAATTTGTGTATCTTGTCCTGAGCTGGGATCGGTCGAGATGAAGAAGTTCGTCCCACGCCAGCGAAAGCAAAAGCACCGACAGCAGGAGAATGCTGTGTCCGTGGACACCAATGTTGCGGAGCTAGCGCCCGTTTCCAAAGATGAGAAGGAAGCGAAGAGACTGAAGCTGCGTGAGGAGCTTCGGAATCAGCATACCAATGTCTCCGGGAAAAAGCAGAAGCGTCTCGATAAGTACATTGTACGTGTGAAACCCCATATTGACTCAAGACCTGTATCTAATATCCTTTGCAGGAGAACAAATTGCGGAAAGAAGAAAATGTTGAACTGCTCAAGAAGCTCGCCGAAGCCAAAGTCGACACTTCATATCTACACAGTTCCAGAGATCTGGGTAAACGCAGAAGGGAGGACGAAGGCGTTCCAGTCCCGATCGTCGACCGAACACAGGCCAAGACAACCTCCGGAAGAGACCTCGAAGACGACAGCGACGATTCCGATGCCGACCTCAAGGCTTCCGATCCTGCTACAGATCCTATCCCTGAACCGAAGCCCCAGCCCGTTGTTGGAAGTGGTCTGAAGCGCCCGCTCGAACTCGGCCCGGATGGATTCCCCATAATCAAGAAGCGGAAGCGTGCCAATAAGCCGGCGCCGGCACCGGCGCCAGTAAAGGAGGTGGCTTGGGAAGGCTTTGACTCCGATGAGGAGGAATCGAGCGATAAAGACGAGAAAATGGACTCGGATAAGTCAGAGGACGAGGCCAAGGACGGCTCTGACGATGAAGATGAAATTGATGAAGATGAAGATGAAGATTCCGAGGGCACTTCCTCTGAGGGTTCTTCCGACGAGGATGAAGACTCGGTTGAAGACTCGGACGACCAAGAAGGTCCTGCTAATATTAAGCCTAGAGAATCTGCTTTCAAATCTTGGGCTAGACAACAGATCAACGAAGCCGCAGACTTCGCTCCGACGAACGGACCGATGTCCATGGAACATCAGCAAGATGCTTTTGCGCCTCCTCGCAAAGAGCCCAAGAACGAAGTTTATGAAGAGGAGCCTCTTCCTCGCGAGCTCCAGGTCACTACAGGAAATCCCTTCCGCAAAGCATTTAGCGTGAACGTCGACCGTTCGGAGGAAATTCAAACTGCCCGGATGGGACTCCCCGTCGTGGGTGAGGAGCAGAAGATCATGGAAGCAATCTACAACAACGATACGGTCGTCATCTGGGGTGCAACTGGTTCCGGAAAGACAACCCAGCTCCCGCAGTTCTTGTTCGAAGCCGGCTTCGGTAACCCAGACAGCCCGAACCCTGGTCTGATCGGTGTCACGCAGCCTCGCCGAGTTGCGGCCGTCAGTATGGCCAACCGTGTTTCCCAGGAACTGGGCCAGTTTTCAGATAAAGTGTCGTACCAAATTCGTTTCGAGTCTACCGCATCCAAGAAAACTGCTATCAAGTTCATGACGGATGGTATCCTTTTGCGTGAGATTGCGGACGACTTTTCGCTCCGCAAATATTCGATTATCATTATTGATGAAGCGCACGAACGCAGTGTGAACACTGATATCCTCATTGGAATGGTCAGTCGTATTGTGGGTCTGCGCAAATCGATGAACAAGGAAGACCCCACTGTCACGCCCTTGAAGGTTGTAATCATGTCAGCTACTCTCCGTATCTCAGACTTTACTGAGAATGCAAGCTTGTTCCGCCAGGGACCGCCACCCCTGGTACAAGCAGAGGGTCGTCAGTATCCTGTCACCGTCCACTTCGCTCGCAAGACGCAGCGCGATTACGTTGAGGAAGCTTTCCGCAAGGTTTCTCGTGGACACCGCAAGCTGCCACCGGGTGGTATGCTTGTTTTCTTGACTGGACAGCAGGAGATCCGTCAGCTTGCTAAAAAGTTGAAGGGAGCTTTCAAGCCCACTGAACGGGGAGACACTGCCAGTGCCAAGGTGGAAATTTCCGCCAACGATGCGCCCCTGGAAGCAGAGGATATGGAGCTCGGGGGTACGGAGATGAACGATAATGCCGACGACTATGACGATGACTTTGAAATCACCGGCCTTGACGAGCCAGATGATGAAGATGATGGTTTCGATCTCGGCGAGGAGGCCGTGGATGCATCCACTCGTGTCCATGTCTTGCCACTATACTCGCAGCTGCCCACAAAAGAACAGATGAAGGTTTTCCAGCCGCCGCCTGAAAACTCGCGTTTGATCATTCTGGCTACCAACGTTGCCGAAACTTCACTCACCATTCCCGGCATCAAGTACGTCTTTGACTGCGGGCGAGCAAAGGAGAAGCAATTCGATCTATTCACAGGTGTGCAAAGCTTCCAGATTGGCTGGATCAGCAAGGCTAGTGCGAACCAGCGAGCTGGTCGTGCCGGTCGTACGGGCCCTGGTCACTGCTATCGTTTATATTCTTCTGCGGTCTACGAAGGTGATTTCGCCGAGTACACCGATCCTGAGATTTTGCGCACTCCAATTGAAGGAGTCGTCCTCCAGATGAAGAGCATGGGTCTGCACAACGTTATCAATTTCCCATTCCCCACACCTCCCAGCCGTCATGGTCTCGCAAAGGCCGAGAAGCTCCTCAAGAACTTGGGTGCTCTCTCCGGCGAAGGCCAAGTCACTCAGATCGGCCGCCGTCTTTCTACATACCCTCTCTCGCCCCGCTTCGGCAAGATGCTCTACATCGGCCACCAGCATGGCTGCATGCCCTATGTCATTGCCCTCGTAGCAGCGCTAGCCGTGGGTGATCTCTTCGTCAACCAGCTCGAATTCAACCCGCCAAAGCCCAAGGCTGAGAAGAAGAACGATGACTCAGACTCCAGCGACGAGGAAAGACCAGTCTACACCAACGCCGAAAGGCTAGAGGACACAGAGCGCGAGCAACGCGCCAAAGACTACGCCCGTGTGCACCGCCTGCTAAGCAAACACGACGACAACTCCGACGCCCTCAAATACCTCTCCGCAATCTGCGCCTACGCTTACGCCCCAGACGGCGACGCTTTCAGCGAACAGATGTTCCTCCGTGCCAAGGCATTCAAAGAAGCATCCCAGCTCCGCCGCCAACTCACAGACATCGTTCGCTCCAATAACCCAGGCCTCCTGGCTTCCTACGAAGCCAAATTGCCCGAGCCGTCTCCCAAACAAGTCAAGGCCCTCAAACAAATCGTCACAGCAGGCTTCATCGACAACGTGGCGATCCGCGCGGACCTCGCTCCAATTCCCCCGGAACAAGAACGTGCTCCCCGTCGTGCAATCGATGTCCCCTACTTTACGCTCTTCCGCTCGCGCGAGGGTAACACTCAAGAACTCTCCGAGCGTGCTGTCTACGTACACCCTACCTCCATTCTCTCAAAGCTCTCGCCGAAGGAGATGCCGCAGTATATCATCTACTCGCATCTGCAACAATCTGCGTCTCTGGTCGCGGGCCAAACGCCCAAGATCAGGATGTTCCCACTTGTCACGCCCAGTGGGCTGCAACTTGCTGCTATTGCGCATGACACCCCGCTAATCGAGTACGGAAAGCCGATTGGCAAGACAGAGGTGTTGGAGGGTATCCCGCAGCGGAGATCTTGTTGGGTTATTCCTAGTCTTGTAGGAGATGCTGGCGGGACTGGATGGCCGTTGCCTGCGAAGAAGGTTGTACAGAAAAAGGATCCCAGGGAAGGGTGGGTTATTGAGAAGTTCGTCGCATGAGTCGTTCAAGTATAGATCAGATTATGATATCCAGTTCCAGTTCAAGTTCATTTTATGCATAAGAATAGAGATCGTGAAAGACCATTCTTCATTTTTGCTATAAGTCAATCCTCTTCGGATCTTTCAACATGAATGAAGTAACTAGAAACCACCTAGAGCCGAAGCAAATCCCATCCAAAACGCCATCCAACCCTTTTTCTCTTTATCCCCTTTAGAGAAGAAAGAGAAAGCAACTTCACATAGAAAAAAGACCCGGTTGGAACCCCAACCTCAATCCCGTCTCCTCTCCCACTTCTTACTACTAATCTCCCCAGTCTCCCTATCCTCCCGAATCCCAAGCGCCTTCCTCAACCTCTCACTCTCCTCAATCTTCGCTTCCGCAAGCTCATGAACCTGATACCTCTTCAAACTCTTCCTCCTATCCTCCCCCTTCCCATTCCCACCCCCACTTTCCCCCTCCTTCAACAACCTCTGCCGAAGCACCTCACACCTCTCATCAATCTCCTCCTCCGAGAGAACCCTCTCCTCACCTTCCTCATCCTCATCCTCCTCCCCTTCCTCTCTCTCCTTCTCCTGGGATTTCGCTTTCTGCGATTTCTCGGAGCTCTTGCTCTTCTTGTTCTTCGACAACTCCTCTTCAATCCTCTCGTTCGCTTCTTCAAGTCGCTCGCGCTCCTCCATTACTCGTACTTCGATCGCGCGCAGCCGGTCGTGTTCGAGGATTTGTTTGTCTGGCATGCGTTGTTTGAAGCCCCCGCTTAAGGGGGGCGGGTATGGTGCGCCGTAGCCTGCGGCGCGGGGTTTTATGAATGCGCTGTTGCGTTGCACGTAGCCTGATGTGCCGCTGCCGCGGGGGGTGGTGAGGCCTACGTTTGAGGACATGGTAGTTTTGGGGGTGTGATTCGGAGGTGTGGTGGGGGGATCGGAGTTGTTTTTGAGGGAGTTGATTGGTATTTTCGGTGGTATGGTGAGATATGGAAGCTCGAGGCTCTTTGGTGTGCGGAGTGGCGAGTAGATAATGTTGGAAGCTGAAGGTAAAGTCCCAATGGGTTTCATTTCATCAGTCTTATCGGTCACGTGATGATAATTTCGATAAAGCCGAGCTTCGAAGTAGATACGCTACTCGGGTGTAAGACTACGGCATACTCAACATCAAAGCTTGACAGTACAAGTATCAATTATCGGCTGTAATATGGATTCTATACTACAGCCAGGAGCAAGATATCAACACAATTTAGGGCAGACATAAGCAACACATTGCATTGCAAACTGTGTAGCTTCTGAGCAAGATAATAAAAACACAGCACCGATATGCGCATCTTTTCTTTAAGAATGGACAGAAAAAGTCAAAAAGGAAATACAACGAACGGGCCGTGCGATGCAAGATAAAATATTCTTTCCCGTATTTCCATGTCCGAATCTCCCATGTCATATGCCTCAGATCGTGAGCGAGTATCCCGATATCGATATCCCTCCCTAGCAGCACCAGCACCAGCACCAGTAAGATAAAAACAGAAAAGCACACACAAGACGCCGAATCCACAAGTAGAAAATATCCCTCGGACCGGTAGCAACAGGATTGACAATGGTGAGGGTGAAGAGGGGGTAACATAGATAAGAACACACCATCGTAGGAATAAAATGAACAATCAGAAAAGAAAAAGAACAGGTCCGAGATCCAACACATGAGCAGAAGAAGTGTAAAAAGAAAATTGGTAGTTCACCCCCTTATTTCTTGCGCCGAACCATGGATGAAAAAATGGGAGAGACACGGCGTGATAACTTCATATATCCCATCGGAGCCCTCCGTGTCCCCCTGTATGTATACGCCCGTATTAGATAAAGCAGAATTGTCCCGTGGAAATCAGCATTAGAACGGATTATGTGGGCAAGCAAGTAAGTTGTGTGCATCGAATTAGTGAGCACTGGTGACATCGACCGGGACGGTGTTGGCGGTCTCGGGACTGGAAACCGAGGTCACAGTGCTCTTGGCAAGGCCCTTGGACTCCAGGGATTCGTCGACGGTGCCTTGATTGTCCGTCGGGGGAGGAGTGGGCGGTGCCGTGCCGACAAATGCCCGAGGCGGCTCCATGGTAGGGATGGTGCGCTTCGAGGGCTGAGGGGAGGACTTGTGGGAGTTGGGGGGAGTGGTGGAGGTTGCGTGGGGTAGAGGGCCAGTGGCCGGAGAGTTCGGGTCGAAGATGAGCTTTTCGATGGCCACAATCTGCTTGCCGTAGCTGAACTTCTTCAGCTGGCTAAGGAGGGGCTTGATCTGCTCGATGAGTGCCTCACGCTCGGCACCCTTCAGCTGGCCAAGAACCTTCTCTGTATGGGAATTAGTATGGGTTGCCACCGAAAGGCTGAGAAGACACTTACGGATGACATAGTTTCCATATTGGTCACGCATGAGGCCGAGCAAGGGGCTCTCGCCTCGGTCGTTGGAGGAAGTGAGGGTAGAAATGATGTGGTTTCGCTGGCCCTCGTCGCCAAACTCGATGCTCTTCTCAACCACGTTGCTGGCAAACTTGTGCTTGGAGTAAGCCAGTAGCTGCGAGTTGACAATCACGATCATGCGGTCACGGTCCTTCTCATCACCATTTTCGATGACGTGCTGGATCACGTAGTTGCCGAATTGATCGGGAATGAGGTTGGCGGTGCAGGCATGGAGTTCACCCAGGATGGATTCACGGTCGACTTCCTCGCAGTGCTCTAGCATGCGCTGAATGACGCGGCAGCCGTAGGGGTGAGCAGCAAGGCGGTTGACCTGGCCGCGGAAGGCATTGATGATAAACTGCACGTACTGTGAGGGCACCCGCTCGATGGCCTTTTGGATGACGTGGTTACCATTCTGGTCACGCACGCACTTGAGAACGTGGTTCTCGAGTTCCTTAACCATAGCAGCCTGTTGATCTGTGAGGATATGCTCCAGGGCCTTTTGAACCACACGGCATCCATACATCTGGGTGGAAAGAGCGAGGACGTGTCCGCGCATCTGGTTGGCGAGAATCTTCTTCTGAGTCTGATTACCGTGCTCGAAGAGCTTCTGGACAACATAGTTGCCAAAGACATCAGTCATCAGCTGCAAGCAATTGGGCTGGATCTCTCGGAAGACCTGCTCTTTCTCATCACTATTGGCAGTCTCCAGCTTCTGCTGGATAAAACGCGAACCATGCTGATCCCCAGAGAATTCAACGACGTGGTTGTAGATATCTTTTAGCTCGTAGCGCTTGTTGCCCTTGCTGTTGGCTCGGAATTCCTCCAAGAGAGGACTACGAACAACCTGGGTGGGGTCATGCTCGCGGTGAGCTCGACCGACCAGAGCAGCTGTGCCAAGTCCACCCTGGAGTGCCATCGGGTAGAATCCTTGGAGTGCGCTCATGCGGGCTTGCTGGTAGCCCTGGTAGTCGTAGGATTGAGCCATCTGCATACGCTGGGGCTGGACAAAGTCCTGTTCCTGGAAGTTTCGCAGACGGCGTTCGAAAGCCGCAGCCTGGTTGTCAGGCATGCGACCACCCGAGTTGCGATACTGGGCGTCAACTCCGGCGTAGAGAGGGCTATCCATGCGAGTGTACTCGGAAGGAGAGATAGAGCCAGTATCACCGCCACGCGAACGAGGCTGGTAAGCCAGGTGCATGTCTTGCACACCTTCCGCTCCATAGCCAGCAAGAGCCTGGTAGGTAGCTTCATCGCTGTTCTGGAACTTTCCGCGCGAGAGGGAACTGTCGAACGATGCATGAGGAACATATGGGGGGCGCTGAGCAGCCTGACCGGAGAATCCATTGTCGAGCTGCATCTTGTTGAGGCCCGCGCTGAGATCCATAGAGTTACTGCCATATCGGCCATCAATGCTGTGGTTGTCGGAGTAGTAAGATGGATGGGCGGAGTGGCCCGGGCGTGGAGCATAGGACGCCGAGTTGTGGGACATGTGAGTGAGGTTGCTGCGCGGCTGAGGGGGAGACATGCCCATGGCCATATCTTCCGGTCGCGAACCATCGAGAGATCCATTGAATCCAGACTTAACGGGGAAGTTGGTTCCCACAGGGCTGCTGCCCAGACCGGTAGAGCTCATTTGTCGTCGACCGTCACCGTTGCGAAGGGCAGGGAAACCACCGAAAGACATGCCGTCTGCGGAAGGAGAAACACCCTCGGATCCATTGAAGTAAGGACGGTGGCTAGCTGTGCCAGCGGAGGTAACGATTCCAGTCGTGCGAGGCAGAGCGAAGTAGGAGGTATCAGCCGATTCGTTCAATGGCGGGGCGCTTCGATCATTGGCACGGGTCTGAATTGGAGAGGTCGCCATGTTGCGGTTCTGGCCCATGGACAGAGCCGATGGGTTGACAGTGCTCCAGGGCAGGTTGGGACGTCCAGCCCAGCCATCAGACTCCGAGGAAGAAAGCAGTGACCCCGAACCCGACTTTCCTTCAAATGCGGTTTCGCTAATGTGTTGTTCTGGGCCTTGTAAGCTTGAATCCACCATGCGCCCTTGCAAGCACGTACCATCGAAACCACCTCCCAGGTTAGAGTCACCCCAGATGTTACTGTTCCAGCTCGATTTGCCGAATCCCTTTCCAACACCGTTGTTCGAATTGCGAGAGCGGTCCCCATTCATGCCGGATGAGCCCATATTGGGCCGGTTGGATCGTACCTGGGATTGTGTCAACACCATCTCTGTGAGCCGATCATCACGCCCACTCACATTGTGTACGTTGTTTGCATTGGCGGCCATGGTGGAAGCCATTCCAGGACAGCGATCCGGGCTTGGTTATTCAGATATGTACTCGAACGGCGTGGGACTATTTGCAGGAAGCTCGAGGATTGTCGACACTAAAATCACACAGGGCCGAGTGGATTCGCGGCCAGTATTTGCAGCGGGCACCAGGCACCAGGAACGGCGTACACGAAGGAATATAAGACTGTTCAAAATGGAACCCTTGTTAGCTATTCTGGTCGGAGTCGTGTGCTCAAGGTCGTACCACCCCCCAGCAAAGGTATACAGGGACTGGGAGGGGAGAAGTGCGAACTCACCAAAGGAGGGGACAAGGGATCACAGAGCCCACAGAAGTCGAATGAGGCCTTTCTTGTCTTCAGAAGCCACGAACCCAGGACATGTACAGAATATGAGGGAGAGCGAAGGGGTGGTGGGAGGGAGGGGAGGTTTCGAGATTGAGAAATGCGGAATAAAAGTCCAGTAGGAAGGAGATGCAAGGCGACAAAGAATTGGAAGGACTGAAAATCTCCCTTCGTTTGTCGATGCAGTTGCAGTGTGTAGCCGTAAGCGCAGTAAAAGGTCGACGTTACTGTGCTCCGTGCATGCCCCAGGAATCTCCCAGCTTGTTGATCGTCCTCATGTGCGTGGAGAGGCGATCCCCGAGAATGGAAGAGCGTTGGGCCCTGGATGGGATTGCGCGCAAGGGGGGAGGGAGAGTGTTGAAGGACGGAGGGGATAAGATCGCGGGAAAAATAGTGGAATGCGGGTTTCGTTGCGCAGTTTCAGTGGGTCGTAGGGGAATGTGGAAGAGAGACAAAGCACGGCATTAATGTAGTCCAGCTGTCACACAGACGCCAGCATGACAGCCAACTTCTGGTTTTTATTTTCTTGGGTGGCGTAGGGTTAGAAAAGTGGAGGTGAAGGAAGATAAATAGAAGAATTAGAGGGGGGAGAAAATATGTTGAAACGGAAGAAAAAAAAAAAAGGTAATAAGAAAAAAAAGGCCAAAAAGAAAGGTGAAGTCCAGAAAATGATAGATAAGGTGCGAAGAAAAAGCGATTGCCAGAGTTGAGGAGATCAGCCGCTTGTTACAAGTTTCTGTATTTGGCAGACCACGATGACGATGTGAGTAGGGACGATCCCAGCGGGTACTTGTGAACATATGGCGGTTTGTCCTAAAATGGAGGTACCGCCGAGCCCAAACTGGTGTTTGGTCTGGGCATACCCAACGTACGGTACTGTCACAGATCGATCTGTCTTCTTTTAGGCTTCGTATTAAGGTGGCTATTTTTCCAACTAGGTTTACGAGACCGGGAGAATAAAGTGCAATTGTTAGGAGATCTGCTACCCAATTCATCAACTCCCTCATACTACAATCTCAACGAGCATCGGCGGTGCACCAACACGTTCACCGCCACATCATCCATGGTCTGCGTCAAAGCCAACTGTCCCGGTTTCCTTGGACAGCCTTCCCTGTTCAAGTCGTTGGACTCGACAGTCTGAAATCATCTATCAGTGCGCTTCGGCCAAAAGTTCCTAGCAAGTGGATCGATAACAAAACTAGGGAACATGCCAGGAGCCACGGCCATCCATCCCCAGGGTCAGAGCATACCGGCAACTCAGGCTTGCCCTACCCGTGCCTGACAGATCTGCAGGTAAAAAAATAAAAATAATAAAAATAAAAAACAGGAAGAGAAACAGAAGAAGCAAAAGTTGGCCAGGAAACTGCTGCAGTCAGTTCCTAGTCCAAAAAATAAAAGTGAGTGCTCTAACTAGGAATTAAATTAACGAGTGGCCCCCAACGGAGCGATCGAAGCCTCAAGACCCACACAAGACCCTAGTTCTGACTCCGAGCAAGGTACATACAAGTCAAGCTTGTTCCCGTAAACACCCTATAGCCAGAACTAGAACATCAGTCGCGCTCGGAACGGGGCATTCTTGACCAGATTGAAGCCCTGGGTACGCCACCTTTGGGTTCGCCATACCAGACCTGCCTCGCCTTGTTGGCACGCGTCTTTTTCTCCGGTCGAGAACGTAATGGGTAAGAGCAGGCGATTAACTCTAGCATCCTCTACGACCCGGCTCCTTCTATTCTATCCCCCTTGAGCCAGATTTTCAGGAAGATAGATAGTCTTATCCCCAGAGCAAGCGAGTCTCACAATAGTGTGCTCGGTCATCAATACTGCGCTTGGGGCCCATCTCGTAGATGTTCCATCGATTCGACCAGCCCCTTGCTTCGCTTCTCGTCACACTGATCCTTGGACCCTGGGATTGCGATCCTTCGGGGTGAAGACCGCGACCGGTACTTCAAGTAGTCACTTCCTCCACTTCCATTTCATAGGTTAAACCGGAGAGAGAAAGAGAGAGAAAAACAAAGCACTGTAATCCGGCCACCTCTAGGGAACCCACCGGGACAGGAGTCAGGCTCATCCTAGACCCTCCTCCCAAGGTTCGCCCCAGCGAAATTGAAAAGAGGCCGACATTGCAGCGAAGAGTCATACACGACGAGGCGAGCAAGGATCCGCACCTCCGGATCCTTGCACAGGAGTCGCACAGCTCGGTGTCAGGCAATTACTCGCAGATAGTCGATCTCTTTTTTTCCCCGGATCTGAGGGGCGTCGCCTTGCATCCGATTGCCGCCGGTCTTGGGGCCCGCCCGGTGGAGACTAGCTTGTCTTTCTGAGCGCTGTGGCTGCGAACTAGTTGTAAGGTGAGTTCGATCCTCTGTTCTGGAGGCTCCAGGCTTCCTGGAATTGATGGCTGGTTTCTTCACGCTCGGAGGTATTCTGTCCGCGCCTGGGTGATGTATCGACTTTTAACCGGAGGTAGGTTATAAAGGGCAAGAGCCCTGCTGGGGACTTTGGGGTCTGAATTCTACTAGGACGAGATGACGGGGACGTGCTTGGTTGTGTTTGCGATCGAAACCGGGTCTTGGCGGGCTGGTCTGCGGTTGGGTGTGTTAACGTGGCCTTTGATTGGCAAAGATGTGCTGCTTGTTTCGTGGCCGTCGTGTGGTTGACTCGTGGAGTGTCCAGGTGGGCGAGATTGATATGTCGGAGGTCTTGATCAAAACCAGCATGGAGATTTGGTGATGGTAGACTCTATGCATGTGTCAATGTAGCCCGTGGGAACTTCATGCAGTACCCGAGTTTCAAGTCATTCAGAGTTGCTCATCTGTCCTGCACATGTGGGGATTATCAGACAGTATTGCTAGCTAGGTGGTATGAAATTAATCTAGCGAAGTGGCACTGCTCAGTACTTGTTGAGGATGTATATAATCACCTCGTTTATGGCTCTAAGGTTAGGTCCCACCACTTCAGCACCGCGGCATAGCTATTTCGAAATGCAGGCCATGGAAGTATTATAAATCCATTCGCCATTCCATTCGAAATGCTGTATCTGTTATCAGGTCATAAAGTACCTAGACAATACAGGCGAAAGATGCCCAAATCAGGGACTCGTTCCCACCTCGGCGACTCTCTTCGCTGCGGGCACCCGAGACGATCTCCAACTCGTGCACTCGTGTCTAGTGAACTGATTCAGATCAGCATGGTCGGGTACATATTCTTGATGTTTGCACCTTTATGGGTTGTTTTATCTAATAATAGCTTTACTCGGGTGTCGCACAAGTGTGCATTTGACAATTGAATTTGTTGTCCAGATCGAGCTCACGATATATATACATCGCTGACGCAACCGGCACCAGTTTACCCCACATACGCGTATTTAACCCACGAGTCTACATATCAACCTGTTTCATTCTTGAATACCTGTCGAGTTCATGATTATGAATTACGAGAATAGCTCTATTTTAGTTTTGATCATCTGCCCAGGTGTGTTGCACTGAGCGATCCGAAGTGAGAGTGTTGACCGCAGTAGGCAGCAGTGTTGTACTAGCCGCAATTAAGTACTTATGCTATTCCGTACATAAGCATTCATTTGTATGCATCCTTGTTTAGTGCTCGATCGCAGTGGATACTGAGCAGAAATTGCACCTCCGACCAAACTGGGCCAATCCCCGAAAGGTAACCCGGACATAACATTTGAATGTTTATTTACTTCCCTGCAAGCTCATGTACGATGAGAGACATCCAATCTTAACTCCATCACGGGGATATGCGCAGGTGAAATTAGACTCTGTTGATACCGTCTCCAATGGCATCATAAGTGTCGCAGATATTGTGGGACCCACCCTGATTTCTTGATACTGTTGCGACCCCATCGTGGCAAAAACGGGAGCATAGTCCAGCGAAGACGATGTTATGTTGAGCATACCATGATGGATTTCATCCTAGAAGCCGCGCATGCCACGGGCTTCCCAATCAGGATCAGGGGGGCCAGCAATAAACAGGAATAGAGCGGTGGAGTAGCAACAGCGCCACGGACGAGTCAGGGCGCGTAACGGACGCGGGTGGGACGTGGAGCACGGTGTGTCCAGGAACCACGCCCTGCCTATTGGTGGGCGGCACAGGCTAGAAAAGGAAATGCAGGCACAAACAGTCAAGCTAACCCTTGAAGGGACTAGAAAGGCCAAAAATAAAAAGGGCAACGAACACGAACGGTCGTTCTCGACTCCCCGGGCCCGTGGACGCTACCCTCTTTTCCCTCCCCTTCTTCCCCTGTTTTCCCTTCATTCTCTAACCCTCCTCCCTCAAACCTCCACACCTCCATTCTTTCCCCTCTTTTCTTAGCAGGTGTCGGCTTCACTCTTTCAGCTGCGCTGCGATCCATTCTTTCTCGACTCACTCGATCCTTCATTCGACTCCCCCGACCACGCTCGAACTTGACGTCCGCGACCTTGAATTCGACCTTTCATTCCACCTTTCGATTGTTTTGACTCGACTTCCCCGGATGATATCCGTGACACTCTTTGGAATTTAACTTCGTCGATCGCTCTCTCCCCTGAGACTGCCCCTAACAAACCCGACAACTCCGACAACGACCAAATCCTTCGCGATCGGCAAGATGAACAACTACGCCTCCAAGTTCGTTGCCCGCGATGATACCAAATCCCAAGATGGCCTTTCCACTCCCATGGTCGACCTGTTGATTACCTTACTGGTTCTCATCCTACTCGCCCTCGCCCTCGTCGGTGGTCTGCTCGTCCTCAAGCGCAAGCGCCAGGCCCAGAAGGACTCCCTGCTCCCCGTCCACAACGGCCAAGTTCCCACCTCTGGACGCCGTTTAACCATTCACGCCGGAAAGACCGACTCCATTCACGTCTACGATGAGAAGCGCTCCCTGATGGAGAACTCCGACAGTCCACCCCCCAGCCCTGTCCCGGAGATCCGTATTACCTTCCCTGAAGTGGAAGACGCCTCTGGCAAGCGCAAGTCTGGCCGTATGGTGATTGTACGCATCAGCGAGGCCGGTAGTGTTGGTCTTGAGCCTTGCCATGAAGACCTCCCTCCGTACCAGACCACCGACAATGGTCGCTTCCAATCCCTCGACATCGAGCGTATGGGCGGCTTGAAGGAGAAGGGAGAAGTCAACAGCTACTCTTAATGCGAACCCGGGAGACGTCGCGACCCATTGTCCTGCTGCCGACATGTGTCCGCCCTAGACCCAACGCACCCTTTCTCTTCAACGACCCAAAAGCATGACGAGCATCTTGGCGAACATTTTTAAACACATTTCCCACATACCTCTTACTTACTTCTCGACCTTGCCCACACGGCTTGCACATATGCTGATTGTGTCGTTTCGTTGTCCAGCTATGTCTATACAAGCAACTCCAGGGCTCACTTTCCCTGGAGATCTGCCGAGGCTGGATTGTGTATAGCGAGGGCCTGCCGATTACTGTTTGACTGTTACTTATGGCGCTTTTTTTTTCTTCGCGGTCCCATATTGCTCTCGGCCCTGCCACGTTCCTAGGGTCCGAAAGACGTGGGTCAATTTCTTTTTTACCCCCTTTCTTACCATTCTTCATACACTTGACGGGCAGCATCTTTTTACGTTTCACTTTCAACGCAGCCCTATCTTTTTTTACCTTCTTCTGTGCCTTTCAATGTTTGGTACACCCGGCAGCTGGATAATGTATTTACTTAGTCCTCCTATCTTTCTACTCTCGCGAATGTTTCCTACTTTCATACTCATGCATCAACGTGTAAATTCTGCTCTTCATGCAGCTCCAATTGTAAATAACCCTGAATACTTATTCCTCCGAAAATCTTCCTAGGCGGTTTCCTTTATGCTGTCTTGATGACTTTGTCCTGTGATTGACAAACTGGGTCTAACTATCTATAGAGCCAGACAGATGTTTCATGACCACTTGTTCCGTCTAACAAGAACTCCCTGAATCCTCACTACAAATAATCCTTGCGATGTAAAAGTCAAGTTGTGTGCAGCGCCCGAGCCCTCCCAGTAACCAATCACAAGCCTATCCCGAGCTCTCCCCAACCCGCCGAGTTCCGCGACGTCAGAGAGAAATTTAGCCCCCTCTCATGGTATTCACCACTCTCTTTCACTCCTTTACTAAAACAACCGGCCTCTGCAAGCCATGTACAACCTCTAAGCACCCTTCATCCAAGGGAAGCCGCTAGAGGAGCACAGACAGGGGCGCCTACTTCACCAACCGCACCAGATTCCCCGTGCTCTCTCATTCTCTCCTTTTTACTACGCGCCCTCTAGACGGGTCAAGATCAATTGGCTCGATCTGCGCCCAAGACCGGCTTCCCTACCCTTGCGAGACTTTCGTCCAGACGGTTCGTGACCCGCTCCGCACGCACCACCCATCCCTTCGTGACCGCTCCAACTATCGAACGCCAGACGTGAGACGGCTCTGTATATAGCGAAACTATTGGAAATGGCGTCGTCTGGGTCTGGTGGTAATTTGCCACCCGCTGGTTCGCGAGCTAAGAGCTCCGAGCAGGCTGGGAAGACTAAGGCGCCTGGGTTTCAGGATGCGAAGGCTTTGGAGCTTGAGGGGGAGTTTAAAACTAGACATCTCGGTGTGTTGGGGGTGTTAGTTTGGATTCTGTGAGTTTATGGATCCTGAGAGAGGCTCTTGGAGTTTGTGGCCTGAGAATTGTGGTCTCATGCGGTGCATTTGAGAGCGAGGACTGACTTTAAGTTCAATCTTGCAGGTTCCTTCACGCGGCTGGCATTTACTTCTTCACCAAAGGCTTCCTTCTCACGCGCATGGTCCTGGAGGATAAATCGTCTTGCGAAGTTCTTCCCTTCGACGGCGCTGTTTCTACACCGTCAAACGGGAAAGGGTGCTGGCATGAGAAAACCTTCGACAAGGCCGTTGTCATAATCATCGATGCTCTTCGTTACGACTTTACTGTGCCATTCGTCCCATGGGCGGAGAGCGAAGAAGCAACCCTCTTCCACGATAATATCCCGGTCCTCTACGAAACCGCCGTTAAGAACCCCGCCAATGCCTTCCTGCTCCCCTTTATCGCCGACCCGCCGACAACTACTCTGCAGCGTCTGAAGGGATTGACAACTGGAACCCTGCCCACTTTCATTGACGCGGGATCCAATTTCGCGGGTACCGCTATCGACGAGGATAACCTCGTTGCGCAGCTCCACAATGCCGGAAAGACACTGGTCCAGCTCGGCGATGATACCTGGCAAGCTCTGTTCCCAGGCTACTTCAACGAGAACCTGACCCATGCCTTTGATTCCTTCAACGTCTGGGATCTGCACACCGTCGACAACGGCGTCAACGAGCATCTGTTCCCCCTCTTGAAGCCCGAGAATCGCACCAAGTGGGATGTGATATTCGGCCACTACCTCGGCGTGGACCACGCCGGACACCGCTATGGTCCGAATCACGCCGCCATGGCCGCCAAGCTGCAGCAGATGGACAAGGTTATCCGCGACATCATCGCCGCTCTCGACGATGATACCCTGCTCGTTGTAATGGGTGATCATGGAATGGACACCAAGGGTGATCACGGCGGCGAATCAGACGACGAAGTTGAAGCTGCCCTGTGGATGTACTCCAAGCGCGGCATCTTTGGTCGCACCAGCAAGGATACAGTGCTTCCCCCCAAGCACGCACGTGAACGCCCTGTCCCCCAGATCGATCTTGTCCCAACACTGTCACTCCTCCTTGGAATGCCCATTCCGTTTAACAACCTGGGTTCTCCTATCGAAGAAGCATTCATTGGAGCCAAAGGAAATAATTGGGCTAATTTGGTGGCTGCAAACCGTCTCACGTCGGCGCAGATCAAGAGATATCAGCGTGAGTATGCGAAGGTGCGGGGTGCTGGTGATGACGAGGAGTCCTACAAGCTTTGGGATGCTGCGGATCAGGAGTTCAAGGCAACCAAGGGATTCGGTTCGAAATCGAATGCTGTGAGAGCTAGTTATGATCTTTATCGCAAGTATCAGCGTCATACTTTGGAGGTTTGCCGTGGTCTTTGGGCGCGGTTCGATGTTCCGAGTATGATTGAGGGTGTCGCGATTTTGGTTTCTGGTATATTGTTGCTGGTGCTGTATGCTCGGGGCATGAATTCGGACCGTACGGAGCTTACGCCTGATCTTCTCTCTCGAGCCGGTGTCGGTGCTGGATCTGGTGCTTTGGCTGGTGCTGCTTTGGCTTTGACTGGGATCACTGAGATGACGGTTGTTGACCTAGCCGTGCTGCTTGCGGCAGCTGGAAGTCTCGTCGGTGCTTTCTTCGCCATGGTGAAGTCGGCCAACCTGACCATTCCTCTTCCTACTGGTATGTGGGGGTGCCTCGCCGTCTTCTTCACGGTCTCTCAGTCTGTTGGCTTTGCATCCAACTCCTACACCATCTGGGAGGATAATATCTTGCTCTTCTTCCTTACTACTTTCGGTGTCTGCGCTGGGGTCTCTTCTATGCGCCAGAAGCAAACCACAGATCGGGTCTTGGGTGTGTACCACTCGGTTCTCTTCGTCATCCTGGGCCGTGTGGCATCTTTCTCTCGACTCTGCCGCGAGGAGCAGATGCCCTTCTGCCGCTCCACCTACTACGCCTCATCGACCTCCTCTATCTCCGCCCCTTGGCAACTAGCCATCCCTTTCCTAGTCACTCTTTTCCTTCCCAGCGTCGTCCGCTCCTTCTATGTCGGCTCGAAATCCTATGAAGGCGCTGCAACCCTCTGGATCGGCTTCGCCTTCCGTTTAGGCCTCCTCATCACCTCTGTCTTCTGGATGCTCGAGGGTGCCGATGACGGCGAATGGCTACCCGTCCGCAAAGAAACCCTCAAATCCGTGCGCACCTTCTTGGCCCAACTAGTCCTCGCCCTCGCGTTCGGCGCCGGAACAGCAGCCTACTTCTACTCGAAACCCTGCGTCAGCATCAGCGTCAGCGCACCTCAAGCTCCCAAACCCCAAGAAGACCCCTCCGCGCCTCCCGCCCCCCTCATCTTCGGCCAACCCCAACAAACGCCCCGCAAAACAGTCACGATCCTCGGCTTCGGCAATCTCCACGGCACGCGCTTCTTCTTCCTCGTCCTCAACTTCGCCCTTGCCATCATCCTCATGCAAAAACCAATGGGCCAGGGCGCTATTGCTCTCCTCCTTTGGCAAATCCTCTCCCTCCTCGAAATCCTCGACACAAACGCCCTAACACTCTCCAACTCTCCCATTGGTCCAGTTGTCCTCGGCCTCCTAGGCTCCTTCTACTTCTTCAAAACAGGCCACCAGGCCGTGTTAAGTAGTATTCAATGGGAAACGGCCTTCATTCCCCTCTCAACAATCAGTTACCCCTGGTCCCCACTCCTAGTCATCCTCAACACATTCGGAGCGCAAATCCTAGTCGCCCTCGCCGTCCCACTCACAGTCCTCTGGAAACGCCCTCTGCAGACCCACGACGGCAAGACGGGTTCCAAGTCAGACTCAGCGAATCCAGCGACGAAGTTGCTTTCAGATGTCGTGCAGGCTGTTGCTACGCATATTCTGTATCTGGCGACTATTAACCTTGCCACGACTATGTGGGCGGGACACCTCAGGCGTCATCTTATGTTGTATCGGATTTTTAGTCCGAGATTCATGATGGGTGCGACTGTGTTGGCCGTTGTTGATGTTGTTATGTTGGTCTTTGCCGTCGCTGGTGTTAGGTGGAGTACTGTTAGTGTTGGGGAGATTTTTGGGTGGTAGTTTGATGTTAATTTTGCATATGTGGTCATATGTGTTCAGTTGCATTGGAATTGTTGGAAGATCTTGGCGAGGCTTGACCCTCCTTAGACTTACCTCCCATATTCCTACTTTGGACAGAACTGCGATGCAGTCCCGTGTACCATTTACCATTTACTATTTTCTTTTCTCTGTGTTGTTAGCTTTATCTTATAATCAATAAAGAAATCAAACTCAAACACAAAAACAATGAGACATCTGGACATTACATCGAACCAATAATGATGGGCGACTAGGTAAGTTGTGCATTTATCGGTGCCGTTTCACTGGACGATATGTCCGGATCATTGCACGACCAGCGCTGTGATAACAGCACTGTCAAATGAGATTGACTGCACAGACTCGATCTCCTTAAAGTCCGTACACCAACAAGTTAGACGAAATATAAACATCAACTATTCTAGGGTTCTACATTCATCTTCGAATCCCGATTCCAAGGCAACTGATTTTGATGATATCATGAGTCGAGTTGGATACCTAGGATACTAGGGCTTTCGAAGGCACGATAAAGACAAACAAACAAGGTTCAGAAGATAAGAGGCGCCCATGCAGATGTGTACAAAGAGCTTCACAGGCCTGTTATCTTGTAGTATCTCGGTCATAATATTTCACGTCATTCCCGCCCCCCTCCGTCGGCTTTCGCAACCGAGACATCAAGACTTCTGGGTCTGGGAGTTGAAGCGTAATAGATCCGTAAACATCTATGACTAATTCCACCAAACACAATTGGTTCACGGTAGCTCTATGTGTAGCCAAATACTGGAAGAGGTATAAAGTGGCAATGCTATCCTGGTGACGTGGGGGGCTCTACGGTCCGCGACCCGATTGATCCACGAGTTAGTCGAGATATACGGCGTGTGACCGGGAAAAAGACAAATACTACAGGTGTTCTGAGTATCACAATGCTTAGCTGGTGTTTTCTGTGACTGATCTGGGTTAATGGTTGCGGGTAGTGTTGGGTTCTGATACCGAATCGGGAAGCCGGGGCCCCGTGTACCGTGGAACGTTATCCGGTTTATAGATATCAGACATTCGACGAAACAGCTATAATAGGATTGTCTGAGGTCGTCGATTTGCTTCTTGCTTCTCTAAATACAATCTTAATCTTGATTGAACGTGATCGTGACTTCATCGATCATGGCGGCCTCAATGATGCATTACTTCCGCTTCGGCAGCTCGAAAGAATCTACGCCAGTCGCTAGAGATAAACCTGTTCGTGCGCTACCTGCTTCATGGTACACCTCACCGGAAATGTATGAGCTGGAGCGGCGAGCAATCTTCTCCAAGAGATGGTTGTTTATCACCCACAGCTCGCGAGTCAAGAATACAGGCGACTGGCTGCGTTTCGAGATCGCCGGATTCGACTTCATTATTACCCGTGACCGACAAGGCGAAATCAATGCCTTCCACAATGTCTGCCGGCACCGCGCATACCCAGTCATTGAGCAAGAGGGGTCAGGGAACGCGAAGATCCTAGCATGTCGGTATCACGGCTGGTCATACGGCCTGAACGGCAAGATGGCAAAGGCACCCGGGTATCAAGACCTGGACGGCTTCGACAAAGAGCAAAATGGGCTCTTTCGAATCCACGTCAAGATTGATACCAACGGGTTCGTCTGGGTCAACATGGATGCGAAGGAGACGCCCGAAGTGTCGTGGGAAGAACACTTCGCCGACGTCGATAAGCAGGACCGGTTCAAGGCATACAATTTCGAAGACTACGACCTCAATCATACCTATGAACTAGACGGACATTACAACTGGAAGATCCTCGCGGACAACTTCAACGAATGCTACCACTGTCCCACGACACATGCTGATATCCCCGAATTCCTAAACCTCGAATCCTTCGACAGCGATCTTAAAGGCGGACATATCCAGCACTACTGTGTCTCGACGCCTGAACAGATAGCCAAGGGTCTCTACACAGCAAGTACCTACTATTTCCCGGCAACAGCCATGGTCGTCTCGTAAGTCTCATCCATCCCATCCCTAACTCTCAATTCAATCCAAACCCTAATACAATCTTTTCTCTTCGAAGACCGCACTTTATAATGATCCAGAAATTTCTCCCCAAAGGCCCCAAGTCCTCAACAATGTCCTACGAAATCTACCGCAACCGCAACTCTACCGAAACAGACTTCCGTCTGATAAGCGATATGTACGAGCGGGTTATGCGAGAAGACAAAGTCCTCTGCACAAATGCGCAACGAAATCTCGAGCGTGGTGTCTTTGTGAATGGACAGCTTCATCCGAAATATGAAAAGGCGCCGCTGTTTTTCCAGGAGACGTGCAGAGAGGTTGTCACGGAGCATTATGAGAAGGAGGTTGCAGAGGGGCGGGAGATTGCGCCGGCAAAGCAGAGTGTCAAGGACGGTGGGGAGGGTATTAGTGCTAGTGATGAGAGCATTTGTGCTGGGCTTGCTTGTGGGAGTCAGAGGGCTGTTTTGGCTTGGTAGGGTTTTAGTGTTGGGGAGGTGGGATAGCGGGACTGGATAAGGTAGATAGCATAGCGTGCGCAAACTTAGAATAAATTGGATTAATTCATATTTGTGTTTTAGGAAAGTTTGTTACAAGGGATTCGATATCCGTTTATAGCATTTGAGGCGCTGGGTGCACGTATACTCTGATTGATGTCACCGGATCATACACTTCCTCTTTAGGGCAATCTACACCGCCCCTTAGGAGCTGGCCTCCCCATTTTGAAGCGACTTAGAGCACTGTGGATGGGCGTAATGTTTTGATAATTTATGCCCTTGCTTTTTTTTGGTTGCCGCTGTACTCTTTGTGTATCCTTGTATAAGCATGTAGGGGCAGAACTCTAGCCGCGCTCGTGGCGTAGCCTTACTGCTTGTATATAGTACTTCTAGTGAATGCCCGATGCTTACATTGGAGCTTTGGGCTGACATGCGCCACGTGATAAAGATCCTTGTAGGCGCCGAACCGACATTCCTGGCGGCATGGCTAACAAGTCGCATTCTTGAAGTGTCGCATCTAGTATTCCTTTTGCTCGAAAATATGAGTACACCTTTGACATCGGAGTTGGACGGATGGGATAGGTCCAGATTCGAAGCTTACGCAAAACTCCTCGGACTGAAGAATGGCCGACAGATTGAGGAAGCCTCGGATTTTACTGAGATGGCCACCGGGGAGGCAGATTTCGCTGATCTGGAAAGCACACACTCTGTCAATGTGGACATCCTGTCACCACATTTTAGCGAGGGCAAACTGAAGAGAGCCTTCCTTGATAGGATATCCGAGCTTGTTGCAAACAAGAAAGGTGGCTGGCATGTCTCATCATCTTTAATGATCGAGTGGCCCGATAGAGTCGACATTCTCGTGGCAAAAAACACTGGGATCAACGAGAATGACTCGACTGCTCAAGATCTCAAGAATATGGCAGCAAGCCTGCGGGATATTTCTAGGTTGAATCAGGGAGGTTTGTCAATCCCCCCTTGCCATCAGCTAATGGCATATGACACGGCGAGCTAATAGTAGCGAATACTTTCAGATATCAACGCTAGCGAGGTCTTCGAATCTTTTTGGATTTCGTTAATCCGGTCGTACGAGCCCCGATTAAGGACATATATTCTGGAGGCTAAGCAAGTCTTCAAGAAGACAAGCTTACGTGCTTTCGGTGTTGAGGCTCAGGATTCGGATTCAGATGATTACCAGTCATCACTTAAATCACGCCTTGAAGATTTCCGAGCCTTTGTGAATGCTGAATTGAGCTTATCAACACACGAGGGCCTCGGAGAGGCAGTTCAAAGGGCTTATGACATTTGTCATCTTTGGAATCAGCAAGAGTATGAGAGGATTACCGATAATATCTCCAACGACATGTCACTCAAAAATGCTCTTGGATTTTTAGGTAGACTGAAAACCTGCTTCAAAACTTCCATCCGAGCCGCGGAAAGACTTCCAAATTTTCAGAACCTCCAGATTCTCCCAGTGAGCATCAGATCCAAGAAGAGAAACCCAGTTGAGAAATGGTCGATAGAGAGGACCTTCTCGTCTCTAGGCCTCAGACTCAATGACAAGACTGTCAAATCTATCTTATTCGCAGGAAAGATTGGACAGAGGAAGGCAAATTGGACAAGGGAAACACTCATCTCATAATTTGCTGATTTGAGATCGCCGTCCTCCGAGGTCCATGCAGAAGTGCAAGTTACCCTAGCTGCTATGCAGCATGACTGCACAGGAGCATCGATATTCAAATATGTAGGCTGCAGCAGACGAAGCTGCTTTCTATGCTTCAGGTTTGTTGAAAATTATGGAGCCTTGACAACTAGGGGATCTCACGGTAAGATCTACAATCTCTGGACCATACCCGAAGTTACATGGCTTGCGAAGGAAGAACGCTCTCGACTTGTGAAGCATCTCAATAATGTCGAAAAAGACATGAAGAGCTGTATCCTGAGCAAGAACCCCAAAAGAATTGATTTGGTCAAGGAGTCTACCATTGGTGGCTCGTCTCTTGCAACCGTGAAACCGCATTTTGACAATCCTTACACGATGTCACTCGCTTTGAACCATCTTCAAGCGCAACGTGAAGAGACGTCGCTCAGGTCGAGAGAAAAAAACGATTCTGAGTGCCAAAGGTGAGCCACACCACTGCCAGTTCCAATTATCTCTACTAATGGGATTTAAGCGCCGACGTTCTGGGTGAGAATGGAACCGATACTACTGGTGACCAATTTCTCCCTGCGGAAAGCCAAAACCAATCCTTCGGGAAAATACCAGCAGTTGAAACGACAGTAGGTGAGTGTATAGTTTGCGAAAGAGAGACTTGTCGCCATTGCGGGTACTGCAGTCTGGATTGGTTTTGTAGTGAAAAGTGTCAAGTCCGGATGTCCTTCAATCACCTTACGAAGTGCTCCGCTCGCTCGATAACAACGGCCGATATACTTCTTGACGACATCATAACAGACACAATACCAGCAGATCCGCCAACCCGTGAGGACTTTGGATTTAACCGATGCCGCCATATAAGAGATGAAAGTCGCCTCTTAGGCCTTTATACGGGGTTTCTTCGTTGCATTCCGGACTCAGAAAAAAACGCTGCCAAGCTGAACGAATGGCAACAGAAAGGTTTACTTGCTGGGAAGATCATCGAGAAGTTCTCCGCATTGCCCCAACGCCGAGGGGCTTACTTCCCAAGGTTTCTTTGTAACCAGCATGTCCTCGACAACTCAGTGCCACCGCTTCAAATTGGCACGCAATACAATGCTTTTCTACAAGCTATTGATGCCGCAAGGCCTCACCTTGAGCCAGGAGATCGGGACAAAGACCCTAGAGACCTTGTGCCTCCGGAAAAGCAATACTGCTTCTTGTTCTATGCTATAGCCTTGGATAGCGCGACTCCTCATCCAAACTGGTTGGAATGGGATATGTGGTACGACTTTGGTTTCGCAGTATGCACCGATGAACATCACGAGGGAAGACTCGGGGCTCTCTATAACAAGCTTCTTGGCGGCAACAAAATTCCTAGAGACTATAATGATAGTCTCGGGATCGGGTCTAACACCATTCCTAGCTCGCCTGAATGCTCCTTTGCTGAGTTTTGGCGAGCATGGCGGAGTGGCACCATAGCAAATCTCTACGACAAGTATAACATGAGCAACGACCTAGACATGAACACGAAGTCTATGCTTGAGTTCAGAGGGTTTATGTCCTCTCCATCGGAGAAACGTCCTTCGGTGTGGAGGCTGAGACATCTCTTGGCTTTAAACGAGAACACTCCATTGCAAGGCTATCCCAAAATTAAAAAAGCTGCCAAGGAGTATGGTTTCACCACACAGTTAGATGCAAGGACAACGATGGGTCTGCGCCATTTCTACAAAAGTTTGCTTCAGGCGGGAGACCCTCTTGAGGTTCATAAAGCAAAGGACGATGGTCAACTTCTAACGTACGCGGAGAAAGAAACAACTGATATCGATGACAGAGTGCGAGGTGTGTTGCAAAAATTGTATTCAAGAAGTGTTCGAAGAGGGTAGGTTCATAACACCCATTTCGGAGACACTGTACATACCGAGATAGTTATATCCAACAATTTAATTTCAATTCTCACTAAGGAGATTCTCCAAAACCTCCTCAACATGATTAAAAGACATACTCATATGCCCATCTGCCTCCTTGAAGCATGTCCTACACCCAATAAGACCAGCCGCCTCCTCCGCCATCGCAACAGGCACATTACGGTCCAACATCCCATGCCAAAGCTTCACATTCTTACCATCAATATCCTCAAGTCTAAAACCCCAATCCCCAAGTAACATCAAATCCATGGCAACCCCAGCCCCACCCTGCCTAAAGGCACCTCTCGTAGACTCCACTGCCGTAGCACGCACATCAGCATCCGCCCAGACAACCCTCTCCGTCTCCGGTCTCTTAGCCATAGCTTGATCCATAGCCTTTTCAAGAACTTTCAAATCTGCATTCCTCGCCGCCCGCCCCATTAGGAAATCCAATAGAGCCCCTGTGGCGAATCGTGGCAACCAAGCGCCGCAGAAGAGGAGCGTGCGCAGCTCAGGCAACATCCCTTCCATGCTTAGTGTCGTGGGATACATCCCGCTGACTACTGCAATGCCGCGTAATCGGCCAGTAGTGCCATAAACGCAAGGGATGGAGTGTGCGCATGCTAGGGCGTAGGGTGCGCCGCCTGAGATGCCGAGGATGTAGAATTGGGGGATACTCAGGTGGTCTGCGACGGCGAGGACATCAGATGGCCAGTCTGTGATTTTGCGATCATAGTATGTTGAGTTGCCCATTCCTGGTCTGTCGATTGATATGCAGCGCGCGTTGTGTTTTGGGAGATGGGTGCTCAAGTAGCTGGCTTCGAGGGAGCATCCTGGGAAGCCGTGGAAGTAGAAGATTGTTTTCAAGTCAGAAGACTGGTCTGGGGTGCCATATGTCACCCATGCTAGGGTACGCCCTGATGGGAGGGCGAGGCTCTCCATGGGAGTGAAGATGGAGAGGTTGGACGGTGGCCTTGAGCTTTTGGGTGCTAGGGATAATTTATAAACCTTTTTGCCAGATCAACGGGGGCTTTTATGCTGTGTGGTTGGTCGATCTAATACTTCTAGTGGAGTTGATGAAGATAGTGTGGTGGCCTGCGTCAGCTCAGTTTTAGCGGCCCCGGGGGCCGGGGGCCATTAGGGTTAAGTTCGAGTAACATAGGTAGAAAGGGGTCATCATAAACAATATAAATTGTAATTGCTAGAGCTATTTGAGCCGAAGAACAGAAGATAGAAACAGGGGTCATTTTCCATTTTCCCAAGAAAAAGCAGAGAGCAAGAAAGAACACACAGAACTTTTGGGGATGGGGTATTCACAAATGCCGCAGTGCTGCATTACAAAAAGCAAGGTGATGTACATGAGTTCGTGCCGGGGGTCATTCATTGCTCGAGGCAAGGTCCGTCGTTTATTGTTGGGGTGTATATTTGGTGGGTTGAGAATCGAAGATTCAAAGGAGAAGGGTGAGTGGAGGGTAAAGGAGTGCCCCATCTTGGATGGTAGGTAGGTAGAAGGAACACTACCGGCTCCAGCGAGAGAAGTCGAGGCTCTGAAGAATGTTTGTATCCGAGGCTGCGGTCCATTCTGAGGCAAAATCGGTCTTGACAGGAGGGGCACGGATAGGTGTTTCTTCGGAGAAGATACTGGCTTTGGTATTGCGGCGTAGGCCTGGATAGGCCCCCTCTGGAGCCTCAGAACCTTGGGCCTGAGCCACCAGTGCACGTTCGCGAACCTTTTTGATCTCACGGAGACGTGTGCGCCAGGAAGATGCATGTTCACCTCCCTCGGTGTTGTAGACCAGAGAGAATACAGATGCGTTGAGGGCGAGAATTCGCACAAACGGCGCCAAGTTCCTGCCTGAGATAACCTTGGGAGTTGCAGCAGGCGAGACGTCAGGGAAGCCCGGCTTGCTCATGACTTGCACACTGTAATAAAGCTGATCGGGATCAGTCTCTCCCTTGGCAGTGCCAGACTCATCGTATGCGACATTGCTCGAGGGCGTAATGACGATGTTGATAGAGTTGAACTGAGATGGGATCGTATCGAAATTGAAGGGGAGGTTGGATCGATTGAACACGATGGTGACAAAGTTGTTACCGATGTTGCGCTTCTTGTTGATGCAGGTAGGATCGCGGTCAAAGTCAGTAGGCATCATCGTCGCGACGTGATACACAATCTCGGTCACTCGATCACGCCAGGCATAGGTAGCCTCGCCATCCGTGTCGGCGTAAAGGCCCTGGGTATTGAACTGGGCATTCCGAAGAGACACCTTGAATCCAAGCCCTGAAAGGAAGTGCTCATAGTCTGGAGAGCCTCCAGTGTTGGCCAGAATTTCGGCTTCTTTAGTCTGACCATTGTCAACATAAACAAGACCGATCTTGTGACCGTCGACAATATCGGTGCGGTCAAAGCTGCTGATTGCTCGTCGAGTGATATCATCTTCAGGAATCGGAATGGGTTGCATCACAGTAGGGGTTGGGAAGGCAGTAGCAGTCATCTGTAGCATGATATGGCTGGGCAGAATTGCTGTTCGCATAGAATCAGAGTGCAAGTGTGCATCTACAGTTGCAGGTACCTGATGTGGAAGTACAGGGGCTGTCCGCTGCTGATACACCGAGTACGTTGTACCGGATGCTTGACGCTTCGTGATCTGCGTCAGTCCAGATACACCGGCGGTTTCAACAGTGACGAGACTCATGCCCACAACCCAAGATTTCTTTGACACAGGTCCATCTTCTGGAGTGGGCGGGAAGGTTTCAAATGGGATAGTCTCGCCGAGATCCGAGAATGCAACGCGTTGCATCAGGTCAATGAAAACCTGACTTTGCTCCTCTACCACCTCCTTCTCATTGTCGTCCCTGAATATGAGACGGCTGGTGATCCAGTTGACATGTCTTGCACGATCCTGCAGTTTCAGAGACAGGAACCAGAATACCATAACATTGTATGTCAAGGTCATGACATAGCTTGACATGACATCTTGGGTAGGGGGCTCGATCGCTTCGGCATGTTCCTTTGAACCAACACTAGATCTTGCTGAGGGGGTCTGACTAGGCCGGACCGAAGGGGAGGCGGAGCTTCTGTAACGCTGCTCCCTAGAGGTCTGGAGGAATCGAATGCAGATTCCAAACACGGTGCGAATCTCCTCTTCTCGTAAGTTGACATAAACCTCGGGAAGGCGTGCAAGCAGAGCCAAGAACTCCAATATATGAACGGCAATGTTCGACATGGTAATGACTTTAGCCATTCTGTCGAGGATGCTCATAAGTGATTTTGTGACTGACATTGGGATCTCATGACAGCAGAGGGAGAGTGCTTGAATGCATCCACGAGATGTCGCACCCCAGGAACCGATGATGCCAGACATGAAAGCTCGCACAAGGTCATCCTCCTCACTTTTAGCAAAGTGCTCGTGATAGCTGACCAGCATGCATAGCGCATCGAAGATGCAAGCTGCCACGTCACTTTTCTTAAGGCCAGTTGTCACTGGGGGCTCGTGAAATGTCTCATTCTTGACCTGGTCGCACAAGATGCTGCGCAAAAGCTTGATCTGGGGAATCGAGTTGTTGAAAAAGTCCCTATTTGCCAGCTGAGGCCCGAGATGCGTCAGGAGGTAGCTGTAGATATCCCAGTCGGGCTCTTTTTGAAGCAGCGCAATCACAATTTCAAGCCACATGTTGACCTTCAACACACCAATTTGGGCACCACCCTGGGCCGGCTCAGACCCAAGAGGGTCTGGTATGCCATCCGTCATATAGGCGAAGACAAAATGACTGGACTCTCCAGGCGGCTGCTCCGGAAGAGCCTGCGGCAGGGAGTGCGTCCATGCCGGAGCTGTCAGTTTCGATGAGCGGGCAGAAATGGAGCCGCGCTGGGCCGACTTGGACAATAGGCTGGATGGTGGCTCCTTCACAGGAATCTTTGCGGTAACCGGAGGTGGCAAGGCATCATGGGGCACTTCCTTCGTAGGAAAATCAACAGATGGATGCACCATACTGACTACATCGAGATTCCGACCTAGAACATTCATCAAGAAATCACTTTCAGATGTTGACACTACTGTCACAGACCCCGCCGAGTCACACCGAAGCCGGAAAAGCAGTTTCAAGACAGTGAGGCGGGAGTCTGTTGGACGGTCTGATGACTGTGCGATCTGCAGTAGAGCCTCGAAGATGATGACGGATTTGGTACCAGAATGATTTAGAGCACGAAGCATCATCTTCACAAGGCTCACAGCACACACGTTCGACAAAGTCAACTCTAAGAGACTGGTAGTTGATGTGCGACGGGAGGGATTGTAGCTGGAAGAGACCTCGCGATGCTCGCCGATGTGGAAATCATGCGTCATGGGAGAGCTAATGGTCTCCACCAAGCGCTTGAATATGGAATCGTTGATTTGAATTGCTGGTTCCGTTATAAATGAGACCAATGATTCCAGAAACAGGAGGTCGTGTTCCGTGGAGAAGTCCTGAAGGAGCCGATCCAACAAGCCATGTTCTTCCGTGAAAAGTAGCTGCTCATTTCCGGAAAGAGCTTCTTTTAGCGTGTCCAAAGCCATGATCCGAATATCGGAGCTCTGTTTTCGAGGCTGGATGAAGCGCTCAATCAATTCTTGGCAGTGCTGCACCCAAGCCGAGCCTTCAGATGGATGGCAGATCTTGTCGTGTCGCATATGGTTGATGATCAGCTCAGCTTGAGATGGCTCGATGTGCGCGTATCCTTTCATCAGGAACTGAGTAGATTGCTGTTTCTGTTCGTTGTTGAGCTGTTCCCACAGTCCCTCAATGGCGGATGAAATCCGCGTTGTGTTTGCAACAATGTTTGATTTGGTATCATCAGGTGTGTTCTTGACAGGGTGCTGTGGTGGACTAGTCGGGGTAGTGACCGAGTCCTCGGATGCGTCAAAGACTCGCCGAGAACAGAGAAGCAGAAGCTTGACAAAGCTCGCCCAGTCACAAGCTAGAGCAACTTGAACGAAGTCGCCCTCCAGTATGCTCAGACATAGGTCCAGCACATCAGCGTCAACCTTGCCCTCATCTTTCTGAGCGATAGCTAGAAGTGAATCAACCAATTCATCAAAAGGAATCTGGGGCATTCCGTTCTGACCGTAGTCACGAACGAGATCAGAGAATACGTAGATCGTGCCTCGGAGGACATTCAAATTTCGCGGTTGGTCTTTGGCGCATGATTCCCTCATGAATGTATGAAGGGTTTTCACCATTTCTTCCTGACGTCGAGACTTTGCTAGGCTGCGAACTGTTCGAGAGGTAGGCCCAGAAAGAGACTTGACGGAAGCATGAATACTGCAGAGCACTTCCAGGAGAGGAATGAAGCTGGCATCCGGCACATTCGCATAGTCAATGATAGCCTCAAACACAGCCAAAGATTTCTTGATATCACTTGCCACACTTGTCTTTTTGCAAACCGTGATGGTTTCTGTGAGAAGGAAAGCAATCTCCTCCTGGGTTGGTGGCTTGCGTTGGAGAGTGATCAAGTCCTCCGCAAATTGGAAGAGCTCTTCCAAAACCGCTTCATCATGGTTAAGCTCGTTGGACTTGGTAGCCTTTAATTTCTTGGCTTTGTTGCGTGCAAGAGCCAGAGTATCATAAAGAGGCATGATCCACGAAGCAATAATGTGGAGAATGGAGGTACTGGTGAAATCCAATTTTCTGCCATGATCCGATAAAGCGATCAACGCTTGTACTCGCGAAGCAACCAATTCAGGGTCGGTGGGGCAGGCGATGGCCTCAAATATTGCACGTCTTGAAGAGGGTGAGAGATCTTGACGGGCTGCGATCGCTTCCAGTAACTTGGCCCCGCTCCTTTGGGCCTCCCCAGAACTTTCATGATGTAAGAGATACTCCGCTGCCTCCCATAGTACCAGTGACTGCTCCGCGCTAAACCAGGGGATAGTTCTTGACAGCGCCTCTGCCTCTTCAACTGCCTGGGCGAGATTCTGCTTGTTGGACAAAGTCCGAAGAGAAGCATCGAAATCCGGGACGCTAGGGGTATCCGACGAGCTTGATACAACGCTGCCACGATGCATTGATTCGAATCCGAGCACGAGCCGGTTGTTTCCTCGACTGTCTGTTGTATGGTCGCTACTGCTCTCTTGCAGATAAACCGGGGAATGTGATTTCGGACGACCGACTCCTAGAGTCTTGAAGACATCAACGAAGCTGTTGGAAGAGGGTTTGTGCTGGGGCGCTGAAGGAGCATCATCGGAAGACATCCGCCTCGCAATGGCAGGGTGGGGGTCTGAATCAAGATTTGGTTGATCTGTATAATAAAGGACTCCAGTCAGTATGATGTGTCATACCAACGGAGGACTAGGCGACGCGGCCTCACCTTTGATCAAGGAGCGAAGACAAGCTTTTCACAGCATCAGATAAGTCGGATGGATATCCTGTGAAGTCAGGGGCAAAGCCGGCTCTGTCGGAGGCGCTGCGGCAAAGGTACAATCTGGCGCCGGGTGTCAAAGCGGGACCCGCGCAGAGCAATGGACCGAAAGAGTACGCAGAAGGTACACGGTCGACGATGGCCAGCTTATAGTACTCGGGCAGCTTCAAAGGATGAGAAGATGGACGACGGTACCACAGCGGAAGGAGTGTAAAGAGTCACCTGGAATCACGGGAGATGAGGTTATTCCAGCCCAAGTCACGGGATAAGGCCGTCAATATATCGTCACCGCCCTGGCGGTGCAGCAGAAAAGGAGCAGAAAAAAAGTCAAAGTGGGGGGCGGTGAGCGATGAAAAGTAAGTGCAGCTTCAATCCTACAGTGTTTTTCCTTTTCCTCCCCTCCTGGCAGAAGCCAGGAAGGACCCCCTACATTTGATATACTCGACAGAAGGATATTTCTCATTATCCATTCTCTTCAAATACTCGGGTTTTTTGACTTTTCACTCTTTACGACATCGTTATCATGAAGTACGTCGTCGTCTCTGGAGGTGTCATCTCTGGCATCGGTAAGGGCGTAATTGCCTCGAGTACCGGTTTGCTGCTCAAGACCCTCGGAGCTCGTGTAACTTCTATCAAGATTGACCCCTATCTCAATGTCGATGCCGGTACCATGGCACCGACTGAACATGGTGAGGTTTTCGTGCTGAACGACGGCGGAGAGGCCGATCTTGACCTCGGAAACTATGAGCGGTGAGACACCCTGCAAAATTTTCACCAAACCCTTGCAGAAAGCTGATGATCAGTTTCATAGTTATCTTGGAGTTACTCTCGGAAGAGATAACAATATCACCACCGGCAAGATCTATTCACACTGCATCACCAAAGAGAGACGTGGTGACTACCTCGGCCGTACCGTTCAAATCGTGCCACACTTGACCGACGCCATCCAGGAATGGATTGAGCGTGTCGCTCGGACTCCCGTTGATGAATCTCACGAGCAGCCCGATGTCTGTGTCATTGAACTTGGCGGTACTCTGGGTGACATTGAGAGCGCTCCTTTTGTCGAGGGTCTGCGTCAGCTCCGTCGCCGAGCTGGCAAGGATAACTTTGTTCAAATCCACGTCAGCCTTGTCCCCGTAATTGGGGATGAACTCAAGACAAAGCCAACCCAACAGGCCATCCGTGATGCTCGCTCAGCCGGTATGAGCCCTGATCTGATTGCCTGTCGCTGTGAAAGGCCTCTGGACCGGGCTACTAGCGACAAGATCGCCATGTTCTGCCAGGTTGAGCCTGAACAGGTCATTGGCGTGCACAATGTCAGCTCAACCTACCATGTCCCGCTCCTCCTTGAGAAGCAGGGTTTCTTGCACGTCCTCAGTGATCTTCTTAAGATTCAAAACGTTGTACTTCCTCAGTCTCTGGTGGCCAAGGGCCAGTCCACTTGGAAACAGTGGAAGGTTCTGACCACCTCCCAAGAGCACGTTTTCGACACCGTCGACATTGCCTTGGTCGGAAAATATGTCAGTCTCCATGACTCATACCTTTCCGTGATCAAGTCACTTGAGCACGCTGCTATGGCTTCTCGCAAGAAGCTCAACATCATTTGGGTGGACGCTTCCCACCTCGAGCACAGTACGAGGGCGGAGAACCCCCAAGAATATCATGCCGCGTGGCATGCCCTTACCACTGCCAACGGAATTCTGGTTCCTGGCGGCTTTGGCACCAGAGGTACCGAAGGTATGATGCTCGCTGCCCAGTGGGCCCGTACCAAGAAGGTGCCCTACCTGGGTATCTGCTTGGGTATGCAGATTGCCGTGATTGAGTATGCTCGTCATGTCTGCGGCCTCGATGGAGCTAACTCCGTCGAGCTGGATGAACGCACCTCTCATCCCATGATTGTCTTCATGCCTGAGATCGACAAGGTCAACCTTGGAGGCACCATGAGACTCGGTGCACGCCCAACCATCTTCCAGGAGAACTCAGAGTGGTCCAAGCTCCGTGCTCTCTACGGCCTTGGCCGTACCTCGGTCGACGAACGTCACCGCCATCGTTATGAAGTGAACCCTGACTATATTGACCAGCTGCAGAAGGCCGGTCTGCACTTCATCGGCAAGGACGACAAGGGAGAGCGCATGGAGATCGTCGAGCTGAAGGACCATCCATGGTTCGTCGGTGTTCAGTTCCACCCGGAGTATCTCTCTCGTGTCCTGGCGCCTAGCAAGCCTTTCCTTGGATTTGTTTCTGCTGCCGCTGGCGTCTTTGATGAAGTTATGAAGGCGTCTCAGGCGAATGAGGCTGACAAGTTGGCCAATGGTGTTGACAACATCATCATTTAAGCATATACGGAATCAGGTTTCATGAAGGAGTTTATCATTAGGCATGGACAAAAAACACATAATTCATATAGAGCATTCAATCCATTAATGATCACTGCATCATTACACTTCAATCCTATTCTCAAACTACGTGCAAAGTAGAGCTAAGTAAAGCTTAATGGCTTGAATAGATAAGCCATGAGCTATCCATCAGGGCGCATTCAAAGACGTTTACAATGTCTCCCGAATCATGCGGTTAAAAAAAGTTTCTTGGCCTGAGGCTCTTTTAACATCCAGATGTAGAATAGTGCACATGTGACGAACTAACCGTATCAGGGTTAGGGTGTTGTTGCGGTGGGCTGCCCGTATATCGTCGGCCCTCATTATTTATTATGATCTTTGAGCTCAGCTTTTACCCGTGCATTTTCTCCCTGCCTACATTCACCCTCTATTCTCGGAGGACTCTGGTGTTTCAGACCACACTCTCTCCGCATCCATCATTGCGCATTCCTCTTCTTCCGACCGACCCCTCCTTCTATTGATACCCCACGTTCGGTGAAAATGGCGGAGGCTCTTGGAGCTCTGTTGGAGGCAAGCTTGGATCCTAGACGGAACAAGGAAGGTGAGTAGAGAATTTTCTGGAATAATATGGGTGATAGTCACTGATTGGTCTTGCTTTCTTTACAGCCGAAATTGCCCTTCGCCAGGAAGAACAAAAGCCTGGCTTCTCGCTACAGCTCCTCCACATCACGGCGTCCCCGTCCTCCCCGAACCAAATCCGCCTCGCTAGCGCCCTTTGCTTCAAGAACTTCATCAAGCGCAACTGGACAAACGAGGATGGAAACTACAAGCTTCCGTTGGAGGAGGTTACGACCATCAAGCGCGAGTTGATCAGCTTGATGATCACTATGCCTCCCGGTATCCAGTCTCAGCTGGGCGATGCTGTCAGCGTGATCGCCGATAGTGATTTCTGGGAGCGCTGGGATACCCTTGTGGATGTAAGTAGATACTGCGCTGAGGCGTGCTCGATCGCCTTGGCTAATACTTTTGTCTCCCTTCCAGGATCTCGTCTCGAAGCTGTCGAATGACCCTGCCACCAACATCGGTGTGCTGCAAGTTGCACACTCTATTTTCAAGCGCTGGCGCCCGCTCTTCCAATCCAACGACTTGTACGTGGAGATCAACCATGTGCTGGGCAAGTTTGGCACTCCGTTCCTCGGTCTCTTGGAGGTAAGATTGGCTCTCCCCCTCTCCGCCTCTGTCTCTCCCTTGACGAAGACTGTCCATTGAGTATGCATTCTAATTCCCTGTCTCATTCTCTAGAGCCTCGACACCTACCTTGAGGCAAACAAGGGCAACAAGGAGAATTTGACAAAAGGCTTTACCCAACTGAACCTGATGATCAAGCTCTTCTACGATCTGTCCTGCCATGATCTCCCTCCTATGTTCGAGGATAACATTTCCGGTATTGCCCAAATGCTTCTCAAGTATCTCACTTATGACAACCAACTTCTCTACACCGATGACGATACCGAGGCTGGCTTGCTGGAGTACGTGCGCGCTGGAATCTTCGAGGTTCTGACTCTTTACGTGCAGAAATACTTGGACGCATTCGGTGGCCATGTTGGTCAGTTCATCCAGAGCTCGTGGAGCTTCTTGACCACCATTGGCCAAGAGACTAAGTACGATCTTCTGGTCAGCCGAGCTCTGCACTTCTTGACCTCGGTCGCCAGCATGCCTGAGCATGCCGCTTCTTTCCAGGCTGATGAAACTTTGAGTCAACTTATTGAGAAAGTCATCCTGCCTAACGTCAGTCTGCGAGAGTCGGACGAAGAGCTGTTTGAGGACGAGCCGATTGAGTTCATCCGACGAGATCTTGAAGGATCAGATAGCGAGACCAGGCGACGCGCTGCCACTGACTTCCTTCGACGACTGGCGGAGAAGTTTGAGGAATCGGTCACCAAGGTTACTTTGAAGTATACAGAGCATTATTTGGCTGAGTTTGCTAAGGACCCGACCTCAAACTGGAAGTCTAAGGACACGGCCACTTATCTGTTCTCTGCGATTGCGGCCAAGGGTGTTGCCACTTCGACGCACGGTGTTACTGCTACCAACAGCCTGGTCAGCATCACCGATTTCTTTACCCAGAACCTTGCTTCGGATCTGGTCAACGACGCGGGTATCCACCCTATCCTCAAAGTCGATGCTATCAAGTATTTATACAACTTCCGAAGCATCATCACCAAGGATCAGTGGCAGGGTGTCCTTCCTGTTCTGGTGAATCACCTGGCTTCCCCCAACTATGTTGTCTACACATACGCTGCAATTGCTCTTGAGCGGGTTCTGGTCCTTACTGATGCTCAGGGACAACCCGTCATTGCCCCAACTCAGATCACCCCTCTGGCTAAGGATCTGCTCGACCATCTCTTCAAATTGATCCAGAGTGACTCCGCCCCTGAGAAGGTGCAGGAGAATGAGTTCCTTATGCGATGCGTTATGCGTGTTCTGGTTGTTATCAAGGAGGGTGTGGTTCCCTTCGCGGACGTTGTCCTGGAGCGCCTGATCACTATCACTCAGATCATCGCCAGCAACCCTAGCAACCCGCGGTTCTACTACTTCCATTTCGAAGCCATGGGCGCTTTTATCCGGTGAGTTCTGCGAATTCTGGCATGTATTTCAGCTAAAGCTAATCTGTTGTAGATATGCCGCTCCTGCCAACCCTGACAGGCTTGAGCAAGCTCTGTACACACCCTTCGCCAGCATTTTGCAAGGTGATGTGCAAGGTCGGTTTTACACCCCCACTCTATGTTGGCTTCAGCTGATCATTTCCCAGAATTTATGCCCTATGTTTTCCAGCTGTTCGCAGCTCTCCTGGAGGCCAACCCCTCCGCAAATCTCCCTGGATATTATCAGGAGCTCATTGCTCCTGTTCTGATGCCTGTCATGTGGGAGTCGCGCGGAAACACCCCTGCTCTTGTTCGCCTGCTGTCCTCTATCATCTCTAGAGGTTCTCAGTACATCCTCGAGCACAACCAGCTTGAGCCCATTCTGGGTATTTTCCAGAAGTTGATCTCGACCAAGGCTAACGAGGGTTATGCCTTTGATCTTTTGGAGTCGGTTGCGATGAACTTCCCTCCGTAAGTACTTAGTCCACAAGTAGTCATGATCATCTGCTAACGGTCTCGATTAGGGCCGCATTGGAGCAGTACTTCGTCATGGTTATGCAAATTATCATGCAGCGTCTGCATAATTACAGGACCGAGAACCTGGCGCTCCGCTTCGTCCGCTTCTACCACTGCGTGACTGCCCACGATGAGAAGGGATACAACCCCGACTTCGTCATGCAGGCGACGGAGAAGGTTCAAGAGAAGTAAGTTTTGGCAAATTTTTGCAACTTGTCAACATGCTAAGACCTTTGCAGGCTCTTCACCCAGCTCTATATCGGTATCATCTTGTCGGATACCCAGAAGCTCGCGCGTCCCCTGGATCGCAAGACTGCCGTGATCTCCCTCACCAAGACCCTGGCCAACTCCGACGCCTTCGCAAACACTTACGCCAAAGGTTGGGGATTCACCTGCAATGCCTTGCTGAAGCTTCTCGAGCTTCCTCCCGCGGTCGCCCACAAGGACGACGTCGATGCGGACGTTGAGGAGATGTCATTCGGCGTTGGCTTCACCCCTCTGAACACCATCCGCCCCGTGGCCAAAGACCCCTGGCCCGAAACCGGCAACGATTACAAGGCTTGGGTGGGTGCCTATCTCAAAGAGGCGGACAAGCGCCACAACGGCCGCATTTCGCAGTTTGCACAGGCACGTCTGGACGACAATGACCGGACTTTGCTCGGAAGCTATATTTCCTGAAACCGGTCCTGAGGGGACCTGGATGGTCGATGGACTGAAAAAAAACAAAAATGGCTGAAAGACAGTTTCACTACGCGGTCGTCTCTTTTTTTGAGGCAAAATCTGCGCGAGGGGCGGCATGCATGCAATGGATGGGTTTCTTAGATACAATCTTGAGGGTGTTTGGCCTCAACTATCTATTTAGGTATTGGCAGCTGCCCAATGACTATTTCTAATAAAAGGACCTGGCAAGTTGCTCCTTTATTTTGTATCCGATCCTCAGCAAATGTGTAGAACGGTGGGGCTTATAGTAGCTAAATCTAGTGTTACCATCTAGTGGAATTGTGCGATTAGAAACACTGAGCAGCCCAATGTTGCGTGGCCGTAGACTGGTCTTGAGATCATCGTCGAGTGGGTTGAGAACGATGTCGAGCCTGTTAGACTCATTGGAAGTGTGCATAAGTGGGTGGAGGTGATCATGTTGGCGACATTGTGGAGATTTGCGCATGGTATCCCCGGCCTATGCAGACTGATGATGGAAAGACAGTTGAGTATGGGTATGATCAAACTTCTATCGATACGTGGTTGTAGGATTCAACGGTGTTCCGGTGCCGGCTTACTTGATAACCTCTTGCTCTGGAGTGATTTGAGCAAGTGATAGTAGATGATTGCAAATATCTTGAATGTTGAGAGCATGATAATGAATCTGTTTTTCCTCAAACGCCAAACCCAATGCATCGTATAATGTACAGATGGAACAAAGTATCATCGAAATGTTTTCCAGCATTTAAGCCCCAGATGGGCTCTTAGAAGTCCCCTCGACCGTCTTCGCCCCTTCCTTGTCATCTTCACTCTCCATTTCATCCTTAATCTCCGCTTCATCCCCATCTTCCAAATCCTCCACCCTGGCTTCGGCTTCCTCCCCCTGCTCTAAAGCCCGATATTTCCTCTTCGCCTTCTTGACCTTACTAGCCTTCTTCTTTTTTGCTGCCTCAGCCTTCAACGCAACACGGCTCTTATCTCCTTTTTCCTGTGCCTCAACCCGATCCGCTAACAGTGAGCGCGCGATCTTCTCGTTCTGCGAACGCGAGCGCGTCGCCTGACACTTGATGACAATGCCGGAGGGTTTATGGCTGATTTGAACGGCAGAGTTGGTTTTGTTCTGTCTCGGTTAGTGCCCCGAAGAATTTGTGTCTATTAGGGCCACTAAGAGGGCTCACAATCTTTTGTCCGCCGGGGCCGGTGCCCTTGAGGTAGGATACGGTCAGGTCGGCATCGTTGAGCTTAAGGCGCGCGGGGAGCGGCTTTTCTGAGAGGGAGGGGGTTTGAGTGAGTGTGCGCGATGGTACCAATGTCGATAGTGGTATTGAAGGCTTTAAGGGCCCTATCCATGGGCGCAGGCGTAGCATTGCGCTGGAGTGGCGGAGTTGGAGATGCGATGCTTTGTGAATGACATCGATAAGATAACCGGGGTCGGTGCTTCACCTCCGAGTATAGAGTGACTTTCAGGAACCATTGCAATCAATGAGAGAGGGTATTTATGGAGTCGTTGAAATGGCTATGAATTATGCTTTATAGTTCGTTTATAATTGAATTTCTTTGACAGGATGTTCGGGCATGGAGAAAATTTCTACAGAGCACCACTTGATTTCGACCGGAGTTCATTAGGATGGCACATGACCAGAGATAAAACTTCTGTTCTCATTATGTACCGGTTCGAGCATTTTTGGAGAGGAGAGACAGATCGTAGCGATCATTTCAATAGGATGTAGTGAGCAATAATGAAGACCCTAAAACGGGCCGAGAAAACCGGTCTGTGGCGACAGGGGCCCGTCACGTCCCTGACTTCTCCGGATTTTCTCCTTGAACTCTATCCTCAACACCCCCTAACGATCGTTGATTCTCTGTTCATATTGTTTCTAATTCTTACGCCCCCAAATTCCTCTAGTCTTACATTCCTTCAAGTTACACCGACCTCCGGCAGCCACTGCCCCCACGATTGCCGTATCCAGCGAATCCTCCGGCCCACCTCAAACCGATCTCCAATCAGTATGATTGTGTAGAGAGTTAACTACAACCCACTTCGCCTTCATATCTTCTCCATCGCCGGGACACACTGCGTTCGGCCTGCGCTTATCGGTTTAACAAGGCACCAAACTTGCTAAGCCGTCGCGAGAGCCTGCGTCCGCGGACAAATCAGGAGAAGCCAACACGGGATTTCCAACTACCGAACGCCGACCATAAGAGTCTCAGCGATCTCAGGGAACAATTTATTCTACCCAGCGACTACACGACCCCACAACAATGGCACTCTTTCTCTGGATTCTCACCAGCCTCGTCCGCTGGGTGCGGATGAAGATCTACCAGTACGAGGTGACCTTCGCCATCTACATGCTCACCCCGACGGAAAAATTCATCTTCAGTACGCATCTCCCGAGCCCATACATCCCCAATTCTCGCCCTCCCTGGACCATCCCACTAACTACGAGCCTCTAGACTCCTTGCTCCTCACCCTCATCACCATGATCGCGACTGGAATCTACATCTACCTCCCCAACCACCTGCGCTCCATCTACGCACACATGTGCTACTACGCCGTCGGCGAGCATCCCTTCATCTCCTCCCGTCTAACCTCCATGAGCTCCGTCTTTGGCGAAAGCGCCACCCAGTCCCTCGAGGTAGTCTACGAGACAGCCAAGAGCGCAGCCGCGACAACCACACACCGACTCGCCGAGCTGTAAGCCCGCCATGTGAATAAGCATTAGATAGTTGAGGTGTTGGGGAGACTTGGGGCTTGGGGCCGAGCCGTCCTCTAATGTCTAAAATCGGATCACTCGGCCCCTTTCATATACAAGCTGGCGTATTCGGGCGTTCTTTTCTTTTTCCCAACATGGTTGAGAGCGTGTTGGGCAGCACACCTCGGAGGGTTTAATACAATATGCCAATGTGCCACGCTTTGTTCGGTCGTTTCTGCAGCGCTGCTTTTTACTTTCCCATCCGTGGCATGCATGATTCGATTCGCGCGGTGTTTCTGTTCACACGGGTTAAAGTCAATTGATACCCTTCTGTAGCCGTGACGGCGATTGATAGACTTGAGATTGGTATTTATACTTTTGCATTTGTACAGGATAATGTCTGGCAACTCTTGGTATTTCCTTTCTGTTCAAGTGCTCACTCTTCGCCACAATTTGCTCACTGAGTAACAATTCGAGCCCGCCCCTGAGCGGCCTCAGGTCCCTAATAGTATTACATAATCACAATTCCACTCACTGAGCCAGAACTGAGAGCCTGAGTAATACCCACCTCAATAAAATGCAATACGCTAGCCCCGTTCACATGTATATTGGCTTCCCATGTCAAGTTTAACCCACTGTGTCGAAGGTCAGTAAAGGACAGAGACAGTAAACTTCAGAAACCTACACCGGGATCAACCACGAAAAACGCAAATCCATCGTTCTCATACTCAATTGCATACTGGACAGTCAGACTCTTCAACGCAGCCTAAGAAGCCTTGTATGCAGGATATGTCGCCTGAGCAAACTTGCGCACATTCGAAATGGCGCCTACACTCTACAAATGAACCTGTCCAGTATGCAATTTTTGTCATCCAAGTCATTTTCACCATCATATTCCCCTTCCTGAGATAAATCAAAAATAAAATCAGATTAATGACGGGAGGGTCATGTTCGATCACTAAAGTTCAAACGGAATAGAAGTCTTTCGCTCTCCAAAATGCGAGGAAACGATTCAGTTGATCAGGGCTGAAGGGGCTGTAACCAATCTCCGGAGCATCTGCAAGAGCGGCAACCGCATTGGTTGAATCATAGTGAGGTGTGTCTCGACTCGTCTCGAACCTGGTCAAGTCACCCCAAACCTTCTCTTGCAGAAGAGGCATCAAGGGCATGAGCGGGTTGTCCTGTCTTTTGGGATCCTGGAGTCGATGAACCCAGTCCCAGTACGGAATTCTCTCGACCGGATATCCAGCATCATTGATGACATCGACCGTCTTCTCCAGATTGACCGAGTCGGCTGGGTCAGGAGCAACAAGGCTATATGATCGACCCAGGTTGGCGTTATCCGAAGCGATGTGAAGCATTGCGTCACAAACATAGTCCACAGTCACGTATTCCATTCGCTGGTTAGGCAAGTGAGGAAACGCACGAAGTTGGATCGATCCAACCATCAAGCGAGCGAAAAAGTCGTCAGGGTTTCCGGCGCCCGTGTTAGAATCCCCCGTGACAAAACCGGGCCGATAGATGGCTGTTGGAAGGCCCCTGTCTCGAGCACGGCGTACCATTTGCTCGGAAGTCCATTTACTCGCTGCATACCCGATGTCGTATGGGAGTCCTTTCAGGTTTGGCTCGAGTGTATCGTCTTCCAGGCATTTTCGTGTACCGAGGATCAATCCATTGGGGCCCCAGGCATCGATACTAGAGGTGAAATGGAATGACTTCAGTCGACCACTAGCAGCAACCTGAAGCACGTTCTTCGTACCTAGAACGTTGGCGTCAAAATGAGCCTCGTAAGGCTCACAGAAATTGACTTTCGCTCCAAGGTGGAAGACCACGCTAGCCCAACCAACAAGCCAGATGAAGTCATCCTGTGACAGACCAAGTCTATCTTTGGTGATGTCTCCGTTCAGCACGGTGAGCTTTGAAAGGCTGGAAGAAGTACCATCCCAAAGATTATATTTCTTCATCACTTGTTCGATCCGAAGGCGGGGCGTCATATCGTTTCTTTCTCTTACCAGGCAAACAACTTCTTTCACGCGTGGATGAAGAAGGAGTCGAATGAGAAAATTGACACCGACGAATCCAGTAGCTCCAGTCATAAACACACGACCCTCATTCTCCGATAGCCATTCTGGGGCATCTCCAGGAATGATAGTGAAATCGTCTGCCAGGTACGAATCTTCCCTCCATCGCTCGGACTGGTGTGTTGCCACAGTACCTTCGGCGAACTCATTCAAATAGGTAACGAAATCAACAAACCGAGGATTTTGGTGGAGGGCCCGCATAGAAATAGTTTTGCCCATGATTATCCGCAATTTGCTGATAAGCGTCGCTGACTTGATTGAAGAACCTCCGAGGGTGAAAAAGTCATCTTCATCGCTGATCGTCGGTATACCAAGCAAAGATGACCAAAGATCTCGAACCTGGGCGATGAATTCTGAATCATGACTTTCATCCCCAGTCTTCTTCTGAGCATCTTCATAACCCTCCCAGTAAATCTTTTCAAGGGCTTTGAGGTCCACCTTGTTGCTTGGTGTTAAGGGAAAGCTGGAACAGAACATAATATCTCGTGGCACCATATAGGATGGCATTCGGCCCGATGCCCACCTTATAACCCGTTGCTTGGGAATTCCAGCCACCCTACTCGTGACATATGCAACAAGGAATGGCTCTGTTTGCTCATCCCTTCGCAGTTGCTCCACGACAGATCTTGTAAACCAGCCGCTAGATAGCAGAACCTTTTCCACCTCCTCCAACTCGATACGGAATCCATCTTGCTTTATCTGTCGGTCTACTCGTCCAATGAAATCCAAAGTCTTTGTAGAATAGTCTCGCCACTGTGCCAAATCACCTGTCTTGTAGAGGCGCACTGTCTTTTGAGTATCGATGCCTAGGTCATGCCCTGGGATATCGAGAAACTGAGAAGCAGTCTCTTCTGGCCTTCCACGATAGCCAGATGAAATCCCTGGTCCACCGATAAATATTTCCCCAGCTTTGTTGTTGGTGGTGATAGGGAGAAAATTATCATCCAGTAGAAACACTTTGTCTCCACTAGGCTGACCGATTCCGATCTTCTCGCGCTGCGCCTCTTCAAGAGTCACGAGTTGAATTGTCGAAAAAGTAGTCGTCTCGGTGGGGCCATAAGTATTCCAGAGGCGCTCGGGTGGTCCTCCGGATTCCAAAACCGTACGCATCGCCAACGGACTCGCGACTTCACCCGCTGTTAGGACCTCACGGACGTGTTGAAAGGCCGTAGGGCAAGCGAGAGCCGTAGCGTTGAAGAGCGAAGTTGTCAGGAAAATGACGCTCAAATGGTGTTTGGCTATAAAGTCACGGAAGGCAAGAGGATCAATGACAACCTGTCTTGGTACAATGACAATAGTAGAACCAGAAAGTAGGGATGCCCATACTTCGAAAAGAGAAATATCGAACCCAGAATTGTTGATCAACGCAACACGGTCGGTTGTTCTGAGGGGAGTGACTGCTGTTGATGTGGCAAGACAGACTATACTTTCTGGGGTAATCTGGACAGCTTTGGGCTTTCCAGTTGATCCAGAGGTATATAGGATATGACTGCAAGTCGGGTCCTTCATTGTGATTTGACAAGACGATGAACCTTGTTGACAAGACTCAGAATCCTCAGTCGGCATCGAAATGATAGACAGATCTAAGTCCTCGACTTCGGCTGGAGCGATTGCATAGCGGACTTTGATATCGCCGAGCATTTCCTTAATGCGAAGCTTGGGCAAACCGGGGTTTAAAGGCACACTCGTCAGGTTTAGACGAAGAAGTGCAACCTGTGCAATGACCATCTCGATACTTGGACCAAAGATCACTGCAATTGCCTCATCGGGCTCGACCGGATATTTCTGAATTGTTTTTGCCAAGGTGTCCGCTCTTTCCAAGAGATCATTGTATGTGAGGATACGTGGCCCATCCTCGATAGCCAGGGAGCTCGGATTCTGACTGGCAACTTTGGTGAGCAAAGAGTTCATCTTTGTCAATGCGAAAATCTTTGAGTGTATGTAGAAAGAAATTGTTATGATAAAATTGAGGAAGATTATACCTCAAGATGGTAAATGTGATGCAGAAAGCTTTAAGAGATATTTGGTAAAGTGTCGCGATACTTGTCTGCAGTATCATGAGATTGGGCCTGTTTATATAGCATTCCATGCTGTAATATCCGAGCCATAGCAGACTGGAGACGGACCCAAGCGCATCTCTCTACTGTCATACCTACGTAATGAGATTCTTCTATCGGTATACTACATTGGATGGTTCAAAGCATAAATATTGAATCAGGTCCAATACCGTCAAACCAGACACCTGAAGTAGATGCAGGTAGATATTTAGAGAAGAGCATTGCATCATGATCTGTTTCTCAAGTACAGTGAAGCAACATCTGCCTTGGTTTGAATGAAACTTTATCTCTGCACATACAGCTAGTTTCTTGTTTCTGAACCATCTTACGTGTCTACAAGAGTTGGGGGATGACGACGTGGAGGTATGTATATTCAGTATCGCGTTATAAACTCCGTACGGTACTTTCCAATCTACAATGAAATGTCAACCTCGGGATTTGGCGTATTGACTAGTATTCGACATGTCTCATTGAATCCGCCTTCCCTGAGGTGTGTGAGTTGAGAGATCCCCAGGGGTAATCTTCCAATGTCTTACAACACCGTACTTCCAGAACCACAATACAATAATATGGCGGAATGGGCGGTTGATGAATAAATAATCCTGTCTTGTTGGATCCACACGGGTATACTAACCTCGGAATGGTACATCAGAAACAAAAGAAGACTTGAAACGGCTTTGAATAAGCTGACCGAATATGCCGGATGCAGGATACCCGTACGCACTAATACTAAGAAAACGAAGCATGAGGCAGTTGATTAATTGATTGAAGAACTATCTGATTACAATACAAATAACTAGAGGTGGATCGAGTCCCGGCTGAATGATCATGTCCCGAAGGGTGCTAGCAGTATGCGCAGTTCGACAGATTATCTCAAAATTCTGTAAAACATAAGTTAGCTGTCGGTCTGGCAGGTTCTTAACATGCTTTGTGGCACTCCACCTTATTTTGAATGACTGGAACGAGGACTAGGGTAGGGAGGGGATTGGTCTCCTGCGACTCTCAGGCTGTCGTAAAATTCATGTGGTGTAACGTCCGATTATCTTTCAGAGTCCGAGCGCCTTCACTAAAGCAGCAGGATGCAGAACAGACAGCAATTTTATTTACAACTTGCAAAATGTGATAAATAGCTGAACAGTCTAGAAAAAGGCACTGTGCAATAGATTGTTGATGGGCTGGTGAAAGTAAGGTAACCGGAAAGAATGGAGACGGGAAATGCTCAACCAATTTTCCGGCAAACTCAAGATAGAAAAGGACGGTAAAGTAAATATCATATTGGAATTCGAGTACACAAAAAGTTGTTGGAGCATAGCTTGGCGATAAGCTACCGTTCAATGCCTTCTTCAGGTAGGGTGGAGATCAGAGTGGAGTGGCAGACTCCCGCGCTCCCGGAATGATCATATGTGGTCCCCAATACCCACGGCCTTCCAGGTCTACTGCCCCAGTAACCATTTTGCCCTGAACAAAGATATGGCTATGGCTGTGTATGTGTTTCTTCTCCTTCATCTTTAGTCCTCAACCGTTTCTGCCCTCGGAACGGGCTGGACCAGGCAGTATTAAACCCGCTCAATTTTGTTTCTTACTTGATATCATTTGAATGGATGAATGAATGTTCAAAATTACGGCTACCATAAATCGTCCAAGCTCACTTTTTTTGGCCCCGCTCAAAGCGCTTTCCAGATTGAACGCGATTAGAGTCATCACCTTGTGTCTGTACTACGCTAGGTCGAACGCATTGGAGAGAACCAAAAGAGGTTATTCGGTAGCAGTACTAGCCAGGCTGCTGTGACGATAGGTTCATACCTTTTTGTGATGTCCAGTGTCAAGAGACACAATATGAATCCGACATGGTGTTGCGATATAGGCCCCCATGTCATATCTCCTCGGTGCGGCCCGGCGCGGGTCCCGACCGTAAAAGCCAAATCCAGGGAACGACCAGATTAGGAAAACCACTCGACTTCTTTCTACCTGACTCGCACTCGGACCCAGAAGTTGCTCTTGCATTATCAGAGGAAATCGTGCAAATAGTTTCGCAATTCGGTCGCTGTGAGCATCCCACGACCATGCTGAAAAGCAGTAGGGCAAGCAAAAACTGTATTAGCAAAAAGTGAGGCAGTTAGTAAAATCGCATTCAAACGCCTGCGTTTTACAAATAAAAATACAGCAGGAACCTTGGACTCCACCATCAAGCATCTGTGCACAGGTCACAAGCTTCATTTCATAGCCACTTCATAAGTTGGAGGGTCATAAGGTTTATTTACGAGCCCCAGCTTCCCAATGACGTTATATTGCGAAACGGCTAAAGCGTATTAACTCTCAGCTAAAAATGGTGCGGAGCAGCATGACATAAAGCTCAATCCTAAAGATAGAGCACAACCTAAAGGCCAAGGATGTTGACGAATGAGCCCCAGGTAGTGACCGATGGGGACACCATCAAACCATTAGTCACTTTTTCTGCTCAGTCCTGTTCGCCGCGCTCAGTGACCAGATAAAATCACTCTCGACTGGAGTGTGGGGTACCGTGGAGGTGTTAGGAAATACACGTGGCTTGGAGGGATTGTGCCATCGGAAGCTTGACTGTGTCCTGGCCCATCTGAAGGCTGCGGAATTCCAAGTAGTACCGACCACGAAGACCGACCACAAGAACCAAATCACCGGAGCTCATTTATGGTTTGCAATATACCGCGCAATTAATACTTAATGAATGAGATGAGACTGCTACGAACATTTGACGATTGATCGTTAAGATCGAATAAGATCGAAGGAGAAACTTGTTTTCTATCATGTGCTATGCGCGTTCTAGGCTCGGTTCAAGGATCGTAATGCTGTTGGCAGTAGCACTGTGAGCCAAATTCCGCCAGAGAGAAAAGATTGTTCTTGCCGACCAGCGACCGTTGGAAATATGGAGTCATCGGTGACCGGAGAACGCTGAACGAAATCGCCAATGATTTTGCTCAGGGCTCGGACGCTGCTCAGAACATTATTCACCATCACGAGAAGCTCCGGACACTACAGCCAGATTTCGATGCCCTTCGCAGTATCACTCATAACGACATTAACGATATGGCCCTTGAGCGTCGCCGCGATATGTTGATCGCTAGATGGGGGGCCATCCTTGGTGCCGCGAAATGGAAAGGCGCTATTATAGACGACCCTAAGGACGACGATCCTAAGGATGACAAACCTAAGGATAACAACCCCAAGGAGGACGACCCTAAGGATGACATGACCGACTACGGCGAAGGTCCATCTGACCCCTGTTGAAAGAGGGAAAGACGGCCATTGCAGATGCAGCGTGGGTGTGGTGACAATCCGACAAACCCCGGAAGCCTTCCCCGAGAATAGCGACGAGCACCGGACTCATAAGATCAAAGAACTCCGAGCAGATAATAATCCAATCTCGGAAATTTTTTCATATCATGATTTTCCCGGGGCTACGGCAAGAAGCCTAAGCTTGAGCGCCTCAAGCTTACGGGAATGGTGCCGTCTATACACTCATTGCGGCTCGATATGCCTCAATGATAGCGGCAGCAGCCCGGATCGACGAGACCTCACGCGGCAGACATTATTAAGTCTATACAGGTGCATATGACTTATAATCACCGGGGAATGCATAATACACAGGTCCGGTAATGATAGACAAAATATTAAGATGTCCAGATCGTGAAAATTCCATAAAAACTCCAAAAAATGCCCAGAGCAGAGTATTGTACAACCGACCCCTCCCATGTGTAACCAGATACCAACGGGAATATCTTGCTTGAGGGGGAGGCCGGAGAAAAAAATCAAGCCAACTCGAAGCACGACTAGTCCTCCGCGCCACGCCCTCGTAGCAATTCCCCATTGTGCATGCTTTTGTTCCGCTTCTCATATCATACAATTCAGACGTTCCTTATTGTTCAGTGCTCGTGGCCTGGGCCTGCTGAGCCTGACGCTCCCGTCGCATGGTTTCAGCCATGCGCATGCGCGCCAACTCTTGATCAATTTCCTCCTTATCGAGCGGGATCTTGTGCGATTGTTCTTCGGATGGCCAGAAACCCTTCACTTTGAAGCGGTCGTCGAGGTTCGTACCGAAGTAGTACATCCAGCCGATGGGGAAGAGGATGTACACGCCGAACTATACCATGGGTTAGCAGCGGAGCTGGCGGATCAGATTGGCATGCCGCTGTTGCAGCCCGTTATTCCACTAGGGAAGCCGTATGGAAGGTTATGGGTCGGGGGGGGACTTTGTTTGGCGTACCTTGAAGACTTCCAGGTTTCCGCCCTGGAGCCTGCGGAGAATGCTGGACATGGTGGTAGGTCTGTATATCCCAATGGATGATGCAGGAAATGCGATTTCTGATTAGACCGCGCTCTTGAACTTGAGATCTGCCTGTGTACAACACAATCGGTCATGCAATCGAAATGATCGAGTGGGCTGATATCCAGTCACGGGGCTGCTTATTCATTCGGTCAAACAGTGCAAACCACCAATGATCACGTGATCTCCCGCGGGCCTCGGCTCCCCCGCAAACTAAGCTCCGCGAGGCTAAGAGTATATCTTCGGCTGACCGGCTTACGGTCCAAGGTTGGTCATCTTTCCAATTGATCCCAATCTTTTTTCTTTCAATTTACTATCAAGATGTCCAACGAAGAGCTCATCACCTTAACTTTTCAAGATCGCGTTGCGATCGTGACTCTCAACCGACCTGACAAGTTGAATGCCCTCAACCAGGACCTTTACTACCTCCTCGCCGAGCGACTGCGTGAGATCGAGCGTCGCGATGATATCTACATCACTGTTCTCACTGGAACTGGTCGATTCTTCTCCGCGTACGTCCAGCCTAAATCCCAACCCCAAATCCAGTATCAAATGCTCTACATTCACCATTTCAATAAAATTAACATCATTTCCAACAGCGGCGCAGATGTCACCAGCTCCCGTCCTAGTGGAGACCTGAGCTCCAGCGTCCGCCGCGACCTAGTCCGCAGCTTCGTCTCCAACAACGTTGACGTGACCCGCACCTTCTACAACCACAGCAAAATCCTAGTCGTCGCCCTGAACGGGCCCGCAGTAGGCCTCTCCGCAGCCCTAATTGCGCACGCAGACTTCATCTACGCCGCGCCTCACGCCTTCATACTGACACCGTTCTCATCTCTCGGTCTGGTCGCCGAAGGCGGCGCCAGCCGCGCATTCGTGGAACGGCTTGGAATTGCCAAGGCCAACGAGGCGCTTATCATGAGTAAGCGGATTACCTGCGACGAGCTTGTGTCTACTGGGTTCGTGAATAAGGTTATTACCGCGGCTTCGGGGGATAAGAATGATTCGGCGGGCTTCTTGAAGAATGTTTTGATTGAGGTTGAGGAGAGACTCGGGACTCATCTTAATCAGTCGAGTTTGTTGGGAATTAAACAGCTTGTTCGCAGGCCCGAGAGGGAGATTCTGGACCGCCAGAATGGCATTGAGGCGTTTGCGGGTCTTGAACGCTTCCTTATGGGGATCCCGCAGGAGGAGTTCCGGAAGTTGGCTTCTGGTGAGAAGAAGCATAAGCTCTGAGTTACTGCTTTGAGCCTCTGGACTTTGTTGGCAGGGCGGGTTTCTACCTGGCGGCATTTCTGCTCAAAATGCAGTTTTAGACTCTCGATGATCCCTTGAACTTGCTTCTACGTACTCACATGAGTATGAGGACAAAATCATGAATCTTTAAAATTCGAGTCTTTTGTATATGTTAAGTTAGATGCTTGGTTCTCCGGAATTGCACTTTTAAATTCTTTATACATGGTCTCGTAACACCTAGCGACACGACGCTTCAATAGCAATGAATTCTACTCGGAGTCACTGCCGGCTTGCTCATCCTCGCGAACCTGCTGGTTTAAAATATCCTGCCACTTGCCCATGAATTCACTCATTCCAGCAGGTCCAGCTAGCGAAGCATCAACCAGTTCCCTCGGGACCTTATGAGCGGAATACTGCGGAGTACTGAAAGAATACGCCTCGGGGTCATTCTTCTTGATAAGGCGGAACTCAGGCAAGAAAGGAGCCATATCATCATCACCCTCTTCAACAGCATCCTCAGCCTCATCTTCCGACGATCCTGAGTCCTCACCCCCGTTGCCCTCAGCCTGGGAGCCGGAAGTCATGATACTCCCATCCCGCAACGAAATCCGCACAAATCCTTCATTCAAATCATCGCCCTCCTCCTCGAATCCAATAGGGTCTTTCATACGCAAAATCTCCAACCAGCTAAACAGCAACGGATCCGTCCGCTGCGCCCAAGGGTTGATATCAACCAACCAAACCCGCTGATGCGGCTGGGGAATATAAACGTCAAACGTAAAGTTCGGATCCGGGAACGTGTCGCGCAACTTCTCATCGAAGAACGACTGGATACGTGACCGCAGCATATCGCGCATATCGAAGAGGAAGTCGAAATGATTCTGGTCACGCTGACACATACACAGAAGCTTGCGGTTGCGCACAAAACATCTGAACTCAAGAGAGGGGTTGAAGTTGGCGTATTTGCGCAGGACTAGGTGGTAGGGTACTTCGGGGAGGACGCTGTCGACTTCAGAGTGGCCGTTTGTGCCGTCTGTGGAGTCGGGAACGCAGTCGTCGAAGGGATGTTCTAGGTCGTGGGTGATAAAGTCGCTACTTTTGAGGAGGAGGTAGATGTCGTTTGGGGTTTGGCATTTTGTGTCGTTTGTGGCGGACATGAATGTTGCGTCTTTGGGGGCGCTCCAGTTTAGTTTTGGAGTTACTTTTCCGAACTCGGTGATTGTTTCTTTGACTTGTGTGTGGATTTCAGGCCATTCTGTCGAGGGGTCTTCTTCCTCTTCGCCATCATCGGAGAATGTGTCGTAGTCATCGTCGTCGCTGGGGCGCACCGCTTCGGGTGGGAGGACGATGCCATCGGCGCGTAGGTAGTTGACGAATGAGGATGGAACGGGGATGACGCGGGATTTCGGTGCAAGTGTACGGTAGCTGTTAGAGAACATTAGAGATGTACTGAAAGTTATATTTTCAAACATGCATGACTTACCGAGGATGCCAATCATGGTATGAGCAGTGCAAGATGTGAGAATAGGTGACGGGAGGGAAAGGGAGCCGGTCCGGCAGATCATTGGAAGACGACTCCATTGGAGGAGCTTCCGAATCCAACATCGGCATTTTGAAGAGTTTAATAGAAAAGTACAAGCTGAATGATGGAGGGGAACCGCGGGGACGATTTTCTTTTGAGTCACCTGCCGATAACGATAGCTGAATCAGCATACCGCCTCAGGCACGATTGCTGATTTGGTCTCAACGCGACATCGAACTACTCCTCAGTATCGCCCATTCAGCATGGCCCCTGAGGCCCCGGATCCCCAGAGCCTGAAGTCATGGCACGATGCATTCCAGTACCCGATTCCCACGGTCCGCCGCGTGGAGCAGGAATTGCGCCGGGATATCGCGAGCAATAAGGAGAAGCTCCGAGCTCTCGTGGGGTAAATACTCCGCGCCGGATGATGCTGGACAATCGCTGACGTTGTTCGTGCCTTTAGTACCCGATACCGAGAGCTAGTGGGAACTGCCGAGACTATTGTTTCTATGAACAAGGAGATACAGAATGTGGAGTCCATTTTGACCGATGTTGGACGACGATGTAACCCGCGACTGGTGGAGAAAAAGCACCAACATGCGCGATTAGTTAAGAATGATGCTGCTGAGAAGGGTATGGACCTTGGAGCTTTGGTGTCGGCCGTTGCTAACACTGGCACAGATGGCGACAAGCACGCATTTGGCGCGCAACTTGCGCTCCTTCATCGCTGTACTACATCTATTGCAAGACTGTTGCGCAAACGTGCGTCCTTGTTACTCGTGGCGAAGATCATGGTTGTTTCCCGGCAATTGCATAATACTCTGTCGCAACACGAGAACATCCCACCGTTTCTCGATGAACTCCGCAATCAATTGGCATCCCTCCGCCAAGCCTTGTTGAAACGGATCAACAAGCGCTTGGCGTCCATAAATGCCACAGAGGATAGCATCGTCGAGTCTCTAGCGGCACATTGCCTTGTGACAAGTTCTTCTTCGGACGATGCCATCCACCACTTCCACGGGGTGCGCCTGGATGTTATTCTCAACCAGCTAGCTGTGTCGCGCGAGAATATTCCTAAGAGTCTTAGGGTATTCATTCGCACACTGCAGACTTCCAAGGTTCTGCGGTCACGGCAATTTTCTGATGTTCTCTCCAAGCTGAAGATGAGACCTATTCTCTCAGACCCAGAGATTCGCAGCCTGGACGGACTAGATATCGAAGTTCTCGGCCGTTGGGCTGCTCCTGATGTCAAAAATTTTACGCCATGGATCAAGCTAAGCGACTTGAGCCGATCCGAGGGCGTGGAGACAATCAAGGAGTGGTCACTGCAAGCCTTTGACAAGTTTGCCGAGGGCTGCCAGAAGAGCCTTGCTCATAGCAACGACTTCACGGAACTTCTTTCTCTGCGTGCTGATACAGTCGAGTTATGGTTGTCATGCTGGGGCTCAACTATCACGCACGGCTCTGTCGAGGTCCTCCAACACCTTCGTAGGATCTTCAGTGATCACCTCAAACGGGTCTTGATAGGGCAAGTGCAAAGAATCGACGAAGTGGCAGGCCAAATCTCATCCACTATCTCCGCCTGGGAAACTACAGAGCACGAACCCGTTGGCTCCCTCTGGGACCCAGATCTCATCAACGCGGACTTCTCGAACGGAGCTGGTTCTTTCAAACAGACTGTCGCAGATCGACTCCTTGGTTGTGATGAGGATGTGTCTACAGTTCTTCGAAAATATAAATCATGGCTTGCATCTATTCAGGTGGTCAACGAGTCTATCGACTCCCTACGTCGCCTGAAATGGACCGACATCCTCGTTGGCAGCGAAGTCGAGGACGAAGACATTGATGTCAACCCACAACTGAATGAAGATGATCCCAAGATCCTAGCAGATGCCCATCACGCCGCTGTGCGCCAAGCGCTTGATAGCTTAAAATCATCAGTTGGTGAAGTCTTCAAGACATTTGGACCCTCTCACGCAAGCGAAAAGGCCGTATTCCTGCTCAGAGTTATTCGCCTTATCCGGAGGGACATTCCAACTGACTTCCTCGCCAACGATTTCATATTCTCCAGCGAAGTTGTATCCGAATTGCAGAAGCTACTTGCCGCCGAAACTGTCACCCAGAATGGCTCCTTATCCCTTCTTCCGTCATCGAAGTCTCATCCCGAGACCGGCAAGCCTAAACTCATACCTGGAAGGTCGCTTTGGGAAGGTGAACCGCCTGTACCAGTGCAGCCTTCACCAGGTACATTCAAATATCTGCGCCGTCTGACAGCCACGATGGACGAAAGCGGTTCAGACCTGTGGGATCCATCGACCGTGAAGGTTTTGAAGGAAGCTTTGCAGAAGCATCTGGAGACTGCACTTGGCTCTACGCTCGAAGAGCTTGAAGCCTGGAAACCCAATACCAAAGGATTCAAGTCCGAATCCAAGGACGACACTTCTGCCCTGGAAGACGGCGAAGAGAAAGATGCGGAGGACCCTCAAGACACCGAACCCATCATCGAATCCAACTCCCCATCCCACACCGAAGTCCTCCGCGACTGGAAAATTCAACTCTTCTTCGATGTAATGTACCTAGCAAACATGCTAGGCGACGCAACCCAGCTGGCTGGCGTTGCAGAGCGCGTGCAGAAGAGTGCGGATCCTAACGCGCAGGCTGTAAAGGCAATACGGAAGCTCGCGCAGGAGTATTGGAAGCGCACAGAGTTGCTTTTCGGATTGTTGGCCAAACGATAAATTTGCGCATAGATTAGTGCAGCGTTATATGCATAGCATAGAGTGAACCCGATTTTGAATTTCCATCCCAACCTTGGGAAGCTTCGTTCCTTTTAATCTTGAATAAGACTCGAGCCTCGGCCCGGAGTGAGTACTTATAGGCACGTAATGTTAGCCTCCTTGAAGCATGTTTTAAAGGCTACACATGAGGATCATTGGGGTGACGATGAGGCGGATCTCAATAATGAAAGAAGAATCGAAGAGAAATTGCCCACCACGCCACTGACCAATATTCTATGTCCGCGCTGCCCTCCGTCGTTTTTAGTCTGTCTCCAGCCTCACTGTTTACGTATTGGAGGGTCATGATCGAATCATACATCAATAAAGCTTTAGTCATACAAAACGTGATACTCGTGGATCATCGTACATCATGCACTCGTACAATACTTGAAATCGCCCCAGCTCTTTTTCCTTCCCTTTCTTTTTTTCTCTGATTTCAATTTTCCTGACAAGAACAATTCCTCGCGGGCAGCCTAGTGTCTAGCGACCGCCTCAACCTGGCTCTGTATGAGCTTGATATCCTGCTTGATGGCCCAGATGGTGCGCTGAGCCTCGCGAGCCATCTCACCATGGGACTTTGCAGTGACCATGATGATGCTGGTACCTAGACCCTTTAGAGACCACGCTTGGCTGATCTGCTGAAGAGTGCTCTCCATTGGGCGGATCTGTCCATGCAAGAGATCCAGCTCCTCGATTTCCTCCGCGGTGACGTGGGGGTTCTCTAGGCAAGATCTCCAGTTCTCCTTCAGTCGACGAAGACTGGACGAAGCGCCGTCGACTTGAAGAATGATTTCAACGCCGTCGGTGAAAAGTAGTTTCCGGATGCGAATTTTCTCCTTGGTAGATACGCGGGCTGAGCCTGGGAGAGTGTTGAATCTCTGCTGACATAAGGCAAAGAGCTGGAGAAAGATCTGCCCTTTGTTGGACTTTCTCAGACCACGGGCATCTGCGAGAATCTTCATAACGCATCGCCAACGGCGTTGGAGACTGGTAAGAGCCACCAGCTCGCGACGTGTATATTCGTCTGCGTTGGTGGCTTCTTTTCCGAGGGTTGTCTGGGCATGCTTTTCTTCGGAAGAAGAGCTTTCGAGGAGTGTGCTAAGCTTCACGTGTGGATTCGAAGAGGTAACAAATTCGCGTAAGAAGACTGGAGGTCTGTTGTTGTCGTCAAGACAGACCACCTGCAATTTCTCCTTGTCATTGTAGGCAGCATATTCCCGTAACACTTCCTCCCGAAGTCTCGAAATTGCACCTGGACAAACGAAGGTCGGCGGTGCAGCCTTGATGATGACCTATATGATCTCAGAGTTAGAAAATTCCTAAAATCTACTAAAATTGATGACAACCAAAAAGGGGTGTCATAAGTGAGGCAAGAATGGAAGCCTTCACTCGCAAAAGCTGTGGGAGGAGTCTTCTCTTTCTTTTACATAACACATACCTGCCGTGCCTTCTCCCAATTCTCTGTGAAACCTCGGGGCAAGGGCGTGTAGGCCTGCAGATTCAAAATGATTGTAGTGAGATAGTCGAACACGCGTTTCCTGTGCACCACAGGCGGGACTCTATGACCAAGCGCATAGAACACGAAATTATGCTGGTATATGGAATGCTCCAGGCTATCGTAAATCTTGCAAAATGATCCGATGAGTGCTTTGAGAAGTCCAAGTTGCATGTTTCGATCTGAATCCTGGACAAAATGGTTCCATTCCAGTGGCGCCGTGAAAATTGCTGGAAGATATTGCACAGCCCATGATGAGGGCACCACGATGGCGTTATTGGGATTCACAAGACACAGCTGGGCAGCAGGAATTAGTTAATTCTACCAGAGTATCAGATTGGACGCACAATGTATGTCGTCACAAGCTCGAGAACTGCCATCACGCCGTGGAAATTCGTAAGATTGGAATCTTCAGCGCGCTCCACGCAGATTAGAAACTCCCTGACTCGAGAGTACTGCAGATTGAAATGAGCATCCACGTGAATGCAAACAAGCGGACGACTTACGAAATCTGTGACATTTCCCTCCGAAATGGCCCATCGAATCTGGTCTACTGCCTGCACAGCACTGAATGTGTTTCTCAACGGATTTGTTTCGTTTCGATGACGGCCCAGAATCCAGCTCGCTTTCTTTGCCAGGGCACGGGTGTAGTTGACAGCAACCCAGGGACCTAAAATAGAATTAGGGTTTGACGAGCTCCGGGTATGAAAACGGCGGAGGAACTGCTCACCAAGGAAATGGGCCACTTGGAGCTGTTCAAAAAGACCACCGAAGCTGTGAATCTGAGGCCACTCTTCCTTCAAGCGATAAAAAAGGAGACTTTCAATACTTGATGTAGTGGCAAGGTACATCTGGCTCTGCAGCAATATGCGTATCTTTGAGATCGCTTGGGACGAATGTTCAAAGGGGGTGACGAAGATCAGCTCATCCAGCAGTAGGTGCAACCAGCGTCTCCGCATGCCAAGGTATCGTACAGAGAAAGATACTGGCATGAGTCGATGAAAATACAAAATGCCGAGTCTGTTTAAGGCCTCACTCACGTTCAGAACGCAAGTCAACTTCAAAAAGCAGTCGTTGTAACTCGGCCTCTCATGGAATAAGTGACATTCCCCCGCGCGGGCCTTCATGCAAGTCCCTGGAACCAAATAATTAGAGCCCGTCTCTTAATTTATAAATGGAAGATGATACAGGAAAGGGAGCATGGGAAATACTAGAACGGAATCAGTTCATCGACTTACCTTTGTAAAGGAAGTTATTGCAGCGAAGCGGGAAAAGCTCTCTGAAAAGACTGCCAGCAACGTCTTCAAACCTTTCGACGGTGTGGAAGAACCTCTCTTGGATCCAAACTCTGGCTTGACTGAGCAGAGCTTCCGGGGACATATCTTCTGGTATCTGCACACCGTCCGTTTTCAAAGGAGACCAAGGAAGCACGGTCATCTGGGTTGGGGTTTTTGGTGAGCTCCATAGACCGCAGACGAGCATGAGACCTTCCGAATCTTTGATCTCCCCGGACGCCGTAGTTTGAATCAGTCGACCTGCATGATTGATGATTTCCATGGGCAGGTGCATGAGCTTGTTCCTTTCGAGAAGCTTTATCTCAGACTGGTAGACAACTGAAAAGAAACAGAAGAAGTCTACCAGAATTGGGCTTGCCACCAGTGACTTGAATGAAGATTGCGCGCTCTTTTCTTCGTACTCATCTATCGAGTTGAAGATTTTCAGCCACTGAAGAGCAGTCTTCTCCAAAGGCGTCGACCGAGACGACTGCAACAGATCCCTTTCCAGCTCTGGGCGACTTTCAACCAAGCCGTGATGATGAAGAAGGGTCTCAGCCATAGAGTAGTGCAAAATAGACTCTGCCAGTTTTTTGTCGATTACCGGCAACAACTTCTGTGTCAGAAGTGTCTCCATCGCCCCGGGAAGATCTCCGACCGCAACCGACAGCTCGTAGTATTCGAACCACCTGCGACGTTCTTTGTAGAGAGATCGCATCTGATCGAGCATCTCAAATTCCTTGAAAAATGTCAGTTTATCAACGTCAGAGCCTAGAAGGTTGATAGTTGTCGCTCTCAGCTCAGGAGAGATCCGACCCTGCCTGAGTAGAATATTGCAGAGTCGAGAATAGCGGCTTAGAGTATGGGGTATGAGCCTGTGACCATGTCGCTTGATGTAATGTATGAGTTCATCAAACTCGTCACCTCGGCGCAAGACCTCGATTGCCTGCTCATAATCTCCATTTGAATGGAAACAATCAGAAGCTTCGCGGAAGTGACCGCCTTTCTCGTAGAACGCAGCGGCTTTGGAGTGTTCGCCTTGGCTCTTCCAGATTTCTGAGATTCGGGTAAGCTTTGATACTTTGCAACTATGGTGGACGGGCCATACCTGCAGCTTTGTCGTATTTTTTGAGTGCCTGGTAGCAATCGGCAGCATCCGAGAACAAATCAAGTTCCAGGAAACACATGATTGCTTTCTCATAACTAGCAGTTGAGCCTTCAAGATCATTGAGAGCTCGCAGGGATCGACCTTCTTGCTCATGAAGCCATGCTTGACAATTTGCAATTCCACGAGGATCAGTTGCCTTTTTGTAACAGAATAGGGCGTCGGCAAAGTTCTTCTGCTGCAGTAGATGCGCTGCCCGTTTCAGCCACCTCTCTGGATCAACCGAGCCACCTGCTCGGAGAACTTGGATCTTCCCGGCAACATCTTCATCTTTCTTTCTCACCAGCTCAGCTAGGCCAAGCTGTCCATCAACTGAAAGCGCTTGAAGAACTGGGTCGATACTGCTCTCAGTGGTCTCCATGAACCACAACTGCTTGCGTGCTCTTGTAACTGCAACATAAAGATGCTATGATACCCTCGTCAGTCCTGTCTCAAGATTTAATTTCTCATTTAAGTAACCACGTACTTTTAGTTCAGAGCACAAGGCCTGTTGAGAATATGATTAGTGAGGCCTCATATCTCCGAGCTGCGAGAAGAAAAGACTAACCGCGTGCTTTTGAGAGTCAAACTTTCCACGTTGATCACGAGCAAGCAAATGCAAGCATCTGTAACTGCTTCCAAGTCCACTACCTCCGAAAAAGTCATAGACAAGAACATCGTCAAACTCCATGCCCTTACTCTCCAAAATTGTTAGAACAAGTGAGATCTCACCAATTTGTGCCTGCAATTTGGACTTGGACGCATCGTCTCGAACAAGAATCACTTGTTCAGCACCGAAATTGGCTATTTGGTCATTGAGCTTCACCAAGCCGATCATCTTGGCCGAGAGGATTGAAGAGTCAAATCCGGCAAAAATTATTGGCTTGGGACCTCCCGTCTGACCAATCTCAGGGTCCAGCTTGTCGATGGTCTCTGGGAAGCCATTCCAAAGCATTGCCATAACCCATGACGCAAAGCTTAGAATGCCTTGATGAGAGCGGTAGTTCTTGGCCAGCATGAATTGCACGGGCTTGGCGATGGAAGGCTGGTTCAGCTCTTGAGAGATCAGCTCATAGTATTCGTAGAAAAGCGCTTTGATCTCGGGAAAGCGGAAAGCGGAGTCCTTCGAGATACACTGTGCCGTGTCCCCGGCTACAGAATGTCAGAGGTGACCCAACGCACTCCAATGGGAGACTTACCCAGATGGATCCCACGAGCGTCGCAAAGGCAGCTCAAAAGTAGAACTATATCGAGACAACGTAAGTCTTGGATTTCTAAAAAATATGGTTAGTCATTCTTGGGTTTCGAAATGCGAGCCCAAATAGATACCGTCCACATAGACCTCTTCAAAGCATTGACGGATCAGAGATTCCAATGAGACGTTCCCTTTCAGCAATTTCAACAAATCCATTACTCGATCCAACTCATCGACTTGGTTACGCTGTTTTTTCTGTCGCTCATACCTTTCAAAGGACTGGTAGACCTTTTCACGTTCGACCTCTGAGGCAAACGCTGGGGAGACCTTTGAAGTCTTGGAGACATACTCAACACGAGTAAGGGCCATCAGGGTGCTGGCAGAAGTTGCTGAGCCTTTGATGACACCCATTATTTCCGCAAATAGAAGCTCTGGGGAACATCCTGATGGAGCAATACCCGAGAGACAGCTCCAATACTCCGTTTTGAAAATATTGAAGTCGACCACTCTGGGTTTATCGAGTGCTTGCAACTCTGCACTCATACCCTTCGCCTTGGGACGAGTGCTTCCCAGAAAGCCTTGCCGGTTTGCTCGCCTATAGAATGTCAATAAAAATCCCACAATGAAGTGGCCTCGCATAACGGAAGCGAGTAACGAACCTGAAGGTATTGTCAAGAAGATCCAGGAATTCGTCATAGGTGCAGACAAACGGAAAATCATCATCTTTCAAAGCGAAGAAAGACTGCGGCTTCTCGGTACGAGACGGTGCGTCTTCTACGCCTTTTTCAGACTGCGTATCAATCAGGCTTCTGGTATAAGCCTGAAGCTTTGCAGCCAAAAATGGCGAACGGGTCAAGAGAAGCTATTTTATTAGCACCATACGACTTGAACTTGAATGGAATAGAACTGTACCTGCCGAATGGGCTTTTCATCAGGCATAGCCTGTCTAGCTCTGTACTTGGCGAGTATCTTGAAAAGAAGGCACGTAGTCTTTCCCGTACCACTTCTTCCAAGAATCAGGCTAGAGGTGGCGAAATGCCCGATAATTTCCATCTCCTCTGGTGATAAATCAAATGGAAACTCATCCAGGCCTCTGTTTCTGACAATCGACTTGAGGAAAGGTTCAGTCACGTTGTAGAACTTGTCTATATGGAATTAGCCTCACAACTCATAAAATGATACAGCGCAGCAAGGAGTGATGGGTGTCTTACTTGACATCTCAATTAAAGCACAATCGATCTTGGTTGCACCCACTGGTTTCACCTTGGCGTAGACCTCCTGGACAAAGCCTAGCTTGTTCGGGAAAAAGATGCCATCGGGCTGCTGTCCGGGGCGCGTCTGACAAACGCGGACTGCTTCTGGGGTGTAGTAGCTCTGCAGGCTGATGATGTGATTGATGGCAGCGTCAATCTCGTCATTGGAGCTTGTAATCTGCCAGACTTTGACAATCTGCTGCGCGATGCTTGGGGATTGATGTTCAAACCCAACATCAAGCTGCCAGAGAATTGACACGGTGCGGGAGACCCGAGCCTGCAGAATTGGAATAACCATGTCCTGCTTTTGCTTCTTGGAGCCAATACAATGCGAGAGGTCTTTTCCTTTCCATGCCCCGCTTGCCAGCTCTCTGAGCTTCTGCTCAACGCGAGAAAAGCCACCTGCGCGAGCCAGCTTTTTTGCATTTTTGGTCGCGGCGTCGGACAGTAATACCTTCCACAGTCCGACTTTCATCCCGAAAATGTCGATTGAGGGGCTGTTACTCAAGTTCAGGCAATTAAGCTGAATTGGAAGACCCGAGAACGTGGTCGCCGTTCCTGTAAGTCTCTCTAAACAGAGTCTGCATGGAAAGCTGTCCAGTGCTTTGTGTAGGAGTTCGGGTATTTTCGCATTCTGAATGAAGTCGAGAGCATGAGAAAGATGACCGGCGGAGCTTATCTTAGGCCCATTTAGCGCTTCCAGCCCATCAAGAACAGTTTGAGGTATCTTGAATGTGCCCTTCTGGGTCTTCACCACACTGGCTTGGTTGGTCTTCTTGTCATCGGGGTTTAGAACCCGCATGTTCTCAACTGGCGGTAGGTTTTCCTTCTGGGTGCCTTTCTGACTTTCTTCACGGTGAGACTGAATCAAGCCCTTCAGGGAAGAAATCAAAGTCCTGGCTCTGTACCAGCTTTCTGATACGTCGCTGACGCCATGATCGGAACAGTTGTCGAACATGAAAACGAGTCTTCCGGTGATTTTGGTAAGGATTTGGATTTCCAGGTATGTTTTCTTCGAAAGCAACCAAGATTTCATCGCAGTGCAATGCTTCTCGTCGGCGACCAAATGCTCGAACATACCTTCGTATGCAAGAAGAAAGTCTGCAACGAGCTGGAAGTAGGCTCCGGGGTAACGAGCAACGATCGGGAGGAAGGATCCGACCAGCTGGATGGCTTGCTCTGGGGTGAGGAGGTGATCTGGCGAGTTAACGAGGTTTTCAACGACGCTTCTGAAAATCTCCTCTGCAATCGAAGCTGACAGTTTCTGGTCTTTCAGGATTTTGAATGCTTTGTGGAGACGTGAGACTGCGCGCTCGGGATTGAACACGATCTGGTCCCGGAGGGCTTCATCTTGCATTCCCACTTGTAAACGAGTGTAGTACTTGTCAATGCTTGCAAGTAGATGATTGTAATCATGCAAACCTGGTTCGGTATTTTGCAGCAGCAATGTACACAGAGGAGGTCGTGGCGCCTCCATTGAGGAAGAGGCAAGTGCTGAGAACGCGTATCTTCGGACTGGGAATGAATCGAGGCTTTACACCTCTAGGACGTCAATAGTGAAACACAAGGACAACCTATGCAACACGAGCTGATGCGAGAGGATGAAATCGGGATTGGTAATTGGGGACAGAATAGTGAGAGGTGGGTTGTGATGAAGTTGCGAGAACAAGTAAGAGCAGAGGTTGGCTTCGCAGCTGCCACAACCACCATAAATGACAAAGCCAAGGCTGCCCACTCAACTTCTCATATTCTGAAACCTCTACCTTGAATCAACTCTCTCCTCTTAGAAGATCATGTCTGTTTGCTGGCACATCAATATCCATTATTGACAGTCACACTGCATATCTTCCTTCAAAGAGTTCAGCAGTTGTAAACAAATATGGTTTGTAGTACCCGGGTAAGGTACTAAAATATCCAGCGTTATTACTTCCAGAGAATCTTTCCAGACACTGATACCTGTTACTGAGCAGCTAAAGACGGAAGCTTGAGAAAGACTTGTACTGGAGCTGATAGACTATAGTCAAACCTCAATTTACGGTTGGGATGTCGAAACTAATATACAGGAGAGCATACAGAAGAGCCTTCTGAGCGATGGTTTGTTAAAGTTTTCTTAGATAAAAAAAAAGTGATACTTCCAAAGTATGTACAACTAGTAACTATAACTATAGAGTGGAGTGACCATTCATTCACGTGACCTGACTGAGCAGTGATTACATAATGTGGTTTCCGCGGGGGACAACGTCACTTAGAGTTCCCCGGCGGGAAATGTTCGTGACTTCTTCAAATCCCACCATGGCCACTCCCAGGCTCCCATTCTTATATCCAAATTGGATGCGTGCCGTTCGGTCATGCCAGCCAACCACGTACCGATCGTTTCAGTTCCTCTCCCCGCGCCATAGATTCCACACCAGCTGTCGCCGTAAGCAGCAGTCCTACCACCGCCGCTATGGACCGGCCGTTGAACGACACACCCCTCCTCCGAGTTTTCCTGGCGAAGCTCCGTTAGATTCGACTAAGGAAAACACATCTGTTGGCCCGAATGAGACTGAACAACCGGAAGAGGGAGCTTCGGCTTCCCCCACCGAGCAGACAGAGTCGCAAGCGGAAGCGCAAGAGTCACAACCAAACGCTCAGAAAGATACTGTTGCAGATGATGCCGCTGCGTCCACTTCGGAACAAGCTGCCGCTGAATCCACAAAAAGCCATGCCACCTTGGAGCCTGAAGAGCCAGAAGAGGAAACCCACCGTGCGGAGGGCAACCCCGGATCTTCAATGTCGTCTGCAAAGGACGTCGGAGAGGAAATGTCGCAGATGCCCCCGTACACGAATCAGAGCGCCTTTGACGATGTCTACCACATGCCTTCTCCTTCGAACTACCTAGCCCCAACGGGGCCCTTTGAATCGGAAAGCAAAGCGCCACACCTGTCCCCCGCCCCTTACGTGCACCACTTCGATACCTATTCACTAGTCCTCGACCTTTCAAAGGGCGGGTACACCAACGAGCAGTCTATTACCATCATGAAAGCCGTCCGAACTATTCTTCAGGGTAACCTCGACTATGCCAAGCGAAGCTTGACCTCCAAGTCGGACGTCGAAAATGAGTCATACTTGTTCAAAGCTGCTTGCTCGGAGCTTCAGCAGTCGTTGCAGTCGGCGCGGAACTCCGAGGTGCAGAGACAGCGTGCTTCACGGACGCAGCTCGAGCATGAAGCAGACATTCTGTCTCAACGTCTTAACCAGGAGCTCGCGGGAATGAAGGATGAAATCAAAGGCATGTTCAACGACCACAAAATGTCAACGCGAGAGCAACAACGAACAATCGACACTTCGGTTCAGGAACTGAACTACAAGATTACTGTGTCGCTGAATAGTGACGTCAAGAGTGAGATTGAGAGCCTGCGATGGATTCTGACCAGGCGGGCTGCTCTGACTCTCGCCACCTGTGCCCGTGAGTATTTCCTTCTCCATTTTAGCTTGGACGCCCCTAGCTGATCCCTTTTTAGTTATGATCATCATGTTCCTCAAGTACTCTTCTACCCGCAAGGTGCCCGACTCCCCGAAGGTCGAGGTCGTCGAAAAGCCGGCCGATAAAGAGGTAACCAAAGAGACTCATGTTGTCCATGATATCGACACCCGGACGGACATTTCACCCGAAGCTCACCTTGGTGAATCCCTCGGCTGATTACTCTCTTGCAACTCCATTCTGTCCTTTCCAAGTCTGTTTATTTACACCGATCCCTTTACATCTTCCCTTATGTCCATGAGCCCTGTCTCAAACTCGAGAAGGGTTGTACCAATACCAATAGACCCTGATACCCCATACAAACATACTAGACACGACACCCCATGTCGACATACAAAAACTCCAATGCACAAAGATATAGAAACAATTTTACAATTCATTCAACTGCCAGTCTCACCCCTTCAGCCACGGCACTTCCTCCGGGGTATACTTGTAAGCCCTAAACACTGCATTACTCTGATTCGAGAACCCAATCCTCTCCATCTCCTCCAGCTCGTCCGCCGCCATCACCTTCTTATAATCCTGCAACTGCGGCACCACAAACTCCCATACCATCTCCCCACCCTCAGAAACCTCAAAAATACGTCCTGTGGCAGCTTCACAGATCAAGACATTCCCATTTCCCAGCTTCTGCGCAGATCCCATGAAGGGCGTGAAGAAACCCAGTCCTCCAGTAGAAGTATCCTTGTATTCCCATTTCACCTCCTTCTCCTTCGAAACGACAATAGCGCGCGAGAAAGGAACCGAAACACCAGGTCTGAAGACCCCGTTATCGAGAATCAGGATATCTCCAGAAGGCGAAATCTGGTGCGCACAGTGCTGCTGAGAGACCGTCGGCGCAGGGAGATGCCAAATCACCTCACCAGTCTCCCGACTAATCACGAAAACCGACGAAGCATTGCGCGACGAGGCAATGATATTCCCCTCCCCGTCAAAGGCAACGCTGTTGATAAGCGGCCAATGCTCACGCGTATAATGCGAATGTGCAGCAAATGCCTCAGAATCAAGATGATCAATGGCCCGCCATGACCAAAGCAGCTTAGCACCACCCTTCCCCTCGCCCTCGAAATCGGCCGAAGAAGAGGTATTGGAGGATGACCAGGGCTGAACAAGTTTGATGCAATCGGCGTAGATAATACCGTCAGGCGCCTCGCTACCGGGAATACCACCCTGCACGCGCGCAGCCTCAGTGGCGCTGAGAGGTTCGAGGGTAGTGTAGAGGATCGTTCCGTCGTCGAGATGGTTCTGGTCGTGGTGTGCATATGGATCGGAGTATTGGCGGAGAATCTGGCCGTTCTGATCGAGCTGCATCATCATGCCGCCACGGTATTTTGCCCACATGGGGAATAATCTTGGTGCATCGGGATGCACGCCATTGTAGGCTAGGGAGCCGTCTGGGAGGATTCGGGAATGACGACCTGCACGGTGCGGGAGAGTCCAGCGGTGGACTTCTTCGCCTGTTGTTGAGACCAGGTGCGCGGTGTTGGATGTCAATGGAGAATAGAGGACGTAGCCTGGTGCAACTCGTGGTTCATCGACGCCTCGTAGGCCTAGGCCGCGGCGGCGGAAGGTTTGCTGTTCCATTTGGACTTGTTTGGCAGATAGGAAAGAAATATTTGCTTGGAGATGGTTTTTCACGAAATGCAGGAATGCAGCATTTTATGTTGTAGAAAAGAAAAGAGGGACAGCTTGGTATCCATAGATTTGACTTAGGGCTCGCCGGACCGGCATGCCGCGGCATGCCGCGGTAAGATAGGTGGGCCAAGGAGAAGTTGTGATGGCGTCAGATAAGCCCCAAATATGCTTATCGGTAAGCGTTGATGTTCAATGAGAAGACAGCTTCGATATGAGGGTACGAAGGAGATGGGCAACTATAGAAAGGGGGTTGATCCTCCTGCGTGGACTGTGATCAGTGCCGATATTTTGACTACATTCCCAACTATACTACGTTTAATTTGTTTTCATTATGAGCCACGACACTTGTGATAAGGCTCAAGAGCCAGAGGTTTCTCAAATGAATCAATCATGGTTCCATGGCAAATTGGATATTGAAGAGGGTGGTATTGAACGTGTCACTGATGACCAGAGGCAGCAGAATACGACCAAGTTTTGGAATGCTGCTACGTTCTGGTATGATTTGACCTCTCTTATATTCATGTTTCACCGTTAGATCCAACTGGTTTTTGCAAATGATCTGCTTTCGGTCCTTCTGAATTTGTTCCTGGGCATCTCTTCAGATTCTTTTCTTAATGTTTCTTTGAAATTGTCCGGAGAGACTTTTATGACCCCCTGTTTGATCTACTCACGATGCTTTTTGGCCCCGCCATGGATCAGAGCTAATGAATTGGGAACAGGCTCAGTGCCAACATGGCCGTTGCCACTCTCAACATCGGATCCTTGGGTGGCTCTCTAGGTCTCGGATTTTGGGATTGTTTCATCATCATCCTCATTGTCAACCTATTGAGTGATCTACTTCCCGCCTGGACAGCAACAGTGGGATTGACAGGTCTACGAATGACAACCTTTTCGTGCGTATAAAGATTTCAGATCTTCTTACGATTTATATTATTAGTCCCGGCTAACACGCTCGCTACTCTAGGAGATACTCCTTCGGATACTGGGGCAATATGCTCGTCGTCATCTTCTCAATGGTTTCAACAACAGGATGGAATGCAATCAACTCCATCTCAGGGGCCTCGGTGCTGAATGCACTGTCCGATGGAAGATTCCCAACGTGGGCAGGAGTCATCGTGATATGCACATCGGTTTGGATAATCTGTGCTCTGGGGATCAGCTGGATCCATCGCCTGGATACCTATATCTGGATCCCGCCACTCATTGTGTGGTGCGTGGCTGCTGGTACAGGCGCGTCTTCATTCACCAGTGAGCCCAGCAAGCACCTCGAAGGTGCGAACAAGGCGGCCGCAGTCCTCACGTATATGGCGAGCATCTTCTCTTTTTCTGTTTCTTGGGTGAACTGCGCGGCGGATTATAATGTGCGCATGCCGACCGACACTCCGCGGTGGAAGATTTTCAGTGCCACATATATTGGCATATTTGTTCCCACTGTCCTGGTTCAATCGCTTGGTGCTGCGATGTATAGCGGCGTCGTAACGAGCACCGAGTGGAAGCATGCTTATGCATCCTCTTCCATCGGGGGGTTACTGAAGATGTCGCTTGAGCCTGCCGGTGGGTTCGGCAAGTTCCTCATGGTCCTTGCAGCGTTGAGTGCAATTCCGGTAAGTTGCAACTAGTCATTAAAGATTCATAACTGTATTGTATGCTGACCAAGGATACAGAACAACATTCCAAATAATTATTCATTTGCACTCCACGCGCAGAATCTCGGCCCATGGGCGATGCGCATTCCCCGAATCATTCTTGTCACATTCGGCTTCGTGGTGTCTATCATTGTCGGCTGCTTCGCAGCTAAGTATTTCGATGACACGCTGCAGACTCTTCTGAGTGTCATTGGGTACTGGACAGTTATCCACATCACGGTCGTTATGGAAGAGCACTTTATCTTCCGTCGTGGATGGAAATCATATGACTTGGATGCTTGGAACAATCCGGCTGGCCTGCCTTTTGGATGGGCAGCGATTGGAGCTTTCTTATTCGGATTTCTTGGGGCCGCTCTTGGAATGAAGGTGACTTGGTACGCTGGGCCAATTGCTTCACTCATTGGGAAAAGCGGCGGCAATATTGGTCATGAGCTAACATTTGCATTTTCTGGTATTGTTTTCCCGGTGTTGCGTTGGATCGAAAAGCGATATGGAGGCCAGTGATAATGCATAGCATCCTACCACCCAATTTTATTGTATCATCTGGGTGATATTTGCTGAGACGTGACAATGAAGATTCAATAACTCAAATCACGAAACGCTCGGGCTTTGCGGAAAGAAGTTCAGGTCCGACAGCAAATCCAAATTGCCATCAGCGGATGTTCCCAGTCCAAGGAATTCGGGGAAGTAGTAATTCGTAAAACTCTCCTCTGGCACATCATCGACAGGCGCAATCAATGGGGTCTCCTCCGCGCGGCGGCGGAGCTTTTGGTGGACCTTAGCGATGATATTTCCCAATGTATGAGCGGCATGACAAGGAAGCCCAATACAATGAAGCCACTGTACAAGGTCCTGAATCAAACCATCCAGCTCATCAATGTTGAAGGTCACGCTTAGCTGCTCTTCATAGCTGTTGAGCAAGCGGCAGATAATGATCGCTGCGAATGTAATCATGTGATAAATATGATCACTCAAGTGGCGCGTGCGCTCATCCACTGTGTCCATTGCGACATTTACAATGGCTGTTGAATGGCGGATCATTTCTGATACGACGGATTCCCGGGCTCGAGCAGTCTTGGATTTAAGAGCATGCTCGTATAGGAGTAAGTTGGAGAAATGGAACCCCATCAGCAGAAATTGGGATCTTGGCTGCTCTACAACCAATCAGGTCAGTCAAAATTATAGAAATAGGGGCAAGGAATCCCGTACCGAGAAGAAACTCCCATCGTTTCCTCCACGCTTGCAAAGCCGCCACTGCACTGAGCAGATCCACAGACTCTTCAATTAGGTGTTCATAAACCGTCCAATAGAGATTAATCTCCGCCACCATACGCACCTCAAAATTGATGGCATGATCAGAATCAAGAATAGCTCGACAGCGCTCAATCTGCCAGGCCTGCAACATAGACCTGCGACTTGTCCCAACACAGTACTGTAGATGTGCCAAACACAGATGATTCCATAGGCAGCAACGATCCATTGTCACCTCGTCCATTCTCATGAGTTGCTGAGATTGCGATGAAATCGTAGTGAACAGGGGACTCGATTGACAATGCTGTAAAGCAAAGCCACTCAGAAGCCAACTGTCAATGCTCAAGGGCACCTGCCCTACAGTCGTTGACCACATGCATAGTATCAGAGTCGCTTGGAAAAACTCAATAGGCTGTGGTGCAACTATAAGTGCGCTTGATACCAGTGATTGGGCACATTCGTATAGCTTCGGTGCGAGGCTCGCTGCCAGTCCCTCGGAAGTATGCCGCACTGCGATCAAACAGGATGCGCAGAATAATAGAGGTGAATTTCTCACGCGGGGTAATAGGACAGCCGGATCACTTTCTGGACCGAACATAATCCAACGACCGTAGTATTCAAGAAAACTGGATCAATCATTAGGGAAATCCTGGATGCGAAAAACAAATGTTGACATACATCGTGATGAGTGTCAAAGCCAGGTCAGGCGCAATAAGATCATCTAGCACCGTCCCAAGTGATCTGATCTCTGGAGAAGGTTTGACCACAGAATCGGTGGCCAAATCGCGAATGACCATTATCGGGGCCGCGGAAGACTCCGTGTCCTGTAAAGTTTGCTCGCGATCCGAGGTCGTCAGTGCGCTTGCAGGTCTGCTCGAGTCATGTTCAGCACTGCTCGGGGTCTCCCCCAGTCTGTCAAGCAGACTTGCTACGGTTTTTTCAAGGCGCTCCAGGCTGTTCAAAACGTCAGCATTGTCAATGGTTAGTTAGAGGGTAGCAAATAAGCAAATCCGTACCGGGCATCTGTACCAGAAACAGGCGGTGCTGCGTCCTCCTCAGGGGCTGGGCCCTCACTTTGAACCAGCGAGCATCTCTGATGTAGCCTTTCACAACGTAGACAGGCTTTCCCGAGTATTCCAGGCTCATAGCAGCGAGTCTTTTGCTTTCTGCATGAGGCGCACGCTCGAGAGGCGCGGCCTCGATCTGGTGGCATTGTGGACCAGACAAGGGACGTAGAAAAGCCCTCTTCCCGCGCGAAATATTATCGAACTTGAATTATGGGCTAGGATGCTGAATTGTGGAATTCGAGTTGAGTTTCTAGTGAAGGTGAAGGGTAAATGTCGTCACCTGATGTGGATAAGATAAGCACGCCCCGAATTTCCCCAAACAGAATCAGATGTCTATAACTAGAAGGCGCTGTGCGTGGAATGCAAATTATGAACCTTATCCATAGATTGGTAAATGGAAAAGCGAATATATGGAGATCTGGAACAAGGGAAATAGTTTTATTATCATGGCCTTTAGCCGGTCTATACATTGTCTGTCTCACTATGTATGCATCACATCATGTCACATTCATCAGCCTGGTCAATGGCACTGTCGTTTTCTATAGCCAGATCAAGAGACAACAAGCGGGGTATTTAGAAGTCCATGCGAAGTGCAATACTAGGTGCAGCCTGTGGGGTATTGTCTGCTACCTCGCCTGACTTCGCGGCTCCCGCGCCTACACCGGCACTGCGGAGGACCTCTTCCAGAAGAGATTTCTGTTCTGCGTTCATGTTCGCAACCAGGGTTCGGAAGATGAGCTGGTCAGCCTTGGCAAGTTCAAGGAGGTTACCAGCCGACTCTTGGTGAACAGCCTGTCCTTCCCGCTTGGCGCGTGCCAGCAGCGCGGACATGACAAGTGAAGCGGCGGTGGGCATCTCGGCAGGTGAGAAGGTAGCATTGCTAACGCACGACACGAGGGTGCGGGCGATGACAGTGCGCGAGTTCTCCGGGTCGGTCGGGACGTCTCCGTCATCTGTTGGGCATCCGACAAGGAAAGCAACCAGTCGCGGAATGAGGTACCGAGAAATCACGTCATCGGTCATATAGCGAGGGCTAGGCTTGAGTAGGATCGAGCGGAGGCAGCTCGCAGCTACTGTGGCGAGGCCAACGTCGTGAAGACAGTCAAGAAGCTCGTCGAGAACGCGATTGATGACTGGGTCCTGAGGAGGAAGGACATGTCCACCTGCTGTCAAGAGGAAAGTGATGGCGAGGAGGATATTCTTAGCACACGCCATGGAAGTGTCTGCCTCCCGACGTTGAGCAATGGTCAGGATAGTCAAGAACCGAGTGAGACAGCCACGCAGCTGGAAGGCAACCACGTCAATGTCCTCTGGAACTTCAGGGGTGTGAGTAATCCCGTAGACGAACTGTCGGAAGATCGGCAGAGCCTGTGGTACAACTTCGGTTTGGCAGATTCCAGTCGCAAGAATCGTGGTGAAGATGTGTAGGATACAGGCGTGGAGATCATTTCGAATAATGGATGGGAAGACCGAGGCAACATCCAAGAGAGCCCGAAGGGACAGTCGGATAAGGGTCAGAGAGTCATCAGACGAGACGTTGAACCGTGCCAGAGGTGTGGATTCACGCAGGTTAGGAAGCGTGCCGGCAAGGACAAGTATGATGCCTCGAGTCAGCTCGAAAAGTTGCTCGATGTCGTCCGAAAGATGATCACCTCGCTCCTGATCGCTCTTCGCAGCTGGGTGGTCCAGTGACAGATTCTGGGCGATCTCGACAATGACGGTCTGGATGGGGGTGCTCTCGGTCAGAACAAGCCGATCGAAAGTGTCCATAGTCTCCGAGAAGATGGCGTCCTGGTAAATAGCATTTCCAGAAATAATAGGTCTCAAAATTCGCTTGAGAGCCTGGAGGATCTTTAACCGCTGGGAAGTTGTAGTAGCTTGATCGACCAGTGATTCGAAAGCAAGCCCAAACAAGACGAAAAAGAACGCGACGGGCTCCTCGCGATAATTGATGTCGTCGCCCTTTCGTTTTGTTTCGCTTTTTGTAATCTCTTTGCCGGACTCTTCCTTCTCCGTCTCCTTTTGACTGTCGTCCAATTCTCGGACAGGTTGGAGCTTGCCATCCAGAGCATCGAAAACAAAGTCAATATCCTTCTCAACCAGGCCTGCAATTGCATCGACAAGACTGAGCCAAGTGTCTTGGTAGAACTTCAAGAGCGTCTCACGGTTCAAAGCAGCATACACTTCGTCCAGGTCGTTACTTTGCGTGCTCGTGCCCAGAGCACCCGAGATGTCCGGTTCAAAGCGCAGCCGGGCATACTCTTGGAGGGAAGACAGCCAGAGCGGCGTCAGCTTAGCGAGATAGGGCTGAACTACCTGGTTGAGGTATTCGTGCTCGATGCTGGCGATCTGCAGTCTTGCCCATGCAGAGAAGAGCGCCAATTTGACCATCACACGAGCGTTCGAGTTCAAGCCCTTCAGATCACCAATCTCAGTTGTAGCGGGATTCTTCGCGAAGTTTTCAAGACCAAGAACCAGTAACTTGAGAATTCTGCCCATGCGATCCACATTCGTCACAATACCCGTAGCGATGAAAGTCGCCGACACGTTGATGGCCTCGGAAGCTAGCTCTGCGGAAGAGTCTGCAGCAAAGGCAGGGGTGAGAGCAGACCCGATTTGGGCCTGGTATTGCTCCAATAGGGAAGCCTCCGCGAAATCGGGATCCGGGGTCTTGCCAAACATAGTCAAGACCTGATCGATGATCTTCAGGCCCCATACCCGAAGCTCAATCACATTGGCAGTCGAAGCGGAGAATGCCATTCTTACGATGTCTCCAACCTTGGACTGAAGAGCAAGCTCTGCCGGAATGCTCGTGTCTGGCAAAATAGCTTCTTGGACTGTTGCCAAAAGCTCTGAAAGGCAGCTCATGGCAAAGTTGCGGGTCTGCCATTTGAGCATTTCTTGGCCAGCTACACCATCACCAGTAGCGTCGCCTTGACCTTCTCCAGCGACGGCGGATGCAAATCCTGAAACTTCATCATCGGGGATATCCGCCGCGGTAGCTTGAACTGCAGTGGACGGGGGCAGCTCCACTTTGTTGCGAGTCTTGGTCATGATCTTTTGGCAGCGCTGGACCCAGAGTTCGGTCTCTATGAGTGCAGTTTGCTGTAGCCACTCCTGGATCATTGTCTTCAGCGGCTTATTGTTTGGCGCATCATCAAACGCAAGCCAGATGTCATCTTCGAGTGTTTCACTGGCAGTGCGCACAACCGATGCGGCGTCTCTCTTCATTAAATTGCTTAGGCCACGGACAGCTACATCCTGCATGAGGGAATTGCTCGCACGAAGCTCGGTCTGCAGTCGTTTCACATACCCTGAGAAATCAACAAAGTTCGCGGCATAAAGCGAGAAGTGGTCCAAGCACTTGGAGCTCTCTGTCACCAAAGCAGGGTTTTCCTCCAACTGGAACTGGCGGAGGAGGGTCAGGATGAGGTTGCGGGTTTTGGCAATGTCCTGCAGGTCTGGGCCAAGAACATTGATGAGCGAATCCACGCAGCGACTGATGACGACGGGAGTCAAGAAGGTCATTTCAATATTCGAAGTAGCCAATGCTGCCGCCTCCACATTATGCGTATCGGCATTGTAGAGCTGTGCCAGCATCCCAAGCGAGCTGGAGGCAAATGGGGAGAATGTCAGACCAGCTGAGTTAGCCACTCTCTCGAGTCCACCAAGAGCCCAGAAGTGAACGACGGGATGAGGATCATTGCAGAGAGACATGAGTACGCCGACAATTGTCTTCAGATGTAGACCAGCTGCCATGCCACCGATCTGGGAATGGATGCAACCTAAAGCAGCAGCACAGCCAGCTCGGGCATTTGGCTCCCGGTTTTCCACAATGGTATCCACAAGCCAATTGACCTGTGTGTTGGTGCACGCATTTCCGGCGCTATCGCAAAGACGTCCCAATGACTCTACGCCAATAGTTCGGACGATGGGGTCGGTATCGATCACGAATTTCTACACCAAAAGTTAGAGTTTTCCTTGATATGATATACGCCCACAATTCTTACCTGAACGAGCTCCTGCATCGTCTTGTCAGTAGAAGTGCTCAGTTTCCCGGCCACGAAGTCCGTCTCCTTGACCGCAACCTTGAGAGCATGCAGAAGAGCCACAGAAATGTTAACGGCTAAGGCTGCCTTTCTTCCGGGGTTCCTCTGCAAGCTTGGAGAAGCGAGGAAGGAAGCAATCTGTTCCACACTGCTCTCCTGAATCTTTGAGGAATGAAGAGCGATAGCAACAGCAAAGAGGTCGATTGCAGAGTTAACAACGCCGGTGCTAGGTGGATCAACAGAGAGAGTATGATCGGCTCGCAGGCTGTATAACAAAACCGCATCGTGCTCACTGGCTTCGCAAACAGGGAATGTCAACTGTAGAAATTAGCTTCAAGTAATACATGTGGAAGGCGCGGTACTCACAGCATCATCAACATCCTTGTCCGCATGATCGAGCGCAGACCAAGCAGGGCTGTCATTACCATGCGATCCAGAATGAGCAACGCGGATGTACTCCCTGGCAAGTCCAGTGACGCCAAATCCGTAGTTATCACAAAGTTCCCAAAGACCGTCGAATTGTCCAGCTGAACCTGCGATCGAGCTCTCCAGTGGGCGGTACTGTGCATCGGGATCTGCGAAAGAAGAAACAGCCAGACTCAGAAGGCTGGACTGGGAGATGATGTCTCCATGGCTCGGGTGGTGAACGTGTACGAGCTTCGAAAAGCATTGCAAGACCCGCCGGCGGACCATAGTGGTGAAGTCATGGAGTTGCAAGGAAGGGTGAAGGCGTTGCGAGATATCCTCCATGGACTTAGGGCGGGGAAGATCGTCCAAGAATTCAACAGTGTTCTGCAGCATAGCTGCGATTCTTTTGGCACCATCTGCTGTGATGAGCTTGCTGTTGAATTCCATGAAAACCAACAAAGCGCTCAGAGCGCACTCTCTAACATGAGTGAGGAAACTTGTTTCGAGGGTGCCGGGCGCCGCAGAGTTCTCCTTGCTCAGGTGTTTTGGCAGAGCATTCTTCCATAGCAGCATCAATTGAGAAAGATGGATCTTGACGAAACTAGGTCCGAGAGGCATCAACCCACCAATCAAGATCCATGCAACTTGAATTTGTGTACTAGCAACACGTAGCTCAGAAGTGCTGCTAGTCTTCAGAAGATCGGTAGCTTGGGCGAAGATGCGGGCGAACACGTCGACAGCACCGTAAAGAGGTTGCAGTCGAGAAGTGCTAAGCATTGCCGAAAGACCATTAGCATAGCCGACACATCGTCGAGAGGACTGCCGCGGCGTAGCAAGCTGACCAATTTCACGGTTCAAGCTATTCATACAGATCGTCACACAAGACAGAAGCTGATGAGGACAAGCAAGCACGAAGCTGCGCAGGCAGTGTGCGGCGTGAACTTGAACAGTATAGCTCGGGTGAGGGAGGACCTGGAGCAAGGCGTCTCTGCAGCTGTCTGCATGAACAGCGAATGCAGATCCAAGTGACGAAATCAACGAGGACAGGGCGCTGACCGCACATGTCAATGTATATTTGGTTGGCTCGCGACGCTCCTGAATGACTTGCGGGTAGTCCTTGAGGATCTCGTTGATGAGCCACCTGGCAGCATTCAGCTGACTGTTCTCGTGCAGTAATTCACGGCCGATAGTATCTTCGAGGATAGATTTGACAAATTTTCTTGTCATCAGAAGGCGGAACCGGTTATATGTGACAGTCGGGTGGTTCATCAACTCCACAAGCAGGTTGTTTGCTATCTGTCCATAGCGTTCATCGACAACTTTATCCCCCAAGTTGCGCAATACATACTTGTAACATACGCAAATTCCGGCACGCGAGCGGTTGGAAGTTGTGCTCTTCAAATATTGCGAGGACAGTTGACGAAGTAAATCCGGGAGGAGGAAAAATAATCGTGATTCGGTCTTTTTAGCAGCTCCCGGAGCGTTCGCAGCAGAAGACTCAGACATATCATCCTCATCCTCATCTCCAGGACGAGCAGCCGGCTTCTTAGACATCCTCTTTGTCTTCTTGGATTTCGGCTTCGGGGCCGCCATAATGGGTGTATCCGCCGCGTGCAACTTCACCAAAGCCCGGCCAAGACAAGCCGCCGCTGCATGCCTAACTGGCGCAGTGGGGCTGTCGATGACCTTCCACATGACAGTTTTGAGGTTGTCAAAGTCGTTCGGATTATCGAAGAAAGGCGTCATATTGACCAGCTGTTCAAGACATCGACAAGCGTGAACCTGCACAAAAGTGGACTTGTCACTGGTCGCCGCATTGCGCGACTGTTTCCAAATATCGCGACCAGTAGACTCGTCAATTGGCACGCCAATGCCCACGATGATCTTCCGCAGCACGGCGAATATAACTCCACGAAAGCCCGTATGGCTGCTTGCTGACTTCAAAAGCTTGATTGTGCTAGACACTGCGATGTTGGATTGCATAAATGCACTCTCGCCAGCTGTCGCAAACACCTCGCCTAGACAATGCGCCGCTGCGAATTTAGTCTTGATATCCGCCTCGCTCTTACTGGCGTTCATTATCCCTAGGAGATCGGTAATCACTTCAAAGAGGATGCCGCGATCTCCTTTCGTCAAGATGGCGCCGAAACATCGTCCCAAGTTATTGCGGAGGACTCGCGTGATGGTGGGGGAGGTGAGAGTCAGGATCTTGAACAATTCCTTTTTGAGGGATTTTTGTTGCGCCGATACCTGCTGTGCATCAAGACCGGAAATGAACTGTACTAGATCGGAGGTGAATGTGAGCAGGTAGAGGTCCTGCTGTTCGGAGGGGAGTGCATGGAGCTTGGGGATATCCAGCTCTGGGCTCGCATTTTCGGGAGTTGATGATACTGAGGCAGGATCAGAGGAAGACATTGAATGAAGGAGTTGAGGACAACAAGTATCCCCATCAAAGTGGAAGGAGTGTATAGAGTAAGAAGTGTTGACAGCATCATCTCTCCTTATCGTGGCCATCCGCGGAGACGGAGAAACTGTCGGCCCGCGTGGAATGTATACAGTGCGGAGGAGCGCAACTTTGCACTTTGACGAAATATGGCACTTCAATTAAGCAAGCTACTACGGCAGCCCCGTGGGGCTTCTGTCTGCGATCTTTGTCGCGGATTCAGTACTGAGTCCGTCCTATTTTCGGGCCACAATAAATGGTCAACGATCAAGCACGACAAAGCCAAGAAGGACAAGGGAAAGAGCAAAGAGCGCGCAATGGTGAGCAAGGAAATCAGCAACGCTACACAACGTACGTGCAGGCCCACTACTAGGGCAAGGATACTACTAAACACTTCTTTCTTCTAGTATGGGGCGCCGATCCGAAGTACAACCCCCGCCTGACCCTCGCGCTGTCGAATGCGAGACGAGCCTCCATCCCCAAAGCCATAATCGAAGCCGCCATTCTCCGAGGCCAAGGGCTCAGTGTTACAGGACAGGCACTGGAAAATGTGACAATCGAAGCGATGTTCCCGGGGTCCGTGGCCGCAGTGGTGGAATGCCAGACCGACCAGAAGGCGCGGGTGCTGCAAGATATCCGGTACATGATTAAGGACGGCGGTGGCACTGTAACACCCACGACATTCCTATTTGAGAAGAAAGGGCGAGTTGCCATGGAAAAGAAGGAAGGGACGAATGTCGATGATTACTTGGATCAGGCCATCGAGGCCGGCGCCATGGATATCACCATGGACGAGAAGGAGCGGTTGGTCGTCTTCACCGACCCGTCTGAGACTAAGAGTGTCGGCGAGGCATTTGCGAAGCTGTCGGGTCTTGTTATTGAAGAGCTGGAGATCTTCTGGGATCCTAATCCGGATACTCTGGTCGATGTGCAAGACGAGGAACATCTCAAGGATCTCGAGGATCTCGTGAGTACTTTGCGTGAGGACCACACCGTTCAAGATATCTACATGAACTCGACACAGAAGTTCTAAATGCTATTGGTTTGGCATTCGCACCATTTGAGACTGAGCATGTACCATTATACGCAGACCAGGCTCATGTATGATATTTGTACAGATGAGAAGCATTACAACGGCGTTTTCAAACATTAAGAGAGCGAATATAACATACACAATTGATGATCAAAATTCTCCTCTAATCCCAATCCAACACATTACTCTTTCCGTAAAGCCTTCATTGTGCTCCTCATCAAGTCACTCGTCCCCCTACTCCCAATCGCCTCCAACCAATCAAGCATATGAACCCGGTACTCCTGCCACGTAATCCTAGCACCCCCATCTTTCTCAAGTGCCTGCAAAGCCTTCTGAGTAACCGGCTTCCTCAACTTTGGCCCATCTTGTGGAATCTGCTGGTTCTCTTCCAGATCCGCAAAACAAGCCGCAGACAAATTGCAGAACGCCGCATGATGACTGAGCGAAAATGTCGAAGGCAAGTTCGAATTGAAAGCGCTTTCGCGGTCATAGTGTCGGTTGGCCTCGTTCACGTTGCGAATGTATTCTGTGAAGGCAGCAACGCTCCTTTGCGGGATGAGACAACCGAGTGCATTTGGGTCTTCGGCGTTGAGAGCACGGTTCCGCCATATGAGGTTGCACATGTCCATGACATACCCGTTGAATTGGCTCACTACTGCTGTGTTGTAGAGCGGTTCGGGTGGGTTTGGTGGTTTGATGACTTCTGATGTGAGAGATGCCTCGAATGAGGATTTGTAGCCCGCCAGTATAGAATTGAGGATGGAGATTATGGCGATACTTGGTGTGAAGGCGATTGTATAGACAGTTGGGGCGAGTGGCACTGTCAATCGGATTCTGGCGTTCTGAAATGCGTGGGAGAAGAGATCGGCGAGAGAACTGTAGAATTCGAGTAAAGAAAGGACCATTGGTCTGGCCTTATCTTGGTCGTCCATCGTGACGGCCGCGAACTCCTGGATTGAAGATGCGAGAAGCTCGGCGTGTTTGATTACCTCGCTTAGAGAAGATGATTCCTCGGAAACGGATGGTTGGTATCGCAGTTTGACTCCCCATTCGCGAATGATTGAAGTGTAAAAGTCGAGCAGGTCAAGGAGGGCTGTTTGGGCACTGGAAGAACCTTTCATCATAGCAGACTCCAATGGGGAGAGTAGTTCGTTGCGGAGAGATTCAAGAGATTCAATAGGAAGGTACCGCAGCAGTCGAAGTATTTGCTCGCGGTTATCTTGACCGTTCCATGTCTCGAGATATGAGCGCAAGAATGACCGAACCGAGGGGAGAAGTTCCTGTGATGAATTAACATCCGAATTCAAAAATTTAACGAGAGGGATTCTGACCTTCGTATAAGCTGCATATCCTTCAACAAAACTTAGTACATAAGACAGAGCCTCAGGCTCGTCTTGATCCCCGTCTCCAATTTGTTCCAGTTTGTCCTCCAAGAAGCTCCGCAGCCACTCATCCAGGCGGTGACTCGCAGCTTCAGATTGGGTCAAATGAAGATATTTCTGCGCCAAAGAATCACCGAGTGTCGATATTATTTGATTAGGTAGTTCGATCTTCTCAACCTTCTCCACGAAGTGGCTGACATCCCTGATTTCCTCCAGGGACGTGTGCTTGCTTGATACTCGTGACGTTTGTAAGACCGGGACAACCACCTCCACCTTACTCCTCTTCACCGTACCTCGATGAGTCACTTGATAGCTAGACTGCTGCGTCGAATCCATGGTCTGGTCCTGCAGCAATTTTGCATGGCTCGACCATTCAGGGTCGGGGTGCTTGAAGAAAAGAGCGTTTCGCCTCGAACCACCAACATCTCCGATGATGATTTCGGGATAGTAGTTCTTGAAGATTTTGAGCAGGCTGAGAAGCTCTTTCTCATCTCCGCCAGAATTCTGGATCAGTTCCATAAGAGCCTGGATCCGGAAAGGTTTAACATGTTTACGCCTCGTGATCAGCGTGAGCAGATGGCACAGCGGTTTGCGTAGACTGATCATATCAAGATGATTGAATAGCACCGCATACAGTTTGCCAAGATGGGTTTTGTCATCGAGGAGGTCGTATGCGAGGATCAGCCAGCGCACGAGTAGAGCCTGCGTTGCCGGGCTGGGCTTGGACTTGCTAGGACCTAAACAGCAGACAACTTGAGTGACATGCTTTGAGGCGACCCGCTCCTGTGGATAGAGATTCTTGACGAGTGCTGTCACGGTTCCCTGATCGAGATTGTTTTTCGTGGTCAGAACCTTCAGCAGGCGGCCCAGCGCGATTTTCGGAATGCCACTTTCATACGCGTCCGAGGCGATGGTGTTGGCTAGTTCGCCTGCATCTGTGTATCTTTGCTTAGGTGGCACATTGGCAACTATAACTCCATTAGTGCGTGTTTCTGTTTGTTTGAACGTTTGGCATTTGCATACCTGCTTCCAAATGCTCGAGAGCATCAAGCAAGCCACTTGGCCGAGTTTGTCCTACAACATGATCAGCGAATGCTTCGAGAAGGATATTAATTTTTGAGGGGCTACGAGAAATCTCACTTGTCTTAGGTTCCATTTGAACAGGAACGGTGCCGATACAATTGTGTAGAGGTGGGGAGTGATGCGCCTATCTCCGCGCGTCGACGCACAGTTGCCAAACGCAAACCACTCCGCTGAGCTGCGGCAACGGGCGTAAGGACTAGTAAGTTGCCTTTTGACTGGACAACTTTCAATGGAAGAGATCTTGAGTTCGCGTTGGGATGCGATCGTGGTTGGCATAGAAGGCAGAACCTGGGCGCGAACCGCGGAGGGTTGACTTAAACCCAACGCGGCAGTCAATAACAACGGGCCGCAACGACAGAAGTATGAAATGGTCTTGTTCCCCCGGGACATCTACACTAACCAAACATAAATTACACCTCTCAAATAGACAAGGGATTTTCATGAATCCTCAAATTCAATTAAATAGCGTCTTCCAACATCATTGCGATGAAACACAGGGAGTACTGGTAAGTCGCGCTATGTCTAATCCAAAAAAAAAAGCTCAAACCGAGCTCAAGCGTGCAGGCACAACATCCACAGTCAAAATGTTACCGCGACGTTTAGAAAGAGAACCACTACTTTCTCTTGCGAGTCGACGCCTTGCCGGAGTTGTCCTTGCCAGAAGTCTTAGCAGTATTCTCCTGTTTCTTCTCGCCTTCAATGGCAGGCTTCTCATCTTCCTCCTTCTCCTCCTTCTCCTCATCACTGTCACCTCCCTGTCCGAACTCGTTGACACGCTTGTAGTCAACCTTGTACTTGTAGCTCTGGTAGAGCCAGATGAAAAAGATGACGTCGTCGCGAAGAGTAGCCAGGCGGTGGAGCCACGGCATCTTGACGGTGAAAGCGAAAAGATCGTCGATGAAAGTGTTTAGGAACTTGTATCCCATAGCCTTGCCGGGCATGTGGGCGACGGACTAGAAACTTGTTAGCGTAAAATTTCTGAGATTGAACAGGGTGTAGCTGACCTTCAGGCGGTAGTTGATGTACAAGCTAGGAACCATCATGAGGAATCCGTAGGCGTAGACACTGCCGACAAGAGTCTGGATAATGTACGAGTACCACGACTTGTGAGTGTTGTACATCAAGCTGTAACCAGCGTAGGCAAGGAGCAGAGGCACGGCAACGATATACAGGTAGCGGAATGCAATCTCATCGTACTCCTTGGTCTGCTGCTCTGTCTCGGAGAGCTTGTGCTTATCCTCAAAGACAATGACGTAGGGCAGGAACCAGAACCAGGAGCCCGCGGGCGGAGGACGCAGGCGGACATCGACAGCCTTGGTAATCTTCCAGAATTCCAGAAGGATACCGAAGCCCTGGCTAGCAAGAATCATCCACGAGGTGTTGTCGCTGTTGTCCATGAGGTAGAGGAAGATGACAAGCTGCATGAAGACGTTGGCAAGGATTGTGCGGACCGAGGTACCAACGACGTCCTTCTTCTTGCGCCAGTGAGACTGAGGATCGGATTAGCTTGATAGTCAACATTGATATAGCTGTAGAATGAACGCTTACGATATCACTCTTGAATGCCAGGGTCTCGAAGATCATGTGCAGAATGGTGACAATACCGGTGGTTCCAAGGAGGTAAATGTTAGTGTCCAACAAAATCTCCTTGACCATTTCCCATTCATTACCATCTCCGCCGCCAGGGGCAGAACCACCGTACGCAGCCTGGCGGGAGCTCGCCTTGGAGCCCTCGTCAATGCTAGTAATAATGTTGAACTTCCAGTTGGCCATGTTGTTGAGAGTAATGCGCAGGGGCACAGTCTCAACGGTGGAGTTGAGCACGATCATGTGAGTCTTCAACTGCCAGAAAGTGTTCAGAAAGGCAATAGGGTAGTACCAGCCATTCTTTCCGGAAATATCGCGAGCACCGGTGCGTTCCAGCTGGACGTGCTGGCGAACAGCCGGGTGCATCTGGCTGAACTGCTGAGCGCCGGAGTCGGGAATCATCGAGAGAGTGAAGTTAGGGTGGTAGTGAGAAGCAGTCCACACATCCGGAGTGTTATCCTCTTCTTCCTCTACCTCTTCCTCTGATGTAGCCAAGAGGTTCTTGAGCTTCTTGGCCTTCTTGTGCGGAAGATACTGGTTCAGAGGGCGCAGGAAGTGCACAGCATCAGCCGTATCATAGTCCCTAGCAGCTGGATCGAGCTGGTGTCCAGTGCGGGCGAGGAAGAAATGCGCGAAAAGAGTTCCATTGTTCTGAACCTGCTTTGGGACCTTGATGGTGGTGTCGATTTCACGGGTGTCGCTGTAGTTGCCAATGGTGAAGTTCTTCTCCTGCAACACAACAACACTGTCCGATGACTTGAACGAGGGAACAACGATTGAGGGAGTCACATAGATGCTGATATCGACGGAGGTGTCGGACGGCCAGATAGGAGCGATGAGTTCCGGGAGGGCGCTGTAATCGGCCACTTCGCTGGGGTGTGGACGATCCGCGAAGGAGGGCATGCCGCCCACTTGAGCACTAGGAGTGCTAGCTTCCTTCTTGTTGAACCATTGGTTCATCGCAAACTGCATGAGCAGGAAGAGTCCGAGACCCTGGAGTGCGCCCTTGAAGCCAGAGCCAGACTAGAGATCATTAGCCCAGTACAACAAATAGCCCCTTTCACCAGGGGAATACTAACGCTGGGCTCGGCATCCTGTCTGCGCTGCCTTTGTTCAGGCATGATGGAAATAAGCGTGGCGACAACGGAGAGAAAAAAAAAGAGGCCACAGCGGCCAAAAGTGTTAGCTCTTGGTCCAGGCCGCTTGGACTAACGTTGCTTTGGGGGAACCGCCTTGGCAGTTTCCCCTCCAACTCCGCAATCGCAATCGCCGAGCTATCTATTCTTCTTTCCGCATTGTCGCCGGCACCTTTTCAGCGCGCGATGGGTATCGCATTTACTCTTTGGTGCTGATTCCGCCTCCATGGACAATCACCCTTCCCCCGATTTCCGCTCGCACTTCCCGTCGCATACCGAGCCGAGAGTATGGCTCATCACCGCGGGGGATTCGCCTATTGGCATCTCGGTCGCTCGGCAGGTCCTAGCGCATGGTGACTATGCTTTGCTCGGGTTAGCACATTCGGTTTTGGATCGTGATGAGCGCCGCCGGAATGGGTTTGATGCTTTTCTCGCTGAGATCGAAGAGCACCGTGACGAGGGATGGAAGCAAAGGACAAAGACCGTTCCCTTGGATATCAGGTTCGCGCCTCCGTTATTGTGCCTATCTGGATCTATAAGGCCATCCAATTGAGATATTTGAGTGCAATATCAAGGGACGGAAGCTAATTGACTTCTTCAATACAGGATGATGGGCGAATGTCAGGCGGTGGTTGCTGATGCAGTTGCGGCATTTGGCCGAGTGGATATCCTTCTATGCTGCACAAGTCAAAGTAAGCTCCAGGAGCATCCTTTCCTAGGATTGGCAGGTTGCTGACGCCTTTCACAGCTCTGGTTGGAACCGTCGAAGAGCTATCTGCTTCGCAGCAAACCCTTAATCTTGTCCGCGACCAATTCGAGGTGAACTACTTCGGACCTCTCAATATCATCAAGGCTGCCTTACCACACATGCGCCGAGAAAGCACCGGTCACATAATGATAATATCTGGAATCAGTAAGAATATCCAATTTGTCTATATCTACAACGCGACATCTGACATGTTATAGCGGCACACATTGGCACGCCCGGACTCGGAATGTACTGCGCAGCCGGCTGGGCCCTCGAAGGCTTCTGTGACGTGGGCTTTCCTCAAATTACCTATCAACTTGCAATAGCTAACGTCGTAAACCAGAGCCTGGCCTACGAAATCGCCCCCTTCAACATCAAACTTACCATCGTCCAATGCAGCATCGAAATCGGCATCCTCACAAACCTTGTCACCAGCGTCCCACCCATATTCCCCGCCTACTCGCCTGCGAATAACCATGCACCTCTCTTCCGCGGTATACTAAATCATCTCGTACCCCGACTCCCCGACGCCGTATCAGAAGGAGTGAACACCGCAAACCACCGAAAGGACCAAAATGAGAACTCCCGTGTGAGCTCAATCGAAAATGGCCCCTTTTCCGTTCCGGAGATTGTCTCCATGCACCCGCCCCTAAGCTCCGCACATCTCGAGGTCCTAGTCTCGGAAACAGTATATGCGATTACTTCTATTGGAGGGCACGATAACCCTCCTTCTCGCCATATTGTTGGACAAGAGGGCGTGGCGAGTGTTAAAGAGAAGTTGAAGACTGTTAGTGAGGAACTGGAGGATTTCATTCAGGCAAGCTTCGCTGTTGATGTGGCTGCCGACTCGGATCCTACGCCACCAATGGGTTCGAATGATAGGTTGTTCTGAGATCTACAAGACATAGCTACGAAATAACATTTCCATATGATCAAGGGTCTACATGAGAGCATACATGCTTTGGATTGTTCACAGAGAGCTAAATTCCATTTCACTTTGAATTGTTCACTTAGTCTCGCCCATCACGAGTGACAGGACCAGACTATCCTTCAGATTGTTTCGAACCCGGGCATTGAGATCAATGCACGAGAAGACCAAATGTAACCTGCTGGAAGATACGAAATGTATGATACATTTCAGAGTCCTAGCTCATGAAATATCTTAACCCTCCCAGTCCGAGTCTGATTTCTGTCCCTGCTCCTGGATCTTCTCATTGCGCTTTTGCTTGAAGTACCAGCTTTGCCGTACGTCGAAAAGACTGCCCATATCCTGGTTCTTTCGGTAGCAGCGGATCTCTTTCCATGCATTGGCTGTGCGTGCGCCTTCTTTGGGTCGGCCATCGATTTGGAGGAGGTAGCTGACTAGACTTGCAGGGGTCCTGACGCCAGTGACGATGACCTCGTTCGGTCCGTAGGGTGTGACTGGAAGAAGAGGCTTGGGTTTAGAAGCAGATTGGGGCTCCTGCTCGGATTGAGGTGCTAACAGGTCCTCTGGTGCCTCGGATAGAGGTGAGTCCGAAGGATTGTCTTGGGTAGTTGCTTTCTTGGTATTTAGGGAGTCTGCCGGTTCTGGCACGACCTTGGAAGATGTGGGCATCGAATCGTTAGTGGGTTTTGTTGGTGTAGATACTTCCTTTGACGAGGATATAATGACATCAGGTTTGGCCCGTTCGAACTCCGTTAGCTGTGGGGTTGCAGGCTGTGACGGGCTCAAGCTCTGGGGCTGAGATTCAGCTTCAGGGGCATGTTCAGTCTCAAGCTTAGGCTGGATTGGATTCTTGCGGGGCCGACCTCGCTTGCGCTTCGTGGGGGGCTCTGGTGCAGGAGAAGGTACCGTTCGCTTGCCTGTTTTTCCTGTCGAGTTCGCATTGTTTTTTGGGCTCACAATCAAGACTTGCACGCTGCTTTTGCTTTTCGCAAGAGAAGACTTGTGGGGAGAAGATTTCAGCTTCTGTGGACTTTTTTCACCGTTCTCTTTCATCTTAGCATTCCCAGTTGGTGTGATTGTAGCTGCAGGGGTCTCATTCAAGATATGGTCCAGGTCTTTTGAGCTGATTTCACCGTTCTGGTTGGCTTGTTTTACGGTAGTTTGGGCTCCATTTTCGTCCGCGTTCGAGGGCATTGCCTGCAAAGTGAGCTCGGCACTTTCATGGGCAGTGGCAGTTTCTAGAAGGTTTTTTTTGACTTCTTCCAGCTTTGTCTCGGAACACAGATCTGGCTGGATGGTATCATGTGCTGTAACTTCAGGTCCTTCACCGTGGACACTGGTGAGGATGGTACGCGGACCAGTAGCAACTACGAATGACAGCAGAGTACCGTTGATCTCGTGGACCTGCACCAATTAGCAATCTCTAAACTCAGAGGGCATCAGCAATGAAGATCCATACTCGAGCTTCCTTGTCGATAACTAATCGACTTTCCCCTTTGCCGTAGACAAAGTTGAATCGCCAGATATCACCGGGCTGAATGACACCGGCCTCGACGAGAGCCTTTAAATGAATGCGACCATGCTCGCCAGCAGCAGCCGCCATATTCATCTTCTGCTTCTGCCCCCAAAATTCCTCAAATTCCCTCTCTTTGAAAGAGTCGAAGTCGCCATTTTCGCGCTCGCGCCTGGCATCTTCGGCCTGGCGTAGCCATTCGGGGTCGTAGCGGCCGTTCTCCAGATCGAGTTGAAACACGCGAAGGCCTTCCCGCCAATTGGTAGAGTATCGAATGAATTGTTGTGGGAGTGGTGGGATTTGATGTTCTGGATCAGTCGTTGACAGGTCCGCATCCGGGTGGATATCTGCGGGGAGGAGAGATAGGATCTCGCGCTTCTCGTCTTCTTCGAGCAAGTTCCATGCTTCGGGTTTTGATAAGAGCTTCTAAAGTGAGGAAAGTCTTTGAATCAGCTGCAGCTCTTAATGTTGGAGGTCTGGCGGTATCAAAGCATACCACAAGGTCTTCATAAATGAGAACAGACTTGTCGCTCGTCAACAGGTTCTCCTCACTCCACTTGCCGCGAGCTGCAGCTTTCCTTGGTGTCCGTTTGGCCGGAGAAGCCTTCTTGTCAGATGATGGGGGCGACATTTCAGGGCCCGTAGGTTGAGGTTTCTCTGCTACATTGGCAGAGCGAGTAGGAGGTCGTCTAAAGCATTGTTAGAGATAAAACAAAGCATTGAACAACAGCCACGATCGGCGTAACTCACCCGCGGCGGCCCTTTTTGCCGCATGTGACCGCTTTCTTGCGGGCCATTCTGGCCGATTGCGCGCGGTCTTCTGGACAAAACAAGCGCAATTCCGTGCTTTCACACCATTCAAAAGTCGGCAGAATGGTCAAGTCAACCCAGATTGCAAGGCTCGATGGTAAGGAGTTCTCTGGAAGAGAATATGGAGAGGTTGCTAACTCAGGAGCAAACAGGCCTAATGCTGGCAGCTTCAGTCGACGATGAGCAGGTGAGAGAAAAGAGCGGCACCGATCGAGATGTATGAGCTGACGAGAAGCTTCAGGCTGAGTCTGAGCTAGCTGAAATTAAAGGTCAAGCGAAGATGATCTTCCGCAGACTGAATCGCAACGCTGCGCCGCAGGCAAGCATTGAATCCGGCCAATACAATCTCCAGTGAGTGAGAATAAAGAGAGGAGTCAATAACTGGCATTACTGATACAACAACAGCTACACTATCAAAGACGATGTCTGCTTCCTCTGCATCTGCGACCGCTCCTACCCCCGCAAGCTCGCATTCACTTATCTTGCTGATCTGGCTTCTGAATTCACGACTACCTACTCCGCCTCACAATACCTTTCACCCACCCTTCGCCCTTATGCCTTCGTCGAATTCGATACCTTTATTCAGCGCACAAAGAAGCTGTATCAGGATAGCCGTGCCTCGGGTAACTTGGATAAGTTGAACGACGAGCTTCGTGATGTCACCAAGGTCATGACCAAGAATATCGAGGACCTCCTCTACCGTGGAGACAGCTTGGAGCGCATGGGCGAGCTTTCGGGTCGTCTGCGTGAGGACAGCAAGAAATATCGTCGGGCAGCGGTGCGCATCAACTGGGAATTGTTGGTGAAACAAGTAAGTCCTCATGATTGGTATCCTCGATATGGAGATGCTAATATCGTCGCAGTATGGGCCTTTTGTAGGCGTTGGCTTCTTCGTGCTCCTCCTTCTTTGGTGGCGATTCTTCTGAATCGTGTGCTCGCGATGACTGGGTACAAAGACCCTCTTGTATGAATGTATGCATATTAATACCTCCTGGTGATTGCAGGATACAATCCACCAATCTAGAAATGCAAAATCTGTGCAAATTGCAGACAAATCAATTTCACTGTACGGTGTAGAGATTGCAAATGGGCCTAAATAGGCGGCCATGACTTGAGAAAGGAACAAAAGGGCGTAGGAAGATGATTAGGTTCATTCATTTGGCTTATTTCCTTGATCTTTGTAGACATGCCTAAATCTCGTCTTCCTCTTCATCAAAATCGTCTTCTTCACCCATGTCGTAGAGGATTCGGCCACCTTCTCCAGGACCATTGCCCTGCTGTGCATCAAAGTAGGGCAGAACGACTCCCTCCCTTTCACGTCTCTGTCTCTCGGTGAGACCCAGCTCGAATGTCGACTTGGGCTCTTCATCGCCAGGGTTGGTGTCCGGTTCCATAGGCGGGTTATATAGCACATTGTCATCGAGAAGAGTGACAATCTCCTTGACCTGTTGCGGCGAATATCGCGACGCAGGTGGAAGAAGGTACCATTCCAGAACACCACGTCCGCTCTTTCGCCTATGCTCTAGTTCGAGAACGATACCCTCGGCGGCATTAGTGCCGCGCAGTTTATCAAGCCGACCAAGAAGAACACCCTCCTGCTCTTCCTCAAGGCCGAAGACGGGAGCAACGAGACTGCGATCGCGGGCAGCCTTTCGCGCCAGAATATGTGAGAATGAGTGAAGAGTAATTATGCTAGTCGCCAGATATGTGAGCATAGACAATGGCGACGGCGAGTAGGGGTTCTGCTGAGGAAGCCCCGGGACGTCTTGGTGATATGTCACCACTAGCGATGTATCAGCCTTCGCTGTCGGGGAAGCGGGTGTGATAAAAGAGCCAAGGAAAGATGGCAAATGGAATCCGGCATCTAGTCGCCGCGAGCTTAATAGAGGGTTGATAGCATCAATGATGATGAGACGTCCTATTAGGATACATGAGCATAGGCACGAATCGGATAGAAGGGCAATTAGTCTCACGTTTCGGTCCAGGTAATGTAGAGGGCTGATAGGCTGCAGCTACTTCTTTGAGAATATCAGCCGGGCTCTTCCTGCGGGCAGACACGAAAGCATCAACTCCTTCGGGTTGCTTCAGTGTCTCGAATCCAATGAGAGTGACATGAACTTTGGAGAGCTGCACAGCCAGTCAGTATGGTCATATTCGCATTGCATGGCCATAAACAGCCATAATGGTAATCATCCGATCCAGAGAAATACAAAAGCTTACCTTTGCGCGTCGGATGTATTCTTTGATAAGAGGTGTGGCGGGCTGCTCCAACGAGTCCTGCAGGAGCGTGAGTGGGGACGCAGTGTCCCGCAGACCCAACAATTTCGAGATCAAGAGCAGATTATGCGTCCTCCGATGAGACAGATTAACAGGAGCCATGGCGCTATGGTCCGGTGTGCGTGTGGCAGCGAGATAGCTGAAGTGGGGTTGAGGGGCGCCGCTGCAAAAATTTCGCGGTCGAATTTACAGTTGAGGCTCGACGGCTCGGGCCGTGATGCTGCATTGCTCCGGGCTCTGGCAATATTCCACCATCGGCTCGTCATTTTTGTTAAAAGGCGCATCATCATTCGAGGAACGTTTAGGGCATTATTCGATTGTCTGTTGTTTTGGATACCCTCGGTAAATCTGAGATCAACCGCTGCCCAGGTAAAGCTGACCAAAACCTCGCTTCCTGAGTCACGATTTGAAAGGTAATCCACTCTTGCATGTCCTCTTTCAACACGCTCGGGAGGAAACTGTTGTTTTTTGGCAATGACTGGTGTCTGGGGTCGTACATTGTCGCCATTGAGATGGATAATACTGTGGTATCTGAAACTTGCAGGGATTGATGGTCACGAAAGACCCTGGAGAGCAATATGACGAAAAGGGGCTTCTCAAATGCAGGGCATAGTGTTAAGCTAATTACTCAAAGCATGAATGAGTATTGCGTACCCTATCATGGCTTTTATTATCCCCTTAGCGGTTCCGAGTCAAAAGAGGACAAAGTGATGTGAGCATTCTCGTTACATTGTCCCATAACGAAGGACAAATAAAGACTGCCATCACACCTTCTTTATCTGTGAGGCTCTCAATATTATCTAAATGGATCTAGTCTTCCAGTGCTCTTTCTTGTCACAAATATTTCGCAAGCTCTTTAGGGACGCTTACTCCAGTAACCAGATACAAACCCTCAATGCAGTTTACCAATACTACCAGAACAATTCAAAATGGCCACTCATTACTACAACTTCTAATTTCTGTGCAAAGATGCCAATTTGTGCGATCTTGGGCTGCTGCAGAAGACCTTGAGCCTCGTTAAAAGCCACCAAGGTACTACTATTGTGGATTCGCCCAGCTGTGGTGGAGACCGGCACTGTTTGGCGATTCCGCTTGAAATTACATGCCCTATTTCAGGGCATTTCGCTGGAGGCATTGCGAACAACCTGTTAAGGATGACAGAAGAAAAGATGGAACAATGGACTCGGGGACTATCGTCAGACCGGAAATCTTCCGTTTTGCCGCTGGAGTCTCTTTCACTCCGTCAAGTGAGAAGATTTTCCATTCGAGATACTTGATGGCCGAGGCATCAGTACCAATAAACTTGGAAGGGCAATACCTACTATTTTTGTCTCTTTATCTCGTTTTCCTTTGGCTCTCTTGTTCAAAAGGGCTTTTCTTAACATCTATCGTTGACTTGTGTCTCTTCCAATGTTTGTAAGGATTTTTGGTGTTCTATTTACATTAGAGCTTATTTGAATATCTTAGACGCCAAAATGCGTCGCGGTTTATAGATTGAGGATTTTACGAAGTTTCAATATAGATCTACATATATTTTGCAACACTCCAGGCCCATGTATTCATGTCGAGCTAGATAGCCCAGGAAAATGATTCGGCAATTTGATTGTAATTCAGTACATACCAAATGAGGAGAACAGGGCGGACCTTGGAAGGTAGAGTCATTCCAAGTCTTAACAAAAATAAGTAGATCAGACAGGCAGCCCAAGCGCGACATCGGGTGATATCAAACTGCGCAAAAGGGGTTCCCCGCCCGCCGGAATAAACTTCTCTTCCAGCCAGCAGCGCTGGCCGGTTCCCCGTTGCGACAACTTTAATACCCCCCCACGTCAATTTCTTTTGATAATGCGCTTTTGCATTTCTTTATAAATTCCCCGAAATCATTTATTCAAGGAACAAGTGAACGGACTGCCCATCTCTTCTCACACCAACACATCCTACCACCCGCGCGGACGAGCTTTCGCCTTGGGTGACCACAATGGCGGAACCTCCAGCCAAGCGCGCTCGGCGTGTTGACAGCAGCGCGATGTGGGAAATGAATGACTCAAACTCTCGCTCTACGGAGCCAGAGTCAGATCTTGACCACAGACGCCCACCACCTCCAAGAGACGACCGACGCGACGGCCCCCGCGACGACCGCCGATTTCGCTCGCGCTCCCGCGACCGAAAAGACACAAAGCGTGAACGGAGCTGGTCTAGAGATCGTCGTGATAATGGGAGGTATCGAGATGGCCGTGGGGCCAGGGACCGGAAAAGGAGTACGAGCAGAGACCGTGGCAATGATAGGCGAGGTAAGCTACACGCACCGGCAAACCCTAGTCGAACAAGAGCACCGCTGACCAGCGTTATATCTATAGGATACCCGTCTAAAGGCGACAAACTTCGCGACCGCTCACGTTCGCGATCTCCTGCACGAAATGGCCCCAGGACTGCCCGATCTCGATCACCACCTCGGCGAGGAGGATACAAGGGTGATCGGCGTCCTGAGCGCAGAGACCTTCGGGCCAGAGATGACGGGCGAGGCACCAATGGCGCATCGGGTTCTGGTCATTTGAACCAAGAGATGGACGTGGACTTCAAAGAAGACGCGAACGAAGACGAAATGGACGAGATGATGCGGAGGAGCATGGGATTCAGCCGATTCCGAACGACCAAAAACACCAAAGTCCCTGGAAATGAGATCTACGGCGTGCGGAAAGAGAAGAAGAGCGAGTACCGCCAGTACATGAACCGTACCGGTGGTTTCAACAGACCACTCAGCCCGTCGCGGTCCTAACTCGAACTCAAGGTTTCATTGAGTTACCTAGCAACCCATGTCTGTTCTTTGGGCAAACTTGTCTCTTTACATCTGCTTTTATTCCCAGCACAACTTGCATTCGTGGAGCATGGTATCCCCGGTTTTTTGATCCCCGGTTTTTTGAAGATCAAAAATTATGGCAAAGGCTTGTTATTTTATTGCCAACTGTTAACTGTTTGCCGGAAGTCTGAGCAATTTAGATATATTCAACTTGATTTCCGGGTCACCTTTAATAAGCTGTAGAAATGTTGCAGTTGATGTAAACCGTAGCACATGACTGGGCATACCCCAACGGGCTGTGACGTAGCCTGCTTTCGACCAACACCGGTTCTCACATTTGCTCTTCTCAACAGTCCCCAACGTGGCTTCGTTACGATCAATAGCTACCAAGATCACGCCGATAAGAAAGATGTCGGCCGCAGGAGATCGCCGTGAGATCGTTGTCATTGGTACGCGCAGACTATTTGCGATTTCGATGCCCCCCGCCCACTTTAGATACATACTAACCAAAGCTCTTATAGGCGGCGGCATCATTGGATGCTGCTCAGCATACTATCTGACGAGACACCCCTCCTTTGACCCATCGCGTCATAAGGTCACTCTTCTCGAAGCCTCCGATATTGCAGGCGGGGCATCAGGAAAGGCGGGCGGACTTCTCGCGCAGTGGGCTTATCCGAGCAACATCGTGGATCTCAGCTTTGCGCTACACGCGGAACTTGCAAAGGAACATGATGGAAGGAGCCGATGGGGCTACCGAGAGACGAACTGCGGCCAGGTCGTCGTCAAAGGTCGCGCCATGACCGAGAAGACCGAAAAGAAAGAGGGCGGGGAATCGCTGCAGAAGCGCAGCACAGCTGCAATTTCGAAGCTGAAGTCTGCTAAGATTCCTCAGGACCTGGACTGGATTGAGCCAAATCTTTTGCGAGCTTACGAGAGCATGAGCGGGCCTGGTGAAACTGCCCAAGTACACCCTTATCTCTTTACTACGTCGATGGCCAAGTTAGCTCAAGAGAAGGGTGCCGAGATCATTCTTGGACAGGTTACAAATATCTCTCGCCCTGATGGCGAGGTTGAGTCGGTGACCTATACCGACAAAGCTTCGGGCGAATCGCACACAATTCCGGCCACTGATGTGATCGTTGCTGCTGGTCCTTGGACCCAAGCCGTCCTCCCCGAAGCTCCCATTTCAGGTATGCGAGCACACAGTGTCGTCATTAGGCCGACAAGGCCAGTTAGCGCCTATGCCCTGTTCACGAATATCGAAATCCCGGCCAACTTCAACCCTGCGAAGAAGTCGCGGCCTACTGTGGCAGCGCCGGAAATCTATGCTCGGCCAGATGACACTGTTTATGCATGCGGTGATGGGGATAAGGAGGTTCCGCTGCCGAAAACATCTGCGGATATTGAAATTGATCCTGAGCGCATCCAGGATATCATTGACCAGGTGGGCAGTGTCTCGGATGCACTGCGTGATGGCGAGATCACCGCCCGGCAAGCTTGCTACCTTCCCAACTGCACTGGCTCTGGAGGTCCCCTCATCGGCCTCACTCACGATAAGGGACTTTACCTCGCTTCCGGTCACACCTGCTGGGGCATTCAAAACGGTCCTGGAACAGGTAAGGTGATGAGCGAGTTTGTGTTCGATGGTCAGGCCAAGAGTGCGAAGATCGGCTCACTAGACCCACGCAGCCAGCTGTAAATTTAGATCAAATATACAAGACAACCTAAACAGCCGTTGAAGGGTAATGAGCAAAGTTGCAGATTGTATAGTTTGTGTTAGTTCCAAATTAACGCCACACGGCGGAATCTCAAGCGGGGAGCTCGGGCCACGTAATTGCGGAGTGAACAGCAAGCTCCGCCCTGCAATTTAACACCTTCCAATGTCGACAATTGAGTGATGCCAGCATGATGCATCATCTCAGGATCTCCGTTCTACTCACATCGCTACTATACGCGATTGGGACCATTGCAAGCCAAGATCCCAACGATGTATCCATCTTAATCAAAGAGGCCGCGCGCGCCAACAACGAGTCGCTGCTATGGGGTCCCTACAAGCCCAACCTCTACTTCGGTGTTCGCCCTCGTATTGCCAACAGCTTGGCTGCTGGTTTGATGTGGGGCAAGGTCGATGACTATGCGACTGCGCAGCAGAGTATGCTCCAATACTCTTGGTTTTGGAGTACGATGGTTGCTGATTTTGGGACAAGATTTTAGGCACACCTGCGAGCAGAATGAAGGTATGGCTGGATATGGCTGGGACGAATACGATGTCCGGAAGGGTGGACGTCAGACCATTCACGATGCCGGGAACACACTCGACCTCACGATTGACTTCATCAAGGTGCCGGGCGGTCAGCATGGTGGCAGCTGGGGATTCCGTGTGAAGGGTACCCCTCGTGAAGACGGTGCGCCTGACCAGCCGATCTCGATGGTCTTCTATACAACTCTTGAGGGATTGGGCCAGCTCGGCGTTGACCCTAACACCGTGTCCGAGGACTCCCCTCTTGAGGGAGATGTCAGATTCACAGGCTACACTTCCGAGCTTGGAGATTTCTCCATTGAAGTCACTGACGGTCCGGACAGCAACGAGTACTACAAGCACGACCATCACAGCTACGATGACAAACCATTGGGTCACGGTATCGTGTCTAGTGGCATGATGCCACAGGAGCACCTTTGGCAGGCAAAGGGCATCCTGTTCTCCCAGCTGAAGGTTGAAGTTGAGGAAGTCATCAAGGAGATTGGTACTGAGAACCCGCCTCCCCCGGCACAGCTGTTCACCATTAAGCATGCACCCGGTGGGGGTAATGTTCACCTTGTCCAGAAGGTCTTCACCGGTGCCTTTGAGTTTGATGTCCTGTTCTCCTCTGGCTCCGCGCCCGAGCCGGTGACCTCGAAGACATTGACCAAGCAGCTGGAGGCTTCGACACTGTCTTTCTCCGAGCGTTTCAACCAGGTTCTGGCACCCCAGGCACCTTTTGAATCCGCAAAGTACTTGAAGTTTTCTAAGGCTATGCTTTCCAACCTTATCGGTGGCATTGGTTTCTTCCATGGTGACGATGTTGTTGACCGCTCCGCTCATCCCGCATATGAGGAGGAAAATGAAGGTTTCTGGGAAGAGACGGCAGAGGCCCGCGCCGCGGCAAAGCCAGTCATTGGATCTCCCAAAGATCTGTTTACTTGTGTGCCATCACGCCCATTCTTCCCTAGGGGTTTCCTCTGGGATGAGGGTTTCCATTTGATGCCCGTCATGGAGTATGATTCGGACCTTGCGTATGTTTCCAACCAAATTGCCCCTAGGTTTTTCACATACTAACTTTATATAGACTTGAGATCATCAAGAGCTGGTTTCACCTGATGGACGAAGATGGCTGGATTGCCCGCGAGCAAATCCTTGGAATGGAGGCTCGCAGCAAGGTGCCTCCCGAGTTCACTGTTCAGTACCCTCACTACGCCAACCCGCCTACTCTGTTCATGGCACTGGAAGCCTTCATGGACAAGGCAAAGAGCAACAAGAGCACTCAATTTGAGTCCCTCGACAGCCACGACGTGGCTGAAAGCCTTCGTTCTGCAACCGTCCGCAACCCTGAGCTCTCCGAGGCATACCTCCGTTCGTTCTATCCGCTCATGAAGAGACACTACTTCTGGTACCGCAATACCCAGCGCGGTGATATCAAGTCCTACGACCGCGAGGCGTTCTCTACCAAGGAAGGCTATCGCTGGCGTGGACGCTCCGTCAAGCATATTTTGACCTCAGGTATCGACGACTACCCCCGAGCCCAGCCGCCGCACCCTGGTGAGCTGCACGTCGATCTTATTAGCTGGATGGGTATGATGACCCGCACTATGCGCCGTATTGCGCAGTACCTGGGAGAGGAAGAGGATATGGAGGAGTTCGCATACTACGAAACCGCCATTACTCGCAACATCGATGATCTCCACTGGAGCGAGAAGGAGCAAACCTTCTGCGATGCTACCATCGATGAGTTCGAGGAGAGCGTGCACGTTTGCCACAAGGGCTATATCTCCCTCTTTCCCTTCCTGACCGGCATGCTTGGGCCCGACAGCCCTCGCCTCAAACCTGTTTTGGATTTGATCAATGATCCCGAGGAGCTGTGGTCTGACTACGGCATCCGTAGTCTGAGCAAGAAGGACGAGTTCTACGGTACCGATGAGAACTACTGGCGAAGCCCCGTTTGGATGAACATCAACTACTTGGTGTTGACAAACCTTTATGTGAGTTTTTCCAGATTTATTTCATTTTTCAAGCTAATTTTCTTTACTTTCTAAAGCACATCGCCACCGTTCCCGGTTCTCACCAAGAGCAGGCCCGAGAAATGTATTCCAAGCTTCGTAAGAACTTGGTCGAGAATGTGTACAGGGAATGGAAGGATACTGGTTTCGCTTGGGAGCAGTACAACCCTGATACTGGCAAGGGACAGCGCACGCAGCACTTTACCGGCTGGACCAGTATGGTGGTGAACATGATGTCGATGCCCGATCTGACTGAGAGTGCAAGTGCCAGTCATGATGAGCTGTAAACTGGGTTGGTCGGAGTGTAAACTATATGGTTGGATAGATTTGAGAAACGGTATTTGTGTGTATCTGTGTGCAAATTATTCACGGATTGAAGGAGTATGCTTTGTGTGTAGGTTCGTATGGACTTCATTATAGACTGTCGGGGGTCATCGTGGGTTAGGACCTCGCCGGCGCTCACGGCAGGTGCAGTTGTAGATTAGTGCCGGCGATGGTTATCGTCCCGGTCCGCACGACGGTCAGCATCTCGCCTGGCTTCACGCGATCGAGATTCGGGTCGTCTGGTCTCGTTATCGTCTCGGTCTCTACGGCGTTCATAATCCCGCCGGCGTTCACGCGAAGAGTGCCTAGGGCGGACTTCACGATGACGACTGCCGTCGCGGTGGCTCCGCTCATGGCGCCTGCGATCCCCGTCGTACTTCCGCGTATCAATTTGGTTCGTCCCATTTCGCCCGTTGCGCCCTTCATCCAAGTCCTGCGGGGTATGCGCCGGCCGTTCATCTCGGTCTCGTGAGCCGTGGCGGTGTCGCCGGTGGTGGCGGTCGATGTCCCTTTCCCGATCACGGTTTCGGCGATGCCTTCGCTCTCTGTCTCGGCCGAGGGCGTCATGGTGAGCTTCTCTCACGCGACGAGGGCTGAGACTACGATCACGTCCGTGCCGCCGGCTTGAGCGCCCATCCCTCTCCGTATCCTTAACATCGGGCATATCGCCATCTGGGTTCTCTGTGTTCTTGCCTCCCAAAGGAATCAGGTTGGCATTTGTTTCGGCCTTCGCAGGGAGAGGCAGGCCTAGCGCGATTGCCATAGCTTCTTCTTCGGCATCCTTAACTCGCTGGAGCTCTTCACGTTGCCTGCGAGCTTGTGCTTCTTCATCGCCTTCATCGCCTTTGGCGTACCACGAAAGGTCTTTTCCTTGCTGCCATCGTCCGACCGGGGCCATCAGCGAGTGGCCCAGATAATTCTCGCGATGCGACGAGTCCTTGACGTCAGACCATTTGAATTCGGTCCGGCCGCCGCTGAGAGACATTGTTAGTTAAGCTATATCCAATTCATAGCAAGGGAAAAAAAAGACTCACCGGCTGCCTTCTTTGCGTACACCAGCAACAAGATCCATAGTGTTGAAGTGAGAAACAGAAGGATAAAAGCCGGCGAGATAGCGATGCCCAAGGCGGTGAGGAGCATTTCATCATGGCTCCACATCCCCGCTGTCACCGATTATGTCTCTTGTCTCGGTCTGATTATGTCCTGCTCAGCTGCTTTTTCATTCCGATTCTCTACTACCCATTCCCCGGCAATGAGAGTAATAATTCCATTTCCCACTTGCTCCTACACCCCCTACCACCCATACGCGAACTCACACTCAACTCCGTGCCGGACCAGTGACAAGCTACCTTAGCTTGAGGATGGCGTCCCAAAGCGATGGGGACGATATGTGGGTCTTCGATGCTCCGGCTGATGACTATGTCACTTCCCGGCCCCAGATACAAGCTTTGAATGTGGAAACGCCTGAAGAAAGAGTAAGTTCGCGCCTTTCCGATATCTCACGCGAGCATTTGAATTGACTTTGACAGTTTCCTAAGTATGCGACGCGCGAACCAAAAGAAAAAGTCGAACAAAACTGATAAGTTTTATAGGTCTGAAGACCACAGACCTCCCGAGGCCGCTACATGGAGGTGCAATCTGGTGAGAGGCATTGAGGCTCTGATGAGATGTACTCTAAGCTGACCAGTCTCTAGACTGCATTGTCTCAAAGACGAAACCTTCTCTTTGTGGCATCTGAAAGCAGGATTCATGTCTGGGTGCCATCCGGGCCATTCCAAAAGCTGGGTTCCCAACCAGAAATGATTATCAACCCTGCTATGAAGAAGCCAGACGCAGAAGGATATATTGACCGTAACAACCCACACACTATTAATGCAATACTTGTGGATGACCTGGGACGTGACGAGGTTCTCCTTTTGGTCACCGACTCAGGCAACATATGTGGCTACCGTGTGGAGGCGATTTACTCATGCCTGGCCCGTTGCAAGGAAGAAAGGATCAAACGGCCCTTTGATGGTGCTCATGTGAGCCCCTTTTTCACAGAGGAAGTAGGCATGAGTGCATGGGGTCTAGCAACTCATAAGTTTGCTCGCTTGATTGCTGTCAGCTCAAACACCGGTCAAATCACAGTGTATGCATTCGCCCTGGTAAATTCGACCCAGGATGAAGATGGCATGCTTCAAGAATACAGCTTGACATCAGATCAAACCTGGGTTTCCATCAACAACCGAAAGCAATTGCGAGAGCTTCAGAAGCTCATGCCCTACAAATACCGATCCCGCAACCTACGACTGACCTATCGAGGTCATTTTGACAACATCCCATGTGTCTCTTTTGCCAATTTCGATCTTGATGCCAATGGAATCTGGATGGTCAGCACCGACATCAGTAATAGAGTCATTGTATGGCGCGTGTGGGACGACCTGTGGCCCTGTCGAGTGTACTTTCCTGGTAACCCCTCGAACAATCCGCCACAAAGAGGCTGGTCTGTGCTACCTCTTGACCCACGCACATTCAAGCATTGCCAATCTCGACAAGAGGCATGTGGAACTGATCCCAAAATTCAAATAGTTGGACCACGGACATTATTAGATGTTTCTCTTGCTATTCACGAAGTCAAGGACGCGTCCCAGGTTGTTCATGGGAGGGAATTTCAATACCGATCGACTGAAAATATCATCAATCACTGTCTCCCGGATGATATATTCTCCTCTGATTGCTGCATAGATGGGGACCACTCTTCCTCGCCCGCAGGCTTGGGACAAGCTTTTCGGCCAGTCTCCGAACAAGGCCAAGCGGATGGATCTGGAGAGTCCCTCTCGCCTGCTTCATCAATTGGATCGGGGTTCGGAGGATTTGGACCACCCTCAACTCCAAGGACACAACTGAAGCCACGAATAAAGCCTCTTATGACAGGCCTCTTCGAAGAAGACAACCCACATTCCCGTGTGGAGCCATGCGTGGTTTACGAGCCACCCCTGGTGGATCTGATGGACAATAACGGCAGCTTTCCCCGAATTCCTGTCCACCGTAAGCAACTCTTTGAGTCTCATTTGGAAAGACACTCGAGTGCCATTTCTGTAGAATGCAAACTGACTTCCAAGGATTCAGCTCCCTCCTCCGCCTCCTCCGGCTTCTATCCTATCATCCATTTTTCCGAGACCACCATCGCCCTTGCTCCTTACCCGATGCACTCGGAATATCACCTCATATGCAAATTACCTCTCCTTCAGAATTTCCAGGGCTGGGACATCAGTCGCCATTGTGATCGTTTCAACATGGTCAAGTACATTCCTGAACTTGGACTTGTGGTCGCTGCCTCTCAGAAAGGTCGTGTAGCCATCGTCTCGCTCACCTGGCAAGAAGAAGTTGGTTTCGGATTCCGACTTGACTGGATCGTGCCATTCCACACTCAAGAGCAGAAAGACGAACGTCCCCAGAGCCCTCTTCTCGGAATTGCTGTCAGTCCCATGCCGGGCTTCGAGATTCCGCAGGATGTCCCTTGTATCCCCCAGGGTGTTGACCCCAACGACTGGCTCAAGTTTAACTACCACATTCTCAACCCAGAAGAAACCGACGAATCATCCTCTTCCACTTCATCGAGGCCTCCTAGCCCATCTCAAAAGAAGACCACTAACTCTGCACCCGCCTCAAGTGCAGATTTCATCACAACCGCACATTTTGCAAGCTTTGCCGAGTACACTGCGTCTGAGGGGCGTCGAGCACATGAACCCAACAATCGTCATATCCCAGACGCAGAGCTCGAGAAGCACAATACGCTTCCGGAAATCCACGCTGAGGCGTTCCGTGTCTATCGGCCCCACGAAACTTGGCACGGCTACCACCCATCTCGCCGTTATCGTTTGTTTTTAATGTATTCTGATCACACGGTCATGAGCTACGAGTTCTGGCATGACTGGGACATCAAAGCGCCATCCGACGAGTAAAACTCTCGGGCTGGAAAGCCAGATGTATACATGCGGGCATGCTGGCATGCAATACGGGAGTTTTGGGAGTTTGCCCCGTTTTTGAACGGGGTTTTCTGTATTAATATGGCATTTGCATTTGCATTTTCAGAATTCTTGTGTTTGATTAGAAATTTAGCGTTGAAATTTGAATTGAGGATTTACTCAACGCTCTTCTTCTACATATGAGAATGTAGCTGCTTGATCAGCACTGCTGGATCTTCAAATGATTTACGGTAAAGTTGATATATTTCTTTATAGCAAACCTCGGGAGCTCCATATGGATCTATGTGCAGAGCTGCAGCCTTGAAACCGATTCAAAAGTCTACCTAGGTATATACATGGCACTTCAGCAATTGAGGTTTCAAAGAGTGCACCATGAAGTTGATCCAGCGTCTGTCTACATATTGTAGTGGAGGAACTGCTGACTGCATATAGTGGCGGTCTATCGAATGATTCAGCATCTAGTGATGTATAACTTCTGCGCGCAGGAAAAGCAATACAGACACCCTTCAATTTTAACCCAACCCTCGGTGCTCTCCTCCCCATAGTCCCACTACTCCTAGTGCCGACCTGTTCGCAGACAGAGAGGCAGAGCCGGGTCTCCCTGCGGGTTCCCCTCTTCAACATGTAGCATATCGCGGACTATACCTCTCGTGGCTCACTAAAGCCCAATGGAGTCATGCAGGGCCGGCCCAATCAATCAACCTCTCCATCTTGTCCCTTGTCCTTCTCCTGCACTTCTTGATTTACTGCCCTCGTCCATTTATAATGTTCCACAACCTTATCATATGCCTTTGGCCAGCTCCTTATCCTATCTAAATCGAGTCCCGACCAATTGCGATGCCTGCCCGCATATAGAGTCGCACTAGAGCACTGTCATGAATACATCAGCCCTTTCTTTGAATGTGAGAACGACAAAAAAACTGACCTTGGATCTTCCTTCAGCAGTCCAGAGAAATATCACGTCTCTGCTTTATTGGCGAGTCCGGCTCCAGATGGTGCGTGTTAGATTGCTTGTCCCGAGGCAGGAGCTAGCGCAGAGTATTATTCTTCAACATCGCAGGATTGAAAATTACCAGAGACTCTGCGGATAGAGATTTGTGGTCGCATGACTCAGAATCTTCAGATCAAAGTTAGTCTATTTGATACGGGCTCTGGGTCATCTCTCAAAGGCCATCCTTCCTTGGAAAGTCTCTTTCAGTTAATTAGGAGAGCCAGATTCGACTTGAGGCTTGGAGTTGACCAAGGCTGCGACCCATATGGGGACAGATGAGGGCTCACACAGGCGGAAAGGGGGAAGCGGATCAATCGTGTCAAATAGGTAACGTCTACCAAGCGAATTCTACTGTAACTATACAGGATCAGAAAACAAATAATCATGAATCGAGTTCAGCGTTGCATAAGTCTAGTAATGGTGAAAAGAAAGACCGCTCAGGATATAGAGGAACAAAGCCAAAACAACAACCAACGCAGAAAAAGCAAATGCAAATGTCAACCTCATAGGGAATCATTTCTCATAAACATCAGAGTATAAAGACCAGCAGGCTTTTGATGCAATACCCGTCTAAAAATCATCATCCAACTCATCGCTATCCCATTCATCTTCCATATCATTTTGCGCCATGTATAAGAACCGTTGTAGTGCAGCGTGTCGGTCTCGCGCGGCATCCGGTGCCTCGTCTTGACCGAGCTCAGGTCGCCGTGCAGGGCGGTTTCGGTTGCGGACTTCCGCCATGGCCCGTGCTTGGGCCTGGCGTTCTGCCGCTGCTGCTCGAGCAGCGGCGTCGCGGCCTGGATTGTTTGCACCGCCGCCTCGTGGTGCACCGGGGGCGCGGGGTGGGACTGGTGCAGGTGGAGGAGGGCGGTTGAATGGGAGGTCCTCTTCGTCGTCGCTGAATTGAAGATCCCACTCGATATTGCCGTCGATGTTGTCATCGCTATCACCATTGCTTTCTGCATCTGGGATTTCTTCGTCATCAAAAACCAGTAAGGCTTCTGGGATTCTGTGCAAAGCCTCTGCGCCTTCAGGCTCGAGACCATCTCCGCCTTCCATATCCCAGAGGCGATTGTAGCATCTGCTGTCGCGATTGTTGAAATGATGGTATGGATTGTCTGCGGAAAGCCAAGCGGAGCAGAGGTAGCAGAAGTGGGTTTCGCATTTGGTGCAGCGCATGTGGTTGCAGCCCATACGCTTCTGACAGCGGACATTGCATGTCGGGCAGGGAGAGGTATACTGTTGCAAATATGCTTCGGTTGCTTTCTCTTCTGCTGTCTGCTCAGCTTGGCGTCGGGGAGAGCAGTAAACAAGCTCGCCATGCCAGCCTTTCTTGCAGACGCAGCAGAATGCATAGTTGCAATCTTCACAGATGGCTACACGCTCAGCCATGGGGGGCAGTTGGCCATCTTCACCCAGAGGGTCAAATGTGATGTCCTCTTCATCGTCAGATGCATCGGCATCATCGCCCATCCCCATTGGGTCTGTTGGTTTCGGATGACGTTTCGATCGGGCTGCACCTTGACACCATTCTCGAGGACAGTAAACTGTGGTTTTGTCGGACTCGATCTTCTTCTTGCGTTTGAGAAAGACATATCTCTGGACTGTCTCTGGTTCCAAGGGAATCTGCAGAAGCTCGCTAGGTCCCAGGGTCCTGTCACGTTTCTTGCGACGCGGCGTATCGGCATTCACTCCAGGAGCACGCTTTGGGCTCTGGTCATTTTCGCAGTCCGGGGCAAGACACTTGACACTCATGACGTCGCCCTCGGCGATACAAGTATTGTAGAAGTCTTGCAGGCAGGGGACACAGAAAACATGGGAGCAGCGAAGCAGACGGTAACAGTTGATGCCCTTTTTGGGTTCCAGACACACACCGCATTCAAAAGTCTCATGTTCGAACTTCTCCCGTTCTGCCTTGCTGTTGAAGTCCAGTAGGGCAACCTTCAGATCTCTTGATAGACATAGCTCTCCATCGGAATTGTCCTGGATACCAAAGGCAGTTTCGGCGAGTTGCTGAAGATGGTCGATATATGTGTACACGACCATATCCTTCCCGCATTCCTCCCACAGTCGTCGACAGTCATCGGAAAGTTTTACGATAACGGGAGCTGGCAGCCACGGCGGAGTGGTGCTCAAATGAACGACTGGTGGCATCTCGGACGGGTAACCGTCTGGAAGTTCAATCTCCAGACTGAGCGGGGGTAGGTGCGATACTATATGGACATCTCTGGCGGGAGGTGGACCGAGATCGGCTTTGGATCCATCCAAGGAAGTGGGGGGCGTCAAGGCAACGGCAGCGGGGAGTCCAACATCAAGGGTTTGTTGGAAGTCTATATGTGTAGGCGACGGAAGAGCAACCGGAAGGTCTAGCGCGGCTTTGAATGGGGTGTCGGGCTCGAGTCTGATCTCCGGGTAAATGGCGGCGATGGAGGACAGTTCGACGGAGCGGTCGTCTTCGGACTCGAGGTCGGCCATTTCGAAGGATGGCGTTTGCGATGGCAGGTGCGATTGCTGGGCTTCCTTACTGTTCGCGATATATCGGTCTCCGCAAGTCTTAGCACGCAGCCACGGCCATCGCAAAAGGGTCGCGCACAAGGTATAAGGGGGGAGTGTATCGGGTCGGGCACAAATGTGTGCAGTAAAAGATCAGCGCGATACCCTGGTTTCCTGGAAGCCAGGGATCACGGTACTGGTTCGTGGACTATTCGTGGTCCGGCGAAGCGAAACCACTGACTTGGAGAGGGGTCTATCAAATGATGTAACAAGAGGGGAGTATATGAAGACAGGGACTGCGTCATGGTTTTCAAAGTGAGACTGTAGTGATCAAAGGGGCATAAGAGCGCAGAGAATAAAAAAGAAAAGGGGGAGAAGGGTCGAAAGGGTAGAAAAGAAAGTGGGAGACACTTTTGGTGCCTGATGAATTTTTTGTGTCATCGAGTTTCGCCTTCCCCTCCACAGCTTCCTCCTATCTCTTATCGCGGATTCCGCCTTCCTTCCGTCCTTTCTGTTTACACTTGTCACGTCTCTGCTTCAAACACCATGGGCGACACTCCGTTGGCCTCGTTGTCCCTGACACACGTTCATTATGTGAGTCTTTCTTTCTATTTTTGTTGTTTCTGTTTTTTTTTTTGGAGTCCAGCCCAAACTAACTTGCTGCCCAGAATCCCGAGGATCCCCTGTCCTTGGTGTCGGCGTGGCTGGCCCTGTTGCCCCAGGCACTATGTGTGTCTTATGCAACGCTAGTGTGGGCTTCGAGGGAGATGGAGGTTGTCTTGACGTTTGCAGGCCAGCTGGCTTGTGAGGCGTTGAATTTTGTACTCAAGCGCATCATCAAGGAAGAGCGACCGAGAGGTGAGTTTTGACCACGTCGAAGCGTTCCATGATGGACATATGTGTTCTAACCGGGGCCCTTATGCAGAGATGTTTGGCAAAGGCTACGGCATGCCGTCCTCGCACGCCCAGTTTATGACCTTCTTCGCTGTTTACCTTACCCTGTTCCTGGCGTTTCGACACACCCCGGCCTATGCTGGACCCTATCCGTACTGCGGGTTCCTGCTCCGCATGGCCGTTACAGTGGGACTCTGGGCTGCTGCAGTCGGTGTCGCTGCCAGTCGAATTTACTTGAATTACCACACTCCCAAACAGGTGCTAGCAGGTTGTGGGGCCGGTTTCGTGTTCGCCTGCGTTTGGTTTGTATTCACCAGCGTGTTGCGAAACTCGGGCTGGATCGAATGGGCTGTAGATCTTCGGGTGTCACGTTTGCTGCGAGTCCGTGATTTGGTTGTCAGTGAGGATCTGGCCGAGGCCGGCTGGCAACGATGGGAAGCACAGAGGTTGAACCAGCGCCTCGGTGAAGCGCGCAAGTCGGAGTGAAGGGTCTCAAAACAGCTACCAAATGTACAGAATGTAAAACAGACAATCATATAACGGCGTTCTTCAGCCATTTTCGGAGTTCTATAACCTCGGAAGATTACCTTACTTTACATTCAATGTCCCGTAGTCAGCGATGCATGCCTCACGTGACCATTATCACAATATCACCGCAACTCCGCAATGCTGCGTCGACTCGACGAAACTCGGCGACGGTGGCGGCTGTGACATGATCCTGTCGCCAGAGGTCAATACTAGTCTCAGTTCTCCCTCGCTTTCAATTGTTTCACCTGGCCATCCCCTGATGTCGCCAATCTAAACCTCCGGCGATAACCCCTCTTCCCATTCACACTCCTGTGTTTTTGTACGAACAACGACCTCGCGAAAGGCCAACGGCATGGAAACTCCCCCTGCAGCTTCCGATGCTGCCACTCCGGAGCAGCATATTGTCAAGGCCGACGAAGTTGACCAGACCGGAACCGATATCTCCCCCGTTCCTGACGAGCAATTGATGGAGGAGGTTGCGGAGGGTCTACGCCAAGAGCAGGCCTCCTCCGCAGAATGCCCGACGCAGGATTCTGCCATTGAGAATCAGCCTGACAACGTGGCCAAACGACCTGAACTTCGCCGAGACGTATCAGCACCTCCTCCACCGTTACAACCCCCTCCTCCCGCCCCCGTTCAGCAGAATGCGGACCGACCTCCCGACTCGCTCAGCTTGGCGCAACTTAGGAGATTGGTACAGGAGATGCCGAAAGTCGAGCAGCCAGCGTACGCTTTTGAGTATGCGGATGCGCAGCCATTTTCGGAGGAGATTGAAGAGTGGTTCCAATATAATGAGTTCGATCGAGTGATGTTGATGGGAATGAAAGCGACCTTTGATCGCCAATGGGCCGCTTTTGCCGAACACAACGGCTTTATCCCGGACGATATTTCCTGGATTGATGCATCAGATGACCTGCGGCGGACCTTTATCAACGAGTCCTTGGACAAGGTGCGGCATGCTGAAGCCTCCGTTCGCGTCGAGGCATTGGAGAATATCTGCTACACGATTACCGGTGTATGGGGTCTTACGGCAGGACGTGCCACAGAGGATCACTTTGCCAGTTCCAGCCCCCGGACAGCGGCAGGAAGTCCACGCTCTAAGTCATTGCAGATCGCATGGATTGAACGAAATGTCTTTTTGCTTCAGCAATGCTCTGGAATACCTCTTATGGTCGAAAAGCTGTCCCATTTATTTGATAAAAGCCGCTCTACTTTAGGGCCTGACTCAGATGGAAGTGAATTCGAAAAGTTGAACCCGGGTGACATCGCAGCCCCAGAGCGTGAAGCCAATTTGGTCCTTACTGTGCTCTACTTTTCAATCGAGGTCGGTCGAAGACAAGAAGCTCAAAATCCCCAGTGCATTTTGATTCGTGATGCGCTGGCTGAGGCGGACCCTTGCTTGTTAGTTACTATCGTCGAAATAATTGCGCGGTTGAGATGGGACGAGTCTGCCAATATTCCCCTTACCAGAATCATTCTTCTGCTCTGGAAGGCACTCCTCCTTGTCTTTGGTGGTACTGCGGAATTGAAGAGAGCCAAGGAAGCTCTCGAGCCAACCCTTCCCCCTCAAGAGGATCCTGCAACCCGTCGCACGCCATTCTTGACTGCGTCTCCTTTGGACTATCACCTGTTCCGCCAGGAGATTACCTCAAAATACCCCGCCTACAACCCTCCTGTTCCTATTGTTCCCCTTGAACTCGAGAACAACTCGATTTTACCTCCTCTTCCACAACACCCTGCGAGGTCAAATTCATCGGGTGGCCTCTTTTCTGGAGTCGGTCCTCCTATCACTGGTCCAAATGGCTCTATTCTCCAGCAAGCTGTCCACATTGCGACTCCAGCTCCATCACCTCCGCCATCCCCCATCGGACCTGGAGGCAAAGCTGGCAAAAAGCAAAACTACCAGACCAACCAAAACTTCCCACTTATGTATCCTCCGTTGGACGATACTAGCAACCAGATTGGCGGGAAGGGTACTACCGAACGCCAGGATGTGCTGGTTGGGAAGCGATGGGAGGGCAGTGACGTTCCCGCATCGATCATTGAAGCCGGCAAGCTCTTCTCAACCCACGTCAAGATGACTCGCGCAATGCAACAACTCTGGGGTGAGCGCGAGAACTTCATGAAGTACGACCGAGGCTGGAACTTTGAACACCCTTACCGTATGCCTGGATCAATGGTTCCCGATGATGTGTCTCTTGAAATGGACCAGCTGGACTTGTCAAACACCACATCGTCCCCTCCGCCCAAGCCAGCACAGAAGGAAACAAATGATCCAGATGTCCAGAGACGACTTGATGCCGTTGAAAACTTCTACGTGGGTATTTTTCCAGCTCATCGGACGCAGCATTGTTAATACTATATGCAGGCCCATACTCTGTCTCACCTGCAATCCATCACCATCGTCTTCTTGAAGATTATCCTGACCAATGTCAGCGCTGTGGTCAATCAAGCGAACACCTCCGGTTCCCAAAATATGAGGTATGGTTCCCCTGGATCTTTCCAACCCGATCCCTGTTTCTCATATTCCTCTAGTAATGGCCACGGTGTGAATGGCTCCGCCGATTTCTTCCCCGATACGTCTATTGACGAACTTGATAATATCCGGTTGCGCGAGATCACTGGGAAGGCTGTCTCTGGAACCTTATTGCTCATGTTGAAGTGGTTTAAACGTTCCCGTAAGTACTGGCCCTTATCTACTCATTTCACACCCGTCTTGCTAACTTGCCAAAGATATCTTGAAATTCGAATATATGACGCAGCTCCTGCTTGACTCAAACTATCTGCCCCTCATCCTCAAGATGTTTGCTCATCAAGACGTCGACCAGGCGGTGGCACAGAAGAACGACCGTGAAGACTTGTCGTAAGCACTGTCGCAATCATTCCTTTGCCATTATGTAGTTTTTTAACACCAGATAGGTTCTTTTACTTCTGCGCTGAGAATTCAGATCCTCACTCTGGATCTGAAGACCCAGCCGATGGGGATACCGAGAGCGAAGACGAGGCTGTTCCGCCGCCCATCTCCAGGCAACGCCCCAATATCACCCGAGGTAACACCTCCATGCGACTCACGCCCGAAGAGTCCATGACCGACGGACTAGACGGTCCAACGCGTCCAGAGGTTGACGAACTTGGCTATCCCACCGCTCCTCTACCCAAGGAGCCAATCACAGTCTTCTCATTCCGGAATTTCTTCTCAGCGATCAACTACCTCCACATCATGCAGAAGATCACCCGCAACAAAGCACATCGCTGCCTTCTTCTCGTCCAATACAAGTCGAGCACGATTCTCCGCAAGGGCCTCAAGATCCCAGATCCCCACCTCCGCTTCTACACCCTGAAGCTATTCAAATCGCAGGTGCCCTACTGCGGGCGAAAATGGCGCCAGAGCAACATGCGCGTAATTACCGCTATTTACTTATACTGCCGACCGGAGCTGCGCGACGACTGGCTCGCTGGTTCCGATGTCGATGCCGAGGTGGAAGAGGCACTACCCCTGGAGCAAGCCCTTCGCGGATTGACACATTGGTGGCACCTACGCCAATACAAAGACGTAATGGGCGGACCGGAAGGCCCATCTATAATGGAAGAAGAGCGAGATTTCTTCGTCCGCGAACTAGAATCCATGGGATGGGGGTGGGCTGAGGAGATTGGCGAGGACTCCGACCAAGGACACAGCCACATGATGAATGGGACTGAGTGGGAAGGAGCCCAAATGCAAATGGAGGGCTGGTCATGCTGAACAGGTAGTTTAAGCCAAGAGAAATGAAATGAATATACCCTTTCCATTCAAATTCACCAAGAACCAGCACGGAAACTATAGATGGAGCGTATAGATCGATGGGGGTCACGGACCACTTACGGCGCGCCTATCGATAAGCATTTCACGTGACCGTCACTTTTTTTTTCATCAATCAACACCTGGGCAACGGTTCTCCAGCACGGAACATCACCTCCCAAATTTGCCCATCATGTCCGACGAAATTGTCTGGCAGGTTATCAACCAGCAGTTCTGCTCCTACAAACTCAAGTGAGACCCCTCATCCCAATTTCCAGCGCCCTATTGTCTCAACTCTGCATCTCGAAAACTTCGAGCCCGCACCGGATCTGCAACTCCAAGAAAAAACCGAACCCCCCCAAAGGCTAACTAAATTTTTTTTCCTCGTGCAGAACCACTAAGGGTCAAAATTTCTGTCGCAATGAATACAACGTCAGCGGTCTCTGCAACAGACAGTCCTGCCCGCTCGCCAACTCCCGGTATGCGACTGTTCGCTCAGACCCCGAGACGGGCGCAATGTACCTGTACATGAAGACCATCGAACGAGCCCACATGCCGAGCAAATGGTGGGAGCGGATACGTTTGCCGTCGAACTACGCCAAGGCGCTTGAGATGCTGGACGACAAGTTGATCTACTGGCCGAAATTCTTGATTCACAAGTGCAAGCAGCGCATGACGCGGCTGACGCAGGTGAACATTCGCATGAAGAACATTGCCAAGGAAGAGGATCGGCTGGGCGAGACTATTGTTCCTAAGCTGGCGCCAAAGATTCGTCGTCGTGAGGAGACTCGTGAGCGGAAGGCGGAGAGTGCGGCGAAGGTTGAGCGCGCTATTGAGCGTGAGCTTATTGAGCGTCTGCGCAGTGGTGCGTACGGTGATCGGCCGCTTAATGTTGAGGAGGGCATCTGGAAGAAGGTTATGCGTGGTCTTGAGCGCGCTGGTGATGGTGAGCGTGATGAGGATCTGGATGACGGGGAGGAGATTCTCGATGAGGAGGAGGAGGAGGGTGTTGGTGAGGTTGAGTATGTCTCTGATCTTGATGACGAGGAGGATCTTGATGACATTGAGGACTGGCTTGGTGGTGACTCTGCCGACTCCAGCGACTACGATGAGGAGAGTGACGATGAGAGCGACAGTGACTCTGATGATGAGCCTAAGGAGGATGAGAAGCCCAAACCTGGTACCAAGCGGAAGCTTGCTGCGCCGCCTGTCAAGCCTCGCAAGAAGGGTCCTACGAAGGGCAAGGGTCCTCGCACCGAGATCGAGTACGAGCAGGAGGACACTGGTCGGGACTTTGTCATGGCATAGACTCGTTGAGTCTGGGAAAAGTTTATCTGATCTTGCACCTGGGCATGGCGTTTGGGTCGGTTTTATATTTTCTTTGTAATCGGGCATCATACCTTGCTGTTGCATCGACTGCCACATGTATCTGTCAATACGGGTCTAGGATACCATTCAAATGTTTTTCATGTCAATTCTATTCTCTTCATGATACCGTAGTCAAAATATTTCGAATATTTAAGTGCGCTTGTCGCAGCTCAATTGCCCAACACTTCTGAAACAAAGTATAGGGTCACGTGCTTGTGGTCTCCGCCTCCTGTTTCACTCCGTCACCACTCTCACTCTTTCAACATCCACAAGAGCCGGGCTCTGTTGTTGGAAGCTTCTCTAATCGCATCCAGTCGCAACGTCCACGTCGAGCTCAAGCTCGATCATTGCAGATCTACGATATACAAATCCCTGCGTTGGGTTTCTGCCTGATAGCAGCTCCGCATAACCCCACCCCACATCGAAGCTATCCTTTACAACTCGCGCGTTATTTCACCCACACCATCAACGCACCTAGCGACCCAGAATGAGCGGCTACTTCTCATCCTTTACGGGGTCCTCCTTTTCGCTCTCCAGTGCCCTAGGCTCGCGGCTCAACAGCCTCCGCCGTGCCATTACCCTTGGCGACGAGAAAGACGACACGGAAAATGAGGACTGCTCGCACATCTCCAACGCCCTGCGAGCCTACTACACAGAAAAGGGACGCCCGTTCCCTTCCTGGCTCCCTCCGGACCCGAAGGCGCCCCAAGCCGCACCAAGCCGCGTCGTGGCAACGTCCCAGCTTCCCCCAGGCCAAGGCCCCGCCACCGCATCCTACAGCCGGGGCGGAGGTCTAGGCGATCTGTGGGCTGATTCCGGATCGCAACCACCAGCCGCACAGACAACCAGTCTCCGTCGTGGCCGTGGTGGCAATGCTCCCCCGCTCATACCCATGAACAGCGCGCCACCAGGACCCATGTCTACGCCTTCACCGCCGCTCCAGCATGCTCACTCGCACTCCCCTGCTGTAACGGGTGGAATGCACCCTCAAGGCGCACGACCACTACCCAGCCAGCGATTGGGATCAAACCAGTCATTGGGGTCCCCACGCGTGTCGCAGGACCGGGCCGGGTCGGCGCAGGAGCGACTGCGGGCACGGCTTCAAGGGGGCCGTTCTCCGAGCCCGAATGTCGATCCGAGTGTTAGGAAGCCGGTGGGATCGTCGGGGAGACAGTGGTGAGAAAGAAGGAACCGAGGGAGAGCACATTGCATTTGATCACATTGTCGTCACAGCATGGCGTCGGGAGTTTTTACTGCATTCTTATTCTCATCTTGCCTTGAAACCGTACATATCCCCAATGAGAAAAGACATGAGACAAAGCCACCCCCACGTAAAAGCCTCTGTAGAGTGTCATGTGATGGGCGAGCCCAGGTCCAATGCTCTCCTTTCCTTGTTTGTATACTTTGACCCGGCACTAACTCTCCAGAAGACGCCAGGGAAGTGGACCAACGGGCAAGTTCACCAATGGTGACCGGTGCCACGTACCCATGATCGGGCCACCGACGTGGGATGCACCACGCCGTCCATCGCAAGGTCAACAGAATTTTCGGGGCAACAAAAGGTTCGACCCTAATTCGGCCAAGCCAAGCCTGAACCGGCAACGAATGACGCTCTCGGGTTGCAGGTCGACCTCAACTGGGGCTGAAAAGATCCCGCGTTCCCCCGTGTCATCGATTGCAGGCAAAACTCGGGACCTGATCTTCTCGGCGCCAGATGGAAATCGGGTTCCAGGGTTCCCACCCGAGATATTGTTCCTAGGCCGAATACCTTATTTACACATTCCATCACTCTTCTCATTCATTTGCACCCCCTTCTAAATCATCTTCTTAACCCTATTCTCCTAAGAGATAATTAATGCGTCTCTGGATACGGACGTATACATAAGTCATGACGACTTCCAGTCGCAGACCCACACATTTCGCCGAGAAGTCTCCGACAACACTCCTCACTCCACGGGGAACCCCAATCCCCCCCCATATTTTCTCGCGTAATATGCATGGCCCGTACCATGTCGGACACTGTCCGAAGTGCCAGACCTCGTGATTCCCGACTTCATTTCGGCCTCCTTGGCGTTGGACTCTGCCGTAGATGATATGTCTACTCCACTTTGACACCGATACGCCGATTCTCGCAGGATTCGGCCTGAGTCCGGGAAGCCGACCTTCTGGAAGAATTCCCGGTCCAGGGGGTTAGAGCGAAGATGGGCTTGAGCCCAGAGGGAAGTCGCAAGTTAACCACAATCCTTTTTGAAAATGGCCCGGGATTTAAGCTTTGTGGGCTGGGATTCGTTCAGACGATGAATATCCCCTCAAATTCCCCGGTCTCCCTCCACATTCTGGAATCCCCGGGCAGGTCCTGGTTGCCCGCCGATGCACACTTGGTCCGGCAGCTAGTAGACTTTTGGCCACCGGTGAGGCCTCTCCTCATTCTTCTGGGTTTCCCCGTGGTAGGCCCGACTGGTTGGACGGGGCCCGTCTCCGACCTTCTCCACAACCTTTTGTATGTACAGAATACTCCAGATCAAAATTCGGGAGAAACATGGGGTGGATCCCTAACCTTGTCTAGTTAGACTTTTTTTCTTTTTCTTTTTCTCTTTGCGTCAAGAGGTAAAGCGTATTGCCGGGCGTCATTGTAGTGGTCTGAGATCGGCCTCAAATAGTGCCTTTCCCCTCCTTTCTGTCCTGCATTCCCCAGATATTTTTCTTTTCTTCTCTTCTTCTCTTTCCGCGAGTCCCCACATCTTGCGATCTAGGTTTGAGACCTAGAGTTTTATCATTTTATACTCTCCTCTGTACATCCTCACCCTAGAAAGAGGTTTACGTTCGCCATGGATGATGAAAAATACGTCAAGGATGTCGAGGCTCCCCAGAGCTCCCAGCACAAGGAGGGTGTTGCTGAGGAGTTCGATGAAGTCGCCGACCAGAAGCTGGCCAACCGCACAGAGGCTGCTATGGACGCCGAGCTTGCACAACTCGAAGAGCAAATGCCGTCTCTGAAGAAGCCTCGCACCGAGATCGAGGTCACTTTTACCAACCCCGCTTATTTCACATGGGTTCTTGTCGCTTTCGCCTCTATGGGTGGTATGCTCTCTGGTCTGGATCAGTCCCTGATTTCCGGTGCCAACCTGTACCTCCCCGACGCTCTGCACCTGAACAGTGGACAGGCTAGTCTGGTTGATTCCGGTATGCCTCTTGGTGCTGTTGCTGGTGCTCTTATTCTTTCTCCGTCGAACGAGTATCTCGGTCGTCGTATGTCCATCATTGTCTCTTGTATCTTGTACACCATCGGTGCAGGCCTCGAGGCAGGCGCCATCAACTTCGGTATGATCTTCGCTGGCCGTTTCGTCCTCGGTATGGGTGTCGGTCTGGAAGGTGGTACAGTTCCCGTCTACGTCGCCGAGTGTGGTATGTCTCCCTTTTATACATCTCAATCTCAATCTATTAAAAAACAATCCTAACACCCCACTCCAGTTCCCCGCAGACTCCGCGGTAATCTCGTCTCCCTCTACCAGCTCAACATCGCCCTCGGCGAAGTCCTCGGCTATGCCGTCGCCGCCATGTTCCTCTCCGTCGAAGGAAACTGGCGCTACATTCTCGGCTCATCCCTCATCTTCTCCACCATCCTCCTCGTAGGAATGCTCTTCCTCCCCGAATCCCCCCGCTACCTTATGCACAAGGGTCACGAAGTAGCCGCCTACTCCGTCTGGAAGAAAATCCGCGGCTTCAACGACCTGGACTCCAAGGATGAATTCCTCGGCATGCGCCAAGCCGTCACCGCCGAATCAGAAGAACAAGCCCGAACCGATAAATACGCCTGGATGGACTTCTTCACCCAGCCGCGCGCCCGCCGCGCAATCGTCTACGCCAACATCATGATCTTCCTCGGCCAGTTCACTGGTGTCAACGCCATCATGTACTACATGTCGACCCTGATGGGCGCAATCGGCTTCGACCAGCGCACTTCCGTCTTCATGTCTCTCGTCGGTGGTGGGTCCCTGCTTCTAGGCTGTATCCCGGCCGTCATGTACATGGAACGGTTCGGACGTCGGTACTGGGCCAACACCATGCTGCCTGGCTTCTTCATCGGGCTTGTCCTCGTCGGCGCAGGCTACAAAATCGATTACAAGCAATACCCTGCTGCGGCGGAGGGACTCTACCTCACCGGAATCATTCTGTACATGGGCTTCTTCGGCTCGTACGCTTGTTTGACCTGGGTCATTCCCTCCGAGGTCTTCCCCACTTATCTCCGTCACTATGGAATGACGACTGCGGACGCCAATCTGTTCCTGTGCTCGTTCATCGTGACCTACAACTTCACCCGCATGCAGAAGGCCATGACAAACACGGGTCTCACGCTTGGTTTCTATGGCGGTATTGCTGTCCTTGGATGGTTCTACCAGATTATCTTCATGCCTGAGACTAAGAACATGTCTTTGGAGGAGATTGATGAGTTGTTCTCGCAGCCGACGAGCGTGATTGTGAAGAAGAATATGAAGCAGACTGTCGAGGTCATGAGGGATTTGGCGCACTTCCGTTTCAAGAAGGTGTTTTCCCCGGAGCCTTATACTCGCTAAGGTGTAGTCAGAATTATTAGGGAATGATGGTTATAGTTTTCTTTTTGGTTAATGCCTGATGAGCATGTTACGTGGTGATGTTATATGATTCGCTGCAGATATACCCCCCAATTTATTGTATAACTTTTGCAACTGCATTTCTTTCCTCGTAATACATTTGAGTAATTGTTTCAGCTGTTGTCATTTTACGGCCTGGCCTCAACCCATGGAAGATAACTTAACATATACGGTTCGAATTAGGCGGCCATGACTTATCCTTCAGGCGAGTTCGAAGCCCCACACAAAAGAACACATGAGAAAAGGGATAAGAAGACGTTCAAAAGAGTTTTCATGAATTTCGACGGAGACATTGAGAAGAATTGGAAGATCGAATGTAAAGGCCCATTCAGCCCTGGGAGATTACTTTGTTATTAGGGCCGTAGGTGCAATGTGGGGTGGGTATCAAATATTCACAGGAGTATTCACTCGGTGATGAACACACGCTGAAATGTGACGACGATGACCTGCTTTAATCCTCACGCGGACTCTCAATTGCAATTTTGGGGATGTTTTGATCTTTCACCTCCCCCGTCCCCCCATCCTCTTCCCCATCCTCTTTCACAGAAGAAAGCAGTCCAAAATCCCCCTCCAACTCAGCCTGGGGCGTGGTAGGGCTCTTAGCAGTAGCTAACTCAGCTTGCGGCGAGTAAGTCTGCACCGTCGGCAATTCAGCCGGTGCCTCAGGGACCCCCGGAGCAATCTCCCGTCCAGCATCAAGCTCCGGCTTGCCTGTAAATGGCTCATCAACGGCAGGCGCCACTGGCTCCGAAGCCCTCGCTTGGGCTCTGCGCCGACGATGCCACCAGATAAACACTAGGGCAGCAAGGATGAGCACACCAGCCGGGACACCTATTCCGATTCCTATTTTTGCGCCTGTTGATAGACCCGTCGAGGAGCCCCCGTTGACGAGAATAACCGGGTATGCTTGGAATGTAGCGGTGCCCTTAGAAACGATAGTCCCGCTGATTTTGCCCGTGAAAGGACCGACGGTCTTCGTCTGGCAGCTGCCGTCCGAGACCGTGATGAGGGGGAGGGATTCGCTGATTCTGGTTGTTTGGCTATAGCAGAGAGACCTGAAGGTGTAGTCGCTGTGGGGTGGATATTATAAGCAGGGGGCCTACAGTAGACTCTGATTCTGTTCAATGGAATACTTACGATGGACAACAGACGGTGGCAATCTCGTCATCTGCTAGACTTGTGATGAATGCGTGGAGAGGATTCCACCCTTGACCACGATGAATGCTGCTTGTGCTGAAGTCTACTTCCCATCCATATGGACATGCGAGGCCAGGTGAGAAGCCTTTATATGCGAGAGCGGTATTGTTGCCGGCGCCTGACAATCCTGTTGGAAAGCACGAAGAGTTCCAGGCAATGGTGTTGGTCTCACAGCCCGCGCCCCAGCGAAGAGTAGCCCCATTGTGATGCTGGACCCATTTCTCGGTTGAACAGTCGCTCGGGGGAGTGAAGGTGGTGGTTAGAGCACCAAAATTCTCAACAGAGGTCATGGCTAGATTCTGCGATGCATTTGTGAGGAGTAAGTCCAGGAAGAAGGAGGTCGATTCCGGCTATTCGGATTATTAGGGAATTGGGCTTGTTCGTGGCTGCACCGCCAGGCTGGCTTCCCCCCGCAATCAGCGCAGGATAGTTCAAGACAGCGTCCACTTTGGCGTAAACGGACCAATTGACGAGTCTATCAGGCCGTCTGCGGTCCGTGCTGTGTTGTTTTGGCCCCTTTTCGGCGTCATTGGCTTCAGGGTCCTGCCGTGCGGAGGCTTAGAGGCTCTGCGGTGAAGCAGACTGGCTCCATCTTCTTCGACATTGACATTGAACACACACTCATGTTCTGTCCTAGTACTTTCAGCAATGATAAAGACACATCTGTCTGTGACTGCCTTTGTGTAGAATTCACCAGCTGCTGCTTTGTAGGCTCGTCCACCCCACCACGGTACGTCTAATTCACCACCCGGCCAAAAAACGAACGATACCCCTTCAAGACTGCCGCAGCGGTGGCAAAAGCAGACAAGACGCAGCACTGCGCAAAATCAGCGAAGAAATGGGTTATTCAGGTCATTTTGTATCCGGTCGCGATGGCCACTCGAGTCCCACCGCTGACGAACAGACAGCCACGCCGAACGAGCCTCGCTTGTGTCGAGATCCAATAGAGCCTTTCGTATTTACTATGTGCCATTCTAGTGTGGAGAAGAGAAAGGATATCAAGATCATTTGGTGGTATGTTGCAGTGCTTCCTGGGGCAGTTGCTACATCCCGTGCAAGTGGAGAAAAGCAATTTGCGGCTGAATCTTTCCTTTGGGGGAAGCTTGGCAGAGGCTTACTTTCCGAAGTGACCGTGTGGTTCTCTTGGTCCTGGCTAGCTGAGCTGTCATCATCAAATTAAGGATTTGTGGATAGTGATTGAAAAAAACATCATATAGCGTTCAATCTTCTTGTTTGTTACGTCTGTGCCATAGAGACGTGAACATCGAGTGCTTACATATAAAGCACGAGATTATCAAAAACTCCGGCCAAATAAAGTACGTAGTCGAACCCTTGGAAGACACCAAATTGACGGTGAGTCAATCTCCGCTGTGATGGGATTTATCAAGACGATTTTTTCGGCCAAAGTCACGGGTGTTTGGGAAGCTACATTGCCAGAACGAAAGCCTTCGCCGTCCCTGACAAATGAATTTTAGATCCAACATGTGTGAGACCAAGCACTCAGTGATACCCAACCGACGAGGGCAATTTCCCGAAGCTACAAGCGTTCACATTTGTTGTCCCGCTTCCTACAGAGCTCGAGACATATATTCATGCAATCTCAAAGCCGCACTTTGCCCGTTCCATACCTCTTCACCATTATCAACTCTCATCTCAGGTATCCCAACTTGCTCGATAGCAAACGACGCCCCAACCGAGCCGTAGCAAGCTGCCTTCTTGACGCTACGCGTCTTGAGATACCCAATGGCGTACGCCCCTAGAAAAGCATTGCCCGCTCCAGTGGGGTCAACTACCTTCGAAATCCGTCCAGCATATTCGTGATACGGAGGTAGCCACTCCGGAACACAACCATGCCCAGCGACATAGCACCCGAGCTCACCAGCTCGGATGATCACCACGCCTTGGCGGTCAGGACCGACGCCTCGCTCCAGGACCCGCTCTGCCAGATTCACGATGCTTTCCCGGGTTGATTCGGGGTAGAGCGGCAGTGAAAATGTTCTAGCTAGCTCTGGGTGATTTGGGGAGAAAACGTCGACGAAAGATGCTGCTTTTAGGAATTCTTCGAGGTTTTCAGGGTTGCAGAACAGAGGAGAAGGCTCCCAGATTATCAAAGGGCGCTCCAGAATATCCGCTTTCTCTCTCATAGCGAGGAGGGTTGATACACGTTTTCTGATGTCCTGGGGTGAGGCTAAGTAGTGGTATGCCTTGGACTTGAGAAGTGTTGTTCCCTGTAAGCTATTATCTTGGACTCCGAGGACTGGGGTTGTGTATTTGAAATCCTTTGCTAGAGAGCATATTAGCTTTAGGACGGTCTCCCCGTATCTAAAAGAATATTTGTAGAGATATAGAAGGGAATCAACGTTAAGGGGTCCTTACGCCCAAATGTAGAATCCCTGTATTCTAGTAAGCCCCTGGTCGAGGGGTAATCCGATTCTTTTCGAATCACCAAGGTCGAATTCCAGGTCCGTATATTTTCCTCAATGGGGGCTGGAAAGTCATTTCCAACACAAATCATCCAGCCTAGGCTGCGACTAAGTGACCCGGGAAGAAATAATCGCGCACCGAGCGTCGCTGAAATGGGTGTCAGTGTACAGGAATGCTAGGCATACACCTGTCAAGTATAGCCTGGAACGGAACAATTATGTTAACTCACCATATGAGCCTGAGCCACCTAGTATATTTGTCAACGGTTCCTGGCCGGGGACCCGAATTTCATCGAGAACAGCCAGGCCGAGGCTAGTGAAGAAGATATCTTGGTCGTACTCGGGCATGACGTCGCGTCAAAGCACCGGCTTAGGGAAGATGATAGAATATTAAAGTTGTTTTCAGCGTGACGTAGACGTGTGTAGCGGGTTTTCAAGATTGTCAGGCAATTTGATAAGGTGTGGTGGGGTTGACTGCAGGTGTTCGAAGTTCGCGTTCTGATATTAGATCCACATTTCCCCGCTATATAAACATTCGAACGTTTCCGTGGATCATGACATAGCACGGACAATCTTCGCCACACCCGTGAAGGCTGCGCTTCCACATATGCACCCTAAAATCATGCCCAGGTGGGTCCAACTGCCCAGAATTTAATAAACATATTCGACAAAATTTAAGCAAACTACACTTGATTGGAGTAGTTCCTACCAGAAACAAAGATAGAGATGATGCTTCCAAGGCTCCAACGCCTGATGCGCTTCTGCAATGACAAGATGTTTGGGGTTATATACAAGAGTACACCAGCCAGCTGGCCGTAACCAAGAACGGAAAAAAGAAGAAAGCCAATATAGAAGATAATCAGCAAGCTCGACACTAGATCTCAGCGCAAATCAACCGCGCACCTTGCGGTAGCTCGGAGGTTTCCACGACTGCTTGATCATTTTGCCAGCCCAGACAGGAAGAAGAGAAACAGCCAGCACGGCGGCGACTCGCCAGAGCCAGTCAACGGTGATAACGTAGCGGAGATTGAAGTAGTCGCCGAGGAAGGGAACACTGCCAGCATAGAGGAGGAGAGTGCCAAGTAGGCAGAAGATCATTATTGGGTGCCAGGTAGTGATTGCGATTGCAACCATGCCCAGCTCGTTCAGAACAAGGGCCGTGAAAGACACACTGATCAGACGGTAACCGGTGACCGTGTTCAGGAGGATCTGAGACAGGCCTTGGATAACGGCTCCTTGATAAACAGAGATGAGTACCCAGGTGAAGAATGAACGGTAGCTCAGGCTCTTTCCTGTTTTGAGTTCCTTGTACAATTCAGGGTACATATTGGCAAGGCGTTCGTCCACATCTTTATCAAACACAAGAGAGAAGACTGGTGCGTTGGTGTAGACAGTAGCATATCCAACCATGAGCCAGTTGATGAAGAGACCTTTGGGTTCAAAGTGGCTAGCAATGCTGTACATAGTCTGACAGATACTGATGATGAGTCCGCGATGCATGATGAACTGTGCCAGTTTGGCAGACCGTTTGTAGGAGTTGCGGCCGTGCCAGACCAAGAGCTTGGTAAGATGGTGGAAGTGAGTGATACTGAAGTCGGCGGCCAATGAGGCCTGCTTGCCTTCTTTGCCCACAATACCAATGCCGACATCGGCAGCCTGGATCATAGACACATCGTTGCCACCATCGCCAATGCAGCAGACCCGTTTCTTCGTGTACTGACGAATCAATTCCGCAATCTCTGCCTTCTGGGTTGGAGAGCATCGGCACGCAATGACCGCTGGAAGGAGCACCGCAACGGAAATGAAGGCAGTCCGGAACTGACCGAGCATCAAGTTTAATGATTCGCCATCAATCAGCAGGCAACAGTCGGTCTTGTTGCGCAAGAAATCCAAAGCTTCCTGAGCTGTCTGTTTGTCTGTGCATTTTTGAACGGTGTGGATGTACTGACCTCGGGCGACCAGCTTGGCAGATATGGCAACACACCGTGCTGTTTCAACTTTGTCGCCCGTCAGCATCCAAATTTTGATCCCCGCGTTACGCATCAGCTCTAGAGAAGATTTGACATCACGTTGCAAACGATCCTCGACACCAGTCACTCCGAGGAGTTCCAGATCCCGTTCAAGATAGTCGCTCAGAACCTTAGCCATGCCGTCGTCTCGTCCCTGGAATGACATGGAGGCTTGCTTATACTTGGAGGAGAATTCCTGGTACTGTGACAGAGAAAGTCGCTTACGACCAACCACAAGAGTACGCAGACCTTCCCGCGCCATGTTTGCAGTCTCCTCATCAAGCCAATCGTTTGCCGCGACAATAGATGACATGACAGTGTCTGCACCCTTTTGATAGAACCAGATCTCAGGCTCAGCCTTGCTGTCAATGTCAAGAGCGTTATTGCCCTGCTGGAACTGGACAATGATGCCCATTCGCTTGCTGTCGGAGGTAAAGGGGAAAATATCGAGAATGCGAACACGAACAACAACCTGTTTGGAATCGGTGGACTCAAGCACCACGTTTTGACGATCGCGATACGACAGCTTCAACCCAACCTCTTCAGTGTATCGAACGATAGCAATCTCATCAGGAGAGGATGCTTGGTAGCTTGTAAATTTTTGTCCGTCCTCCTCCTCGGTGGTTGGCGTAACATTGTGGCATAGACCAAGGGCCAGGATAATGTCTCGGACACGAGAACCAATCTCTCTCCTAGTTCGCGGGGCTGCGCCTTGACCTGCTTGGGTCCCGAAAACAGTTGATGGAGTTGTCAAGGCATTGCCAGCAAAGCCTTGGCGGATGAACGATGCGACTTCATCCATTGCTTCGTTGGCGTATGAAACTGTGCCAACGTGGATCTTTTTAAGTTCCATCTCATTTTGCGTCAAAGTTCCGGTTTTGTCCGAAAGAAGATATTCGATTCTTCCCAAATCCTCCGGAATAGTACTCGTCCGAACCACAGTTCCTGGGATGTCTTGGTCTCGCTGGATGAATCGGCCATAGACAGACTTGGCCATATCGAGGTTGACCCGAAGACTCATTGGAATGATTGTAGAGAAGAGAATGAGATAGATCATCATTGCAACGTACCATTTCTTCTTGTTCGTCGGCTCAAAGCCCTCCAAGGCCACAAGCACAACCGACATGAGAATGCACAAAATGCAGAGTATTTTTGTGAGATTGTTGATTTCATATTCCAACAAGCCCACTTTAGATCGAGAGGGAGATGTCGATAGGGCAGCCCGAGTTTGCGAGCCAGTGTAGATAATAGCGGCGTATGTGACAGTGTTGGAGGCAAGAACAGTATTGGCCCATGCAGTGTTGTCGATGGTCAGTGGTGCTGAATTGGACTCGCTGTCGTTTTCCTGGGCCGCAACATTCTGTGGCGGCGGGGTATTCTTATCAACATGGGCGTCATAGAAGCCCGTTGGAGGAGCCAGCTCGATCGTGCCCATAAATTCATTGACCCGCTTGTCTGGGGGGCTTGCAGTGACCTTGAGTCGGGCAAAGTCGGCTAAGGGGAGGGCTTGTGATAACGCGGAGGGAAGACGAAGTTTCCAGTCAGTTTCACCATCCAGTTGGTCGGTTCGAATGAAAGTATCACTAGCAGATGAATCTCCGGCATTCGATGGCCCAGGACTCGATGCGACTTCCGCGGTAGGGTCAGATGAACCCTGGCCAGTTTCGAGAAGATCGGTCACCTCCACAGGAGCCTCATCATGGAACGAATTCTGCCGGCTTGAACCCGAATCGTTGGAGATACTCTTGAGTATCACGACATCGGCGGGTAAACGCTGATTCTTCCGAACCTTAAGCACATCTCCCACTTTCAAATCACGGGACTTCCTGGTCATCTCCATCATGTTGGATTTCTCCAGAGACACCACGGTGAATTCCTCAGCATTAGCTTCAGCATCTCGTCGTCGGCGTACAATATCGTCGAGGGCCTCTTTCCCTAAGGAGATAGAAACAACGAAAGCCAAAGGCGCAATGTATGAAGACATATATCCAATGCGAAGAATGGGAATGATTTGTGAAAGGGCGACGAGTAGGAAGTATATGTTGAAGAAGAATGAGAACTCGTTGTACAGGGTGCGGGGGAGAAAGCTCCAGGGGGTGTATTTTGCGTTCGAGACCACGTTGGCCGGATATTTGGTGGCTTGGTATTGTCCGACAAGTACCTCACGGGGAGGCTGATTCGAGGGGTCGTCGGGTTTTGAGCGTAGGCGGTTGGTGATGCTCTGTAGAAAGCTCGGGCCTTGAAGACTGGGCAAGCGGAATCGGCGACCATTGTTGGATGGCTCCTCGTCGTTGAATAAGCGGGTCGACCCGCGACGGTCGAGAAGGGGTGCGTCGTCGTCGGCTAAGTTATGCGAGCTGGCGTGTGACCGCCGTAACCCATCTTCGCCCCCGTTCTGAAGCAAGGCATCCGTGTCTTCTTCTCGTTCTGTACGCCCAGAGGCAGTCCGTTTCCACCGACTCCCTACCCCGACGCGTATATTACGAAGCGCAATACCTGGTCCATAATTTCGTGACCGGCCTGTATAGTCTCGGGAGACTCGAGGGTTCTGCGATTGCGATGGAGCTGTGCTAGGATCAAGCTCCTCGAGGTCCAAGTCGGAGTCGGAGTCGGAGAAGTCGGGGTCTTCAGCCTGATGGGGAGGGTGTGCGTATTCGGGCGAAGCAGGCATGATGAAAGATGCTATCGGAATTTCCGCAGTGGCTTGATCATGAGCTGTAAGGCAACAGGGTGCTTTCCTGCCGTATCAGCAAATAAAGGATCATGTCAAATAACATCAAGTGGAATTGAAGATCCGAGCAAACATCGCGAAGGCGAATGTGAAGATTGTGCGAAAGAACAGAATCGTGTAGTTGCAACTTTAGGAAACACAGACCCTGCAGCTGGTGTCCTGGAGCGCAAGTCTAAAGGTGAAACTGTTATCATGACGAGTCGTGCTGCCTACCGCCCGTGATGCGTAATCACCTGACGTACGCCGTGCATAAGCTACATGCTTCTCTCATCGTGCGCAGATGACTAATTATGCTAATTATGCCATCTACGGAAGAATGTTTGTCCTTAACGTCATCACGAATCGGGTCAAGTCAACCCAGACGCGATTCAGGGTAGACCAGTTCCTTATTGCCTCCGGTGACTGGATGCTATTCATGATTGATTTTTATTCTCTAATTCGTGTTATTTCACATTCTTCATTACCCTATTTAATGGATTACTGAATTTGTCCCTCACGAATTTTGTTTGTTGGGATTGTTGTTCCCCGTCATTGGAGACGTGTCAGGTTGACTTCCTCTGAACCTCCGAGTCGACTCGATACTCGAGGGCCACACGTTCACCATGGCCCAAGAAACCACCGGCCATGAGATAGATGCATGGAACATATCCTCCAAACCAGAGGATGCTACGACTACTGCCACGGCGACTTCTACGGAAGGTGGTTTGTCGGATGTCCTGGCGGCCGCCGACGATACCAAAGAGCCTCATGGGCAAGACGTCAAGTCACCCTTGAGCGATAGTGACTTCTCTGCGTGGGATATGCCACAGGATACGAATGCCATTTCTCCCCAGGATGCGACAACACACGCGAACGCCCTCACCGGAAATGCGCCGACTTCCCTGGATGCTGCTATACTTGGTACACAAAAGCTGGAACAAAGGACGGAGTTAGCTCCCTTAAATGCGCCTACTCTGACAGATGAGCCAGAGACTCCAGCTCAGGAGCTGGTCAATGGTTCCGAGTCAGCACATTCGGAACCAGCTCAGCCCTCCGCAACCCCTGTTGAAGCAGCCTTGACATCCCCGGGAACCGTTCATGAGCTTTCCGCCCCATCTTCATCCGAAGAGCTGCCACCCCAAATTAAGCCCGACGAGCAACAGTCCATCCCCGCGCAAGCCGAACAGAGGGATAATACCGAGGCGCCGGTCGCAGAGCAACCTGTTCTATCTGAAGCCGAGGAGCCGCCAGTGACTGAGACAACCGCAGCCCCTACGACGTCTGCTGAAGACACTACAACTTTCGAGGACCAGGTTCGGCCTGTCGAATCCGAACAAGATGTTCCTCTGGAGGAACCAGCCATCGAAGAAGCCGTGCAGCCCGAGACCCACGAGCAGCCACCTGTCGATTCTTCTGCCGCGCCTATCGAGGAAACTTCGAACGCTGAGCCAGAGGCATTGCCCATTGAGCCTGCGCATAAGGGTGATTTCAATGGACCCGCCATCGAAGAAGCCATTCAGCCGACCGAGACGCATGATCCTTTGGAATTCCAGACAACGCCAGTGCAGCATGAAAGCACCGAGGAAGACAGACTGCCGGTTGAGTCAGCTGGTCAGGATACCTGCACGGAATCCGTATTCGAAGAGCCTCGGCACCCAATTGCGGCGCAAGATCTTTGGACCAGCGAGTCAAACTCCGCGCAGCCCGACGTGACTGAGCTACAGATCCCTCAAACGGATTCTATGGCTCAGGATAATTCCAAAGATCCCGTCATCGGAGAGGCTGTCCAGACGTCGGCAGCCCAGGATCCCTGGGCTATCGAGTCCACCTCGGCACAGGATCCCACTACTGAGGAGCAGACCCCTCTGGTCGAAATCGAGAACCCTGAAAAACCCCAGGAAAGTGCCTTTGAAGAAGCAGCCAAGTCCGACGTTCATGAGCAAACGATTCCTCCGGAACCTACGCAGCCCGTTGCTGAGGGATACGTGGTTCCAAATACTGCACAGGATATCGACTTGGCGCCTCCTGCAACCCAGACCACTTCCGGACAATTCGATTTGCTCCAAGCTGCGCAGGCAGCGCAGAGCGCCCCAGTTGATAATCAGGAGCCCCAAAACGGTAGTACCGCTCAAAAGGATGCCACAGAGCAATCAGACTTCGATACTGCGCCTGCAGAAGAAAAGACTGACGGAGATAGTTTGTGGAGCACCGTACCAGCCGCCGATGTTGATTCGGATGGAGACGACTTCTTCAACCAGCTTAAAACTCAGACCAAGCCCATCTTTGCGCCACCAGAGTCCGAGTCCAGGTTTGAGGAAGGTGTTCCCTTGCTGGATGATACTTACCCAACTTCTCCTCCGCTCGCCATCCCTCAGAGGACATCTGTCGATAGTCCCTTCGGCGATGGGGACGATGGAGCTGACTTCTTCACCTCTTTGCAAAACCCTCACGCAAGCAAGGACCTTCCAATCCGCCATCTTACTCGCAAGAGTACGACGCAAGTGGTGGAATCGATGGGATTCGAGGTTGAATCACCGACAAGCGATATCTCAGCAGCTGCTCAGCTCGATGAAGTTTTGAAGTCCGCGGCTTCTGGCCCAGTGACACCACAAGCAATTGAAGAGCCTCAAGCTCACCACCCTCCCCAGGTCGGACAAGAAGCCTCAGAGCCAACAGAAGAGGAACTGGCAGCTCGGTGGGAGGCAGAACTCAGCGACGTCGGAGAGGATGATCTTGCAGCACAATGGGAGGCTGCGCTTGATGATGATGACGATGACATGCTGCTTGGAGATAATTCTGATCCAGCGCAGCCTATGGCGCAAACCATTATGCAGTCTGCTTCCAATGCCCCTTCAGCTGGCTTGAACAGTCCATTTGAGACCCCACAGAGCTATGCTCCGGCCAGGCCACCACTTAGTGTATACACACCGCATCAACCATCTACTGCGGACTTGATGTCCGGAGTCCCTATGCCAGGAGGTGCGCCGCCGGGAAATGTAGTCGTTCCGCCGTATTTCTCTCAGCAGCCGCAGAACCCCGTGGCCTCCAGGGGAGAGAGTTTTGCCGAGGCGTCAAAGCAAGGTTACAAATCTCCTTATGATCTGCCAGATGATCTATCTCGACCCCGGCGACCTGTGGCTACCTCCAAGCCGGCTCCCCCGCCGGTGACTATGATGCCACCGCCCGCTTCATCAGCTATGCCTCCTCCGGCACAGCCTATTCAGGGCCCGACTGCGGCTATAGCTGCTCCGCCCCCCGCTCCCAAGAACTTCTTCGAGGAACTTCCTTTGCCAGCGCCCAGATCCCGGCCTGCCAGCTCCGGGCGATATACCCCTAATCCAAGTGCGGCAGGGCCGACTGGGCCTTCACATATGCCTCCTCTCCAGAATCCATATGCGGCTGCGCCTGCTCCTGCGCCAGGGTTAGCTCCTATTCCTGGGCTTGCCCCTTCTACTGCCATGGCAGCCCCTCCTTTACCAAGCAATGGACTTCCGGCTCAGTCCCCCCTACAGCCGCCTGAGCGTCTGGATCCTTATGGTTCCATGTTGGCGACGAGTGCACCCGCTGGCCCTCCCGCTGCATCCAGATATTCTCCGCAACCTCCGGGTGCGCAAAGCCCTGGAAAGCCGCCTCAGCCAACGCGATACTCGCCTGCCCCACCTCCGACAGCCTCTTCCGCCCGCAATCGCTATGCTTCGCAACCCCTGTCTGTTCCTGGCCCAAGTTTGCCCTTCCAACCTCGGACATCGAGTCCTCTTGCATACCACGAAAAAGTCTCCTACCAGCCTGAGGATGCTCGGCAACATCAACCGCCTTCGCTGCAACCATCTGTTGATCTCTCTCCCCCTCAACTTCAACGTGGGAGCGTCGATCAAGGATCACCCTACGCTCCTCAAATGCCAGCTGAACGGCACGATGCTGTGGGCCAAGCAGTCGGCCCACCTGTTGCCCAGCAGCAAATCTCTCCACCTGTTGGGAATCGTTACGCCCCCCAGGATTACATTAATGAGTTCGCGAAGCGTGTAACACCGACGACGGCTTATGCCCCACCGGCCCCGTCGATGCCTGCCCTGGGGCCCCCTCAGGTTACCGATTCGCAAGTGCCTCCTCTTCGATCCCAGACTCAGTCTCCAGGCCAGCACATGATAAGCCCGCGGGCATCTGTACCTCCGATTCCCACACTTCCGCGTCCGGCTTCGGTGCATGGTTCGAGCTCGCCCACTAAAATTTCGAATCCATATGCGCCGTCGCAGCCTTCCGTGCAAAGTCGTGCCCGGGCACTTTCTCAGCGTGGGCTCGGCTTCATCACCCCTACTGGTGGTCAAGAACAGGATGTCCTGGAGCGGTGGAAAGGTGCTCCCATCTTCAAGTTTGGCTTTGGCGGGGCTGTGCTGTCCTGCTTCCCCAAGCACATCCCCCGTTATTCTGCCGGTCAGACAGCCCCTATGCTGATGCCCAGTCCGGGCGAAATCAAGACTGCTCCGGCCAACCAGTGGCTACCCGCAGCAGAAACCATCGTCCAGCATCCTGGGCCTCTCAAGACCAAGTCTAAGAAGAAGGAGCTAGTTTCCTGGCTGTCAAGTAAAATCGTCGCATTGGAAAATGAGCCTACTCCCGACTTTGATCTTTCTCATCCTGAATCCCAAAGGCGCCACGAAGAAAGGATCTTGCTTTGGAAAGTCATGAAGATTTTGGTAGAGAATGATGGTACTCTGGAGGGTTCCCCTGCGATTGAAAAGTCTCTCCGCCAGGCAATTTTCCCACAGTTTCCGGAAGCTGGGCCTGAAGGCTCTTATGCGAACAGCTTCCCCACATCCAGTGTCCCCTTCAACGCCCCCTCTCAGCCTGATGCCGTTGATTCCCAATCGGTTGAGCAACTACGGAATAGTTTGCTACAAGGAAATAGAGAGGAAGCAGTTTGGGCAGCAGTGGATCGTCGTCTTTGGGGCCACGCGATGATTGTTGCATCCACAATGGACAAGTCTATTTGGAAACAGGTTGTCCAAGAATTCGTGAGACGTGAGGTTAGGACCACTGGTAGCAACACCGAGTCCCTGGCAGCACTCTACGAAATTTTTGCTGGCAACATCGAGGAGAGCATTGATGAACTCGTTCCTCCATCTGCGAGGGCCGGCCATCAATTGATCAGCAAGGCCGATGGCCTGGGGACGACTAAAAATGCGCTTGACGGTTTGAACAGTTGGAGAGATACCCTCGGCTTGGTGTTGGGCAACCGTAGCTCTGAGGATCATCAGGCACTATTGGCTCTTGGGCGTCTTTTGGCATCATATGGCCGCACGGAGGCTGCGCACGTCTGCTTCATCTTCTCCCGGGCTGCTGTCTTTGGTGGTGCCGATGACCCGAAGGCCAACATTGTCCTCCTTGGCGTTGACCACCAGCAGTTTCCTTCGGGTCTACTGAGTGAAGATGCTTTCCTTTTGACCGAGGTGTACGAATATGCTACCTCTGTCCTGGGAAACTCTCCTGTGGCTAACCTGCCTTACTTGTTGGCTTTCAAACTTATGCACGCCAGGCAGCTGGCTGACCGAGGGCGCATATCCGAGGCGCAGACCTACTGCGATGCTGTGGGAGTATCTCTCAAAGCAACTACTCGGCCTTCTCCTTATCACCACCAGCAATTGTTCATTGAGGTTGATGAGCTTTCTGCACGCCTTCGTCAGACCACTACCGATGGCGGTTCTTCGTGGATTTCCAAGCCAAGCATGGAGAAGGTGTCTGGATCTATGTGGGCCCGATTCAACAGCTTTGTCGCTGGCGATGACGCCGACCCTGCATCCGCGGGCGCACCCAAGGCGGGCGAGGCTGCAGAGTTCGGTCCCTTCGCCAACGTCGCAGGAACACCAACTGTTAGCCGCTCTCCTTCTGTGTCTGATCTATATGGCTCTTACCCCGGACATGGGGCACAGTCTGTTCCTCCTGGTGGTTCTGCCCGGTATATGCCTTCGACTCAGTACGCTCCGAACGCGTCCCCTGAGCAATTCCGTGGGCGATCATCACTTGATTCCCAGAGATCTGCTTCATATGGGGGGATGCCTGTCGGACAGCGTCGGAGCTCGACGGATTACCCATCGCCCCCTGTTGACTCCCAGTCATTCCAGGGAGGCCCCGCCTATGGCTCGCCTGGTAGTACTGGATACCAGCCCACTCCTCCTCAGGCTTCTTACATGCCTCTTGCTCCGGTTGAAGAGGATGCGTCTATCCACGCCCACTCGCCGGCTGACGCAGCAGCCCCTGCAATGCAACCTCCGGTGAACGGCCTCTTCTACCAACCTTCCGGGCAGGATGCTTCGCAAGCCAGCCAGTCGCCCTATTACCAGGGGCCGCCTGGTATGCCACAGTCGGACAGCCCGTTCATGGCGCAGTCTGAGAGTGCTTACATGCCTCCGGCTTCTGGCAACGCTTACGATCCCCCATCGTATACGCCGGATTTCCCTTCCACGGAAGAGCCAGAGCAATATACGGAAGAGGAAGCGCCGCCTAAGAAGAAGTCATTCATGGATGATGACGAAGACGACCTGACTGCCCGATCCGCTGCCCTCAAGAAGGCAGAGAACGACCGTAAGGCTGATGAGGCGTTCCGAAAGGCTGCGGAAGAAGATGGTAAGTCATTTGAATTCCTGATAGTAGAAAAGATTCCATGCTAACCCGGCCTCCAGCCAAGAAAGACGCCCAGCAGCAGAAGAAGGGTTGGTTCGGTGGTTGGTTCGGAGGTGCCAAGAAGGAAGCACAGCACACTGGTGGTGGTCCCATCAGGGCCAAGCTTGGCGAGGAGAATTCTTTCTATTACGATAAGGATCTGAAGAAATGGGTCAACAAGAAGGATCCTGGCAGCGCCGAACCTGCTCGTGCCACGCCGCCGCCTCCTCGAGGGTCTGCTCCTCCCAGCCGCGCCAGCTCCGGTAGCATGCCTCCGCCTCCCCCTCCCGGACCCCAGATGGCCGCTTCAGGGAGCCGTCCTCAGTCTTCCTCCAGCGATATGCCGCCATCGCTATCATCAAGCCCTGCATTCTCCAACCATGGTGTCCCTCCGCCAACCCTGGGCAGCCTACCTCGATCTGTCTCCACTACTGCGACCGTTCCAGTGCCGCCTGGTGGATCTTCCGCCCCTGGTCCGCCCCGGCCTACATCTTCTTTGAGTCATGCTCAGTCTATTGACGACCTCCTCGGCGCCCCCGCCGCACGGAAGGGTAACACTGTCCGTGGCAAGAAAAAGGGCCGTTACGTCGATGTTATGGCCAAGTAAACGGCCTTACTAGTCTGCGGACCAGTAATGACGTCCCGACGAAATCATTTTGACCAGTTGGGACGAATTTCTTTTGTTTCATTATGTCTGATACGCCTTTTTTTTGGTCTACTCTGTTATCACCTCATGTGACCCCCACCCTCTTATAATAGATCCCCTCTCAGCATCTTGCATGTGTCTGGCCTTTCGCAAGACACCCCATTCCCGGCATTCTCGCACTGAGCTCATCATCGTGAAGCCTTGCACATAGCTAGCTTCTTGCTGTTCTTTGTGGCGACTCGTTTCGTCTTCGAAGCGAGGGAGACGACTCTCCTTGCATCATGTATATCATCCCCCACCTGCTTGCAGGTAAACACTGTGGCTTCTTGATTTTCGCACTTAACGCTGAATCTGATGGTCTATTTTCGCATGGCTTTCTGGTCATGCGCCTGTCCTAATAATGATTCTTCATAATCGTGACCTTAGTTCTGCTCTCCATTGATGGTACTTTTGAACGTAAAACCGGTTAGAGGACATAGTGTAAACGGGTCTAGACGGGTGGACCCAAATTAATTGTCCGGGCTATTTTAAGCATCATCTTGAATTATACATGGGGAAATAATCAAAAGACGTGCAGGGAGACTCGCAAGGATTTTCTGTGAAGACGGATGGGAATAGGAGTATAATTGGCAGGGACTATTTGTGTTAATTTCTCCTACGCCCGGATATAGGACCGTAGAATATTGCAAGATGTAGCTGCAAGGGGTATCAAGTCGTGAAGGAATTAATGTAGTACTAGAAATGGTTAGCGGCAATAAATATCATTTGGCCCTCGTGGGTCTAAGCCAACTTACGGTGAGGCATGATTCTTCGCCATTCCAGCTGCCAGGGAGATAGACGTAGAGAACGAGGGCCATCTCGTTAATGAAACCTGTAAGGGTACAACAGAAACCGCAGATTAGCATAACAGACCCTCTCGAGTCTAATTAGCCGAACTCAACTCACAAGCAACTACCTTCGGACTGAGCCTCCCCACACTCAAAACCCGACTCCAATCTTTCCCGTCAATCCGCACCTTCGCCCACCCCGACTCGTCATCATCCCCAACCCCCCGCATCCTCTCACTGGGCAATTGTGAGTACTGATCCTGGCTAATATGAGCCGGATCTAGCGGCGGATTCACCAGCCCGGACCAAACACTCGCAATTCTCAACTCATCCGTCACAATCGCCAACCTCAGCTTCCCATGCATATTGGCCGACAATTCCAGCTTCGGCGCCAAGTTAGTCGATAACGCCGTAGCCCCCGCCCCAGGACCAGCAGACGCACTCGGTGCATCATTAGCCACAACACCAGACTGTCGCCCCTTCTCCGTAGACGCAAGCTTCGTAAATCGATCGGAAATACTCTTCAACTGCGCCAACCCAGGCAGGATAATATGCACGTCCGGATCTGGACAGTGGGGTTCATGTAGCCCTTCTACGGCAGACTCGTGAAGGATCTTGATGGGGATTTCCTGCGTGATCCAGGTCTCGCGTTCGCGTGCGCGCCGATCGCCGACAACGTCACTTTGACCTGGTTGCTCTTCGTCCGTGGCAAGGGCCATGTTGCCTTCGGTCCACTCTGTTGTGAGGACTGTGAGCGCCAGAAGAGGCATTTTGTCTTTTTTGGTGAGACGGAGTTGGGATGATGAGGCGCCAAATGTGGAGCGTAAAGCGCGATTAAGAACGGCGACGTTGATTTCGATGTTGATTGCGTCGGAGTTGGATTCGATTTGGTATGATTCTTCGTCGAAGATTGTGCTCTTGACACCCGTTAGTTCTCATTCATATAGTTGGCATTCAATGACTTGACACGTACAACTGGGATTTGAGCCCATACTTGCGTGCCTTGGTCTGGAATGATGGTGAAGCGGACCACATCGTACTCCAGGCGCATCCAGCATACCTTGCCCAGAGACGAGAGTGATGCGGTCAGTTCTGTGTTTGTTAGACTATGTTCATTCTATGGGGCTGCTTGGCTCACTGGAGAAGGTTCTCGTATTCTTTAAATGGGTGCGGAAGCGCATTGTGACTACTAGTGGGATGTTGGAGAAGAGGTGAGTGTTGATGGTGGAGAATCCAGTTATCAATATTCCTTATCGTTCTATCGCTCTATCGCCGACACGTCCGAGCCTCAACTCTACATCTTCTATAGTTTCGCGTTCTATCGTTTAATCTGCTCTCTTTGTGCCCGGTTGCTCGGTCATTTCTCCATTGAGAACCAATGCAGCTGCCACAGCAGCACCCACACTAGATCCATCCTCCGATGGATTCAGCACGATCATGTCCAGCTCGTGAGGCGGCCAGTCAAAGATTTCACGCAATGCCTGCGCAGCTCGTTGCTTGAATCCGCTATACTTGTTGAAGACGGACCCGTCCACACCGACGTGACATCTTCTGATGCCCTTCTTCATGCAAATTGCCGCGATTCCGCACGCGTACAGACGCGCCGCGCGGGTCGCGATCAGACCGATAAGGTACCGGCAAATTTTAAGCTCTTCTATCACGGGGCTCAGACTCAGACTGATCACGAATGCCTCTCTCATTGTTTCGAGATCCTCAGACACGTCCAACTCTGCGATGGACAAGAATGTCGCGTCGAGTGCGTTCTCGGACCGAAGACGCGTGATGTCTTGACCTTTGAAGAGCTTGTTTTCTTCGTACATGGTTACCATGATAAGGCGCAGCATTTCTCCAATGTAAAGGCCCGCGACCATTTTCTCGTAGCGCTGGGCTCCGGGTTGAAGGGACTCGCGGTCAAGCTGCCGGTCCCATGGGGTCAGGGGTAGTATTACCAAATCGTTGTCGAACGCACCGTATTCGGTGTTGATGATTACCTGTGCGTCTTCTGGCAGGTTCAAATGCTTTAGCTTGGGGATCAGTCGGCATTCCTCCATATATGCCGCGTTACATCCGGTGCTGAAGACGCAGCCGACTTTGACTTGTGGATCGCTATAGTGCGAGGCGATCAGTGTGCCGGTCGTGTCGTTGATCAGGGCGACGACATTCACTGGAACTTTCTGGATCAATGAGTTGCAGATCTGTCATCTTATTCGAAGGGACGCACTTTTCTGCTAACAGCAGCTTCCAATTGTGCCACTACGTCCTTGCCCACTGCGCCAGACACATTGAAGTTCTTCGTCCAGTGCTGCAGGACACCAGTTGAAATAGACTTCTGGTCTACCGGGAACGAAAAGGTGAATGCCAATGGTACCTTTATGCCTTCTTGGCCTCTGTCATGATCGTTGAGGAAATCCTGCACACGATCGGCAACCCAATCCCATAGTTCATCGGCCGGACCTGTCTTTATCTCCTCCGGCAATTTATACTTCTTTTGAATCTGATCAGAGTCTCTCTTCGTTGATGACAGGTGAACATCACAGACGCGGAGATTAGTGCCGCCCATATCTATTGTCATGATTCTTCCCTTTTCGTAGCCGGTTGGGTAGTCCATAACCCAGGTAACGTTCATCGGCTATGCAGGTTTGTGTTACTAACATCTTCCTGGAGTTCTTCTAGACTCTGACTTACTATATTACCACCCTCTACCGTAAGCCCTTTTTCGAGCTCCTTGATGAAATGATTGGTGATCTCCTTCAGCTTGGGTGCCTCGAGTGTGAACCAGTCCTCATATTCCTTCAGGTCGCAGGTGATATGATCTGCGACCCCCGCCAAAATCTCGGGGCGATAGCGAAAACCCGACATGATAATTTGAGAAATGCTGACTATTAGGCGCTAATTGACAGGTGTTGGTGGATCTTGCGATGTGGGACTTTCTTCAGATGCATCGAAAAGTCTACTGTAGATCTGTCCCAGGGACGCCATTATGACGGTACTATGATAACCCCGAAGCTAGCTAGCTAGCTGTATCGTGAGAGCTTAATCAAGCTAAAGTACTGCCGTCATAATACAGAGACTAGTATTCCGCGTGCATTGACGCTGTCAAACCCACGTAGTAGTGCCATTGCCTACGTGTACACCGTGCGTGTTTCGGATGTAGTGAATAGGCCCGCTTTACAACGAAAGGACAGCTCTCAGCTATGAGGTTGAAACTAGCTATCCCTGTATTTGTATATATTTGTAGACTATTAAAAAAAAGGGAATATTTAAATAATTCGACACCTCCTCCCCAGACCTTCGCCGAAAACAAATAGCGTCGCGGATCGTCGGAAGGAAAAGGTCCACATCAACCGTGCCCCCTTTTGGCTCCACCTCCAATGAACCTCGATCAGCATTTATTTTTATTCCCCGGTCAAATCCACGAAGCTAGGAGCTTGGGGAATTTTTTTTATCTCTTCTTTCACGGTGAATCCCTCAACCTCTCACCACCCAACCTCCCCATCCTTGAATCCCAACCTGTCTCACTTGCCGCCAACCTCGTGTGTTCACGCGTTTGGCTTCATTTGGGAGAAACCGATCCCTTTTTCACAGCATTGGCACATAGAATCCGAATTTTTCTGTTGGATCGCATCTCAGCATGCAGGCTCGACAGTGCCACCGTCCGCCTGCAGCCCTATTCCGACCTCCGTCATTCATATGCCACTCCGAAGCAACCCAAGCTCCCCGTGCCTCTCTGTGAAGCTTGACCCGGGCCGCGCCTATCATTCGGAATGGCTACCAGTCGAAAAAGCCCTCTGCGTCCCTCGATTCGCCTCTCCCCGGCGCACTCCCGCAATAACTCCCGCTCGACCTCCCCGGAACGAAACCCGAGCTCGTCATACTCCAAAATCGACCCTCTTCTTAGCAACCTCTCCCCCGAATCAACACTACACGCCCTTACCTCTACTGAAGCCGTCCCCTCGAACGAATCTTTCTCCCATGATAGCTTGTCACGGAGTATCTCCCAGGTCTCACCTGCTGAACGGGCATTGGGCATCCGTGCAGCTGTAGCTGCCCAGGACTTGAACCTTTGGTATAAGGAGGTCCAGTCGTGGATATGGCCGAAACACGACGAAGCAAAGACTGGAAAGGGATTCGTGCCACCGACACAACAGCATGTGGCTGGTACGGGTTCCGTTCCGAGCTTACTGCTACCCCTTCGTAGTGGTGAGGTCGAGTATTATGGAAGTCTGCCAGCGGACGTGGTCGAGGAGTATGAGAAGAGGATAGATGAGATACGCGATGGAATGGACAATCTAAATGTGGAGGAATTGAAAGAACACGTTCTCAATGCCCACATTCCATCCCGGTCTCGCCCCTCCTCCTCGACCAGCACCGTGTCTGTGCCCCCGCCTCTCAGCTATGTACAGCTAAGCGACTTTACAGCCGTCGTTACAGCTACTATCCTCCGCGCCCTTCCCTTCCTGTCACGATTAAACACTCTCCTAAGCACTTGGGACGTCCGTCTTCTCGTCCTGCGCCAGGTCCCAGGCCTGTTGCGTGAACTGAAGCTCATTCGAACAGCTCTAGACTCGTCTTTTCAAGCACTGCACAATTCCGATTCCTCGCAAACCAGCAATAACCTCCTCTCCAAGTCTCATCTACGCGCAGAGCATGCTAAGCTCGAGTCTGCGGTTGTTGCTGTGGGCAGGCGGATGGACCGTGCCTTGGACGCGTTGGAAGGCCGTCAGGATTCGCTGCCTGAAATTTGGATCGACGATTTGGAGAAAATTGAGTCGGACTTTGCGGAATGGGTAGTCGAGGCTGAGAAATATCAGCTTCGCGCGGATTGGTTGCGTGCGAGAGAAGTAGCCAAAGCCAAAGCTGAAGCCGAAGCTGCGGCTGCGGCTGCCGAAGAAGCAACGAAGGCTCAGCTTGAGCAGCCCTTGAAGGAGCCAGTATTGGAGGCCAGTCTATCTGAGAATACGTCTACATCCTCAGATAGGCAAGAGCCGTATCAGAAGAAGACTATCCAAGAGCAGCCTAAGCCTGATGTCGGGCCTTCCACGGTCTCCAGTGCCGAGGAACCTCAGCAAGACGTCAGAGACTCTAGGCCACTTTCCGCGGAGAATACGACAGCACCTTCTCTATCTAAACTGCAAATTTCCTCCGCAAATTTCAGGACCTCCGAAAAGTCAACTGGGGATAACACTGAACGAAGACCTACAAGTCGGTCCAATGTCATCGTTGCCGAGGACCTTGAGACACCAACACAAGCCAGCTTCTTCGCAAACTCTTCAATTGACCCTTTGACTGGAACGCCCCAAACATCCCCATCTTGGGTACCATTACCGGATACACCAGACATCGAGGACAAGGAGAACATCCCTCCTGTAGCCATGGAACAACTCGGTTCAACTTCCCCAGCTCAAGAAGCATCGAGCTCTCACGTCATGAAAGAGCATGATGTTTATGATGACCCTTTTATCCAGAGGCCTACTACCTCCCGGAGGATCGAGGTGGAGGAACCCGCCAGTTCCACCAAGTTTAGCCCCAACACAAAACAGTATAGTCACAGCTATGATGGGGGCTCGGATAGCCGTTCTGAAGAGCACGACAGAGACATGAATGCACTCGATGCACTCTATTCACCAGCTCCTGTCTTGGCAAAGGATATTTCAACTGTCCCAGCTGAAGCGATGGCCAGTCTCCTCAGCGAGAAGTCGAACTCTCGATTGCCATTGACAATTTCCGAGCAAATCGTGGCGTCGGCGCTGCCAGTTGAGGCTTCCGTCAAGCCTGGACAGGGCTCTGTTCGTGGTCCAGGGATTTTTGCGCAGCAGACCTCTGTCCAATCCGAAGCCCAGAAGACTATGCAGTCCGATACCGAGAATTTCAACGCCAAGCCACAGCTCACGAGCAAGAGTGTGTCACAGCAACAAAGCTCTGCCCGGAAGCCGCTTCAAAGCCCTATCAAGCTTGGTAAAACTTGGCCAGGAAAGCTCAATCTCGACAAGAATTCACAACTGCCGCGTCCTCGTCGACCATCTACCGGATCCGTTGGTTCTCTCCTTTCGGACAACTCCTCGCTGATTTCAAGCAACGATGCACCTGAACCTCAAACCGGGTCATCGGGCGACCAATTGACGCCTTCTCTCCCTGACTTTCCACTCTCCCAACCTATCAAGTCACGCAGTACCCACTTGTTGCGAGAGGATCGTCTTCTTCACCTGGAGAAGCGAAACGATCCTTCTCACTCTGCATTTCAACCAAACCGCTCGGTCAGTCTTCCGCTGGAGCGTTTCATCAATGAAGAACTCGCTTTCGAGCTGGAAAATGAGGTAGCTCCCGACATGGTCCAGCTTGAGTCAAATGCCAAGGGTCCAGTTCCTGCCAAGTTCCCTCTCAATGGACCTTCTACGCCAACTACCCAAGCGCCTCTTCGTTCTTCCAGTCGCCGTCCGGCGCTGAGTCGGGGCGAATCTGCATCTAATTTGAAAGCGATTGCTCATAAGTCAAGGACAATTACCCCGGATCTGAAACCTTACGGTCAAAACACCGCCCAACGAGCTGTAAAACACCAAGAAGAGCCAAAGTCTGCTCGCTTACGGAAGCGTCTGACAGCTCATCCTAGTCTGGAGAGTCTCGGTGTGAAGAAGCACGAGCTGACCTATGTCGAGGAAGACGAGTCGGAGATGACTGACCTTGGATCTCGTGCCTCGTCGCCCAACAGGCTGTCTGGAAGACCAAGGGATCGTCTCGACGAGAAGGTCAACTCCATTCTGAATACCATTCCTGGTCGCATTCACCTTGTTGACCCCAGCAATGAGGCAGATACCTCTTCCTCCTCGTCTTCTATGGACCGAAAGATGCGAGAGCGATATCTATCAGAGTCTCCCCATGGACCACCGTCTCGCAGTATGACACCTGCTCCTTCTCTGACTCTGAAGCCCGCTTCCAGGAGGCGGTCTTCCTATGCCCACAAGACGGAGGATAGCTGCGTTAAGCTATACCATCTTCATCATGGAGGGCAATCAGCACCGGCGAGGCTCTTTGTTCGCACTGTGGGTGAAGAAGGCCAACGGGTGATGGTCCGTGTCGGTGGTGGCTGGGCTGACCTCGGCGAATATCTTCGAGAGTATGTCATCCACCACGGTCGTCGCAAGGTTTCTGAGACACCTCGCGTAGAGGTCCAAGGTCTGGCACCTCGTAACTCACCGGGTTACTCTCCCGGCAATATGCTTCACCCCGGGGCATCAACCCACATCGCATCCGGTCGAGCTACTCCCTCTCGACCTGCATCTGTTCTGAGCGTCCGTCCACCCTCATCACTCACCGTCCGTAAAGCCCGGCGTGGTTCCAATGCTTCTGAGATATCAGCAGTTGGCCCACGTTCGGTGACAACTGGAACATTGAGTTCCTTCACATCCCCACCGACCGCATCGTCAGGCAACCGCCGCTTCTCTGTGTCGTCAAGCTACTCAATGGGAGACGTACACGCACACTCGCCCGCTGCCCACTCCGACTCCCAATCTACGCCCCTTGGTCTAGCTGGTCCCAAACCTCGTTCCCGGCAGATCTCAATGAGCCCCGAGGGCGAAGCCTGGGTTGAAGACGTTCTCCAACAAACGCGCCGGTCTAGCTCCGTCAACCCCCCACCCTTCCCATTGCCCGAACACGACGTGCCAGAAGCTCAGGACGCGCGTGACCAGGTGCAACCCCTCCCCAAAATCCGCAGCTTCGGTGACATCGGCTCAGCCGGTACAAGCCGACGCATCGTCCTAAAAGGACTCAACGGTCGCCGCTAAACGATAGACCTCGCATCATTTCCGTTTTCTCCGTAAATTGTTTTCGATTCTTCAATGCTCGAGTGCGGAAGAACATTTTCTCAACATCCGACTCATTCGGATCTTAATCATTTCTGCTTCTATTGTTGAAATTTCTTGCTTCTACTACATTTGCATCAGCGTGGCGAAATTGTGAGACTGGATTCTGTGTTACTTTCTACTGTTTATTTTGGTTTTGGCACACTGATATCCCGATATTCTTTTGACGTTCGCATTTGTACATATTGGTCTTGCTCGATACCCCTCTCGAGATTAATTTATTTTCGGATATTGCTTTCTATCATGTAGACCTTGGTTTGTAGTACTCGGGGTACGACGCTTTATATCCCAAGATGTATTTTCCCAGAATCAACCCCCCAAAGAGATTCAATAGTACGCCCAGCGGTCTCGCGATCATAAGTGGTCCTGGTAAAGCAAGTACCACACCACCGTAATAATTAAAGAGAAGGACTTGCGGAAGACTCCGGCTCACGCCTGCCTTCCGACAGTCATCACGATAGGACTGCACATTCCCTACAAGTCGATTACGCACGTCAATATACATGACTGTTACTCAGGAATAGTAGAACAACTCACGAAAAAAAGCCTCATCTCCTAGCCCCCTCGGCTCCAATGCAAATTCAACAACTAGCCCCTCCGTCGAACTCGCATTACTGAACGTATGGATCGCACGGGGAGGTATCGTTATGGACTCGCCGACAGATTTCACAGCTTTCGCTCCGTCGCAGATAAACTCCGCTGATCCTTCCAGAACATGGAATGTCTCGGATTGGTGTCTATGCCAGTGAAGTGGGGGTCGCAGAGCGATGTTTTGCGCTCTAGGGTCTGAGGCAGGTGGCCAGCGATTTATTACTAGGTAGCGATCTGTTGGGGGTTTGAACTCTATTGATGAGAGGCCTGAGTCGAAGGTTATTGGGTTCAGGTGAGCTGTTGTTGTTCGGGGGTTTTTTTTGGCAAGGAAAGAGAGCATCTTGGGTTCCCGGGCTGGCGTCGTTTGGCAAGGTATCGGCTGAGATGCCCAGAGTCGGGAGTCTGGGGAAGTTAAGAAGTTCCAAGGTTGGGCGGTGCGCATGTGGGTCTCGGGTCTGGGGTATCTATGTACTCCAGGTATAGATTACCTACTTTTACACCTTTCTCGATAACAAGGGCTTGGTCCAAGGGACAGGGTAGCTACCCTTGGTTCCTGGGCTTTGGCAAATGGCCCGTGGATACTCTGTGGCTTTGCTGGTTCATCGTGTCGACGGTGAATAGTTATGTTATCGTCGCGGGGTATATTATCATGAAATATGTTTTGTCTGACAGGCGTCTTGACTTTTGGGAATACCCATCTTTTACAATATTTTGAGACGACCAAGATGACCGATGAGCCTATTTTTGTTGATACTCTACGAGGTATTGGCGGTCTTGTCGACTGTGTTGGATACGCGCAGGCTCGGAATAAAGACCAGCACCTCAAGCTCTATATCGATCTCGAAGGAGAAAACCTCAGTCGAGACGGAACGATCTCTTCTCACCTTGCTCGTTTGCTCGAGTGGTTATCCTGATCTCACTTTCATTGTCGATATACATACGCTTGGGAGCTCAGCCTTTTCCACTGTCGGGAAGCTTGGCAAGAGCTTGAAAGACATTCTGGAGTCATCAAAGATCCCGAAAGGGTTTTTCGATGTCCGGAATGATTCGGATGCACTTTACTGCCATTATGGAATCAACCTCAAAGGCGTACTGGACATCCAGCTGATGGAGAGCGCGTCTCGACCGGGCCTCCGAGCGTTCGTTGCCGGCCTTGCCAAATGCATCGAAGGCCTTCCATATGGAGAACTAAAAGCCTCTTGCATACTCAGCAAGAGTAAAGGAGATGCATTGTGGAATCCTGATAAGGGAGGCAACTTCAAAGTTTTCACCGACCGGCCACTGTCGAAAGATATCATTCGATACTGTGCTGGTGATGTGCTGTGCTTACCAGCATTGTATGACAAATATAGCCGCGAAACACCAGGCTGGAATAAGTTGATTGCGGAGGAGTCACAGAAGCGAGTTGCGCAATCTCAGAAGAAGGACTACCAGCCTCACAGTCGAGAAAAGGCACGGAGTCCTTGGACGCGCGAACAAAACCAAATGATCGACTCGTGGATCACCCCAAGTGCACCCAAAGACTACTCACGAGATTATTCAAACAGCGACGATGACTTTGAAAGAGATTATTGGGATGATAACATCCTTTTAAGTGAAATTTGGGACGACTATGACAACGATTACTGGGATGATAACGTCCTTCTAAGCGAAATTTGGGACGACTGAGACAACGATTACATACGTAGTCTGCCATTACTCTGATGAATAGCGCCGTGCATGCAGAAGTGATCTCAAGGGGGTATAAGAATGGCAACCAACTGAAAAGAGAATATTTGGCTCGAACTTCTTCGCGTTTAGCTACTCAAGGGATTGACTCAACGAATTCACGCTTTTGATTCCGTTTTTGAACAAGATTTCTCTCTTCTCAAGTGCTTAGTGCAGATGGTCAATAGCGTTTTGTTGAATTGAGGATATTCTGTATACGTACTTGCTAAAATAATGACTTGCTCGCCCCTGGAATACAATTCAACAGCTCACTCGGCCCGCCGCTCCGACGGAACTCTACCAGATCCGGTCCCTGACACTGTCTCACTCGAATGTTATACGGCTGCACATGCTGTACGGAAGCTCATTGTCAGTATTGCAAAGTTGCTTCCGCCGAGTTTCGATATCGAATGTAATGCTCCCGTCAGCCTACATGGCACAGTAGCCATCTTATTATTCCAAAGTATCAAATTACCAACCTAGGCCGGTATGGACCACCAGCTCTCGCGGCCATTGCATGGTATTATACAAGGCACGTACGAAACTACCTCAGTAGATGCCGGGGAACTCAGGAACTCAATCATATTACCACAATACTGCAGAAAATCTCGCCCGCCGACTTGGCAAACGCATCTGTCGAACCGAAGTAGAAGCCGGTAAAAATATCGCCTTCCCAAATCAAAAAAAACACAAAGCATCAGAAGTACCTCAGCAAAACAGGCGCTGACTTATTGTTGACCAGTCAGAAGATCATAGTAATCCGCCTCAAGCGCCCGCAAGGGCGCAAAGCTTGTCAATTTCCACGTATATGACGGTGCAAGCAGGTGCCTGTCGAGAGGGGGAAAGGCCAATGTGATCAATGATTGACCACACACATAGGCCAACTGAAAGTCAGGATCTTCATAAGCTCTGAGTCCCCATTGCCATTCCGCTCTTTCTCGAACAACACGCTCTGAGCCACCATGATCGTGAAGCATAAAACAGTTCGCACAAGCGTATTGGGTTGGTAAATCTCTTTCAAGTCGGCGGAGAAAAGAGAAGTTTTCGCGTGGCCCTTTGTGATGTCGGATGCTTGGTCTTCGACGATATTGGAGCTGTTCTCTTCGTTGATGCATGCTTTCCAGTTGACGTTGCGTAAGTTCTGTGTGGAGTTGTCTGAGATCTCGAAGGCGTTTCCTCCGTTCTTGAATACTTTCTCTTTGACGCGTAAGGACTGCGAACAGGTGGCGGGTACACAGGGAGAGACAGAGAATGTCGTCTGGTAAGAGGTAGTCGGATATTGAGAGTACGAGTTCGGCGGGCAGGTTTTGGGGTGTCTGACCCGATGCGATGAGTTTTGCCAACTTGGCAGGATAATCTGCCATGGTAGCCATGATGGGTTGTTGATATGATTCGAGTAAATTCTTGAGCTAGGAGTTGGGTGAAGATGTGAAGCTAGGAATACTAAAAAGGGTCAAGGTGGCATAGTTAGCGACATCTTCCTCCGACCCCAAAAAGGAATCAGGACTGCCAATAGTACCAACCCTAATCAGGAACCAACCAAACCCGAAGTAGGTTGAAGATCCCACAACTACGTCCGAATCTGGAAGTTGAACAGGTGCCGTAAGTAAGTGAATTGTCAATGCAAGATATTGTCTTAAAACGCCGAAGCCAATCCAACCCTCGTCGAAGCCAGACAAGCAGGATAAACGAGTGTATCATATACAATTGTGAATCGTAATGTCGTGAATCAAAGAGCTATCTCCAGCTCGACGTTACAAAAGTCAAGACATTCCTTCCCCAGCGACGAGCTAGCTATCCGGTGCAAAGACACTGGGTTAAGATGCCTGCTGTCCTTTCCATGGAACATCCTTTCTCAGCAGCTCGCGCAGCTCGGGGGATATGACCTTTGGCTTGTCCTTGTCTATTGCCTGCTGTAGCGCCGAAGGGGCGACACTGCTGCTGGATCCCACCGCTGGACGCTGTGGTGATTTGCCTTTGCCAGCAATGGCAGAGTCTGGGCTGCTGGTTCCTGGTCGACGTTGATGGGCGGTTGGAGCAGCGGGAAAATTGTCCTTCTTGTCAATGGCTTGAACAGAGCGTTCGAAGCGGTGGAAGAGGGATTCGGCACGAGTGAGGAGGGGGACGAGGTCCATTGTGTTGGAAAGCTCATTAACTGAAACTGGTTAGTACACAGGAGGTGCAAGTTGCAAGAATCCCTGGAATCAACATACTGTACTTCAACACTTCATCAAAGTGCTTGAGATGGTCCATGATAACGTCTCGATGCTTCTCTAGAATGGCGAGGGCAATAAAGAGATGGAAGCTGCTGGAGAAGTAGTCTGTCCAGAGGGTCTCCCACAGCCGAAGGGTATCACTCCAGTCAAACTCCCGCTTGTACCATACCAATAGCATGCGGAAGAAGAAGAAGAAGTTTGTGCTATCGGCAGACTGCAAGTGAAGGTAGAGCTGGGGATCCATCAGCTGGACAAGTTGATCGAGCGCCAGCAATTGAGAGCGCATCCCCGACTGGTCCCTGAGGAAGTTTCGTTCCTGGAATTGTTAGAAACAGTATTTCTCATGGAGACAGTGTCCACTCACCATCCGGTCCATGAAGCCCACAAAAGCCCAAAAGGCGACAGCATCATCCTGCATGACGGCATAAAGCGGAGCAAGAAGATCGCTCATTCCCTGTACGTAGCCGAGATCCGGATTGTATTCATTGTAAGTAAGAAGCATGTCTTTCATCTGCTCTAGATGCACGTTGGTGCCCACATCGGCGAAGGGCGAGTCGGGGTCAGGGTGGGGAGTATCTTCTCCCGCGAAGAGGGGAATAGTGCGATCGGTTCGGTGGACGTCCTTCTCTAGGGGGTTGTTAGCGGCGAGAAGAGCGTCCAAGTAGAACGAGTATTCCTGACCTATGCGGTTGCGCTGTTCTTTCCAATGGTCGGATTCTTCCGTTGTCGAGTTACCCTCGACCATGCGTTCCCACCATCCGGCCTTCAAGCGGATGTATTCGTCGCGCTTGGAGTTCATAATTGCTTGGCGTTCCTCGTGGCTGCTATCCCATGGATACACACCAAGGAGATAGAGCCATGCTTCTTTCCGGGCACCATCGTTCGGGTCAAGGCCGCCATGGAAGATGCGCTCTTTAACTTCTTCGACTGTGACATGCAGCCTCCCGGAGGTAGGGTCAAAAAAGCCCTCCCACTCCGGAAGAGTGAGGGTCTTGCGTCGCTCTTGCAGGGCTAGGTTTCCAGTCTCAAGCTCAAGAATCTCGAAGTCACCAACGGAGCTATTCTCGGACTCCAACACATCCTGGGCAGTCCAGATGCGCTGTTGTCGCTCTCTCTCACTCTGTTCGGCAATGCTCATAGCCCACCTAGCAAGGTATAGCCTGGCACTATCGAATTCATCCTGTAAAGTCTGGATCTCGGGGTTCTGGATCAGCCGTCGCACTTGCTGCGGAATGCCCGGGTTGGCTGCAATATCGTTGGCAGTTCGCCGCGTAAAGGTTGTGATCTTGCTCAATGACTCCAACACCTTCCAACGTGTCTCCTTGAGGGTTTTCATGAAGGGATCCATGGTGGCATCTCGCTGTGGGCCCCCGCTAGACCCAACGGATGGAACTTCTGGCTGCGCTTTTGACACTGATCCGTCAGCAGGCATGGCTGCCCGTCCAAATGATAGCTGATCTTCCGCGGACGGATTGATCAAATACACGTTCCGATCGACGGATGAGCGCTCCACGTCGACGTATCTCCGCAGCCACCGAAGGACTTCGTCGCCTCCCCAGAATAGACTTCCCTCGCTATCAAAGGGGTCGAAAGTATCCTTGACTCGTTTCTTCTTCTGCAGTATCGTCGACTCGCACTCGCTGTCATGGAAGAACAATGCCGGAAAGCTATCGCCGGACCGGGTATTGATGACAACACTGCCAAACCACCAGCCTAAGCTCGGCGGTCGCACTAAGAGGGAGTAGATCTCTGATACGGGAACGGCGAAGGAGTATAGCCCGATCGGGTCTCGGTGGGTAGTTGTTGTTGGAAGCGGAGGAACGAGGTATCTCTGACGGGGCGGGGAATCACCTTCAGCAAGATCGACCTGGACGTATGTGCTATATGCATCCCCGAGAGATGATTCCGGGACCCAGGCGAGGAGGTATGAAGCTGGGTCGTTGCGGTTGGAGGAAGTGGCTGTGGTGGGGTTTGATGGTGCGGGCTTTTGTTGGATGAGGGCGATAAAGCCAGCGATATTGTCTTTGGAAGACGGTGATGGGTGGACGTAAACCTGGATAATATGTCAGCTGGTCAGTCGCTGAAGCTCGGATGGCGCGCATACCTTGCTTTTGGAGTAGAGCAGCTTCACGCCTTTGCCGGAGCTGGCGTGGGCGATGGTGTTGTACTCGCCCTCGTCCTCATCGCTCATATCATAGAAGGACGCACTCGGCGAAGGAGGTGAGGGAGGAGGCGTGTACTGGACTGGGCCCGCCATAGTGTGGTGTGAGGGTGAAGAAAGGTGTTGAAGGTGACGACGTAATGATCCCCGATTCCCGATAAGATAAGGATTCCCCTCTTGCTTCAAGGTCGTCCTTGTCTTCGCCTTCGTGTATCTCTGGCTCGCCCTCGTCCTCGAGACTGTTCTCTTTCGCTTCTGCTTTGCTTAGTGGTGTTGTCACTGTCGGCGTGAGATTTGCACTGGCGTACTGTTCTTTGGCATTTGCCACGTCCCGGTCACGACGCTCCAGGCAGCAGCAATCCCAACTGTGACTGAATAGCTTCACAATTAATTGCGCACTCACACAAGCGATGGAGTGCACTCCGCATAGGCTATGTTTTCGTATTCCACGATTTTGTCGAGAATCATCTGCAGTGGTCAGGTGCGCCTTCTGGGCACTAGGTCCATCGACCCGACTTGATCGCTTGCGACCATAGACAGCCACAATGAAGCACTAGCTATTGTGCATAAACAAGATCGGATAATCGACGAGGCCATCTTAGGTAGTTATCAAATGGATATGCTTCGGGTCCCCTTCGCCACACCTGTAGACGTCTCAGGCACATTATTCTGTGCAGGGCATCATCTTCCTGCATCGCACTTTATGATCCACCAGGCCCAGCCGCAAGATAATTTCCATGAGTCAACTACCCTTTGTAAAACATGCAGAGAGTCTCGATCGCTGGAGTTGACGTCCAAAACCCATAGTGCCATGCGGGACTCAATAACTACTTCGGGAAACGATAAACGGCACTCCTCGGGATGACAAGGTTCAACCCTTGTGCTAATAGACAGGATAATCCATCCGTCCTCCTGAGGTAAACAAATAGAACTGTCGCTATAAATCCCTAACTTCATTTCCCTGCAATTATCGAATTTTGGTGACTTAATTTGCTATATCCGAATTACATACTACAGCAATTATGACTGAACTCAGCCGCACCCTGCCTGCCTCATGGTACATCAATGAATCCCTCTACCAGATGGAGCGAAGGGCTGTTTTCAACAAGGTAAAATTATTCATGATCTAGAAGGAGGGACGACTAACATGACTAGTCTTGGTATCTGCTTGGCCCGGTCACTAAATTCCAGAAAGTGGGCGAGCATTGCGAGTATGAACATGCTCAGCAGCCTATCTACGTTGTTCGGACTTCTGGAGATACTTTGAACCCAACAGCTGAAGAGCTGAAGGTATTCCATGCGAAAACAGTATGTCGCAACCAATATAGCTATGACTTGTCCCTAATGTGCCACAAATACAGGGCAAGGAATTGCGTAGCCATCTGACCCCTACCGGCCTGCTATTCTCAACCATCTCCGATGAAGCTCCAAGTTTTCACGAGTTCTTCCCTGAGATTGAGGAACTTCTAGCAAAGGTTGACTTCACCAAACTGCCTTACAGGCACAGCATCAAATATGAAGGCCGCTTCAACTGGAAGACTATGTAAGGTCTTACAAATTGCTTACCGACATCAGTCTGCTAACTAGCTCATGCAGGGTCGATGGATATCAGGAATGTCTGCACTGCCAGTATACCCATCCCTCATTCTCGATCTACTACCCGCCGACTTTCTATACCGTTAAGAACTCGCACAATTTCAGTCAGCATATCGCCGACCCCAAGAAGCCCGATGATGGGCTTTTCTTGTACACCTTCCCCAACTCCACGATCAACGTCTACGGTGGTGGAATGGTAAGAGATTCGCGACCCGTATTATTGCTCATCACTAACAGTACCAAAGTCCTCATTCCGGGTCTGTCCCACTCCGGATCCCAACGTCACTCGCATGGAGTTCGACTATTATCATCTGGAATCTGGAGAGAAGTTCGACGAATACTACAAGTTTGTGCGACAGGTAAGTTTTTCATCAATATGGGTTCATTTAGATTGAAAGACCGACGGCATACTCATTTTTAATGGTACAGGTCGCACATGAAGACTTCGAGCTATGCGAGAAGGCCCAGTTCAACCTCGCTCAAGGCGTCTACCATGAAGGAATTCTGAACCCCGAGAAGGAAAATGGTGTCTCTTGTAAGCACAGGCTTCGGATTATTTCGAAGAAGAAACTAACCCCTTTCTAGATTACCAACAACGAGTATTCGACATGGTCTGCGAGCAGCACAAATTGGATTGTGCAGCCAAAGGGAGCTCCAAGAAAGGACTGGAAGAGCGAGCTACGCCAGCGATGGTGCCGATGGAAGCGTAGTACCAGTTTAGTCATTGTACCTTTGCTGCCTCTTTTTCTCGGATCTCATCTCAGATCGCAGCTCGGAGCTAGAGCCAGAAATTGGATATCATTTACCGTCAAAATCGTCAGTGTGGAGTAAAATTGTACCATTCGTACGGAATTAGAAACAATGATGCGGGAATGATAAGCTCAGCAGCCACTCATCACTGCTCGATACCTAAGGCGTGGCTGGGGGGTCAGTGGCAGAATAATAGCCCGAGACCTGGAAATCCTAACTTAATCGGGTAAAATAGAGTGCAGGGAGGGGTCGCGCCTAGGATGCATGCGATATGCTCGCTGAAGTGTATAATGTGGGGTCGCCTGGTGCAACTTGGGCCTCCGTGTCGGTGGTATAACTGTCGAAGTATCCTGTGATCAAGAGGGAGATCAAGTAATCTTTGTTGACGATTTACTTTCGTTACGTCATGGAATTCGTCAATGCCTATTTCTTTTCGTCACCGGCCTCGCTCTTCGTGGCTGTAGTGACTTTCGCGTTCCTGGCTGTGCGGGCATGGCCACGAAAGCAGACTGATAAGCTTAGTTATCTATCTACCACAGACGAACAGGCTTCGGACCTTTCGGTGACGAAAGAGCCAGAAGTTCCTGAGGGTTGGTGGTCTAAACGAGAAGTATTCGAACTTGAGCGACGTGGTCTGTTCAGCAAAGTAAGTAGCTTTTTTTTTGGAAACTCATGACTTGTGTCATTGTATCCATAGTCTAACCATGTTCCAGTCCTGGTTATATCTCGCCCATGTTACACAATTCTCGAAAGCTGGCGCCTATCAGTCTTTTGACATTGCTGGATTCCCAGTGTTTCTGATTCGCGGGAAAGACAGCAAAATCCGAGCGGTAGGACTATCCTGTCTCACGATGACTTAAGTCTAGCTAACGTTCCATATTAGTTCCATAATGTGTGCCGACACCGTGCATACACCATTACACGCAAAGAGACTGGTAGCTCAACCGTTCTGGGCTGCCGCTATCATGGCTGGAGCTATGATACTACAGGGCGATTGGTGAAAGCTCCGCAATTTGATGATGTTCCTGGATTTGATAAAGCCGAAAACAGTCTCTTTGAGATTCATACACATACCACAGAGCATGGCTACGTGTTTGTGAATTTTAATGCTGGAGAGCCTGCTGCTTTTGACAATTCTAGTCATCTGGCGTTGGACGACTTTGGTCGCACGGCTGCAGCTGGATTGAGATCTGAATTTGTTACTGGGCAGACGTTGGTCGGGGAGTTCAACTGGAAACTCGGAGGTGAGTTAACTACTGGGAAGTTCCAAGACGGGTACTAAGTTGTGAGTAGCAAGCGGACGTCAATTTACTGCCATCCTCGATCTACTAGAGCAAGCCGTCTCTGATGCTGTGCCACAATCTCTGATCACCAACATCATTCGCATGGTAACCCAAGTGAATAGCCAAGCAAAGTCTTCTCTATTCCCAAATTCATTTCTCTACTCCTTTGAGCAGTCGGATCTGTGGCTCTCATTGACCTTCCTACCCTCATCAGAAACAACGACTCAGATTCGCTACGATATCTTTAATTCCTCACCAAAAGCCATCATCAATGTGGATGATCTGGTCACTGCCGTCGATGGAATAATAAAGAACCTAATATCGGTCCTCGAGGCCGAATATAAAACAATTAATAATCGACCGGTCGAAAACTCACCGTTTGTCTGCAAGATCCTCCAGAACATTCAAGAACATTCTAAGTTGGAGAGAATACGTGGTGAAAAAATTTCACCAGCTATGCACAAGCCAAAAGGGAGTTCTCTTTTCCAGCAGGCTGAGCAGTGTAAGTCTTTCCTCGAATTTGCTGACTTGATGTACACTAACGAGGAGATAGTGTGCAAGGAGATCGATTGCTCGGGGCCAAGCTCGAACGGGTCCTCTTCAAATGGGCTAGAGTGGTAGAAGAATCCTGGCTTGATCAATTATCTCAGGCGGTTGCTTAGCGAATTTGATGATTCGTTGAGGGCTGAAGAAGTGGCGTGGAGGGGCTGCAGCTAATACGTGGGCCGATAGAGTCACTCTAGCAGTCGGCCTCAAACCGGCTTGTGATCTTTCATTTGATCCCGAAGGTAGAACCTGCTGCTGAGGAGGGCTTTTTATTGCTATACACACTTCATAACCCGTGAATCACTATGACGTGATGTTAGCAGATTGGGCGACAGAGATGCTTTCTGCACCTCCTTTTCCCTGGGTTTTGCTTTTGCTTCTTCGTATTCGAGAAACGACCTTTAGATTGAACGAATGCGTTTTGTTGCTTGGTTTATTAATTTGACCGGCCTTTGAAAGTGAAGATAAAATAGGTACTGAGGCGCTCGTTGTCTTCACTTGGCAGGCAACCGTCTTCGAGGCCTCCTCGGGAACATATTTTATCACCACGAAAGAAAAAGAGGAACTTGTTCAAGTCTGCCGAATAATGAGAAGAATCCGAAGAGCTCAAACCAAATTAAATTATCCTTATTTGCGATACGCTCTCAACTACGCTCTCAACCTCTCCATTGACAATCCGAGATTCAGTGGAATACCATCACGGCCCTAGCCAACCCTCATACTGCGCAATAGACAGGCCCGACATCAGAATCAAAGCACGGTTATCCTCAGTCTGAATCTCCGCCATCTTCAGCCCCACCCCGTTAAAGAAAATAAAACCGTCGCGATTCATGACAGCAACAGGACTTCCGGTCGCAAGTGTTTCGAACTCCGACCCAGATTCGTTGACCCGGCAAATTCGAGTGTCTTTATTTATAGCGAACGGCAAGTCTGCAGGGAGATCCTTGGGAGGCCTCCAGCTATTGCCAAACTGCCAGAGAAGTGTCCCCATTGGCAATTCTTTATTCCGGCCATCATCACGCATGAATTGATAGTGCTCGCCGTCAACTTCATTCCACCTCCAGTACTCGCCGTTCGTCAAGAACACCCATCCACGGTGGCAGTTGCATACGGTACAACCAAACCAGGGAGGTAGATCAACATCGATACCGGCTACTAAGCCTTCCGTGCTGAAGGAAATGGCATCTGTGTCACTAGTCTTGAAAGCTTCCGTATCATCTTTGTGTCCCGTCACGACGAAGTCATTCTTGCGATTGAGCTTGACCGGATGAGGCCCTAGCTGGGGAAGGGAGATACCAAAATAGCCAGGGCGCCAGATGTTGAAGAGCGGGAAAACTGAGCCTTTATTCCAGAAGGTGCATTGATTGATCTGAAAAGATAGCTTTGGTTTCGAGAAGAGAAACGGTAGACAAAAGTGGTCGGTAGCGATCGCACGGGCCTCCGGTCGAGTTATTTCATAATATTCTGCGCGTATAGGCTCTGAGGGGGCTGAAGAATGACCTGGTTCAGCTCTAGAAGCACAACTCAGCTTGTAGGTCCATATTTTGAGTGTTAAGTGGGTCAGCCTTACCCAGGTATCGGTTGTTCGTCGAGGGCACTGGACATGGTTCGCCAAGAATGACAATGCCGACGGGAGGAGAAGACTTTTTCTGGAGGCAAAAAATTTCACACGGAACTAGGAAGTCTTTATAGAGCACGAAGTCCTCAGGAGTAGTTGAAAGTGCAAAGAACAGATAACCCTTACCTTAGAGCCGCAGGGTTTTGTTCTGTGGGGCCAGATCAGTGGAAACGACCTAAGCTTTCCCCCTAGGCACCAGGCTTAGAACTTCAGGATCCAATGAAGATCCAGATTTTGCTGTCGGCAATTCTTGCACCATGGGGGCCGAAGCTAGTCTTCAAGAGTACAGCCTTCTATTACGAGAGATGCGGTCATAGCGCGCGAAATGTCATTGCTCACGGAACGAGCTCGCAAGATCTCAAGTCATATATGAGCCATTTGGATAAATTCATTGATTTGGCTTCATCTTGATGAAGAATACATGCCTTCAAATTGGCTTTATATTCCTACTCAAAGTCCTCAGAAAAGCTTCGGAGAAACGTATATAGATCAACCTCACAGTCATGCGTGCTTACAAAGCCGCCGTACTCTAATCAACCCTCTCAGGAACCTTTATACCCCTGTTTGTATTTCTGACGTCTATCTAACCAGAGTATGAATAAAAATATGCTAGCACAAACGTAGCAGATACCAGCAAACGCTTGAGCGCGGAGATAGGGTTGTCTAGATCCTGGGTGGCGTAATTTGAGAGCTATTAACTCGGAGACTGGAATTTTCCGTCAGAACGATCCTTCCCGGTGTCTGAGATCGCACCCTGTGGTGCGCAGAAAGCTCACAGGTTGTTAGAAGTACAAAAAATCTCCAGGATAAAGACAATAGAGATTGAAGCTCCTCGAGACCCACAATTTCAACACATAAAGGTCCAATGGTATATGATCCGGATTGTCAAGCGGGCAAGGATACTTTCAATTTGGATAATCTAGACTCACGACCCAGAGAACTCCATGAATGGCTCCACTAAAAAAAGCGAAAAGGAGCAGAACTCCATATGATGTGGCAGGAATCCAAATGGCAAAACAAGAAATACCACAGGCACAGGTCAAGAACCCGGCGATTTCAATACGGCCAAACCGGTCGCTGGCAATGCCAATTATTGGCCTACCGACGGCGGTTCCCAGGTTCAAGATTGCGCTGACAGTCGTAGCTTGCGTACCCGACAGGCCAATTGAATGTGCATAATCGGGAAGTGAAAAAAGCAAAGAAATGTATCCAAGCATGCTGATGAATGCCCACGATAGCAGCAGAGCTACTTCTAGGCGGCGCAAAGGCTGGAAATCAAATCCCCGCTGTGCTGGACGTATGGCTTAATTCCGATTTCGGATTAGCAACATGGCAATGGCCAGTAATGAACAGCTGATAATCGCTGTCAATCGCAGCGACCAGGCATGGGATAATATTTCACTGACTGCCCCATCCATGAAAGAAAATAGTAAACCATCAATTCCTGATCCGGCGGATCTGATACCGTTGGCAAGGCTTCCAGCCATATCCACCGTCTAAAGGTTGCGATACTTCAGCAGAAGACAACATCGCTCTCTGTGGGATGTTGTGAAGAGGTAGAACACCTGCGGGGCAAAGTTGCAAAGTTGCATTATTAATTTGGCTTACTCTGACTAATTTAAAGTTGGAAGTTCTTGCGGTTCCTATGACTGGGAAAGTCTAGAAATATTTTAATAAAGAAGCTCCATTTGGGCTAGCAAGTCCGGTCCAGTTGGACGAAGCTGATATGTCACTGCTTCTTGGCATTTTGCATTTTCCCGCTCAATTCCGCACGTGCACAGACGGGTAAACACCAATCAGGCTTCATCCAGAGTCTACCGGATTGAATGGCGTCCATCACGGGATAGGGCACTTGACGTGCATTTTCGAAGTTTGGGTTCGAGATGTATCGAAGAGTTTGTTATTGAAAACAGATGAGTGCTTTTAAAATGTTTTCAAAAGATACGCAGAAGTCTTCGACTTGCAAAACCAGTTGACATATCTACTTATCAGATTTGCATGGGTAAAACAAAAATGAAAATACACCAAGGTGAAGATTCACGCCAATATCTATTTAGATAGTTATACGCATTCTACATCCAAATCAGATAGTATTAGAATTCCTTGGACCCCTCAATATGTCATGTTTTCACTCTCCAGAGTTACTCACACGACGCCTTCTAAATCTTTGTTCCAATGGGAAAGGTCTCTAGAGCTTGAAGTTTTCTTATTTCCACTTTGAGTCATTGTATTCATCCATCAGTTGCGTATATTCAATACCGGCTGCTACCCACCCTTTAATCCCACCCTCGAGCACCAGACTTTTCATTTCACAGTTTTCCTGCTCTTCCAGATAGTCCGCAAACCAGTTCGCAGCACGTGGTCCGCGACCACGAGAAGAACCTGTTTTGTTAATCAGTTGACTCTCGTGACAGAAAGATTTGATCGTGCTCACCGCAATACCACACGACGTGAGCTACTCTGGCTTCCGACAAAATGGAATACAAGGTCGGAATGGTCGGATACAAGCTCTGCGCTGGAACGTTCAAAGAGCCCCGGATTGTTCCACCCTTTTCATAGTATCAGACATGGAAATTCTTATATGGGTCGCGTGTTTACCTCGAAATCCGTGCGACGTAGGTCAAATAGAACAAAGTCTTTTCCAATCCTCCTGCCCTCCTTAAACCACCGAAGTAGTTCGACGTGGGAGATCGCGCCTGCAATAGCTCTTGGTGGTGGGTAAGCTGCATGCCATGGAAGGCATGCGGGTGACGTTACTTTGCTGAAATCATTTTGGCTAGTGTCTGCTTCTTGTTGGGAAGATGTCATGAAGTTTCCGGTAAATTGAACGGAAGAATCGGGAGCAAAGATGGAAGGAAGATGCCCGGGCCACTGAATTGGAGAGTCCAATTGATTATGAATACGAATGTGTTCTAGGCTCAAGCGCTGAGCTCGTGTATGAATAATGCTCTAGAAGTAGCCAGCAAATACGGAACATACTTAGACAAAATGTCACTTCTCATCGATGATTGGTCAGTTGGGCATTGTAATTTACCGTATGGAGTAATCATCGTTTTGCGGCAAAATTACAGTACGTACTTAAAGTCGCGAACATTAATCTCATCTGAAGTTCAGTGATATGAATTTCATTTACATAACTCTCAATCATTTCTACTATTTCCTGTTCAAAGCAGAATCTTCACACACGAGCCATCCCTTCCTGGGCCTGATTGCCACCGCTGCGCCAACATATATCCCTTAAGACCATCTACTCCGATCTCATACCACGAAATTGAAGAATCCAGAAATGCTCAATCAGTCGTCAAGGCCGAAGGCCAAGGATGTGGAGAAACAAGACACATATGACTCGGAAAATATCACAGTCAAGCAATCAGCCTTCGAAGGACTTGGATGGCTAGATCGATTCCTGGCCATATGGATTTTCCTTGCAATGGCCATTGGCATCATCCTTGGAAACTTTGTCGAAAATATGGGTCCTGCTCTACAAAGAGGGAAGTTTGTCGGGGTATCCATTCCAATTGGTATGTTCTCATGGCTTTACCAACAATCGAGGTCTTGGCTGACAGTGCAAGCAATTGGTCTCCTGGTCATGATGTACCCCATTCTTTGCAAAGTGCGATATGAATCTCTATACCATGTCTTCCGAGAACGTCGGATATGGGTCCAAATTGCATTCAGTATATTTGTTAATTGGATTATTGCACCATTCTTGATGGTGCGAAGACCCCTCCAATTTGTTGTTTTCATCTTCTTACTGACAGTATGAAATGTAGCTAGGACTGGCATGGGCATTCCTACCAGATGAGCCGGAATTAAGAGAGGGCTTGATTCTCGTTGGGCTTGCAAGATGTATTGCTATGGTAGGCTGCCTTTTCTTCGTGTCATGCATGAGTTAGGCTAACTTCTTTTTGATACTAGGTTCTCATCTGGAATGGCCTTGCAGGTGGCGATAGCGAATACTGCGCTATCCTTGTTGCGGTCAATTCACTACTACAGATGGTCCTCTTCGCGCCTTTGGCAGTTTTCTTCATTAAGGTCATCAGCCACTCCAGTGAAGAAGTTACCCTATCCTATGCTACCACGGCGAAAAGTGTGGCTGTGTTCCTTGGTATTCCTCTAGGCGCGGCAGTTGTCACACGCATCACCCTTCGAAAAATCGCTAGCCCACGCTGGTATGACGAGGTCTTCCTGAAGTTGGCTGGTCCATGGTCACTTCTTGGGCTTATTTTCACAATCCTTGTTCTGTTCGCATCGCAAGGTCACCAGGTGGTGCACCAGATTGTCTCCGTCGTCCGAGTTGCTGCTCCACTCCTTGTCTATTTCATCATTGTCTTCTTCGTCACTCTTCTCGTGACTTACAAGCTTGGCTTCGGCTATAAGCTAGCTGCAACCCAAAGCTTCACTGCTGCAAGTAACAATTTCGAGCTTGCAATTGCTGTCACCGTCGCAACCTTTGGCACAAACAGTAATCAAGCACTAGCGTCGACTGTTGGGCCACTCATTGAAGTTCCGGTACTGCTTGCACTTGTGTATGTTGCGAGATTTATAGCCAGGCGGGTTGGCTGGCAGGACTGAGCCTTGCAAGTGATTGATAGATTATAAAGACAGTTGCCAGCAATAAGCTCGATAATAGATCTAGTCATCTTATTTAGTCATTGCTGAGGCTTAAATACCGGTAAGACACAACTATGTGCATATTACAACTCGTGTAATGCAAAATTACAATACATAGGACCTGGTTGCTGTCCGACCCACTTTAAAACTGCTAGCGTGGTTGTCCAATGACCGTCAAGGAGTGACATGTTCAGTTCCCGAAACTCTTCCACGCCATCTTCAAATCAAACCCCATCATTTCTTCCTTTGATTGTGCCCTTATCTGATCGTACTTCAAATTGACTTTGAAGTTGTTGTCTCTTCGATTCAAAACTCCATGTTTCAGTGCTCTGCTTTACGAGTGCTACAGACAATCAGGCCGGTCGCCTCATCGAGACCATTCCAGCTGCGGTCTAAACATTGGCCAAGAATGGTTTCCGCTGTCTCTCAAAAAATGGTTCCAAGCGCCTATGAAAACAACGTTTCGTACAGAGCGTTGTCATTGTCTCAGAATGAAGATGATCCAGTTATCCGGCAGAAATACCGACCTTTCATTCTCAGTGACGAGGTCACCGAGGACTGGGTCAACAAGTTGGAACTAGCAACGGTACTAGACATGGCTGAGCAAAACCTACAAGCCACGAACAAGAGATTGAAGGTTCTGGTACTCTATGGTAGTCTTCGGAAAAGGTCGTATTCGCGTCTCGTGGCATTTGAAGCTTGTCGCATTCTGTTTCGGCTTGGGTGTGATGTTCGCGTCTTTGATCCCGAGGGTCTTCCTGTCAAGAATGAAAACGATGTTGGTCATCCCAAAGTACAGGAGCTTCGAGAACTCAGTCAGTGGAGTGATGGACATATCTGGGTTTCCCCTGAACAACATGGCAACCTGGTGAGTCGCTTCTGCATAACAATGAATTCAACACTTGACCGATGATTCATTTACTGATACCTTTTCATCAATAACCTCAGACGGCTGTATTCAAAAACCAGATTGATTGGATTCCATTGAGTACAGGCAGCGTCCGCCCTACCCAAGGCCGAACGTTGGCTATTGCACAGGTGTGCGGTGGATCTCAATCGTTCAACGCTGTCAACTCCCTTCGCATTCTTGGCCGATGGATGCGCATGTTCACTATTCCTAATCAGTCATCGATACCGAGGGCGTATACTCAGTTTCCAGACGAAGGCCAGCCAGGCGATCAGCGACTCATGCCAAGTGGCAACCGAGATCGGCTGGTAGATTGCATGGAAGAATTTGTCAAATATACGATTTTGATGCGTCCTCATTTTAATCTTTTCGGTGATCGCTTTAGTGAACGCGAAGAGAAGAGATTGAAGGATGTGAAGATAAACCCCGCCATATAGAGTTATACTACATAGAAGGCATATAGGTATAGATGGCGTTGAATTCCAGCGGACTGATGAATTAACACGTACGTTCGTGCAATATCTTTCGGTGTGATTGACCACTGTGGTGCTTATATTGGCGACTTCAAAGGTTACTTGAATGGGACTTTGACAGACTTTGATCTGCTTTATTTACAAAAAAGTCAAGGCTGAGTGCCCTTCGAAACAGACAAAGAAAAAAGAACGCTGTATAGAAAGAACTTGGTAGATTTATTTTTGGAGTAAACTTCTTCGTTTCTGTGGCTGACATGTGGCTTAGAGTATTGTGCGCTAAATTGAGAATGCCTTCTATTCGATCAAAGCTAGTGTATTGAAGCGTTTAAGTTAGGCTTCCAAGGTTCCAATGTTTGCAAGCATGAAAATGGTGTGTTTTTTTGCCTCTCTGGTGCTCCTTTTGGTAGATTTCACTATTGCTCTATATTGGCTATCCCAGTTCTACCATTATTTTCCCCATATGTCCGGGCTAGCAAAGTTCGGTAAGATGAACTTTACCAGGCCCCTTATTTCCTCTCGCCCAATGCTAATAAACCAATGCAATTCCTTCCTGGCTACGGTGGGGATCTCAGATTTTCCATCCATCCACCTTTTTGATCAACATCAGTCGCAAGATCACAAAGCAGATGGTCCCCGCCGCCACAAACATGGCACTAAAGAGCTGCGCCTTCCAGAACTCTGCCTTGGCCAAATCCAACAGAGTGGATGCGATCGGAGTGCCGATCAGAAATCCACACCCGGCAAACATGAAGATCATGCCCAGCCGCGTACCCACGACGACCATGTTGGGGGACATGCGCGTGAGAATGGAGGGCGGTAACGAGACAATGGCTCCTGAGGCAAAACCGTAGAAACAGGCGAACACGACGGCTCCAGCCACGTCGCGGATACCGATCCACACAAAGGCCAGAATAGTCGCCAGGAGACTGATGGGGATGAGGGTGTTGAGACCACCAACCCGATCGGCCAGCAGACCAGGAGTGATACGGCCCAGGACCGAGGTGGCGTTTAACACAGAGAAAATGTAAAAGGCCAGGCTGCTGTCGTTGTGGAGATAATAGGTGAAGTAACTCTGCAGGTAGAAGAAGGGGAAGTATAGCCCCACAAAAGCGCAAAAGAGTCCGAAAGCAAATACAAGGAAAGGCGGTTCTTTCAGTGCGCTGAAGTCGAGGAGTGACCAAGTCTTCGTGGGTGGAGGGAGTCGTCGTTTCAACACCAGTAACGACACGCTCAGACCAGCCAGAGCCACAAAGGCGATGATGCGCGTCGTCCAGCCAAACCCGACCTGGTCGATCAGTTTGTGGAACATGATGGGATAGATCACTGCGCCGATACTTCCGCCCGACGCGGTGATACCAGTCGCGAGTGCGCGACGGGAGGTGAAATAGGTGGCCACAATAGCAATGCTGGGCAGGAATAAAAAGGCGCAGCCAATACCCACAGTGATTCCATGGGCTAGAAAGAGTTGGTAGTACTTGGTCGACAGGGAGGTCATCATCAGACCGAACACAACCAGAAAAGCACCGATGGCGACCAGGCTTCGGAGGTACCCTTTGTCAAAGATGGGGCCCACGATAACGCCCACCAGAAAGAGGAGGAATCCTTGCACTGTGCCAATCCATGTGATGGAGGAAGAAGAATAGCTGGGGATGAGATCAGATTGATAGTAACTCTGGAAGACACCGTAGGCATTGAGCAGGCCCCTGTATCATGAGATTAGCGATCGGTACTTCTTTTTGCTTTTGTTTTTTTTTGTCCCCGTCAGGTCAATCAAAGAATTCTCACCATGAGTTGAAGAAAAGAAAGAACGCTCCTACGACCTGTAGCCAGGCGGTCAGTCCGCCATCGGGTGGTGGTGGAGGCGCGTCGGCAGGCAACGAGGAGGTTTGTTTCTCAGTGTGTGATATATCGGTGTCGGTCATCGGTACGACGGGTGGAGTGATGGGCTTGTTGAGCGAGTCCTCATGCAAAGGGAGAGACATGGCTCTAGGTTACAGTATATCCCGAATACCGGATGCTTCTCGAACTGGGTGTGAGATATATGAGGCATGGCAAAGTGATGGAAGCCATTATCCTATAATCCATCATTCTGCCCAAGGATAATTGCAAGGCTGAATCGCAAGGTTGTGTGAACATTTGTCATCGACGAGCTAGCTGTTCGGGCTTTCGGCCTTCGCAGGCAGCGAACGTTGGATAATGAGACGAAAAGGGGCCGACAAGTTGCGTGCTTTCTTCGATGCAGTAGTAGGAAATAGTTGCATTTGGTGGCTGCGGGCCGCGCAAAGCCTTGAAATGACTGGTTCGCTAATGGGACCAGGATCGACCCCCTGCAATTCATTACAAGATCGAGACATTGAAGCATCCAATGACAAGGATGATGTAAATAAGCTAAAGCCCACAAAGCTTAGTACAAAGAAGAGGTTTCATCTATAGATGTGATCATCTAACATAATCTAGTAGAGCGCAAAAACCCGATCGATCTCCGCTAGGTCTTATTTGCATAAACGAATTTGATCATGGAAACTAAGACCAAGAATCCTGATCTTCAAACACAAGAATCGCCTTCGGTTGGCCAAGTGATCCTTGCTCCTGTTTCCAAATAGCATCCTGGAGCCGCTTTTCGGAGCCTTGTTTCCAGTGTACGTACTCCAGCGCTGGGGCCTTCAGGATTCCACGAGCGAAAAGGTCCCCAAACCACTCGAACAGCGCGGTCTGCTGCGACAGGTCCCGCTTGCCACGGCAGTCACTGAGTTGAAACGCCTTGAGGATAATATTTTTCTGCCAAAGGAACTGGCGCAATTCTGGATCGGCGCGAGCCGTGGCGGAACCTAGAAACCCGGCCGTCACTAGCGTGGCCCCTGGGATCGTGCATGCCGCCATAGTACGCGCTAGCACATCATCTGAGATTGAATCGATGGCGAGAGTCATCCTTTTTCCCTGGAGAGCAGAGCTTGTCCTAAGTTCCTCCTCCGTCAGCACTAACGACGCGCCATGGGAACGTAGCGATAGAACAGGACGGGCTTCGCCCAGTTCCATATGGTGCGGTGGGAGAACTGCGCTTCAGGGGTCCTCGGCTATCATCGGGCTACTTCAAGAGGCCAGACATAACTGCTGCCGCTTTCATTGAGAGCGAGACCTGCGGCGGCCAACTCTTGTACCGCAGTGGTGACTTGGGCAGATACATTCCGGGTGGCGATATCGAATGCCTGGGCCGCAAGGATGACCAGGTCAAGGTCAATGGCCATCGGATTGAGCTGGGAGAGGTCGAGCAGGCGGTCCTCCGAGCGGGTGTTGTTTGGGAATGTGTTCTTACGGTGTGGAAAAAGAAAAACATGGCCCATCTGGTTGCAACGGTGATCTTCAACGACGTGAAAGAGGATGCCGTCCAAGAGGGAGGAGGTTTCCTCTCTATGGAGATGTTTACCGAGGAGTTGCAAAAGCTCAAAGCCAACCTTAGTGGATTGGCCTTCTATATGTTTCCCAAATTCATTCTGCCTCTTCCCTCCTTCCCTCTGCTGCCCTCTGGGAAAGCGAACCGCAAGGAGCTGAAGGAACGAGTACAATCTTTGAGTCAGGCAGATCTCACCCCATACCCCTTTGATAACGTCGGTGGGCCGCAATCTGCAGATATCATACCTGTGGTGTCAGACGAACAAATGTCTCTTCAGCAAGCCTGGATTGAGATCCTCCAGTTGCCCAATGATAGCTTTGGCTTGGAGGCCAGCTTCCTTAGTCTGGGCGGGGATTCCATCTCTGCTATCAACCTCGTCAGCTGGCTTCGGCGGAAGGGGCTCAGCATCACGGTGCGAGACGTCCTCAGATTCCCTCTACTAGGGTCGATGGCGGATCATCTCTGGCGTGAAAGTGACGAAGCAGCAACCACATCACAGACGCTCGTCTTTTTACCGCCAACAGAGTTAAACCCTATCATATCCCTTGCCGGTCTAGGAGGTGATAACCATGAGTATATCTATCCCTGTCCTCCGGGGCAAGCCGAATTCCTATCCCAGGGAGCGCGATCGGAGTGTTTCTGGTGTCTGATGACGGTTCGGTCCTTGGGCCACAGGGGCAATCCAACTCAGTGGATTAACCTAGTCAAGAGGCTGACGGAAACCAACGATATCTAGCGCACCACGTTCATCAAACACCAAGAAAAGTGGTGCGGGGTGGTTCTGCCTGATCCCACTCCGGTTGTAGAGTTCTACGACGTCAACAGCCCCGAAGAGCGAAAGAATATTATCGATTCCCTCTGGAGTAAGACATTTGTTTTTGGAAAGCCCTTTATTCGCTACGCTATCCTCCGTCTCGCAGGTGGCGAGCACCAGGTCGTCACCAAACTGGATCACGGTCTCTACGACGGCACCCGCCTCCGTGTATTCGATGCGCATTTCCAAAAGTATCAGCGCGGCGAGCCCCTGGAAGACTTCACAACCTTTAGGGAATTTGCTCTTCACATCTGGCAGATCAATCAGACGCGGCCGACCATGGCCTTTTGGCAGTAGCCAGACAAGCGACCAATTCAATTCCAATTAAAGCCCGATCAAGCTTCCCAGCAGCAGCATCTGCCTCGGCCTACCATCGATTCATTCGCAGTTGCAAACCCACGTTCAAGACTTCCTGCTACAAACCCAGGATGACTTCTGGCAGTATACCGAGAACAGTACGTTCGGGATTGAGGATATCTATCGAACGTGTGGCGAAGGCATCACTCGCGAGGAATCTGCCAATCCGGCCCTATTCCTTTTCCAGCCATTTGAGCCTGCAGTGCCATCTGCATCCTCAGCTGGGGGAGCAGAGGAAGCTCATAGGTGGCTGGTGATGGCCAAGTCGGAAATTACCATGCCGGAACCTTACGCAGTGGTTTTTGAAGTGATCCGAACTGCGCATGTGGATAGGTACAAAGTGAAGTTTGCCTACGACAGTTCTGTCTGGAAGAAAGAGGGGGTCGAGAAGGAGTTTTCTGTCGTTGAGCAGATGGTCTCGCGTGTGGTGGAAGACCCTGATGCTCTAATCGGCGATGTTCTACGAGATCTATAAAACAAAAACGTCTGGGCTTTAATGCTGGAGTTGAAGCCTAGTGTAGTGGGGGAACTGCTGACTGCACGAAGGAGCGGTCTATCGGGTGACTAGGCTTTTGTGACATAAGATTTTCTATGCGCAGGATAAGCAAGACAAACACACTTTCTCTTCCAAACCACCCCTATGTGTTCTCCTCCTCTATAGTCCTTCCGCCCTAGCCATGGGAGTGTGTGTGTGTGTTGCCTAGTCTGCATGGTCAGACAGCCATCGAGCCATCCCTATTTCAGTACGTGATAAACTGCAATGATACGGTGAATGGATTGGATACGGTACCATACTCTACATGGTTTACAGACCACTTAGATTATGTTACTATCGTATTTTGCATCATGATTCCGTCATCTGACAGTGTCTATATGGTATCAAAGACATCGGGCTTCCCCTCTTGAAGATTTACACTCAGCGCTTCTCAAACCCAATCTCACTCCATCAACCTACCATTATCTACCCGTCACCTATCAACGATTTCTTACGCAATGAAAGCCCTTTTGCAAGCCATATTCACCTTCCTTCTCATTGCCCCTCTCGTATTCGCCGGCCCAGCCGCTTATGGAATTTGTCAGGCGGGATGTTCAGGCGTCGTCATGGCCTGTTACGCCGCCGCGGGCTTCACCTGGGGAGCCACTTTGGGGGCAACTGCACCTGCCTCCATCCTTGCCTGCAATTCGGCTTACGGTTCTTGTCAAGCCGCCTGTGCTCTTGTTCTACTTTCGCCAACGCCGTGACTCGGTCAGCTAGTGGGCGTGGTTCATCGGCATGATTACTGTGATGGACGGTGGAATTATACAGGGCAAGGATTCTGCGGTAGGGGAAGGAGAATTTGGTTTTGACGACATGGAGGGAGGATTGGAGGGAACATACATGGGTGGTGGCTGTACGTGCTCTGTTGTCGGTGCGGTCGTCTTCAATAAATCACGAAAACCTCAGCACCATAACGACTTTCACGGAATTACGAGAATGAAGACTATGCAGAGAACATTTGAATGCGTAACATCTGTCAACTCATAGGTTGGCGGCTGCGCTTTTTGTTGTTGTAGGAGTTGCCATGGGTGATACAATATGTAACAATGAATACGGATGTACACGCTGTGGCAACTAGGATTTCGTGTCCTGAGACTCCATATATTCTTCGATCTACATTCTCCTGTTTCTTAAGTCAATTATCCATAGAGCATGCCAAGCAGGATGTATACGCAGCAGCCAGTTTGGGCTGTCACTTGGTCGCGGGCTGCATCGGGGGAGCCACAATGGGACTAAGGTGCAACTCCTGTTGTACTCACCTACGCCTCAGCTTTCCAATTTTATTAAGCACTGTGCCCAGGTGCGTTATCCTTATCGACTGTTTCTCTGCATCACTCTTAACGTGTGAAGTAGTGAGAAGCAATGTACCAACTGTTCGATGGGGATTACACCAGAGGGAGGAGGGACGAGTTGGTCCAAGGCAGCGAGGGGGCTAGGCGAGAAGTAGTGGCAGGGGGCAAGATTACAAGTCGGCCAAGTCAGCCCTGCTAAGAATTGGGCGTAAAATGCCACTCATTATTTCTTTTATAAGCTGTAATCCATGCACAAGACAGCAAGGGATAGGTTCGCAGTAGCACTTGATCGGTATTTACAGAAGAGATCCCCCAAGCTCAAGAACAAGACTAAGAACACCTTCAGGTCAAGCCATCAGTCAAGACGCGACTTGACACCATCAGCCAGCGACACGAAACAAAACTTCTTCTCCAAGCAATCGGGCAAGCCGACATGGTTGATGAAAGAGTAGGTTCGCGTCGATCGGGGGTAGTGTAAGCACGATGACACGGTGCGACGAGGCATGCGCAAGCACAGAGGCCGAGTCGCGACATCCAAAAATGAGAATAATCAAAAGGATGTCCGGAGACATCTTTCAGAGATTAAACTGAAAAGAACAGATACTACACTTGATCTAAGCCAAAAGGCAAAGAGAGCTAAAGAAGAAAGAAAAAGAGAAGGAAAGACGGCGGAAACTGGCGGTATTTATATGATTCTGAAAGGGTCTGTGCGCTAGGGTCATGTGACACATGAGTCATCAAGATTGGGGCCATGTGGGGGCGCATGTGGATCTCTAGAATGGACGCCGAAGGCCCAGGTGCCACAGCCTTGTACAGCCTCGCCTTCTGTTCAGTCACTGTACCATAGTACAGTCCATGAAGTATTTATACTGTCTTTCACCATGTGGTTTCAAGACACCCTTCGCGGGATGTCTGTGGCTTTTTTTTACGTATCTCCTAGGCTCTATATACTCTGCACAAGTAGCAAGGCCGCGCCACGGGCGCGGCTATGGCCTAACATCTCTATCTTACTTTATACGTGAGGGAAAGAGCGTAACGGCAAACATAAGCCAAAACTTTACGCCAGTTAGCAAAATAGAGAATGCCGCTACGGTGCCTGCGATACGGTGCCTGCGATACGGCGCCCACTTCGCGTACGCCGGCGCAGGGCGTAGCGTCTCTAGAAATCGAACAAAGATAAAAAGCCCTACTCAGACGACCCATCGCACCGCTAAAAAAGCTAATTAGAACACGAACCGCCCACAAACAGCCAATCATATCACACAACGGACCATGTGAGGGCCCACAGACTCATACGGCAAGCAACCAATAAGGACACGAGCCCGCGTCGTTACACCATATACATATTTGATCCCCGTCCTCTCTCAAGACCAAGCGCATCTAGAGGCAACAGGGGCATTTGGAGGCTGAACCTACAGAACACGGTACACTTATGGGTGAAACCTGCTTCTGGATATGATGAGACCGGAACGGTGGTTAATGAAATGAAGGGCTAGGTAAAGTATTGGCAGGCTTAAAGTGCGCCTGCATATGACACAGGACGTATTTCAAGATTGCGTATCATGAGGGCGGTATACAACAGAACGTAACGAATGCGACTCGGAAAATTTAAATGATGCACAGGAGCCAGCACCATAACAGTAGAATAGAGATATCATGTACAGATTTCCAGCACGACCAAAGCTCGATTTCAAATGCAATCATGTTTAAGCCCACCGCCACCCAGACTCCCGCGACCCCTGGCGCGTCATCACAGAGTGGAGTAGACTGTTCTTGCCGTGTGGTGCAAAAGGGTTATGCCGCTGCTTCCACTTTTCTTTCTTGAGGAGGTGCTCGGCGGCAAGGGGGTTGATGCCTTCGCCTGTGTCTGTGATCTTCAAAGCCCACTTGACGTCGTCTTCATTGAATCCAAGATCGTGTATCATTCTGCTCATGGCACGGTCGACTGGGTCTTGGACCTGGGACCTGCGTGGAGGGGAAGCAAAGGCCTGGTGCGGAGGGGCGTTGAAGAACTGAGGGAACATGGGGTGGGATGTATTACTTGGTGGGTGGATATAGCTTGGAGTGGGAGGAGTGGTGCTTGATGTTGATGTAGAGGAGCGATCGAGGACAAGAGGTGGGACTGGAGGGACTGGAGGTACGTTTTCTTGGACCGATACGGATGGGGGGCGTATACTTCCATCGAGATTGCGGACTATGGCGCTATATTCGGACATGGGACGTTCGTCAGAGAATGACGAGGCTAGCTCGTTATTCGACTGGACATTTCTGAGACGAAGGGCGCGGAGCTCGTTCTTGAATGCGCGGTTTCGCTGCTCTCGCATACGCTCTGCCTCGGCGTTTGCCAAGTCCAGTTCACGAGAGGTGAGATCCCGGGGGCTGTTGGATTTCGTGCTGAGGGCTCGCTCCTGTTCTTCATAGGCGCGAGACACTGCCTCTTTCAAGAACGAGGACCGACTGGCTTCATTTTCTGTCAGTTCCCATTTTGTGAGGCCGAGTGACTTGGCTATTTGAAATGTTTCGACAGTAGCTTCGGCGGGACAGAGGGGGCTCAGGGTCAAGACCGCCGAGAGACCTAATGTAAGGATGTAGTATGTCCATTTCTCTGTCAACGTCGTATTAGCAACAATTTTCTAAGATGGGGCGTGGTCATCACTCACCAATTGTGCTTTGCTCCTGCACAGTATCACCCTCTGCAACATTCACACCATCCAAGATACCAGCAGCCCTCGCGTCTGCAACCTTCGCATGCGTATCCTGCAACAACACGCCTAAACAAGTCCATATCTCAATTATGTCGTACATCTGTTTTTGTGATAGGCCACCGCAGTTTCCCCGGGCAAAGCCTTCGGGTGGCTCAAATAGACCATTGTTCATCGCGAAAGGCTCTGTCATGGTTGAAGTCGCGCCGATGTAATTTCTGGCTTTTGCGCCGCCCTTCATCCAATCCATTTGTCCCTCTAAGTCATTCTCGCGACCCTTCCCGTTGCCAAAGATCCGACAGAATGTCCAGATACGCCAAAATGCATCATCCACTTCTTCAAGACGAATTGGGTCAGCACCGGTTAGCCCTTCAATCGTATCGCGACGGAGAAATGGAGAACATCGAACGAGAATCATAGCCTTCAGTCGGGCTAGTGTATATATATCGGTCGCGTAGCGATCCAAGTATGTAGCTGGTGTGTATTCCGGAACGCGTGAATTCGGGTTCCTAAGAGGTGTCCACTCATTTTCCCACGGCGGACTCATCTCACGCAATTCCCAAGCCGGCGGCGACATGTTGAATAGCGCGTTTTTGATCATACACAGTTCACTACCCTTGAAAATAGAATAGAAACGTTTGTTGACAAGGACGAAGTTGAACAAATCGTCGAGAGACTCAATTCTCTCCATTATTGCGATGACGAGACTTTTCGGCATGTCAGCCGGAAAGTCAATGTCGATCGAAACATGCTTATTTTTCCTAACGGGCCCGGGCCGTGCGGACGTGGAGAGCGGGGTCGCGTCGAGTTCGTATATCTGTTCGGGCGGAATGTGCACGCTGCTGGCTTGAGCTGTCGACACAAAGGCACTGGTATTCCGCATCCTGCTGCTGATAAGAATCTTCTCTTCAGCTGGGGGCGACACGCGAAGCAGATGGTGCACCGTAACACCACCTGCAATGTTGGCTGAGCCTAAGCCTGCGGGGTGGATGGGGCCTTGTTCCTGATCGCGAGTCCGGCTGTCGATAAAGCTATTTGTCTTCAAGTCCTGGGTCTGAAGACGTGGAAGTTGTAAGAGGAGTTCATCTCGCTTACTGGAGGCCAAGCTTGAGCTGGAGGCTTGGTGAGGCGAATGGCACTCACGGTTGGAAGGTGGGTTCAAAGAGTTGTGCGACGACGAGCGATGAATGCTGAAGCCCTGATCTTGTTTCTGGTCCTTCGGGAGGGTATTGGAGATTTTGCGGGTGAACGACGGCATTGACAACGTAAAGGACTTTTTGAGTCTTGGATTTTCTATTTCCTCACCGCTGGGCTTTGAGACGGGTTGACGGTGGCGTTTGAGATTTTCGCTCGCTTTGGACGCCTTTGTACTCTTCTTTGTTGAAGAATGCTTCGGTTTGGTCGCCTCGGCGATCTTCTCCTTCGTCAGGATCTCACTAACGCACCGCAAATTGCGTGGTTGGTGCTCTTTGCTCGTGTTCTCAACCCTAGGAGACTTGCCAGGCCAACTAGTCTTGCCCTTTGCTGATCGCAGAAACTCCAATGGTCCATCGGGATGCGACTGGGAATGGGGGGCTATAGGAGGGGGACGAGGAGCCGGGCGTGTGGCTACCAGATCCCCATTATGCCGACTGACCTGGAAAGGTCCATCCAGAACCAGTACGGTTCGTTGTCGACTCGTTAAGCCCTTTGTCAAACCCGCCAAAGCGAATTCCAGCTCCTCAGCAGCCTGCGACATTGTCAGCCTGCGACACATTTGTTGATCATGTGATGGTCCACGCCTATTTGCACCATTTTCAAGCAGAGGCTGGTTCACGCCATGACTTCCACACTCGCGACAGAGCTTCTTATCCTGTTGCCGTAGTACGGTCATTGGGTTGCCCCGGATCGGTCGCTGTAATGTCAATGAAGATTGTGAATTGGACTGCGGCGAGACATTCCACGACTGGCTGTGGCGGCGGATCGCTAGAGGGCTGGGCTCTCGGACCGGCCTGAGGGGCAGGGGCTTGTTTTTCAATTCTTCCATCGACATATATGGAGTCAGACGGCCGGTTCGCGGTGGGTGGGCGCTGTTTGCGCTTCTTGATACCCATCGGCTGGCGGCAGGTAAAGCAATTGATGGGGCCCGCGAATATATGGACGCTTCGTCATCAAAGACACCTGCCGAAACAGGATCGATTGCGGAATATGAATCTGCTATTTCATATCTGGTTCTCTCGCCCGGGCAGTTGGTATTGATACTGGCGAGGGAGGTGCGGTGACTGTAGCAGGAGGAAGCGTAGTCATAGACGTTGCCTTGTCCGGAATATCGACTCTCGCCACTCTCTGGACTATTTTGGTCCACTTGCTTTGCCTCCTCGCCGGCTATTATCTCAAAAGAGTCTGCATACCAAGTGCTAAGGCGATCCTCATGTTCGTTCTCGAAGATCGATGCATAATCTAGTGACCTCATGTTCCGATCCGCCGGAACAGGAGTTGTTGGCGATACGACATGTAGATTGGATGATAATTCGGGGAAGAAACGGGCCAACACAGAGGTTGAACGAGCAGGAGCGTGATCGTCGGAGATTGGAGAGATGTTGGGATCGGACTCGGAGTCGTGATTGCCGAGTTGATAAAAGGTGCGCAAAGCTTGTGCTGAGTTCGATCCGTTCTCTGAAGTCCTCTCCAAGCTCTGAATGATTGCTTCCGTGTGCGGTTCAGCTAGGGTGTCTCGTGGCTTGGCAATTTCTGGGAAGTCTGGGCTTTGCGTGTGTTCAGGACTGATGGGACGAGATCCCCGCGAAGAGATCTCCATTCTCATCTTCACCGGGACCGTCTCTAATCCTTTGTCCTCGTGCGTAGATGCAGCTATTTGAATCGCTTCAAGTTCTGTTTCCACGTTGGTGTTTCCTTTCACAAAGCTGTCTTGCAAGTGAAGAGGAGAGGGTCGCTCTGCGTGATTCTTCCTATTGGAACTGGTTGAGCCGGGACGAGCCCGATGGATCGAAAAGCCAAATGCCGACACCATTGTAGGACTTGGTATGTTGCAGAATCTTTGGAGGCTAATGCCCACGCACTTCCCTGCTCTGGCTCTGTCTATTCCCTAATTAGTTTTTTCTTTGTCTTGTGATCGTGCCCGGCTGTCTCCTGGTGCCAACGTGTCCCTGAAAGAACTTACATGCAGTTGGGAATCTGGTAACGAATTGGGAAGGTTCGAAGATGGATGGCGCCACTTCCTATCTTTGGAGAGTCATGAACAAAGTCGAGTTCTGCAGGCCCCGTAAATAGTGAGTTCAAAATAGGCGTCGATTCAAAGGCACCTGGGATGTGAAAGAAGAAGCTCAGCAAGCCAAATTTCTTTTTAGGGGCGAGGAACGTTGCCCATATCTCATAGATCGCTGATATCACTCCAAAGCCCCGAAATAAGCAGTTGGTCTCTGCGAGTGGGTCCCCGTAACCATGTACCGCGCTAGACAGCGATCGTAGGGGCCATAACGGTTCCTGCCCCAATTCCCGATCAGAAAGGAGCTGTAAACCCCCCAACCAATAGTGCCCTCCCTCTTCTTGAACGACCTTTTCTTGCTCTGTTAGGACTCTTATCCCAAGCTCATGCTGGGGAATGCAGAGCCGAATAGTCTTTTATTCTTGTCTGCAGATCTAACGCTGATTAAGGAAGAGATCAACCGTCAACACGAACGGCACGAATGCCGAGGAACCTGGAAATGGTAAGGCCGAAGCCTAGTTGCAACGCCACGATTTTCCATGCATCCTTAGGCCACGCTCCTTATGCCTTTGTGCTACGCCGATACACCAAAGTGGCATACCCTGCCAGCTACCCGCTAGCGCTGATGTGTGATTTCTCAGGCATTCTTTTGTATTCACTCACTAGCGTATTCCAAATCCAATCAGTGAAAGCAATTATGCAGTTTCATAGATATTATTACTCTACACATCACGAAAAACTTTCAGTCGTGGCGCCTACATAATTGGCCCCAAAGGAAGCGTTCGCCACCGAATGCACAGTCGTCTGATCTCAGCGGAGAGAAGGAAATGGCAACTGGATACTTTTGAAATGTACATCACACGCGAGTGAGCCTGTCACACTCCCTTTGTCAGATCGGGAATCTGTAGGCTGGCGTATGACCTTCCCAAGGAGTACACAGTACATCCTCCTTTCCTGAGTCGAACGAGTGTCACCGTGCATCAATTCAACGCAAGCCGTTCGCTGCGCTTATTGTTTGTAATATTTACCTATACATCGACTCTGTAACCTGAATACCCGAATACCAGAATACCGGTTATTGATTGCTTCCCCTACGCGCGAGGATAAGGGTTGGCCGATCGCTCCCAAAGCGTACGTACCTATATGAGCGATTGAGTCCAAGTGTTGCCACTTGACGATATCTAGTGCTACTGGCGTTTTGCAATACCTCCAAAATAGTCTGGATAGAACCAGCCCTCGGAAATCTAAATGTATCCTGTCGATGACCGCAGGTGACGATTCTAAGGGATTCTGCAGATCACCCGCCATCGCCGATGGGCCGGCCCTTGAGCTGGACCGTTGTACAAAGTCGACAAGTATTCTTTTCGTATGCCTCCAGAACAAATTGAGAGAACTTTGAACGATTGAAGATTCACGTGGGGTCAAAAAATCCTGAGGATTCCCGCAGATCCTCACATCCACAGCGCTGCCGTAAGCACTATCTTCCACGCTGACCACCTTCGACTATCATCGGCCCGTTGACCCACAAGCGATGAGAAGAGATTTGGGGGCTGCAAGGGATAAACTGGGGGCAAAATTCTTAGCTCGGTCTTTGTGCCATTTTCTCTTCCCTTTGAATGCTCTCGAAACGCCACATGGTGGTCGTCTTCTTGGGGGCCAAAATGCAAGGAGCGAACCCTGGACTATCTTTTGTCCGTAGGGGCGATATTAACGTTGCTTTCCTTTTTTTTTACATTGTACACAAAACACCTAAAACATCTCCGCCTATGCTGTCGGTTACGGCTGAAGCAAGGGCTACCCGGCTAACACATCGACGATCCTGAAGAAGTTGATGCTGTATGACATTGGCTCTGATGAAACTGAGCCCTCTATTGGCAACCGCAAGCGGTGACCAGGTGAGCTTATCTCCTTTCAAGTTGGCTTTTGGTAGACGACCCGGGTGCTATAAGCATATAAATTGGTTTTTCTTCTACACCGACGTGTACGGTGTAAATAGAAGTGCATAAATGGGATCCTTCAAACTTTATCATCTTTCTCGATAATGCCTATCGTTGGAGTCATGTCCGTTTTCTTAATGCTCCCTCTGATTCATACGGAGGTTTGCACTCATCCTGATACAAGACTCAAGTACACCCCCCAAATGACTCCAAAAAGACTACCCACAAGAAGTCGTTGACTCGGAGGAACAACTGTGAAGTTGAGAACGGACACAAAAGGCCACATTTTGAGCGCAGCCGTCATTATGGGCCAGAAATTCTGTATGACATCAAGCGTTGGTCAGCTTAGACGTGGAACCAAGATATCATTTCATTCTCCACAGAGGGGATGTTTCTGAAATTGGTTGGGTGTTCAGAGCCCTCTGAATCGAAGGTAGAAGGGCCATCGATCGACGCAATCTTCAAATTACGTACCTGCTGAATCTGGGTTTGAATGGTACCATAATCAAGCCCTTGAAGCATACCCATAACCATGATGGATAGCGCCGTATTCCAAGCGCTGCCAATGGTTTGATCAATAAGGACTTTAGTGACAGTGTTCTTGACATTTAGCCTTGGCTTCTCGGCTTTCGACTCTGAGCGAGCGCCCTTTTCAGGCTTTTCACGGGATTTGTTAGACTCGATCGTGCCTGGGAACCAAGACTCCAGATTCTCCAGCCAAAGGTACCCCAAAGGTGACACGATGAAGGCACAAGTGGTAAATTGCATCAGCGCCTGTAGGTCTAGCTCAAAGGGGACCTATTTCTCATCAGTTAGCCTGCTGATTTCCTAGAAAGTGGAGTCATTCACATACGCCATCACGATAAGATTTGATACCCTGCGCCAGCACATTGGACCCGGCATTGATAACCGCGGCCTGCAGCGTGGCCTTAGCAATTGGCGGCACCGACATAGCCACGATCTTGACTTCAAATTGACCACGCACAAGAAGCCGCCGGTTCGATAGCTAGATTCCTAGTATTCTGAAGGGATCAGGGGTGTTGGATCCGGTCGGCAGGGTCCAGTCGGGCGGGATGCTCAAATTCCGTCAGCAAGGGCTGCCCTGCTTCGTTCGTGGGATAACAATATCGGACGCGAAAAGGTTCAAAGGTCGTCGCACAGGGATATATCTCTTCAGTTGATATTCTTAGGCAGGGTCAAGGGATGCAGAAAATAAATAGGTGAACATTTGAAAATCGTCAGGTTACGAGGGGCAAGCTGGAGGTAAGGGCCACCAACCACATTGGGGGTTGGGTGCCACGACAGACCGCCATGTTAAACTTGGAATTTGAACATATAACTTTTCCCACTGGCTAGTTTCTCGAATCGAAGTGAGTTGATTGATGTCCAGACACAGCTTCTATCGCCACAATTTTTGATCCCAGACTTCAATTCTGATTTAAAGAGAGTCGTGTTACATCATAGTTCTAAATCTGAACCGCCACGAAGGTGAACAAATCATTTCGACATTCTTCATACCCACCAATCCCTTTCATTATGGTCTTGACTCAAGGCTAGAACGCCACAGATGAGGCAAGTCCGTCCATCTCGCGCTGGTAATTTCTGTGATGCGCAATCTGGTAGAAGAACATACCAACAAAGTCCTTTGCGCCACTCACAATCTCAACTTTCTCCTTAAAATTCTCTGGTTTCTGGGTTCCACCAATAGTAACAACTCCATACCAGTCGACTGGCGCCGAAGACGCAATCTGGAGATCAGGTACAGCAGAGAGGCTTTCTTTGATTAGTTCAGTCGCATTTCCAGAGGCGCCGAGCGCTTTGAGATGGCCGAAAGCCTCAGCGATCCAGTGGCGGACCTGGCCGCTTTGCCACAGAGCTTTGATATGAGGCCCCCCAGGAATGAAAGTCGCATCGAATAGCGTTGATCGAACTCCATCCAGCTGGTGATTAGGCACGATCCCGGCTTCAACACCCGCAGGTAACTTTCCGGCCTGGGCATAGATGCGAGATCGCTTTGTGCCGATCACAATTGGCTGAGCACTTGCAGCTTTTATTGCAGCCAACATACCAGAGAACGCAACAGGGTCATATCCGTCCCCGATGATAATTGCGATCATTCGGCTGGCAATTGTCGCTCTGGCTGGCATGAAAGCAGTCTGGGAGAGCCGTGGTGCTTTATCACCAGAATTTGTTTTCGTTGCACGATCGGGCATAGGTGCACCAACCATATCCGCCACGGCCTGCGCGAGGACCAGATCTATGTCAGCGAGCCGATTCCCAGCAAAGCGGGTATAAACCGTCCGATCATCGCAATGATCGAGCTCAAAGCTAAATGCCTTGAGAATGTGCAGCTTTTCATGCTCAACAAGCGAGTTGTAGAATAATTGAGCATGACTGAAATGGTCCCCAAATTTGGCACTCACAGCCCGACGTTTCTGCCCACCGACCTGCGCTGGGAATGATTGGAACCCTTCATTTCCACCAGTCGCACTGGTAGGTGGACACGCTTCAAACCGATTCGGCCAGTAATTCACATTGCCCTGGGTAATTCGATGTCTGGACTTCCCATCCCGTTGGAAATTCATCACCGGACACACGGGTCGATTAATTGGTAATTCTTCCCAATTGACACCAAGTCGACTAATTTGTGTATCAAAATATGAGAAATTCCTACCCTGCAACAGTGGGTCATCCGAAAAGTCAATTCCCGGCACGATATGACTCGTACAGAATGCAACCTGCTCAGTCTGAGGGAAGAACTCATCTACATTTCGGTTCAATTCTAACTCGCCGATGACTTGCAAGGGGACAAGATTCTCTGGCCAGATCTTCGTCGCATCGAGAACATCGAATTCGAACGCGTCTTGCTTTTCCTCAGGTATGACCTGAATCGCGAAGTCCCACTTTGGGTACATTTTATTGTCGATCGCGTTCATAAGATCCTTTCGATGGAAGTCTGGATCTTGGCCGCTGATTTTGAGTGCTTCATCCCAAACTAAGGAATGGACGCCTAGTTGGGGAATGAAGTGGAATTTGACAAAGTGGCGTTTTCCGGCTTCGTTGACCAGCATGAAGGTGTTTACTCCAAAGCCCTGCATCATCCGGAAGGAACGTGGAATTGTACGGTCTGACATGATCCACATCACCATATGCGTGGCTTCGGGGTGGAGGTAGACAAAGTCCCAGAAATTATTGTGGGCGGTCTGGCCTTGAGGGATTTCGTTATGCGGTTCCGGTTTCACAGCATGCACTATACCAGCAAGCTATGAATATCAATGGTATAGATAAATATCAAATATTGTAACTTACCAAAATCAGGAAACTTGATAGCGTCTTGGATGAAGAATACGGGGATGTTATTGCCCACGATATCCCAGTTGCCTTCGTCGGTGTAGAACTTGACAGCGAATCCGCGTACATCCCGCACAGTGTCGGCGCTTCCTCTGCTTCCTTGTACAGTAGAAAACCGCACAAAAACAGGCGTATTCCTGCTTGTATTTGTGAGAACACCGGCAGATGAAAGATGCTCAATGGACTTGTGCAATTTGAAGTTTCCAAACGCGCCTGTCCCTCGAGCATGAACGACTCGCTCCGGGATACGTTCGTGGTCGAAACGGGTGATCTAGTAGGTATCAGTATCTTGATCCATAAACCTGGGGCTGTTGAATTTATTGAATTTTGACATACTTTCTCGCGAGCCAATTGATCCTCTAATAACGAAGGGCCCGTATGTATATCATCGACCACCCGGAGCCATTGATCTGTGTTCTCGATTTTGACTCCATGGTCGGTGGTCATTGATAGTTTATCACTGATGCTGACTGTGTCATGCTGCAGATCGACGATCTTTTTATCTTTGGATGTAGTATGCTGCACAGCTTCAGAAGCTTTGCGTAAGCCTCCTACTACATGGGTGGCCATGTTGATTCGTTCCCGAAAGGTATCTGCAAAATAGAAAACCAATTTATTTTGGACTGAGACCAAAATCAAAATAATAGCAGATACAACTTTTATGGCGTCGATCTATGGATCTTTATGTTAAGGATGTTTACGCCGGGACGTCAACATGACAGTGCGGACGTCACCTTTGCACGACGCAAAAATTACTTCACACGTCGGAACTTCCAAATCAACCCTACGCCGACATCCGATTGGATAGGTATGTGAGATGGCATGAGTTCCTTTGCATTATTCATGGTTGACGAGGTTCAACGTTGACGTAGATTATCCCCTCGAAAGGCTGCAATGTTTGCAGAGACGAGCTCCCGTAGTTACTTATAACCATCGTCATATCTTTGAATTCCTGGCTTGGAAGAACCTGTGATGATTGCAAATGGGATTCAGGACGACCAAGACTTGCTTTTATTCTCTCGACTAGTCTCCAGAATGACTTTGGATGGACCAAATATCCAAAATAAAGGAGGAGACAGCACTTGCTAGCTACTCTCTCAATCCGACACTTCCTGAAGTACAAAAAGCCTATTTCCTGTCAGATCCTGATAGCCTAGTTGCGGTCGGCAATTAGTATACTGATCAGTTAATTTACGTTAAAGCGGAGGCCTCTTGGATGGCTGCTAAAAGGACCTGAGTCCAATAGCTTTTCTGTTTTGGATCCACTGCATACTGTATCCGATAAATATTGGAGTCCATTTAGAGCCACAAATATGCTCCAGCAAAGAAAGATCAACGTTCCTCTTCTCCTTCCACCTCATCTAGCCGTTGAGCAAGCACTTGGCAAGGCCAGTCTCCTTTCGGGTTCAAACTTTGAGATCGCTTAAACCCTTGAGACTCATAATATTGGATCAATTTGCCATCGCCACCTGCATAGCAATCCACCCGTAGCAACGAAATTCCAGCCCCATTCGCAAGATCGCGTGCATGTTCCAAAAGGCGTTTGCCAACCGCGTTACCAGCCCATTGTCGATCCGTGACTAACAATCGCACGTAAAGCTCGGGCTCAGAGACAGGCGGCACATAAGGCATCTTCTCTCCAATAGCAATCGCTCCTATGATGACCCCCGGAACGTCTCCGGTTATAGTCTGAGGGTTTGTATTAGAGAGTTTATTTTGGTCCAGTATAGTCGCGTTATCAGCTACCTTGACAGCGAGCCAAAGACCAAGGCCGGTTGTTGTAAATTCTTGGAGTTGTTCGGCGCGTTGTGGATTCTCAGAAAAAGGTGCTGCTCCCCACTGCCCAACTCTGTCACGCGATACTAGCCATTTGACTGCGGTATCTAGGAGATGGAGGACTGCCGGAACGGCGTCCACCGTTGCCCGCACGATGGCTATGTCCTGGGAACTATTGTGAAGCGTGCTTTCGAAAGATTTAGTATCTGTGAATGACCTTTCGTGTTTGTTCTTCATTTGATATTGCTGAACAATTACACTTACTTTGATGCCATTTATCCACGCACTTTCGATTTGAGATAGTTAACAAATAACCTGAATACACTCAAATGATTCGAGAATTTTAGGGAGGTCCCAACAATGCGTCACCCTACTCTTGTGCCAATATATTGCCATATTGTTGACCACGAGGGTCCTATTTATCATGGGTTCCCTCCCTTTTTAATCGTAGCCTAGTTTTCTGGATGGGGGCCTGGCAGGGTTCCGGCTGCCTTCTAGGTGCTTCCATGCGATACAAAAGCGGGACAAGAAAGGAACTGCCTGTTTTCTCTGCCAAGCGACCCCTCAAGTAAGCAAAACCATCGTTCAAATGCGTACATGGTAGCCAATAATTCCCGAGCGTATGTGTCATAATTTCGTTCTGCGGCAGTCAGTGCGCGGGAACAGATAGCGGTCGATTTACCATTCTGGGAAAGACATGCAGAGAAACAGTGAAGCCTCTGAGATAAGTTGTTAGTGGTTTTCTGTAGGAACATATACTAGATCACTGTTATCTGAACCATGGCACCAAACTGAAACATGGCACCAAACCGGACCCGCGATGCCAGATCGGGCCTTATAGGATCGTAGAATGGCTTGGACGTTTCCATATCGGTTACATTAGAAAAAGTATCGTATCATTCTAATTTGTCACGAAGGCCGATTTATCCAAAGGCTGCAAGGGGAGAGGATTTCTCTGCGAGTAGACTCTCTGCCAGCTTCTAAATGGATCCTAAATAACTGTTCTGGGCGCCCTCCAGTCCTTCGTTTTCGTAGATTTCACCAGCGTGATACATATGTACGCCAAGTGTCATTTTGCACATGGCCGGAAACTCCCTAACCAATTGGAGATTTTGTTCAGCGCCGCTCAATGACATGGTTGTGAGCATGACTTTCTCGCAACCATAGTCTTTAGCTCTTTTCAGAACCACTGCGTAGTCGGGTTCATGATATGTCTTGCCGCGGTAGATACCACGGAACTGATCCGCGGTGAAAGTCACGGCGACCTGTCGCCTTCAGTATGAATTGAAGGCAGAGAGCCCATATCTATGTCGGACTTGCATCAAAAAACCGCGTCTTTTGACGCTTTCGTCAATTGCGCCATGGTTGACAGGTTCGTCGAGGAAACAGTCCGTCTATCGCCGCGTCGCAAGCAAAGGTCCACCCAAGAGATGAAAGAGCAGACGATCGGTGGTATTTGTAATGTTTAAGTAAATTGAGGGTTTCGCTAGTTTCAGTTCAGAGTGGAAATCTTGCCACTGATCTGTTGAGTGGTGGCTTTTGGTCAATAATGTGGTTGCAAATTCTGGAACTTTTCGCTCGGATCCATGTATACGGACTCTGGTGCGCGTACCCGAGCGCGTAGTCTACACATCTCAACCCATTGAATCGCAGCATCGGTGCAGAAATCCTGAAAATAAAAGACCGAATGTCAGTCAATGCGATTGAATTCATACAGTATATAGCTCACGCGCTTTTATTTGTAAATATCTAGCAGAGTAGCAAGTCTCAGTGTCTCGCAAAAAGATAATACAGTGTGTTCAAACAGCCATCCGTCAAACTCAGTCTATGTTCAATGCGAAGAGTGGGAATAACACCAAAGCAAGGCATGCTCAGCTATTTATGCATTGCCATCCGACAAACAACTCGGGTAAAAATAGTATCAAATGCATAGAGGCTCAAAAGAAGCAGAGTATCGTTGTCACGTCGTGTCACGGGTTTCCGAACAAATTTAAGCACCGTTGGTTTCATCTTCGTCTGATTTATAGTTTTCATCGTCACTATCTTCACCCCAGCCTTCTGCCTCAAGTGAGCGGCCGCGAATGCCGAAGCTCAGGATGAACCCAATAAAAGAGACAGCACCGAAGACTCCGAATGCAATGGCTTCTCCCTTGGGCTGGATCTTCGCTGTCAGGGAGAATAGTCCACCGGACAGGAATGGGCCGACGGAGCGGCCAGCGGCACTGAGAGTTTGCGCCAGGCCGTTCAGAGCGCCCAGCACAGCGTGGTTCGGGGCGGTATTAGTGACCAATAGCAAGGCACTGGTCAGGCCACCAACTGAGGCGATGGTCTTGACAAGGAGAACGAAGCACAGCTCAATGGCCATGAGAGCCGACTTGCCGGTCAGACTCTCTGTCTCTTCACTCTTGTATCCAATGAATGGCATCAGGAGGAAGGAGACAACAAAACCGAATAGTCCTGCACGGTAAGACCATCGGTTTCCCATCTTGTCGCGCAGACGATTGAAGATGCAGATTTGGAAAATAATTGTGACAATTCCAGCAAATCCTTGAGACAACCCGATCTCAGAGGGTGTAAGATGGCGTCCCATCGGCGGTTTGGCTTGCGCGAAGATTGGGAACAGCGAGTTGAAGGAGACATTGCAGAAAGCAAAAATCAAGTATGTAATGAGTAAAAGCATGGTGTCCCGTGTATAAATTTCGTGCCACGTGAGCTCCTCAGCATGCTGGTGTGACACGGTTGAAACCTCCGAAGCCGAGTCCAAGTCACTGTCATGTTCTTGGCTGTCACCGGTGTGGCGGCGGACGGGGCCGCTCGGAACCCGAAGATAAGTTGGATGGCTGGAAAGCCCTGTGAATTGCCAGATCCATGAGAAGAGACTGCGAAACTTCTTGCCGAACTTGGGAAGGGTGTCTGCGTCTTCGAGACTTTCCACCATAAACAATGCAGTCAAGATGAAGTCAACCAGGAGAATGAATGCGGATAGGATGTTAGGCGCCAGATACGGGTATGTGCTCTTCTTTCCCGTGAACGGATTGCGCTCGAAGACTAGGAGACCACCCAGGAGCGGGCCCGTGATGCCTCCAATGCCGTAGAGAACAGGAAGCCACGTAAAGGCCTGAGACTGGTTACTCCGGTCCGTGATTTCACCTAGACAAGTCGACACAAGGCCCTGGTTGCCATTGACCACACCCATCAAAGCCTGTACCGCGATGGCTTGCCACAGAGTTTTGCAGAATCCAAAGGCAACGAAGCAGAGCGCGGTCAACAGGGTGCCCAGGAGAATGACCGGCTTGCGCCCAATGCGGTCGGAGAGCCACCCCCAGAAATAGTTTGTCGCGAATTGTGCCACAGCAAATGCCGAAGCAATGCTTCCCACGTAGACACCGACTTGGCTCGGCTCCACTTCGGGGAAAGAAGATGCCATATCCGGCAGATACGGACTGATCGAGTTGAGCGCCGTCTGCTCAGCCAAGGCAATCATAGCCAAAACTGCCATCTGCCTTTTCGGTAGTGGCGACTGTACGCGGTGTTCGGTGAGGTCATTGTGGTAATCATGCGATGCCTCTCCAGAGGACTCCGACTGGCCGGAATTGGGACGACCACGCGACTTTGGCGGAGGGGTATCGAAGGTCTGGTAGTGTTGGGTAGAGGAGCGACGCCCGATCGGAGTACGATCTGCAACTGTCATTTTTGCAACACGAAGAGATCGAGGGAAGCTGTGACGCTTGCAAATTCAACCATGCGACTGGGAAAGGTTGGAGACAGTCCAAGCGCACCCGCAATGCTGGGGTCGTGTGCGAGCTTCCAGCACCCAGAAACTGCCCGAAGTCGGAACAAGGATTTCAGCGCGGGGATAATCGAGGGACAGATAAAGCGAGCGTAGGATATAAATCGTATCAGGATGCAGAAGCAGGAAATGAAACCAAGGACAAAGCTGGAAATTGCGCGGGTCCGATGATGTAAGCCGTATGGGAGTTGCTGAGTCATTGCGTTCTGGGCCGCAGAGATCGTCATCGCCAATTGATCATTGATCAATCAATAGGTCCGATTATATATCTCGCATCTCGTTCGTCTGTTACATGTAGATCAGTCCAGGCATCTAGATCTTCTTAGTGATGTTCTCACCATGTGCTACTCCTCACACCATATGCAGATTTTCCACCATTTTCACGCCAGGTACTTGTATCTGTCGACTTACCGAGGTCCCTCGTTCCTGAACTTTATTCTAGGTAACAAAACCTCCCATCTTGCTTGGGTATGATATGGCCCAAAATTGCAGTAGAGAACAGTCTCAGAGCATAAAATCATACACCTCGCTGATTCTACGTTCGAAGACAAATCATCCGGATGATGGTTGTGCGCATGAAAACTACCTGGCCTTACTGATGGCGTAACCTTTTCTCCGTGACGGATCGGGAATATATGTGACTAATCAATGCTGATAGCCCTGTATCTAATTCAAGCGAGAGTGGCGTATGTGGATAAATGTATCCTCAATATTGAGGGAAGGTTGTCTGGAAGGCAGTACGCCCGGGATCTTAAAATAGAACTCTGAATAACCTCAAATTTTGTAGCAGTCCCATCTCAGCCGGGAACAGAAAGTGGACAAGAACAAGAAGTGAATATGCAACAAGCGCGTTAGTATAGCATCGCAAAATGGGAAGGTGACAAAGACCCAAAGACGAAGGTTGCAAAGAATACAACAGTTAGGTCTGTATGGCGTGCTAGTATTATCCGCAGTGCAATTCATGGCAGATAGTAAGTCTTGGCCATGCATCTCAATATGAAGTTTCTCTTCTTCAAGCAGTGTGATTAATCCAAAAGCCAAGGGCAATACCAATGGACCTTAACATGGACAATATGGTTTGTTTCCAGGTTACACATCTCAAAAAGAACCAGATGTCTTAGATACAAGTCTCACGAGTGCGACCATTCTGGCTTCTTCTTATATTTTCGGACCTATATTGAGAATCGTGGTTTTCCTTGTTATGGCTGACAGCGAACGCTAGTCTGGTGCCGCGTTCCAACACCCTGGCGCTTCCCCAACAGCGGCAAGAGCAGTCCCTCCGCCTCTGTGAGGCTGTTCCCTTCAGGATCCAACCGACATGGGCACCCACAGCTTCCAGGCACCAGAAAATGTCATGCGCGGAAGACTTATATCGCTCTGGAGTCTCCAGGTGGTGTTAGGTGGTATTAAAGATGTGGAGATCGGGGATCGCGCCAGAACGGTGGGGCTCCCGAGATCGCCTGCAAAGCTCCGAAGCTCACCCTTGCGACAACCTCGTGTGCGCAGTGTTTCTCGCGCATTGAGCCCCCAAGATGAACGCCCAGTCTGGAATCGTATCAGCTGAGCACAGCTCCAACCCACGTTATCTCTTCCGTCAACCGCGCGCTCTGCAGTGGTTCCATAACGGGCGGCTGGTCAAGCGTCATGACTGTGAAAGGGCTGCGGGTGAGACTGCCCATCCGAGCGTTGCGCAGAGCTGGAAACTAATGTTTCATTGTTGCAGGTCGCTTCGAGCTCTTCCTGGATCTGCTATACGTCGCGATCCTTTCAAACTTTGCTGATACACTCGTAGAGGACATCTCGGGCGCAAAGCTCGTCAAGTACATTGTAAGAGGCGCAATCGAAGCACGAACTCGTCAAGATCATCGGAAAACGCGAACGCTAACTTTTCCACCTTTAGCTAATCTTAGCGCCGTCATGGCATGTTTGGAGCGATCTTCGCGAGTTGATGAATTCATTCTACAACGATGACCTCCTCCAACGAGTACTCATCTTATGGGTAATGGCCATACTGGTCATCTACGGAAACAACGCGCCCCTCGTGGACGAAGAGATTGGCGCAATGCGCGCGACCGTTGGCGCCTATATGGTCGCCCGAATAAGCTGCAACATCGCACATCTGCTATATTCTTTCTCGAGCTACCACCACCGGCGCCAGCAACGCCTCTGGGTCGTGCTATCCACACTGTGCATCTGCTTGTACATCCCCCTCTACTTTGAATCCGTTTCTACGCGCGCGAAAATCGCCGTTGCTGCCGTTGCTATCTGCGTTGAGGAGGCCACCTGGATCTTCTGCTACTGCCCCGCTGCCAAGAGATTACTTCACGCTACATACACTACCGCGGTGGACATCAACCATGAAATGGATCGATACGCGGCATTCTATATTATCGTCTTGGGCGAATTCCTCTACCTCATTGTTGTCGGATCACATGCTGCTATTGGTTTGAACGAACGCACGATTCGTGCTATCTGGACGCTAGTCATTGCGTTCTGCTTGAACTGGACCTACGTACACGCTGACGGCTCTGTCAAGCACGACCATCCGCTAAGGCACAGTATATACACTGCTTTCCTGTTCGCCTTGATCCACCTTCCACTTGTGGCTAGTCTGCTAGCTGGTGGGCACGTCGCAGCTGCATCCGTGGCTGAAAAGGAGTTCGAAGATGCCGAGCGCTGGCTTCTTTGTGGTGGTCTTGGAACGGGTATGATCTGTTTGTATGGGTTTGCGCTGCTTCATGGCACGAAAGATGAGCGTGGAACTTTGATCATGGACAAGCCTCTTCGCTTGATCATGCGGCCGATTACGGGGATTATCACAGTTCTGATTCCCCTGGCCCACCATTTGAACGCCACAGAGGTGCTTTCGATTATCATGGCTCTTTTCGTATTCTGTTTGCTCTGGGAGACTTATGGTTCTCTCATGAAGGATGCTTGTTTCTTCGAGCACTGGACAGAGACAGAGTATCCGGAGCGAGTGATTACCGAACGTCCCTCTGACAAGGAAGAAAGCGTGAACCCTCAATTGGAGTAAAATACACTGCATGTCACTAGATAGTGCCTGGTTACTTGTGTGATGGAGATTTTGATGTTCACTGAGAAGTCTCATCCTTGTTTATTCCCGAGGGCTTTGCGACAGAGAGACTAGACTCTGAGCTTATATGCACAGAGAATGTCGATGTCTACTGTACATGTGATACTTGAATATGAATATATTTCTTTCTACCTCCAGAGCGCACGTATGCATCTAATGCTCCAAGATAAGAGGCAAACTTCGCCCCTCTACTTTAATATTAACATCCTTCGACAATTCAGCCATTCCAACAACGTGCTCCGATACTTATCCGAAAATCATACACCGGTCTAGTTTCAGGCTATACCTCAACTATAGGTATCAAAGATGACACCCAAAGCACTGCGTTAGGTTTCCGTCTTGAGAAACTTATGACTGCGAGAAGTACACCCGATAGAACCACACACCGTACTAAAAGAGTAACCCACGGCCAGCCAACGAGAACAAAAGTTCTGTGGTAATACGCCTGCCTGGTCTGAATTGCCACTAAAGCGAATGTTGTCGGTCACGCTCGTGGCCATTGCTGCCAGTCCGACTGAAACGATGCTCACGTCGCTGATTTACTATACGCAAGACCCAGTTCGCAGTATACATTAACTTGCATATATGGAAGTGCCATGATTTCAGGCTACACCTACAGGAGGGGTGGAAAGGGCAAGCTCGTGGGGGATAGCCGCCTTTAAAAGTTTAGTATCTCAGCAGTGGATAATCTTGGAAATTCCATTGTGTATTTATTTTTTAAAGCAAAGGGTGGACCTATGCGAAAACACAGCAGCAAAACACGGTATATGTCTAAATGAACAATGAATAAGAGTCTAGCCTTCCAAGTGTTTACGTCGCCGCATGTAATACTCTCAACAACAAAAAAAGTGGATCACATCCTTCTAAAGTAGGGGGGTCTGCAGTTCACCTTCAAACAATTGACCGCTCAAGCTTCATGTCCCCAGTTGCCTGAGTCTCCGAGCGGCTCATAGTAGTATGCCGACTGAAATCCTTCAACCGGCGATGCTCATCACGGGGCACATTACCCGCCTCCTTGGCCTTATTCTCCTGGTGCCGGAAATAACGGCGCTTGCACCACTTCCAAGCCTCAATACCCGAGAAGAAAAGTACTGTCTCAACAAAGACAATCCCCCACTCCCACGAGATACTCGAGTGCTTGAACACCTGGTGGTTGATGACAGGAATATAGATGATCGGGAACGCAAGTACGAAACCGGCCATGATACCCCAGAACAGGAACTGGTTGCGCCAGATGTCGTGCATCCATTGCGTAAAGTAAAGCTTTGAGCCGGGTTGCATGCGAAAGAAGCTTTTCCGGAGATCCATCATCTCCCAAGCGAGGAAGAGCGCGAACCAGGTCATACAGGTGAATGTTGTGGCACGGGCACGGAAGACGGTGTCGCAGTCGTAGGGCTTGGATGCATCGTTGTATTGAGTGTTGCAGCCTTGGGCTAGATTGCCGTCACCCCAGCCGAACATCACTAGGGAGAAGGCACATAGACACAACGCTGCCATCCAGACTCCGTAGACGAGCATGTCGACGATGATTTCCCAAGTGAAGATTCCTTGTTTCTGTGAAGTCGTCAGTATAAGACTGGGGTATTAGCGGAGTGTGTGTACATACGCTTTGTGGAGGGCGGTCCATAACATCTGGAGAAGCCCTTTCCATTCCTAGTCCCATATCAGGGAGACCGGAAGTAACCATGATAATCCAGATAATCTCCACCGGAGAAATAGGGAAGACAGATTGGTTGGTATCGTCTTTGAAAGCAAGGCCAATAAGCAGAGTCAAGGCTAGGGCCACATTCTCAGCCAGCAGGTGCAGGACGAATTTTTGAATGTTGTCAAAGATTCTCCGTCCTTCTTCGATGCCATTGATGATAGAGGCAAAGTTGTCATCTGTCAAAACCAATTCCGATGCATCCTTTGCAACATCAGAGCCGTTCTGACCCATTGCAATGCCAACATCGGCACGCTTCAGAGACGGTGAGTCGTTCACGCCATCACCAGTCATAGCCACATATCTACCCCGTCGATGCAGAGCATCAATCATGCGAACCTTGGTGTTGGGAGCGCATCTAGCGATGACGAGAGGCAGAGTAGGAAGATCGTCAATCTCGTCTTCAGAGAGCTTGTCGAATTCGCTCGCCGTCATAACCATGGCATCGGCAACTTCCTTTGCAAGGGTATTCATGTTGTCGGGAATAATTCCCACCTGAGCTGCAATTGCCCGGGCGGTGCCAGGGTGGTCGCCGGTGACCATGTGCACGGAAATGCCAGCTTTGTAGCATTGAGCAATCGCACCGGCAGTTTCGGGGCGAGGAGGATCATAAAGTCCGATAAGACCGTAGAATACGAGATCTTTCTCAATTTCTTCACGAGGTAGAGGCTCGTCACTCGCCTTGTTCGGGATGTGTTCGCGACCGGCGAGGGCAAGCACACGAAGACCTTCCTTTGCCAGCGCTTCCATATTCTGCAAAATTTCCTCGCGGATATCATCATCCAGAGGAACTGGCTCAGAGCCTTCTTGCCATGTAATGGTCGTGCAGGCCTCAAGCACACGCTCAACGGCACCCTTGCTGAATATCATTTGAGACTCCGACTCGCCGTCTGACTTGGCGAAAACGACAGACATCTTTTTCACGCTCGAGTCGAACGGATACTCAGCCTTCTGCTGCCAGATGGGATTATCGCCCTTAGTCCAGCGATCGAGGCCCCAGTCAAATCGAGATGCGAACACTTGGATTGCGATGTCGGTTGGCTCACCGCGAGCCTGCCATTCAGCATTGGCTGATTGATGAACGTGGGCAAGATTGGCCATTGCGGCAACATTGAGGAAAGACTTTAGGAGGTCATTATTCAATAGATCATCCGGCAAAGCGGGATCGGGCTGCTTTGACTCCGAGCCAAGGTTAACGGGCCGCTCGGGTGTGAGGCTCAGGTCTCCTTCGGTAGGATTCAAAGGGTCGTTTGAGGACCCGACTGAGTAGGTGCCAACAGAAGGAATCCATGCGCGCTTAGCAACCATGCGGCCCTGGGTAAGCGTTCCGGTCTTGTCGGAGCAAATGTTGGTAACTGCACCCAAGGCTTCGAGAGAGTCAAGTTTGCGGACAATAACATGTCGCTGCACCATCTGCTTGGTCCCGACAGCCATGGTAATTGTCAGAACAACAACGAGACAGGCCGGAATCATGGCCAGACCGGTAGCGACGGCATAAATGATAACTTCAGAATCACCACGGAAGTCGTTGGCCGCGGCAACAACAATTGCGAAAATGACAGCAATGCCAAAGAGAAGCAGTGCCAGCTTGGACAGCTTGCGCTGGAGAGGAGTTCCAACATTAATTCCCAGGAAGCGACCGATCGCATCAGTTGTGGTCAAAGTCCAAGCCTGGATGTACCAGAGCTTCTTGGTTTCGCCCTCTGGGCCTCGCTTCACTTGGCGGCGTTTGGAATCACCACCGCGAAGAGCTGCAGCGATGGCTCCAATTTCAGTTCCCATGCCAGTCCCCACGACGACACCTCTCGCACGTCCCCGGGTAACGTTGGATGAGCTATAGGCGATGTTGAGTCGGTCTCCGGGTCCAGTATCGGTGTCAAATGTAGCGTCGGCCTCTTTGGTGACTGGGAGTGACTCGCCGGTCAACAGAGCTTCATCGGTGTCGAAGTTGAAAGCTTCCACCAATCTAATATCTGCGGGCACGGTGTCTCCAACTTTCAGCTCAACCATGTCACCCGGGACAATCTCGTTGGCAGGCACGGTCACGGTTTTACCGTCGCGAGTAACAACGCCCGTCGGGGAGCTCAGGGACCGCAGTGAGTCCATGGTTTTCTCGGCAGCAAAGTCCTGATAAACGCCGACAACAATGTTCAGGCCGATCACGGCTGCAACGAAGCCACCTTCAATCCAGGACTTGATGCCAAAACTGACAGCCATGGCGATGATGAGGACCTATCGAATGAGTGTTAGCGGCGTTTTCCTCCTTTTGGAAACACGTGAGGTACTCACAAGCATCATGGCATTGGCAATTTGTCGAATGACAATCTTCGCGAAGGAGACTCCTTTGTCCCCCTGTAAGATATTTTCGCCATACTTCTCAATGCGCAACCTGGCTTCTCCGGATGTAAGACCATCGTCTGGGTTTGTACCCAATTCCTGAATGACGTTGTCAAAAGAAAGACTGTGTGCAGGTTGAGAGAGGTAGGAGGTAGCATCAACAGGAGACTTGGAGCCTTTTGATTGAGCTTTCTCGACGTCCGGAGACATCACGAATCCGCGAAAGTAGCGTAGTGTCGCAAGTAGTGTGTGAGTAGGTAGTCGTATAAGGTTGATAGATGGTGAATGTACTTATATGAACCTTAAGGAGGCGTCATATAAAAGGTATCCTCAAGAGAGTGAGAGTCCATACACTGGAATAACGAAAGTATATCCAGTGACTAAGCTTAATCGAAACTATCGGATTTCGATTCTCGATCTGAAATCTTAAGTACACAGTTCAATGTTCTATTCTCTTTCTTTCCCAACGGGGCATCTCTCCCCTATAAATAATCGTCCGGCCAAGGCCGATGGCGAATTCTCCCACCACTCCACTAGGTATCTTTTCCGAATCTCGGATATCATGCCAACGTGGGGTCTGGGGTTTTCTCCGCTCTCCAATGAGCATCACGTACCAGACGTTGGTATCGAGCGGACGAGCTTGGCAAGTCCTTCGTCTTTCTTACCGAGGCATGCGTGACGCACACGACTGGTCTCGGCGTAGGCTCGGCTGCGAGCCGCCACCGGACACTGATTGGTTGAAATGGCGCGGAGTGCCAAGAGCGGAATCTTGGCGGGCCTGGGCAACCTCCGCTCGACCTCTCCAACACTCGGCAGCGATGTGTCTTTCTTGGCTGGTCTTGGTTTCGCCTTGGCATCCGTGTTTTCACGAGAACTCAGGGTCTTTGGAGCGATTAAATCTCCTCCCTCCTCCCGTCTCAATTTCCCTTTTTCTAGTCTCCCAAACTTGTTTTACGGTGGCAACCGTGGATACCCGTGGACTGTTTCCCCCGCAAACAATGATTACCTTGATCTGATTCAATTTAAGAAAGTACTTGATCAGGGATCATCCGACTGATCCGATCGATGTTACACCTTCGCCCTACCCGACGCACGAACCGAACCAACCGTTATTGGGCGGTATACTTCCTTGTCCTCTCCTCGCGCCCCAACCTGTTGTTCCTCTGCGTGGATCCAGGTCTGGGTCCCATGCTCCTCCACATATGGCCGATAACACTATGCCCCAGGGCGAGATAATCGGGATCGTGATTGGAGCCATCGTGCTGTTTACCATTATCAGCATGGTTCCGATGTGAGTTCTCGGGCACAGACGCATCTTGGCTGTATCCCGTGTCATGCAGCCGAAGCGTCTGGAATCTTGGCCTCCTAACGTTTCTCTTTTACAGAGTTATTATGTGGTGTCACCGTCGAAATGCAGCTAGTCGTACTGCCTCTCGTACTCACATCGTGAACGAACCCATGCAGGAGCCTTCCGTGGAGAGGTGGCTAGCAGAGCAAAATGCTAACAGCGACCCTGAGCAATATGCCCAGGACACTTGGTACGTTTTCATTCCTCAAGTCCCTACCCCGACACCTATTCTTGGCCCATGGGGCTCGATGATGTAATGCGGGGACTGCCTAGGCTGGGCCATGGGTCTATTTGCCCTATCTGGAGACCCACCTAGCTTCCTTTGCCCTATTCCGATATCTGCCCAAGGCTGCCTGGATCCCTACTCCCAAGACTTCGTTTCTAGGCCGCTTTCGCAGTCTTGGCAATTCCCTATCATTGAGTTCCTGACTTCACCGACATATCGCTAACCATTTCCAGCCCCATTTGTCTATCATCCTTGTCATCAAACCCACATCTTGCCAACCTCGAACCGGCCCACCTAGCTGGGCCACGGGGTCCTTCTCCCGTTCGATTAGATGGGTCGTACTCGTGCGGGGCTACGGACTCTCGACGCGATAGTGGTATACTTGTTTTGAATCGGTGTCATCATGCGTTTCACTTGGCTTGTCTTACTTCGTGGTTTGAGTATAGGCGGTACCGGTGTCCTATCTGCCAAGAATCGTACGCGCCTGCCCGAGCGGCCAGGAGATAATGCTGTTTTGGATTGCCTTCCCATGAAATTCAATGTGAACTATGAACAATGATCGACTCCACTTGACTCTTGATGTATTAGAGCAGCCTGATCAAATCGTATAGAGCGGGATTAAGACTGCAATGAACCAAAATAAATCCTATATCTGTCTGGGCGTATTGAAGCACAAATTGTAATGTTCCAAGAGCATCAGTACATGTCTACCAAGCCTCATTATGTCAGCAACTTGTTTAACTATCAATACCAGAAGCATATGCTGCAGCGTTGCTGAAAAGATAAACCCTAATTGATAAATGGGCACTCCCAAGTCACCTCAGATCGGCCATGCGGCGCAATACTACATATGTATTCACCGACTCCCACTATTACATTTTGAAGGTTTATCCCGGAGCCCCAGAAGTGCAAGAGACCCCAAAGTCCGATGGCATGTTCGCACAAAGAACTTCACTCTCTCCATCCGGTGCCACAATTGTATACCCAGTAATAGTAACACCACAGGTGCCATCCTCCCCACAGTCCAGGTTGGACGTAACATCATCATACTTCCCACTTGTCGTCCCACTAAAGCCATCGAGAACAATGTCCGTCGACACTGCATCGCCAGGATACTCTTCGCAGTAATCATCATCCTCTCCATAACAACTCTGAATCGCATAATCGCATAATCGCACCCATCAACTATAACATCTGTCCATGTCACATTCGTCACGGTTGATGACCCATGACTCCCACCAGAGGGATATGTCTTGATCCCGACCGCCTTCGTCGAATTTATCATCGTTGCACAGGAGACGCATACATTCTTTACCGTATCATCCGAACTCTTGCCCAACGACCCAACAGAAAGTCCATGACTGCCGGTACAGGTAATATCGGTTACAGTTACCCCGTCTGCACCGGGTTTGAACGCAACGCAGTCGTCGTCATTGGTCCGGAGACATTCGTAATGGTGACATCTGTACTCTCGCCGATATTGAAAATGTCGTTGTTTTTAGCCGCGTTGGTGCTTTTGGATGTTGCGTCCATTGTCAAGTCTGAGAATACCACGGTGCTGCTTCCACCTTTGACAGAGTTGAAGACGTTTGGAGGATTCTTTTGTCGCAGGTTTGAGATCTCGATATCCGAGCCGCCTCTTCTTCTATTTAATATCCTTAAATATTCTTCTATTCCCTAATAGGAAGATAGGCTGTTCTACCCTAACAATCTAGTTCTCTTATAACGTGACTTTTCTATATAAAACGTGACTTTTTAGTCACGTTTTAACTAAACGGTTAACCCGCGGGTAACCTACGGGTTACCCGCGGGTGAGTACTAGGTCTAGATATAGGTGTTACCCCTTTAGGGCTAGGAGTTATATAGGGGTATCGTTTAAGGGGGAGGTTAGGGTGCGGCTAGTCCCTAGGCTTAAGAGAGCTAGTTGGTAGTCAGAAAATAGGCGTCGAGTCGTCTGTCGATATAAAGGTAAGAATCGATGGCCTTAGGCGTTGAAGAAGGAGGGATTGTAAAGGCAAGAATCGATGGCAGAAACGCGCTGAGGGCGAGGACGTCGTCGGCGGTAGGGAGCAACGCTAGGACGAGCATAGGCACTGGCCTCGAGAGGCTGTGATCCCTGCTCGAGTAAAACGGAGAAGGCGGCGTAAGTAGCCTGCTGTGCTTCGAGACGTTCTCTGAAGGTCTTTAGAGTTATACTATTAAGGCCTATGCCACGGCCGGACAGCCCGTCCATCTAAGACATGATAACAATACGAAGGGGGTTTAGATTACAAAGATAGATCACGAAGAGAGAGATGAAGCTGATGACCAGGGGTGCTTCGGGGAGGGTCGGAAGAAGAAGAAACCCTCCTAAAACCCTTTGAGATTTTCAAAAAAATTTAACTTAACAAAAATAGCATACGATTAAAAGGAAGTCTTACGAGAAGCTATAGTTGTTGAGATATAAGGTTGTAATTTATCGCATTTACTATGGCGTTTTGGGGTGCGTCACTCGCTTACATGCGCCGCTCGCTTACCGACTACATTAACCTAAGGGAGCCTGCTTGCATAAAAGAATGAATACAAAGGAATACCTAAAATACCTAAAATACGGCCCCCATCGGTAGTGCCCCTATGCTCTCGGAAGAAAGCATCATCAGCTTGCCAAGACTAGTATAGCAGCTTGTAGATGCCGCTGAATTGATCAAAGGAGTCACTTGTGCTCGGCATGAGGGCCTAAGCAAAAGAAAGTATAATTAATACCAGACGAATCCTTCTCAGGTCCGGTCCCGGGCAGGTACAGGCACCCAAGTACTCGAGTTCCATCCCTGCAACGACATGACGTTTTCCATTGAAATGGGACGGTCAAGAGCCGTTATCAGGCCTGACAATAAGATTTTCAGGAAAGCATACCTTAGCTAGGATACTGCAAATGTCTAAGTCCAGGATACCCCTATAGACTGTCGGATGTCCGGGAGTTATATAGCTTACGACTGCTTCTACGTCCGGAAACACTTCTGCCTGGGCCCTTGGGGTTAATAGTGCGGAGAACGTGATGGCATCCAATGACTGCCCTTCAATAGCGATTGTGACGTAAGCGAATACATACCAAGCTCGTATTTCCAGAAAGCTTGATCTGCCTGACTAATCTGCCTAGCCAATCCGATGCTGCCGGTGACATTCTTCTCCCTAAAGTACTGTACATAGCGGCCAGGCTAGGCAGAATGATGTTAATAGCCGATGACCCGGCCATCGATCTAATGGCCAAGCTTTGGAAATATCTTAGCTTTCCCTTGGCATACTACCTTCATCACAATGGCTTCAAGATCTCAGCCTAACGACTTTATTCCGCTCGAGATTATCTCAGAGGATCCATCCTCCCCTTTCTCGTCCAGCTATGAGAATGTTGCTTGGGCCAAACGCGGCCGCGCGTTCCCGGTAAAGCGGTGCCTCTCGGCGTGGCGATGTTCACACGTATGGTGCAACTCTCGTCCCTGGTCGAAAAGAGCACTGCTCTGCCGAGTAGTAAATCGTCCATTTTGGGGACTTGTGACGATTCTGTAGGTGTCTTGATTTATTCTTTGTTCTTGAAGAGAGTGCAGCACAACTGACCATCGTGACAACCCAGCGGCCTGCTCAAGATTTTTTTCCTAGCCTGGTGCGGCCTGGTCTCCTTATTTCCGGATGATTTGGACTCTACTCTTGACGCATGGGTTTTCCCTGGGGGTCGACCATCGATCTTCTCCCATTGGAAGACTCATGGGGTAATTCCTGTCGCCTGCCACTCCCACAACGACTACTGGCGCCAAGTTCCGTTACACTCTGCCATTACTGCTGGCTGTATCAGCGTCGAAGCTGATGTTTACTTGTCAGGCAACGAGCTTCTTGTTGGACATACGCGCTACACGTTGGCCCGAGGACAGAATTTACTTTCTTTGTACCTGGATCCACTTCTGAAGATGCTTCAAGAGCATAATACAGCGTCAATCAACCTTCCTTCAGATGGAAATATTGTCCAGGATAATGTTGCAGGAGTGTTTGCCAACGATCCCTCACAAAGCTTAGTCCTGGTCATTGACTTCAAAGTTGACGGCGAGGACATATGGCCTCATCTCGTCCAAAATCTCGAGCCGCTTCGTGAAGCGGGATTCCTGACTCATTTCAATGGTTCGTCTGTCGTGCAGCGACCGATAACCGTTGTCGTATCCGGTGATGCGCCCTTCCATCGCATTTTGGAACTGACTACGTCTCGCGATATTTTCTTCGATGCTCCTCTCGGCGAATTTTCCTACATATCGCCAGATTTACCTGTAGTCGAACCTCCATATAATAGCAACAACAGCTATTATGCGTCTGTCAATTTCAAAAAGGAGATAGGGCCTATCAAAGGGAACCGGTTCTCCGAAGTCCAGCTACTCAAAATTCGCCATCAAGTGAGGGCGGCACATGAGCATGGTCTGAAAGTGCGATACTGGGGCACGCCGAGCTGGCCGCGCGGGCTGCGGAATCATGTTTGGCATGTCCTTGCGCGAGAAGGCGTGGATGTTATGAATGTCGATGATTTGAGGGACGCGACACAACAAGACTGGAGGAAGCATCGCAGCTGGTTGATTTGACTAGAATGATAACTCACAATATCACAATGCAATCCCGACTATAGACTAAGTAATGGGGATACCTGTAGTCTTCTAGTTAATAGGGGCATTTTGGGAACGAACTCCTGACACAACCCTGTCTCAACACCCTAAATCTGATATAATCAAAAGCCCGTATCTCACACAATCTAGAAAACTTTTAGAGTGTGAAGTCTGATTCTTTCTACCTAGGATTTATCCTCGTATATATAGACAAATATGCCTCTGAATCATATGATTCTGAGGCCACTTCCGACTGATCCGAATTATACGATAAACATATGATTCTGAGTAAAGGAATGACGTAAGAAAACCATCAATTTGACGTCAAAGAAAAGAGAGTAGAAGGGAAGAGAAAAGCATAGCGTTTAATAATCAATATTCTAGGCGAAGGTAGTTTCATTGAATAATCTACAGCTCTTGCTATCCGCGGCCATAGTTGCTACTTTTTGGTGGTTTGGTAAGAGCGGCGCCAACCTGATTTGGCTAAAAATTCACCCTCTTTTTAGATCTACTCAACCATATATACAGGAAAGGTCCTTAAAAGGATTAGTTCAGGAAAATGAGTTCAAATTAAATTGAGCCTTATTTATGGTTATGGGTCGCCGCTAAAGTGTTGCGAGCCCACGGGGGCCGCAACACTGGCGGGAACACAATATTAGTCAAACTGCACGATCGAGGGTAAGCATGCCCCCTTAAATAGCTATCGAGTATCATCCTAACACAAGTAGGAGCGGTGGATTACATCTTCGGCGACGCATCAGCCTGGTTCGGCGAATGCGACATCGTCTCCAACGGCGCGGGCGCCATAACCGCAAGCTCACGCGAAGAGAGCACCGATACAGCTTAGTACGCCATTGATAACGGTAATATCAAAGCCGCTTCTGGTACTTCTCTGGACGGTGAGGTATACCTTGGTCGTCCGTGGCGCGTGCTTGCGCGCGTTATTTACCAGAACTCGGACTTGGGTAGCTTGGTGAATGCCAAGGGGTGGACTACTATGGCAGATGGAGCTACGCCGTTGTATTATGAGTATAACAACTCGGGAGATGGGGCCGACATGTCGGACAGGGAATATGAAACTTCTATCTCGGCGGGTGTTACGAGGAAGACGGTTTTGGAAAGTGATTACGGGGATTGGATTGATGAGATTTATTGAGGTTTTACAGAGTTGATTCAGGTAGTACATCAATCAAGATATTAGGCTCTTGGAACTTTGTCACAATGAATTTGTTTCGAGCAATTACATGTTGTGCTTAATAGGCTCACTACGGTGGAGTGGAAATTGTGGATTGGGCTTCCAAGGTTATCAAGGGTTTTGTTTTGGTGGCTTGGGAAGCTGTGAAGTCTCCGAACCTGTCTAGTAAGCCGTCCATTGAACCTTCTAGGGAAAGGTCCACGGGTGAAGTTAGAAAGATCATTTTCCTCATTACATCACCTCCATAGTCCAGAACAGAGTTATACAGTATACAGAAGGATTGAAAATAGCGAAATAGTCTATGTAATACTTTGCAAATATTCCAATATGTTCATAATACAACCACCTAAACTGCGGCAACCATCTTGTCCTTAACATAGAGGTCGACATACTTGTCAACATCATAGTTCTCAAGAGCCGGGCGGTCCCAGCCCACCTGGAGCAACTCATCGATACGAGCCTGGTCAAAGTGCGCCTGCAAGTGGCGCTTGTACTTCGCCAGAATCTCAGGCTTAGCCTCCTCGCGACGGAGACGGTGGCCCAGGGGAGCCTCAACGGCGACTTCCTCGAGAACGGTGCCGTCCTTCAGAGTAACGGTCAGAGCGTTGGGGATGGTGCGTTTGGCGGGGTCGTGGTAGTCAACGGTGAACTGGGGGTCCTCGACACACTTGATGCGCTTGCGGAGGTCCTCGACTAGGGGCGAGGTGGCGGCTTCGCCGCCGTCGGCATAGTCGGTTGCGGTCAGGCGGTTGAAGACCAGCATGGTGGCGACCATGTATTGAACACAGTGGTCGCGGTCTGCGAAGTTATCCATGGCTTTGAATTGTTTGTCGATGATGCGGACGCAGGCCTCGTGGGTGCGGTTGGTGATCTCCTTGATGTCTGCGGCGGTCTTGCCCATCTCGGCGAGCTTCTTGTTGATAATCTGGGCGGCCTCGATGGCGGTCTGGGAGTGGAACTCGGCTGGACTGCATTAGTTGTTTTCTAGACTTGATTTCAAATGTTGGGATACTCACCAGGGTAGGAAACCTTGAAGAGGACGTTCTCCATGACATAGCTGCCGTAGGGGCGCTGGAACTTGAACTTGTTGCCCTTGAACATGACATCGTAGAAGCCCCAAACGGGAGCAGAGAGGATAGAGTGCATGCCACCCTCGCCCTTCTGGACCTTCAGGACCAGGTTGACGGCGCGCTGGCAGGCATCACCGGCGGCCCACGACTTGCGGGACATGGTGTTTGGCGAGTGACGGTAAGTACGGAGACTGGCGCCATCAACCCAAGCCTGGGTAATGGCATCAGCAGTCTGCTTCTCAGTAAGACCCATCATCTTAGAGACGACGGCAGTAGTGGCAACTTTGACCAGAACAACATGGTCCAGGCCGACCTTGTTGAAGGAGTTCTCAAGAGCCAGAACACCCTGAAGCTCGTGAGCCTTGATCATGGCCTCGAGAACATCATGGATCTTCAGGATCTTGCCGTTGCCAATGCTTCCACCAGCACGGTTGGTACGGGAGATCCAATCGGCGACAGCCAGGATACCACCGAGGTTGTCGGAGGGGTGACCCCACTCAGCAGCGAGCCAGCAGTCGTTGTAATCGAGCCAACGGATCATGCATCCAATGTTGAAAGCACCGTTCACGGGGTCTAATTGGTAGGGAGTACCGGGCACACGGGTACCGTTGGGGACTACAGTGCCGTCGACAACAGGGCCGAGCAGCTTGGCGCACTCCTTGAATTTCAGAGCCTCCAAACCGCAGCCTAGAGTGTCCAGGAAGACCAGACGGGCGGTGTCAAACTGGATCGATCAAAAATATCTAATTAGCCGGTATTCGCAAAATCAAGTAAACATATCAACATACAGCCAAATCGGAGTCCACATTGTAGTCGTGAATGTAGCTGGCCATGTCCTCAATCTCAGGATCATAGGACTTATCGCCCGAGACCGGGGGAGCGGCAGATTGACGAATAGTCATGGTGGAAAATCGAGGAGCTTGGGCAACTCGGGAGGTAATGGAGGGGATGCGGGAGGAGAAAGTGGACAATCTGGAGATGGGGCGGGCCAAAGTGCGGGGAGACGAGTGGGTCAGCCGTCTGACTGCGGGAAGAGACATCTTTATGTGCAATTAAGAGAAGGATTTGACTCGGATAGAAGGGATCCAGGGGGAGGTTCTGATGAGATGAAGGGGAGAAAAAGAAGAAAGGGACGATCAACAAGAATGTGGAGGTCAGTTTGGGAAAGAGCGTCAAGCTGACTTCATCTTTGCCGAGGTGTCGCGGTCGGTTAGTGTCGGTTATCCGTGTGAAAACCCCTACTTCAGAGTACAACTCGAACCGTTCCTATCTACCTCAGACGTATTCCAAGTTTAAAAAGACAAATTCGGAAAAGAATTAAGAAGAAGTCTACAAAAGGCTCCAGAAAGATGTTCAGAAAGATGTTTCAGCAAAACCTGAGCAATCAAGTGTATCTACATTACCATCTCGGTTGGGCTATCTAAGCTACGGCCGAGCTACGGCCGAGTGGAAGACTGGTTGAATTCTATTGATCGATCTATTAACATTGACCGAGACTAATGGTCAAAGCAAAGAGAGCACTGAAGCTCGGTCGCGGGTTTTCCGAAGATCGGAGAGGTCCCGCGAGAAGCAAAGATACATGAGAAGGTGAGGGGGAAGAAATTGCGATCATCGGAAATTTAGAACCGGGATGCAGAGATTCAATGAACATAACGACTTCCTCGATAGATCGTTCCCTCGGAGCTCGGCCCCATCACATGCCGATCCGAAGCGCTTCTCTCTCTTGCAACTCCTTCGCGTCGGTTTCACGCAATGATCGACAGATCTCCCGAAATACGGCTTCCGCAAATTTGGGAGGCACGGCGTTCCCAATCTGCTTTCGAACATTTGACTTCGAGAATTGGAAGTTGACCGGGAATGTCTGTAGACACGCGACTTCGCGAGGGGTGAAGCTCCTCTTTCCACTTGGGTGGTAGTTGGACTCTCCGCCATTGCAGGTCAGCGTCCTGGCGGGCTGATGGCCGTTATACGGCTGGCGCCAGCCAATATGTGCCCAACGGCTCAGGAGTCCCTCCACATCGTGATCCGACGCGTTGAGTGGGATGTCATCAATGGCGCGGTGGATGGTCTCAATTGGCTTTAACCCGCCTCCTGGGAGGGAGTGGGTTGGCTGGGGGAATTCGGGTAGAGTTTCGCCAGGTCTATGAACAAGTCAGTTCAAGAAGGGATGAAAGAAACAAGATCAAATACACTTACCCAGCAGCAATGATCATCAGGCGTTTACGGTATTGCGGGACTCCGTAATAGGAGCATTCGAGGACCGACCAGCGAACGGAATATCCGTCTTGGATGAAGTTCAAGATAATCCGGTTGAATTCTGGCTTGAATCTTTCGCGAAGTCCATTGGTCTCTTCCATGGTGAGGACTCGCGGACGGACTCGCTTGATAAGATCACTCCCTGTGAAGACGCAGGCCGAGTTCCGCTCATCGTTCTTCTGATTGCTGATAGTGTGTGCGGGCGAGAATGGCTGGCAAGGTGGGGAGCAGTGGGCGATATCAACACGCAATTCCGACTCGGGAACAGTCATTAAATGGAAAAACTCCGCATGATGAATCACTGTATTGTCAAAGTTGCGCTGGTAGGTATCCACTGCATGGTGGTTGATGTCCGAGGCCCAGGTGTTGATCAATCCGGCCTGTCTGGCTCCGCACGAAGCACCGCCAGCACCACAGTACGCATCGCCAAATGTGTATGCACGGTCATCCAACCCCGTGAAGTCAAAGCTTGGGGGAGAAATGTCCTCCAGATCAATGATGCTGGGACTAGTCAACTGCATCTGCATAGATGGAACCTCACCTGCCCCGAACGGAACAGTCTCGCCAGGGCCACGCCAGCAGTCTCGCAAGTCTCTTGACGCGCACCCTTCACCGGGATCGCTTTCCTCAAAGGAAAGGTACTCAACTATGCTTTCATCTGCATTCAGTGGATCTCGACGGCGAGTAGGCGGCTGATCACGAAGCCGGATTTCGACTTTCAGCCGACAGACCAAATCTTCGTGGCCATGCCAATCAGTGCGCTCATTGGTGAATCGGATACTCTGATGACTTGCAACTTCATCCAAAGTGACTGGTCGAGCGGAGTTCTCCATCCAGACTAGCTCTCCCTTGACCTTTGGCAAATATCCCTCCATGCGGCTATCTGTCATAGCAAAGAGATGGCGCCCGCGGAGGAAGTATTCTCCACCTCGACAGCGGATTGTCTCGATGCGCAGGTAAGAGTTATCATGGAGTTTCAATGACATTGAAGGTCGGTACACGATGCTATCGACGACTACCTCCTGGATATCGTGGGTTGCTCGCTCTCCGAATGAACAAGAAAGCCATGTTCGGAACTCATCGTCGGCCATGCAATCAGCAGGGTTGATTTTGAAGGTCTTGCCGGCTTTGTCCAACTTGTCTGTCAAGTCGATGACTGGATCATCCTGTGGCTGGCTTTGAGGCTCTTTGTTATCCATCTCAAAATCAGTCAAGTCGATTGGTCTTTTCCGAGAGAATCCTTGAGAGCATCTCCGAGAGAACCTTTGTGAATATCGGATGAAGCCTTGGGGTTCTTGAGATTCTTGTGAACCCTGTGAGCTCATTGGGGTGAATGGGGTCTCCGGAGACTCTTCATCCCGAGATGGCGAGGAGGTCACCTCTGAACGATCATCCATTGTGAATTCAGGAGAGCCTCGGGTGGATTGAAGCAATTGGGTAACCGAGTTCGATGAAGATTCGTAATATGGAGATAGCGAAGAAAAGATATCCGAAGAATTCTCTATTTGGCTTCGAATCGGATCTTGAGAAATATGAAAAGAATTGCTCTTACTTACCTCTTTATCGAAAGGCCAGTCAGAGGTTTCTTCGATGCTCGATTGACGGTAAGTTGACGAGGATGTGCTTCGAGTATCTCGTCCAAAACGTTCCTGTCGTCTCAGATGTTCCAGACGCATCTGTTCAGGTTCATTGGAGGACCGATCTTCATCGATCATGCTCTCGGTGCGAATAGACTGAATCATTCCTCGTGAGAAGTTTCGAGACATGGTTGTTGAAGACTTAGTTCTAGGGAAGTGACAGGCTCCTGGCTTGTGGGGGAATGTTGGAGGTTCGTTCGAGGAGCAACCTTTAGTGACAGAAAAGGAAGGACACCCGGACGTAGTCGAGGATTGGAATGAGGTCGCTTCTGTGATATATGAGGCTCCATCATTCAATTGCTAGATGCTGCAAAATACGGCTTACCTGTCTGTGTGCTCATTGTAAAGCTGTGAGGAAGGGACATGCGAGCGAACGACCTGAAAAAACCCGAGGCTTGCGAGACGCTGTCTGCCTCGGCGTCCGCCTCCAGATCAATGATCGCGACATCCATGATATTGGTAAGACGGGAGGATGAGGCAAGGAAGTAAGCTAAGAGTAATTTAGGGTAGGTGACGCAGCGTGATGTATGTTCTGGGAATGGTGGCAGTGTGTGCCAGGGCCGATGAGAGCGGAAAGAGAAAGGTCAGGTTGTCGGTAGAGCATGAGTGAAGGATCCAAAGTACGAGGCCCGCGAGCGCTACATGGCAGGGTATTTCTATTTCTTGATGATGGGATATTCCTCTAAAGCTAGAACCTCAGTAAACAAGTTACTCTCTTTGCTCGGAAAACTGCGCAGACAAAGGCTATGGCTACACAGCAGTAGGCGAAAATGAAATGTAACCATATCAATGCATTCCTGAAAGGCACATTCACTCGGAACAGTGAGAACGTGCCGACGTGCCGACGTGAAGCTATTCAAAATAATGAGCGAATAAAGTACGCGGGGCATAGGGCACGCTGACTAATTGATAAGTCAGCCGGAGTCGGCTTGAAAAAAAAAATCTCGGTGGAGACGAACCACGGCGGAAGGAAAGGCCACTATGGAGATTTTCTTCCTTTCCCCTCCGTGTTTTTGGGGTCCTGGATGAGCATTGCTCCCTAACTTCCTGTCAGGTTTCTGTGAGTTGTATCTTGTGTCTTGCGTCTTGCGTCCCTTTCCCTTTTTCATGATGAACTCGGTTTTTTATAGATGTTAGACTTCCTAACTGCATTGCGGAGAAACATCCCTTTCTGATTGACACATTTTCACCCCGCTCTTCACTATTAAGTGGCAAGAGGACACCGTGCTGACCTGTTTGCCTCGTTCTAGGTACCCTTAACCCGCCGTCAAGATGTGTGGAATCATCGCTCTGATCCTGGCGAACCCCTCCGGCGCCGCCGCGGTGGACCTCCACGAAGCCCTGTACCTCCTGCAACGTGAGTGGTGCCCGACAGCTCTGCAAGGATAAACACTAAGTCTGCTGTGTGACATAGATCGTGGTCAGGATGCAGCCGGTATCGCGACCTGCGCGTCCGGGGGCCGAATCTATCAGCTCAAGGCCAATGGGATGGCCGCCAAGGTCTTCCAGGACGGTGCTAAGATTACCCACCTGCCTGGCTCAATGGGTATTGCCCACTTGAGATATCCGACTGCTGGTAGCAGCGCCAATGCGGAGGCTCAGCCGTTCTACGTGAACAGCCCGTACGGCATCACCTTCGCTCACAACGGTAACCTCATCAATGCGCCGGAGCTGAAGAAATACCTGGACCTGGAGGCACACCGTCACATCAACACTGATAGTGACAGTGAGCTTATGCTTAACATCTTTGCTGATGAGCTGAGCGAGACAAAGAAGGCCCGTGTGAACAAAGAGGATCTCTTTGCCAGCTTGACGCGTATGTATAAGCGCTGTGAGGGTGGTTGGGCATGCACTGCCTTGTTGGCCGGTAAGTTCTTTGCCTATTCCGATGCATCCGACAATGATTCCTAACTTTCTCTAGGCTTTGGTGTGTTGGGTTTCCGTGACTCCTACGGTATCCGCCCGCTGGTGCTTGGCTCCCGTCCCTCTCTGGATGGTCCTGGAATGGACTACATGATGGCCTCTGAGTCCGTTGCTCTGGATCAGCTTGGTTTCTCAAACCACCGCGACATCCAGCCCGGTGAGGCCGTCGTCATCCAGAAGGGTTGCGAGCCTGTCTTCCAGCAGGTTGCCCCCAAGAGGGATTATGCTCCGGACATCTTCGAGTTTGTCTACTTTGCCCGCCCTGACTCCGTCATCGATGGCATCAGTGTATACCGCAGTCGCCAGCGCATGGGTGACCGTCTCGGTGCTCGTATCCTTAAGGTTCTGGGCCCCGACGTCGTCAAGGACATTGACGTGGTTATTCCCATCCCCGAGACCTCTACTACCTCTGCTACCCACGTCGCTCAGTACCTGAACAAGCCATACTGCCACGGCTTCGTCAAGAACCGCTACGTGTTCCGTACCTTCATCATGCCTGAACAGAAGACCCGCCAAAAGGGTGTCCGCCGCAAGCTGAACGCGATGAAGGCTGAGTTCAAGGACCGCAACGTCCTACTCGTTGATGACTCCATTGTGCGCGGCACCACTAGTCGTGAGATTGTCAGCATGGCCCGTGAAGCCGGCGCCAAGAAGGTCTACCTGGCGAGCTGTGCTCCCGAGATCACCCACGCCCACATCTACGGTATCGACCTTGCGTCTCCCCGAGAGCTGGTCGCCCACAACCGTGACACTAGCGAGATCGCCAAGCACATCGGAGCTGAGAGCGTCGTCTTCCAGACCCTGGACGACCTCAAGGGATCCTGCGCCGAGATTGCCCGGGAGAACGGCCAGGCCGAGCCCGTCAATTTTGAGGTCGGTGTCTTCTGCGGTAGCTATGTAACCCCTGTTAGCCAAGGCTACTTCGACCACCTGGAGGAGCTCCGTGGCGAAGGCCGCAAGATCAAGGCTCTGGACAAGGCCAAGGAGGCCGTTGCCAACGGCGTCGCCAGCATGACTGACTTCGAGATCGCCGCTAATGGCGTCGCGATGGACACCAACGGCAAGATCATCCCTGCTGCACACACTGTGCAGAAGATCGAGTACAAGTCCGACAAGGAGGATCACCCGAAGGTGGACGACCGCATGGACATCAGCATCCACAACATTGCTGACCACCATGAATGATGAACCTTGCTTTGTTTCCTTTTTAGAGCCACTGGGTTGATTTGCATATGGAGTCTGGGAGTTCGTTATGTGGAATTATAGACAACTGAGGTGGAACGATTTATGTTGAAGATGTGAGAACGCATATCAGAAACATTGATACTATAGTATTCTCTACTATTTTTATGTTGAGGGCAGATACCATTTGAACCAAAAATTATCTTTTTATACACCTGTCTTGCAACTCCTCTTTCTACTCCTCTTTCTGGGTCTCAACACTAGGACCCTGCCAACATATTCTTACCATATCGCATACTGCCCTTGCTTAAGAGGACTCATCGACTGAAGTCCAAGTCACTTCGAGGCAAGACAGCTGCATCCCGCAATGAATTGCCAGAGGCAGCGTCGATTTCTTGGCCCCTCTGACCTATTGGACCTCTCAAGTGCTAATTACCACTCGTCATACTATACATCTTTCTAGAGTATTTGCAGCCACCATCCATGACCACCCTATCTTCCAAGGTTCTCTTGTCATTCTCAGCCAACCTTGGAGTCCGCTGACTGGCGCATCTTCTCTTATGGTCCGTTTTCCACCACACTTGCATACTCTGCCCTCACAGCATCCTGCTACAATCCTCGTCCCTTTCCAAGCCTCCTGGCGCTATCGTCTCTCCCTCGCTCTCATCCTTCTCGGTCAGGGTATCTTTTTCCATCATCACCTTTCTTTCGTCGAAAATCCGCTGTTTCCATCGTCTTTATCTGATGACCTTTCTAGACTCAAGTGCTTGTAACCACCGGCTTTCCAGTGTGGTGTCACGTGCCATCGATATACTTCGAGATCGGCCACTCAGCATCCCCGATTCCTCCCAAATCACGCACTCCAGATCCGCGCTCGCGGCGATCTCCTGCATTCCAGACCTGCGACCGATCGAGACCTGAGCGGGCGGTCCAGATCCCCAGGGGCACATGAAACCATAATTCTGCGGGCCGCCCAAGCTTGACGTCATCCGCGCCTTCTATTCCTGATCCATCATCAACCACCACTCCTACCATCCTACCAGGTCTCACCCCCACTCTTCATACTTTCCACTATTCATCCTACCTCCTCTCTTGCTTTTCCCATCCCAGCTTGCAACTATGAATGACCTCGACCATCCTCCAGGGCCCGGGGGATCTGCGATCGCCTCTATTGACTATGTGCCTGTGACCTCTGCTGCCGACTTTGAGCCGCGCCGGTCGCCTCGCGTTCCTACAGCTAAATCCCCGAACCCCGGTCTCAAAGACTTGGCTCCATCCAATGCTGCTACCATGTCTTCGATGAAAGATTCATCGGAATTCCCAGTCTCAACTCAGAGCGACAATGTCGACGCAACCGCTAACCGTGAGGGTTCGACTGACGCTCAGAATCTCGAAGTTTCCTCAGTTCGAGAACCTGAAAGAACTCTCAGGAAGAGGAAGAGTTCCACATCCGCTGTCAAGAAAACACCTGCACCTAGGGCTCATGCCAACGCCACTGGGAAGTCTACCAAGGCCAAGACAAAGGAATCTTTGAAGAAGGCTGCTGTGAAGAAGGCCTCATACAAAACGGCACAGGAAAGCATGAAAATTCAAGCTTCTGAGGAGCTTCCCCACAACCTAGGCAAATTCTCGGGCACACTTCAAACAGACAAGGCTTCTGAAGCCTCTCCTGGAAGCTCTGATAAAGAGAACAAAGGGTTCAATGCTCCGGTTTCCACCAATTTATCAGCCGACCTTCAAAATATTGATGCCGGTACTACTACTGTCTCTGTGAAGCAGGATCCTGATGAAGTAGGAAAAACGGCCGTTACGCCAATCAAGAAGCCGCGTACATCGTATGGTTTGACAACTGGCGAGACACCTTTCCTCACATTTAAGAAACCTACTGCTGCACAGTGTGAGGAGGTCAATCAGCTGTTAACTCAGGCTCACGGTCAAGTGACTGCTCCCAAGACGATCCCAGAGCCTTCACTTACTGTCACCGGCTGTGGGGAGGTTCCTTCGGTTCTTGATGCCCTGATTCGCACGGTTCTTAGTGCGAACACAACTGGCAATAACTCTGGCTTGGCCTTTGAGGGATTGGTGACTCGTTTCGGTACTCTTACAGAAGGCATCGGCAAAGGAAGTGTGAATTGGGACGCTGTTCGACGAGCTTCTCTGGATGACGTCTTTCAAGCCATCGCCAGGGGAGGGATGGGGAATATTAAAAGCAAGACCTTGAAGACGCTTCTCGACCAGGTTTACGAAGACAACCAGAAGCGAATGAAGGACTTGGACACCAAGGACTCGTTGGCAGACGCCAAAGAGCCCAATACCTTGCGTCAAACTGAAAATATGGAGCATGAGAAGGAGTATAGACATGCCTGTGCCGACCAGCATTTCCTTTCGCTGGACCATATTCACAAGCTCTCCACACCAAACGCCATTGCTGCATTGGTCAAATACCCCGGTATCGGGCCAAAGACAGCGGCATGCGTGTGCCTCTTTTGTCTCCAGCGGCCATGCTTTGCAGTCGACACCCACATCTTCCGCATCTGCAAGTGGCTTGGTTGGATACCCGATAAGGCTACTGAGGTCACCGCATTCAGTCACTTGGAAGTACGCATCCCTGATCATCTTAAGTACTCCCTTCATTCACTGTTCATCAAACACGGAAAGACTTGTCCCCGGTGCCGTGCCGCCACTGGCGAAAATAGTGTCAACTGGGACCAAGGCTGTCCGATCGAGCATTTGGTCAAGCGCACTGGGACCCGTAAGGGTGGTCTTGCTCCTAAGAAGAAGTCGAGAACTGTTCCAAAGACTGGCGAGAAAAGAAAGAAGTCCACAGCAACTCCGAGTGCTGCAAAGACCAAGAAGAGGCGGGCTTCTATCTCTATCGCCACGGCGACGACGCCGAGGAAGAACCCAACTCGCGATGCATCAGCCCAGTCCAAGGTCCTTATGGAGACGAGTCCCTCGGATAGTGGCGAATCGTCAAGTCCTGTTCCTTCAACTACAGTAGAGCCGTCAATTATTAAGACTGCTGCTCCGATCGAGTCTTCTGACCAAGCAGCGAGCTCTTTGTCTCCTTCTACGCCAACTCCGAAACAGAGACCGTCTCGCGTCGCTCAGACCAAGAAGGAGACTACGACCCGGAAATCATCCACTCGCAAGTCTCAAACCAAGAAGAAGACCGGTCGCACTACGACTACCAAGGGCAGGGCAGGAAAGAAAGCTTCCCCTAAGGAGAAGATTAGCACAGCCAAGGCCACTCCTGCTGGGGCGTCTCCCAATGCCAACAGCTAAACTGAAAACGCTCCGGTTTGAGTCTCAAGATCCGATGAAGCATCAATCTTCCAAACTTACTTCCTTCACGAGGCCTGACTTTGCTACACATTGATCCTAGGATGAAATGGCGTTATCTGCAAACTGCGTTGCTCATTTTTGTTTATACCCCTACATCCATAGCTTTGTGTTTTTCAAATTGATCATTAGTTTATTCTAGATTGAAAATGGATTTGAAGCCTTGATCATTCCACTCGGAAGGTAAATTCCCCACATAGATCATGGGGGTCCGTGTACCCTGTGTTATCGCGTATCGGGAAAAAAGATCACCTCCGACAAGCTCCAGGGGCTGCGCCAACTTCCCCAATCCCGCCCACAGCATGGACTGTCTACTCTCACGCCTCCCGCCGTGCGTTCGCGCCACCGTGGAGCCTTATAGCTCCTCCGTCTCCTCGGAACACGCCCAATTGGCCGGGGTCGCGTGTGTCTCCCTAGTCGCCATTTACGTGGGGTACCTCTACATCCTGAGCCGGAGGGAGGCTGCCGTCATGTTCAATGTCCCCATGCCGCAGGAGGTGCACAAGAGCGGAGAGGGGAAGAAGTGGGATGATGTTCAGGGACAGGAGAAGCGCGTCCTGGAGGATCAAGCTCGCGGGGTGAGTCTTGGTGTCTGGACAGCCTGGGTCTGTCATCGAGATTGCACGTTTGCTAATGGCTGGATCTCTACGCAGAAATGGAACGACAAGTTGATTATGAGCTACTGCCCTGCCGACGGACGGATATTGGGCAATGGGATCAAACCTGCCACTGTTGAGGATGTCAACACCGCTGTGCGCGCGGCCAAGGCTGCGCAGCGCGAGTTCGCGAAGACTACCTTTGCTGAGCGCCGACAGATTCTTCGCACTCTTTTGAAATACGTCCTCGACCACCAGGACGACATTGTGACCGCCTGCTGCCTCGACTCCGGAAAGACAAAAGTGGACGCCTCCTTCGGCGAGATCCTTGTGACAGCCGAGAAGCTCAAATGGACAATCGACCATGGCGAAAAGGCCCTGCTCCCCTCGCGCCGCCCTACCAACTTCCTCATGATGTACAAGAAGAACATGGTCACCTATGAACCTCTCGGAGTCGTCGCCGCCTGTGTGTCCTGGAACTACCCATTCCACAACTTCATCGGCCCCGTCATCAGCGCCCTCTTCACCGGAAACGCCGTCGTCGTCAAGCCCTCCGAGCAAACAGCCTGGTGCACATCCTTCTTCTTAGACATCGTCCGCGGTGCCCTCTCTAGCTGCGGGTACTCTCGCGACCTCGTCCAAACCGTCGTCTGCCTCCCATCCGTTGCAGACACCCTAACCTCCCACCCGGACATCGCCCACATCACATTCATCGGCTCCCGCCCAGTCGCCCACCACGTCTGCGCATCTGCGGCCAAAGCCCTCATCCCCGTCTGCGTCGAACTAGGCGGCAAAGACCCCTCCGTGATCCTAGACGACTCCCGCACCCTCCGTAACCTACCCACCATCGCCTCAATCCTAATGCGCGGCGTCTTCCAATCCGCCGGCCAAAACTGCATCGGCGTAGAACGCATCATCGCCCTCCCAGCCTCCTACGACAAACTAATCTCAATCGTGGAACCCCGCATCAAATCCCTCCGTCTCGGCTCAATCCTCCTAGACAAAACCACCCCAGACATGGGCGCCATGATCTCCCCCGCCTCTTTCGATAAACTGGAATCTCTCCTCGCCGACGCAGTCAAGCAAGGCGCCCGTCTTCTCGCTGGTGGTAAACGCGTCGAACACCCCGTCCACTCAAAGGGCCACTACTTCGCACCTACCCTCCTCGTCGACGTCACTCGTGACATGCGAATCGCTCAGGAAGAACTCTTCGCCCCGGTCTTTCTAGTCCTCCGCGCAGACTCCGTCCCGGATGCAATCTCAATCGCAAACTCGACCGTCTATGCCCTCGGCGCCAGTGTCTTTGGCCACAATGCCTCTGACGTGCAGGCCTGTGTCTCCGGTATCGACGCCGGTATGGTCTCTGTTAATGATTTCGGCGCTTACTACGCTGTGCAGCTGCCGTTTGGCGGTGTCAAGGGATCGGGCTATGGGCGGTTTGCGGGCGATGAAGGTCTGAGGGGATTGTGTAATTTGAAGGCTGTTTGCGTGGATCGGTTCCCTAAGTTGGTTGGGACTGCTATTCCCCCGAGAGTGGATTATCCTATTTATAAGGGGGGCGAGAGGGATGGGGTTAAGGCTTGGGAGATGTGTAAGGGTGTTGTTGAGACGGGGTATCAGATTACCATTGGGGGTTGGATTGCTGGGCTTTTCCGGTTGTTGGGGAATATGTGATTTGAGCTTCGTGTGCTCAAGTGAGTTTCCAGACTTGTAAGATATTTAAAAATGGTATTTACTTCATTTCTACTTCTAAATATGTTCAGACATGAAAGTCCGCTCTAATAAAACATGGGTATCGTGATCATCCCCTTGGCTCAGATCAACTTAAGCTCAAGGTCCAGTCCGCGGAGGACTTCGAACAAAATTAGGAGGTACCACCGGCCCAGCCCTCTTGAGCCACCAATGCTTCGCATCGAACGATGTCTCGTCCATATACTTCTGGTTCGGTTCTTCGCCAGGCCCCAGTACTGCCTCAATATAGTGCGCTCCATTCTCCTCATTCGGATCCAAAAGCCCTTGAAAGAACAACGCCCCAGGAGGATATTCCCTTGCCATTGCGATATGCTCCTCAATCGCAATATAAAAATCCATCAACCAGTGCAAAAATTTGCTAAATTGGCCATATTGCGCAGAATCTTGTTCGGCCAGATAAGCCATCTTGAACATCCACTGAGTAAGTTCCGTATTATTGACCGGCATCGACTCCGCTGAGGCGCGGAGAAGAGTCCGGAATAGCCGGACGCTTTGGATCGGATCACATCGTAGACGGACCACGGTTAAGTAGTGATCGGATGGGAATGTGTAGAAGGGCGTTATTTCAGCTCTGTGACCGTGATAGCGACAGATGAGCTCGTCGATTTTGAGCAATGTTTCGAGCGCCGAAAAGTTTTGCGTCAGGATTGCTTTGTTCACGCCTGTGTGTAGCGCACCCCGGTCAAGGTTTGTATATGTGCGTGGTGTTAAGTGGGCGTCACTGGGCGGAGGAGGGATGGTGTTGCCCGAGGTGACTCGTAGCATTTCGAGGAATTCGACGTCGGCGGGGCTGAAGCCATTTGGCCCGCCGCGGAGTAAATTCGGTGGGAAGATTCTGAGACTGAGGGCGGGCCAGGTCACGGTTGTGTCTAGTGTTATGGAACGGTATTCGATGAGCGTCATTGGATGGACGACTAGCTCGTACTCGTGCGGACCGGGGGTTTGAGCTCGGCGTAGCATTTCCGGGTTGGCTCTGAGCTCGGGTATTATCATGACTGGCGGTCCTTTCCCTCGAAAGGTAACGGTATTGTCGTCTTTGCGCTCCATGAATCGCTCCAGGGCCTCCCGCTGACCGGGCTCCATTTCAACTCTGTTATTGATCCACTGGCGGCGGATAGTCAGGAGGATCATAGTAGGAATCTGGTCTCGGACACGGTCCATTGTGCACCATCGACAGCGGAAGACATCCTCCTGCAGCTTTTCGCGTTGAGGTATCCCCAACGGGATGTAATCCAGCGGCGCCAGAACGGGGCGAATGCCATGGTATGTGGCGTATGTCTCTGGCGGGTCCTCCCAGCAGGCGAGGATGATGAGCAGCTTGTAGATATGTTCTCTCGAGAGCGCGGCCGCGAGGGCCGGTGATGCGCGCGGAAGGTTGAGGTTCAATGAGTAGAGGAAGATCTGCTCAATGAGCTCCCGGGGCAAAGCCTCGAGCATTGCAAGTCTCCTGCGGGGTGGAGTCGGGATGACGCTGGGGGAGGGAGAAGGACGGCCCGAGCGACCTGATCGGGATGATGATGTGCTTGCACTTGCACTTCGGGGAAGCTTGAAGGGGCGTCCGGGGGGCCGTTTGGGTCTGGAGCTCGATCGTGCAGATTTCGAGATCCTAGGCGGTATGCTGCCTGTGCGCGTCACGGGAGTTTGACTGCCCTGACGCGCCATTTGTGACGGATCACAGAGGACTCACCCCGCCTTTCCATCAGGAGCTATCACCCAGCTCCATCAAAATGTTGCGTCTACAGTATGAATGCTAGGATGTTCAATGAAGTTAGTTCCGCCCCGATTCTCCGTGTCAGGCAATAGCTCTGATTGGTGGAAGATCAAACCGACCCAGGGCTGCTCTCAGTCACATGACCGTCCACCGTTACCCCATATCGCAGCACGTGACATCCATTCTGGGCAGCTCTTGAGATGTGATGTCATCGACATTAAAGATTTGAGGGGTCCAGGTACCTAGCTGTCAGCAAAGCGTTCGCAGATAAGGGGGATTTTAATATAGAACATATTAAGGCACAGGGGAGAGAGATCCATTACCCCTTTAGCATCAACGAACCACTGGTAGACATCCATTGGGTGCACATGGGCCCTGAAACTGGTGAAAAACAAGGAATCAACCCAGCCAGCATGGAAATGACGGAGGGGCCAAGCCACATTAAGCACCGACATCGTACCTAACCCTTTTCTTTTCTTCATTCCTTGTTAAACCAACATTGCAGACTGCTACTTTCCTCTTATCTGCACCTCCATACGTCAGAGCTGTCTCAGCCCTACTTGGAACATTCCACCTATTTCAGCAGAGACCAGCAGATCCGACCTTTTTGGTTATTAGGATCGTCTCTACTTCCATCCGCTTTGAGACGCAACTACGTTATCATCGACGATCCCAGCTGCTCGGCCGTCCATTGTGTCATTGCGAGCCTGAACGTTGTGGCTGTTTCCTTCCATAAATACCCTCCCAAGATCCTCGACTCTTTCCAATATGCATCCTTTCAACGATACCTCCACCCACACAACAGCCTCTTCAAGCTACGGATCTGTCTCTCCAAAGCCTAAACCTTAATATCATACCACTTTCAAAATGGGTGCCGTCGTCTCTTGCGTACGTCTCTCTACCTTGCCCTCCTTCACCTGAACCATACTAACAACAACAGATCCAAAGCGTCTTCCGCGCCATCGGCGCGTGCCTCATGGGCATCGTCAACGCGATCGGCTCCGTCTGCCACGCCATCATCAGTGGCATCGTCACCGTCATCGACGTGCTCATCTCCTGCCTGACTTGCGGCTACTGCGGGAACCGTCGCCGTCGGGGAGGAACCAGGTCCGCGGTATAACACCAAACACGACGGATACACGCTGGCTTATGAGTCATGATTTGTGATTTTTCTTTGCTACGCGGGGACATGGGTTTCATTATTTGTATTTCTCACTTCGGGGGAACCGTGACATGACCATGTCTCCCCATGCTACATGCTACATACCCAGGCGCAATGGAACCAGGAATTCTTAATCAAGCTATGCTGCTCTATGCTCAATTCTATCTTTGTAGAGAGTAGTCAAAAGGTAACCGCTACCACTGTATTCTATTCACTTCTTGGATCCGTTCCCAGCCTCAAGATCCCGTACCAACTCCTGCTTCTCGCCAACAGGTATCTCATCCCACCGTCTATCGAGAATAAAACTCACAAACTCATCCCCAGCCCCACTCCCATACCTCCTGACCTGCGCGTAATGGACATCTTGCAACGGCCACCTCACCGGAACCCTACAATTCGCAGCCCGAAAATACATCCCCAACAACCTCTTAAACGGCCCAATACACCGTTTCCGAATCAACCTCGTCGTAATCCTCGCAGAGCGATCCGTAGAGAACTCATCGTCCAGATAGAAATCCCCAGAAAGCAGCTGCAGGAACTCGAACTGGGATTCCGACCACGGTGCGCGGAGCACTTTATCGGGAATTCGACCTGGTCCAATGACCACTGAGCTTGGGAGACGGAAGAGGTCTGTTTCGAAGTATATGTCGCTTTGTTCGCGGATCTGAATGGCGCCGAAATGGAACCATATGGCGAGTTTGCGGGGCTTGTTTGAGTCTGATTGTGTGGCCGATATGACGAGGTCGCCTTTTCCACGGCGGCCGTCGATGGCTTGGTCACATTTGTCTAGGTTTGCGAAATATGTGTCTAGGTTGTTGAGGTGGGCTTGGTCTTCGGGGGTGAAGATTAAATCGGAGCATTTTCGTTTGATGGCGTGGTCCACATATTCGCGTTGGCATAGGCGGAGAAGTGGTAATGTACACCATCGGCAGGCCAGGATGGTGGTTTGGAGATGTTGGCGCTGTTGCCAGGGTAGAGACCAAAAGTCTAGCGGTGGGGGCAGGAAGTCTGGGGTGAAGAAGCCTTCTCGGGAGCCTGGGTTGGTGCTGCTGAAGGCTAGGCGGATCAACCATTTGTATAGTTGGGGGTTGGAGAGGGTGCGGCTGAGATGTGGTGAGGCGCGTGGGAGGTTGATTTCCAGGCTGTATAGGAAGATCAACTGGAGGATCTCAACTGGGAGGGACTCTAGGCGCGAGCGCGGGTGGTCGGCCAGTGTGTCGGATTCTCCCATTTGCGATGGACGGTACGCGGTATCTGGGTGTCTTGAGCGTGAGGTTGCTCGTGTTTACCGCCGCTGACCCGGGTAGTGCTAGGCGATTGCGAGGCCAGCAGGGCGGGCGGGTTTTGTTTGGGAGTGGAGCTCGCTCATGTCAATTACAGTGTGGCCCTCGCAATATTAAAGATCAGTAGTCATTTTGTGTGGGAGCAGAGCTGGGATTGGGAGCTGCACGGAGGGGGGGAAGTGGGTAACTTGAAGCAGAGTGGCATGTCTTGGCGCGATTTTGAGACGCTCTGGTCGCATTGGGCTTATTTATGCGGCTGCATCAGCTGCATTTGAGTCATTCAAAGATCTACAGGTCAAGGCTTCGCCAGTTAATGTGGCGGCTTGTTGATCGCGGGTAACTCTGAAACCAGCAGGTGGCTGTCGCTGACCTAGGGACCTGGTCTTTACATGAACCCCGGGCTTCGGACAATTGAGCGGTGAATGCGAAATCAATCAAATAAAAAATTGAAGCGGTGCTACTATCGATCTAAATATGATAATCTAGGCCCTTACTCGCGTCCTTGCTGCCCAAGCCCAGGCTCGGAGTTTCGGCCGATTTCCGACCCAGTCTGATGCTACACGTCACACGAGCGACTTCCATCTATTTCTCATAGCAAAATATTGAGTGTTTTATCGCTCATTCCTATATTCGCATATCATTAGGAAATACAGCCCTTGAACTACTCCTCGAGAGGATCCCACGTCAACGCCCTTTCTTCCTTGTGCTTCATTTGTTGCTGCAGAGCCTCCATCGCCTCAACGTCTTTCTCATCAAGCAGCTTCAATCTCTTTTTCCATGCCTCGTCTTATAAGTTCCTCTTCACGCTCACTCAGGACTTTCAAAAAGGTTCGTAGACGATCTTCGTAATCTCCAGTCCAAGCCTCCATTCCTTCTGACCAATACTCAGGCCTATCGAGTAGCAACCACCATGGTGGCGTAGATGAGAATTCGGCCGGTGCGGCGTACGTGAACTCACTTCCACGGCTTGCAAATCTGCATTCAAAAGTACATTGGCGGGTCGAAGATCATCGCACCAAAGCTTGAACGGTCCATCGTCATGATTCGAGGAAGATGTGAGCCGTCGATCTTTTGCAAGTTTGCGAAATAAGTGCCGGGCAATGTACTTACGTCGGATTGCCGCAACCTCATTGCGAACCTTTTTCTCGGGGAACACGTTCACTCCAGGCTCGGGAAATCGAATGACTGCCGAACCGCCGTCCTGAAATTCCATACGGAATATTATGTTGTAATACCCGTCTCTGGGATCACAGAATTTCATGGGAGTGCCTGGTCGGTGCTTCACGAGGAAATTTCCAACTTCACGTAGTTTGTCCTGATCGGCAAAGAGCTCGTCGACCCATTTACCTGCGATGTTTCCGCTTCGTTCCCACGCAGGATCATCATAGTGCATGCGTCGTTTCATTTTGGCGATTGGTAGACGAGGAGAGATATGTGCGTGGAAGGGGGAAGGGGCAGGCGAAGGCGGAGCATCGAGTGCAGACCAAAAAGGCTACCGGGTTGTGTAGATTTGACCTGTAGTTTTTATGATTTCATTTCCTAGATAAGCTAGGTCGATGACCAGGGGTAAAACCACGCCCAGGTGGGTCCGGCAGCTAATGGCCCGAACCGTTCCTAAAGTTGCGAACCTGAGCCGCAACCGTTCGGCCATTTGATGAGTCCCGTATCACAATTTCAGAGACATACTTTGAAAAACTGTCTCCTCTCATGAGATACTATATCCTTGAAATTCAATTAATGCTTCTAATGCTTTGACGCCAAGTTTGCTGATCCAGGGACCCCAGTCATTGCGTTCGAAATGGTACTTTGGAATTGAGCGGTGAATGCGAATGCATATAGCCAAGATTCCAGGACTACTGAATTTGAACATTTAAAGGGGTACTATTGTTTTCCTTGCGACTACAGCAGCCACTTTGTCCACACTCCCTGCCAGAAACTAGCTTAGCTCAAGTACATCGTGCAATGTCGCACCTATCGCAAGTTTATCGTTTCCTACGGGCTACATAGCTTCTGTGCGGCCATTGTCTTCCGGGGGTCGAATCTTTAGATGAATGGCGAGTCTGTTATAGTCTCATATTTGACTTCATTCTCTATCTGATCTCAGGAATGGTTTGACATGTGTTGCCTCTCGGATTACCAGGCGCCAGTTACTACCTGTCCCGTCAATTAAATCACGCTTCACCGGTTCAAGAAGAAGCCTCCTCCACGCGCGTATTCATGATAGACTATTCCTCTCCAGATGGGTAGGAGCCCTGATCATTACAATTCTACAGGTACTCTGTCGTGCCAACGGCTGTGTCAAAGCTGGTATCAAGATCCATGCAGTCGATGCCCTCATTGGCAAACTTTTTGTTCTGATTTTCGTACTGGTCCGATATCTGACCAATTCCGCCTTCTTGAATTTCTTGTTTCCGGGATTCTCGATTGCCTTGTCGATACTTTCTTCCATGATCTCAGCCACGTATCCACCATATAACTTGTCTCCTGGTTTTTCAGTGAATCTGTCATGGGCATCTTCCACCGTTGAACGGTATCGGGTGTTAGAAGTTGCTTTCGTCGATTCGCTGCTGAAATCTTAGTCGGCAGGAGTAGCATGAATATGGTGGAGAATTCGTGTCTGGTTTGATGCTCCTCTTGCTGTACCACACCCGGTGGCAGGTCTGATTGTTTTCACACGATGTGTCAGCGATACGGATCGGCGATTCACCACCGCGCGGAATGTTGTCTGAATTTGCTCAAACATGCTTGGTTGACCCTCAATGTGTGAAGACCCCAATGCAGGTAAGCCAATAGCGGCTGCACAGACTGGCACAAAGCTCGGGTTGATTGTGGACAGGTTGCATCTGCCGCTCATGATAGTACCGAGCAAGACATCTGCATTGCCCAAATATTGGCCAGTGCCAGAGCACTCAGAAAGACAGGTACTTCCGTCCCAGTCTGAATAGGTGTCGACCGTTAAAGTCTCCTCCCATACATTCGACAACTCGTGCCATAATATACAATATCGAATCGAAATCAACAAACTCTCTGCCAGCACGTCTCAATCCATGAAAACCAATGTAATTCCTCCGCCCATGATGTAAAACGTCTCATTAGAGCAATTCTAGCATAATTTCTCTGCTTTTGTGTTCTAATAATCGAGCTGCTCCTGGAGGGACACAAGGATGTCACTGGAGCGGCGAACGGATGGGACCTTTGGCGCATGGCTGCGATTTTGATTAGGGAATGCGTGGAGGGTCTTTCGATACCATTATTGTACGGGAAATACGACACGCTGGTTACTTGTTGAGTCAATGATCCCATGTCTTTGCGGTAACGAGGCCGGCTGGTTAATTCGGCTACTATGTCCAATGATTGCGCATCATGAGCTGTGTTCATATTGTCTTCATGCCGTCTTCAGCATTGTCCATGACCCAAACATTGAATGGTGTATTTCAAGCATTCGCCACGGCTAGCTCTTCCCCGCCAGGCTCAAATCTGCTAATCAATGCGATATATCGCAACTTCATTCCTCACCAACAATATATGAATGAGTTACTGACGAGTTTACCTACATATATACAAACGTACGATTGCCTATATCAAAATCAAATAGATTTGAGGTCCCGAATGATTCAGAGTGTTTACCTCCCTATTAGACATGTATCTTGGTCACGCGGCTAGTGACCGGAAGTTTGGTAGTCCAGTACTTGAATATGTATCTCAAAGTTTACTAGCTTACCCAGGGATGAATATCTTGCTGAGAATACCTGGTAACCCAGTCAGACTAGTCCCTACGTAGAAACTTAAGGTATATAAAACTACATCATTGCTTGTTGATCTATGAACTATGTATTATATGGAATTTGGGGGGAGACGGTAAAGGGATGAAGTACCAATTGACGTCAATAGGCGATATTATGCGTTCAGGAGGCTCAATGTTACCTTCTGTTCTGTTAGCTAAACTTTGAGTAGTTCATTCTGACGAGGGAGAAAGCCCTGGAGCTTCCAAGTTTGTTAACTGGCATAATGGTCTGATGACTTCTGCCACATAATTTACTTGTCATCCGTAGCTCACGGCAAGCCACAACAACCTGCCAAGAATTTGGGATCTGCAGTCTACGTATCCAAGCCGGACGCCGTGTCTTTAGAGTCAATAAAATGCATCAGTTGACTGATTTTGAAGAGTGATCAATGCGAACGCAGAAACCATATTGAATTGTTTCTATACACATCCCAACTGCCTCACCACACCATGGAGAAAGGCGTCGTAGACTACCCTGGCGAAAGCGCCATATGCTTGACATCGAACAAATACATCTTGCAGTGTGATGAGTCGGGGGATAACAAAAGGAATTTGAACCGGGCCCAAAGTTTAGACGACGGAAAGATCGCCGAAGCGCTCCTGTGCGTTCCATTAGTACGCTGTGGATACCAAGAAACAGAGTTCTGCATACCTTGTAGCCCGGGGGCATCCACTTGCCCTTGGAGACGAGGGAGGCGGTCTTCTCGTCGATCTCGGGCTGGGCGGAGGCAACCTCGTCCTAGACGCGAAATTGAATAAGTAGGTGGTCCAACATCCCTGGTCGAGCATAGTATACGTACGACAGTGAGGTCCTCGAAGGGACGGGCAGTCTCGATGTTCTCCAGGGTCTTCTGCAGGTTGGCGAGCTCTGCCTCGACCTTGCCCTTGGTGGCCTCGGCGTTCTGAACAGCCTGAGCCTCGAAGGCGTCAATGGCCTTGAGCTGGCGGGAAACGTCGTAGGAAGCGGGCTTGAAGGACTTGAAGTGGTTCTCGATCTCGTCGACGATGGCCTGGTTCTTCAGGATACCGCGGTAGTGGGAGAAGTCGACGGTCTGGGGGTGCTCGGAGAGGACCTGGACCTTGCGGCGGGCGTCATCGTTGCGCTTCTTGAATGATTGGAGAGAAGCGGCGGTCTGGCCGCGGAGGCCGAGCGAGGTCGAAACCTTGGTCCAGTCGATCTTGAGAGCGGCGCTGCGCTGTAGGGGGGCTCAGTTAGCTGGTCTGGTCATTGCTCCGGGTGGCTTTTGTTGCGCATGACGGTCGGTACGGGGACACCTACAGCTGCCATTGTGTCGGGAGGGAAGATGGGTTGTGGAGGTGGAGAGAAGAGGGGGGAGTTCGAGGTGCAGGGAGGTGCCGGACAGGCGAGTTTGACTCGGAAAGGTTTGGATGCGGGAAACACGTGACCATCCGGCATCCGAGCATCGGCTCACTATAACATCAGCATGATTGATTGTTTCCCGGGACCTACGTCGAGAATTGCTTTTTTTATGATTTCTTGAGATTAATATTCAGTTTACAGAGTTATTGAGTTGGGCAATTCTTTTTGATTTGAACTGTATACACTCGTGGGCGCCATGATGGATCGCCATCATTTGCAAAACCCAAGTCGCTCAGAGAACCGCATCTCGGCTAGCTTATTATATGCTGAGGGCCATAATGGAGTTGACGATATCGTTATCGTTCTCCCGCAGGGCCTTGACGGCCTTCTTGCGGGAAACGTTGGCCTGGGCAACGACCAGGTCAATGTCCTTGGCCTCGAGGCCGCTCTCGTCAACCTCCTCACCATCGTCCTCCTCCTCGTCCTTCTTGGGCTCGACAGCCTCGCCGAGGTCAGAGTGATCGTGACCGGCGTGGTCGTGGCCAGCGTGGTCACCGGCAGCCTCAGCGGCAGCGAGCTGCTGGGCGGCGGAAGCCTGGGCCTGGGCGTTCAGATCCTCAATCTTGGCCTCACCGAAGATGCTAAGAGAGACAGTCAGTAAATTGAACGTAGTTGATATCAGCTTGGACGAGTCGGCACATACATCCAGGTGTTGCTGTTGGGGGACTTGTAGACATCGGGCTGGTTGACGACGAAGAGGATCTATACATCGAAATCAGCTTTGAACGAGCTTTTGATGAAAGAAAGCACGGAACTGAGATGAAAACCCCAGCATTGCAGGAATTTCAATGCGCTGGTCCATGATCTCATTCCACGGTCGGAGCTTGACGTACGTTCTTGGGGCGGCGGAGGGTGACACGGGTGATGCCAGGGACGTGCTTCAGGCCGAGCTTGGCAATGGCCTTGCGAGCCTTCTTCTCGTTGCGAGAGTGGATGGTGACGGCAGCGCCGGCGGGAATGCTGGCATCACCGGCCTCGGACTCGGAGTCGCTGACCTCCTCAACGTTCTGGGGGACCTCGTCATCGGGAAGCTCTTCAACACGGGGATCGGCCATTGTGAATATGTGGGCGAATCTAAAGGATTCAAAGGTGACGGATTAGTGATCTGCTGGTGTGGTTGCGCAGGTTGGGAAGCTTGGTGGGTGCGAGGTGGGAGGGCGGGCGTATAGTGGGAGAACCACCTTAACCCCCACGAATCGCACAACCATCGGGAAACAGCGGTTCTGGAGGGTGAAAATGGCAGAAGACGGGTATTCGAGCAATCGAACGCACCTGGAATTCAGATATCGAGCTGTGGTGGAAGCAGGGGGATTTTGATGGTCGTGAAGTCAAAGGTTCAACAGCTGTGCGCTGGCCAATCCCGAAAATCGTTAGCGAGCGGTTGCGCCCACCCCGGACTCCCACATTGCCCTATACCTACATGACAATCTATGGCCTGCCATCAGGATGACATGGACTTCTACATCTTGTACTCTACGAATTTTTAATAAAGAATAATTGGAAATTCAAGGCTTTGATCATTGTTTACTCAATTCGCTTTTCCTTAGTCAAGGAAACGGAATTTCCCGGTTCTATATGATAGACAGACTCGGCCTAAGACGCATAAGAGAAACAATGATACAAGCCCTTGCCGGGATATCAAGGATTTTGAATAATTTTTGCTGTAGTATCAATAATGCATACAGCGCTTTTGCTGGGGGAAATGCCAGCTTTGGAAACCCGTCCCAGTGAACCTCCTTCATCCTATGCACCGAACCCTCGTGATCATTTATGACTTAGCAGCGGTAGAGCGGACCTTGGCGAAAGACTTCTGCACCTCGTAGCGGGCCTAGATTGTTGTTAGAATGTTTGTCTTCATCGAAACTGAGTGGGTTGCAATCGGAGCGAGTGGCGCACAATGCGCACTCAGTGCCCCCCGATCTCCATCATCACGTACCTGCTTGCGGAGACGCAGGACCTTGAAGCGCTCGAAGTCGGTCAGGTTGCGGCGGCGGTCAGCCTTGTCGGTCTTCTGAGCGAAGCTGGACTTGGCCCACTTGCCATCGATCTCGTTCTTGGCCCAGAGCTTCTTGACGGGGCCGGTACCGGCAGCACGGGGAAGAGCGGGGATGGTGAAGGGGGTGAGGGTGGCGTGGGCGAGGGGAAGAACGTGACGGGGCACAGTCTTCTGCTCCTCGCTGGAGGGACCGTCGACCAGGACCTGCAGGCAAATGCGAGTCAATACACATGTCCTCCAAATTTCTTGATTTCAACTTTCAAAGTCCGGAGTTTCCTTGTCTGCTGGGGAAATCGAAGGGTGTGGTTTCAACGTACACGGCGGTGGTCGACAATCTCAACAATGGCGGCGAGCTTGCCAGCGAAGGGGCCACGGCGGATCAGGACCAGGCGGCCAACCTCGACCAGCTTCCACGAAGCGTTCTTGACATCGATATCGGCCATGGCGAAATTCTGTAGACAATAGATCTCAGCGCTTGTTCAGATGTAGCGGTTCAGGAGCGAATGCACTCACGGTCGACAACCGGGGGTTGGGAATAAGTCGGGAGGGTTGTTGTCGAAAGAGTCGGATTGTCCAAGTCTGCGCTGGCGAATTTCGGGATGTGCCCACACAGTTCTCGCTTAGCGGGCCACTCAGCTGCGGGTCTAGGGTTGGCTTATGTCAGCCGATCACGGTTTCGGATTCTCTTTCTTCCGATCACCTGCTTTTCTTCACTTTTTTTGCTCCAAGTTCTTTGCTTTGTTGCTATCACTGGTCTTGCCACCATGAGCTTGATGTTGCTCTCCATCTATCACTAACCTTCCAGCTTTGAGTCTTACTCGACTACGAGCTATCTTACAGTATGTCCCACTCCTCATTACCCCACTTCCTTCTCAGCATGATGCCGTAATTTGCGATTGACCCAGTGTCTGTGAGGCCCTCGCCGGGGTCTCGATACAGCACTGCTGGATGATATTCAATTTCTTACATATTCTGAAATTGAGACAAAACACACTATTTGCTATCATTGCACTAGCTGGAGCATTTTGCTGACTGCTCAAAGATTTTTTTAGGCCTTGTCACAGCTCCGAGATATCTTGGCCGGACCAAGCTCTGCTTGTCCGGTCTCAAGTCTCAAAGGGTACGTTCGTCGCGTTTATTCTCTCTTTCTCTCACTGCACCCTCCCCCCGGTCCGATGATTACAAAACTTTATCACGCCTAGATAGTAATTGATGCCTTCGGGCAGCTGAAATTCCTCTTCTACCAAGATCTCTGAGAACCATCACACATTACACCTTGTTTTTGATTGATGCTTTTGTTGGAATCACTTTCTAACATTGAACAGAATTTATCAACTTCTCATGGGCTTGCCCTCTTGACCGCTAGCTATAGCAATGCAAATCATCATTCTTGAACCTCACTACTCGTGTAAAATTTCCACTCCCACGTAGACTATTCATATTACATCACATCGGCGAAATCCCCTCTTCCAGAGGATTGTGTTCTGTCTACCCTAGGGCTTGGTTCAGCTGCGGGATCAAGCTCGATCATGTTTTTGTATCGGGATCGCCTCGGCAAGCCGATTTTGCTTAGGCTTGCCAGATCTGCCATGAACCACATACTGTACTGTTGCGGCCAATGATATCCCACTAGGGCCGGGGGTTAGGTATGCATCCTGCTCAATACATATTCAGTTGTATCGACAATCTTGCAAAACTGACAGAGACATTCGGCACAATGCTATTGGAAATGTGATATTTTTGATTACAATAAGTCGTGCTATATCGTGACTGTTGAGTCTTGGCCCGTGGACCAAGGCTCCAGCAATGCGATGAATTGCTCCTCCTATCCGCGCATGCCGTCCCTTCCGGCAACTCAGTCTATACCTTGATGCAGTTCGTTGCTCCAACTCAGGAGTCTATCATGACTTTGCGTTCGCAGCCAAGGCGGACGGGCCCTCGCGACTGAGCACCCACATGAACACAAATTGGATGATGTACGAGTAGACAAAGAGGAACTGAGTGCGACGGTTGCGCTGGCCACGAGCGACGGTGTGCATAGCACCGTTGCGCATGGACGTGTCGGCCGAATCAGGGAGCAAGACATACTTCAGGGAGCGGAGCTAATTCACATGTTAATAGTTGAAACAACCCAAGAACTCGATCTCTCTAACTCACCAGGAAGAATGCGTTGGCCAAGTAGGTGTAGATAAAGACCGACCAGCCAACCCAGCCTCCAGTTCCCCGCCCCGGGGTGAGGATCTCAGATGTAACCAAGGTAGCAATAATTCCCACAAACTTGTATCCGGAGTAAGCCACCAGATCCAACAGCTGTGAGTCGTGATTGATGCTAAGAATGTACATGGCCATCTTCAAGCACAGGATCTCAAAGATGATCACCGCAATAGAAGTGGTGGTCACCGAGCCTAGGAGCTCCGGGTGGAAGTCGCCACGGAACCCAGCCAGCAATACTGACAGGAGAATGTATGTGACTATGGCCATAACGGGGATGTACATATCTGGCGAGTTCAGATCGTCTCGAGGTGGGAGGAACATGGAGGAGTATTGCTGCTGCACAATCTGACCATCCGGTCCGGTGGCATTTGTTGCCATTCTGGCCTGTTGGCGGGACCAGGGCTTGTGTCGCCATGGAAAGAGGACGAGGCCGACTTTGTTCAGGACGTAGGAGTTCGAGACGTTAAAGTAGTGCTTGAGGGCGGGTATGGACACATAGCGATTGAACTGTAGTTGCTAGTTAGAAACGCGTTGATTAAACATGAGTATGCAAGAGTGCATACGTTCTGTTCCATATATTCCTGTCCAGCTGCCATCGCGCTCTTTCCGACCTGGAAACCCATCTGTGCCGTAGGGTCGGTCATGAACCCGGGGAAACCGGGGCCATAATTGCCAGCAGCGCCAGCAGCCCCTCCCTGGGCGGGAGACGGTTGGTAGGGATTACCTCCGCCGCCATATCCGGCATTCGGTGTCTGTTGAGAGGGAGGGGGAGGAGAGCGCATCATGGGGACGGTCGAGACATGTTGCGGGACGGGGTGGTGAAGAGGCGGCGACTGCGCAGGCGGTGGTGCGAAAGAGCCCCGATACATAGCGTTCAGCGACAGAGGGTGTCGGGAAACGGAGCACTGAAAAAGTTGAGATTGGAAGGAGCGTGAACGGGATTGGAGAGAGGTGTAGAGTGGAAGTGTTTATACGTGGCTGAAGATCCGCTCTGCCTCCGAGCTCGAACATCGCTTTTTGGCCAAGCCGCCACCACGACCTTTCATCCTTCTTCTGTCCCCCTTTTCCCCTGCAAGATACCCCCTTTTTACGTTTTCTACAACATCCTAGCACATATTTCAACATGCTGGAAGCTTTTGAAATCCTCACCACCTCCGGTGTGGTGCTGTGGTCTAAGTCCTACGCACCAGTGGGGTCCCATGTCATTAACAGCCTGATCAACGACGTTTTTATCGAGGAGAAGGTCGTGCCTCAGAGCGGCTCAACTGGTGTCTCTCCGATCTTCAAGAAGGAGAAATATACTCTCAAGTGGAAGAGAGTCAAGGAGTTCAACCTGATCTTTGTGGTACGTTCGCCGCCCGTCGCATCTCCAGACTATCCGGTCACTGTGTCGCAAACCTAATTATCTACAGGCTGTCTACCAATCGCTGCTTCACCTCGGCTGGATCGACAAGCTCCTCGAGAACATCTCAACGATCTTTATCGACCTCTACAAGGACCAACTCAAGGGAAACCGCACGAGAATCACTGCGTACAAATTCGACCCGTACTTCGAACAGCAGGTGCGCGAGCTGGAGGATAATACCGGCAGCGTCGCGGAGACATACCTTGCGGAGGCCGAAAAGAAAGACCCGCTTGTCTCGTCGGACAATGGCGGTCCTCCGCCGCCCCCGGTTCCTGGCCTCATGAGAGCGCAGCCTCAAGCTGCGCTGGCCGGGGCGACCTCTGACGAGGGCACGCCACCAGCAACTCCTGATACTTCTAGGTCTTCGACCCCTGCCGGTCACATCCTCACTGGAAAAGCTGGACCTGGTGGTCGACTTTCTCGCCGTGCGAAGAAACTCCAGAATGCGAGCGCGAACGCTTCGTCTGGCGATGAAACTCCCCGTAAAGGCAAAAACCCCAAAGGCTCCGCGAAGAAGGGTCGCAAGTGGGATGCAGACGGGTATGCGGATGAGGATGATGGTGAGATCCTGGATTACTCTGCTCCTGCGGATGAGGCCGAATCTGCCGCTCCTGCGGTTGAAGCAATTTCCCAGGATGACTGGGGCCGACGCACTGGCAAGGGCCAGTTTGTCCTGAAAGAGCTGGGTGACGAGGTCCACGATATTCTGGATAACGCCGACGCTGAGAAGAGCAAGGGCAATGCTTCCTCGGGTATTGTTGGTTCTGGTTTCAACGCCGTTGGTGGCTTCTTCCGCAACATTGTTGGCGGCAAAACCTTGACCGAGGCCGATCTTCAGAAGCCACTTAAAGCGATGGAGGACCATCTTTTGAAGAAGAACGTCGCTCGCGAGGCTGCTGTCCGTCTTTGCGAGGGTGTTGAGCGCGAGCTGGTTGGAAAGAAGACCGCCAACTTCCAGAGCGTCGATGCTGCTCTGCACGCCGCCATGGAGGCATCTCTGCGAAAGATGCTTACACCCACTTCCTCTTTGGATCTGCTGCGCGAGATCAACGCCGTGACTGCGCCGACGACTAAGCAGCACGCTCCTCGGCCCTATGTTATGTCCATCGTTGGTGTTAACGGTGTCGGCAAGTCTACCAACCTGAGTAAGATCTGCTTTTTCCTCCTGCAGAACAAGTACAAGGTCCTCATTGCGGCTTGCGATACCTTCCGTTCCGGTGCCGTGGAGCAGCTTCGTGTCCACGCTCGCAACCTGAAAGAGCTTAGTGTCCGCGATGGTGCTGGCGATATTGAGCTCTACGAAAAGGGCTACGGCAAGGATGCTGCCAACGTTGCCAAGGATGCAGTTGAATACGCCGCTGCCAACAATTTCGAAGTCGTCTTAATCGATACTGCCGGTCGTCGTCACAACGACCAGCGTCTCATGTCTTCCCTCGAGAAATTCGCCAAGTTCGCCAACCCCGACAAGATCTTCATGGTTGGAGAGGCCTTGGTTGGAACAGACAGTGTTATGCAGGCACGTAACTTCAACCAGGCGTTTGGAACCGGTCGAAACTTGGATGGCTTCATTATTAGCAAGTGTGATACGGTGGGCGACATGGTTGGAACATTGGTTAGCATGGTCCACGCCACGGGCATCCCAATTGTTTTCTTAGGTGTTGGACAGCACTATGGAGATTTGCGTGGACTGAGTGTACCCTGGGCTGTCAGTCTTTTGATGAAGTGATGATTTGCCCAAACCCCCATGATTGGGTTATCTTCTATCGCCATCTGTTTTGAAACGTCTTGGCTCTTCTAAGTAATGGGCCGGAGGCCTTTGATAATGAGCATGTTAGTGAGCTGGAAATCGAGTCTTTGCACAAGTTCCCGCTAAGTACAAATCAGTGACGCCCTCGTCATCTCATAAAAATAGCAAAATAACACCTTGGCCGTGCGCAGCTCACCCTGCTACCTTGCTCTTGCGACGGCCGAGCCGCCAGCCGAATTCTCCTTGCCTTGGGTACATGCCATCCTTTGGCTCATCTCTCATCCTTCAAGTCTCGTTCCCGCTCTTGAAAGGTTCGACGTGACGCGACATTTTTCCAGCGTCAAGTCCCTTGTCCAGCACTACTTCAATCGCCCTCCTCTTGCTCCGACTCCAGTTGTTCAAGGCTTTCTTATTGACCCGGTTCTGTCCAGCTTCGACTTTCTTGACCCGGTTCCGCTTAATGTCCTTTCTCTGAGTCTCGGCACACGCCATTTGGTACTCTTTATCCAAAGTGAAGGCATGGGGATAAGAAGTGGTATGTATTGCGCGCTCCGGGATACACGGGCCGATAGACGGAACTTGCAATTGGAACAGTTCGTCATGGCAGGCCGCTGCACTGCAAAGGCCACGGCGGCCACGGCGCTTATAGACCTGCTTGAGAGCAGCTTCCATTGCTTTTCGGAATATCTGAGCCCTTTGGTCTAGGACATCGTACCATTTGTGGTGGATCACTCTTTCTAGCTCCGCATGCGCGTTGGCTGCCGCGTCAAAGGCAAGCATCATTGGTAAGTCGTTCACCCTGGCCAGGTTCTCGTCCATGCAGAGTATGGTGGGCCTGGAGTTCGGAGATATTCCGCCTGCTGTCTCAGCTTTAAGGCTCTTTTCCTGCTCGTTGATATCTTTTGGTTGAGACATCTTGTTTTCGGTGGGGCTGTACAATTCCTTGAGCTATAGTATGTCTCACAGGCAAGTTGGTCGAATAAAGGCTGGGTAGATTGGTGTCAAGCTTTATCAAATCAGAACTCGGTTTGTGCTAGCTTTGTAGTAGGAACCATGAGATTGCGATCTGGTCTCGGGCTCAGCATACCGGGGTGTCGCTAGATTCATCACCTCGAGTTCTCAAATGAACAAGTCGAAGCTTTTCAATTGAAGATATGGCGGATGCGGCTCGCGTTCAGTTTATGCAGACCTGAAAGTAAGGGAAGAAGCAAAGGTGGGTCGTTAGTGGGAAAGAAGATTTGTAGAAACTGAACACATTGTGTACTATATCCAATGCTCAAACTCACATCCAAGTGAGAACGTGGGTTTGTGACCATAGTAGCAGTATGGTTGGATGACAATCGGCCGTATATCCAACCTTACTACTGTAGGCGGATACAGCTAAAAAGTGAGAGGATATAACCCCAAAAAGATGAAAATCAACTGTAACTATGGGGTAGAAGCTATCTCTCGCTGTTGTGGCTGGACACTTCTATTTTTCTTTAGTTATTCTGATCTCTCAAATGCTTCCTGAACAACGTCTACACCTCTTTTTAGATCATCTTTCTGGTCCTTTCATCCGTCTCTTCTTGAGAAACTTCAAGGATGGCTGGACAGACAACCTATCGCCGATCATCGAAGCTCACTTAGAGTGTATAGCAGGATGCAATATCGTCCACATGGATCAGTATTTATGCCACCGGTTTCGTCTGCTCTTATGATAGAAAACCCCTCAATATATGGGATATTTTTGGACAAAGTTGACTCACTTGCTCCCGAACTTACACTAATACGCGTAAGCATATATCATCTCTTAGTAGTAGATGGATAGACGTATATAGTGCACTCCCGCGACTGCTAGGAACTGCGGCTCCGGCATCAGAAGCGGGAGCTACGTATATTTAATATATATAATCAACCAAATAACGGGGACGACACGGCGTAACTACTCACGTATTTGATCCCACCGGTAAGGGAACAGGAGAAGGGCATCACATACCTAGTTATAGGGGATTTTAACCTTCACTACCTATACTAGGGAGGGGAAGGGGTAGAACAGGAGGAAGCCGCGGATAAATAGCTGGATATAGTAGAGACGAGGGCGTTAGATCTCTAGTTAAAACCGGGTTCTATTACGCGGATACAGACCGGTAGCTAGTCGACCCTTAACCGATACGTACGATCGTCGACTTCGAGACGGCGATACCTACGGATGCCCCGAGGCGACGGAACTAGAAGGGGATAGATAAAGATATAGACGGGGCTCACTCGAGTTTTATTAGGACTTACCGCCTTTACCCTCTCTCTTCTTTGTGTATCCTAGCTTTCTTATACCTATACTTATCTATAGTTATTAATATATTAATATCTATCATTCCTTTCTTCCTTCTTATTAGGTTATGAGCACCGTGGCCTGTAATAGGAACTGATCACTCCTATTACATCCCCTCCTTTCTTCTGCGTGAAGCAATTCGTCTCGTCGATAAACAATCTGATATTTGGCATCATTTTGTCGACAACAAGACTAATTACCTTCACCATCCTCCACCTCACTCATTTCATCGATATCATCCTTTTTTCATCGATATTCATCGATTTCTTCTCACGAAGAGGCCGACGGGCACTCTTTCGTCTTCAGGAGGCCTCACGGGCACTCCTTCATCTCCAAGAGGCCTGCGGGCACTCGTTCATCTTCTGGAGAGAGGCCTGCGGGCACTCATTCTTTTCACAGAGACCTGAGGGTACTCTTTAGGTTACTGGCGATCCCAGGACACCTCGGCAAGCCGTCGTCTGCAGCGAGGCCTTGCCCTTCATCTTCACGTTCCTTTCTTCTTCTTCTTCTTCATCATAGAGAAATTCACGAAGATCAAGGACTCCACAAGAGCTTACCTAGTTACAACTTCTTCTGGACGAAATTGCCATACCTGGCCTTCTCACTCGTCCCACAATCATCCACGCTGATAATCAAGGTGCTATCGCATTGGCCGACAATCCTGAGCATCACGCACGCTCAAAGCATGTCGACATACGTTATCACTATCAAAGACAGCAAGTGGACGCTGGAAACTGTCAATTCAGTTACATTCTAACCGCTGAATAAGCGGCAGATGGCTTCACGAAGCCACTAGAACGACTGAAGCATGCGCGGTTCCTATATCTTCTAGGCATGAAGAAAATTGCCTGAAAGGGAATCTGAATAACCTTCGGTAGACATGATATTATGGATAGACTAATCACCTTTGACTCAGTATCTTCTAGTCTGTGATACCGTAGGCGTGACTCTGCCCACTGAGAGTCCCGTAAGTTACTAATGACCTTGGGATGAGGGGTTGACTTTGGATCAATCAATCAATCAATCAATCAATCAAAGTTCTATTAACCTGATGGAGCCTAAATAGTTGCGTCAAGGCTATGCAGGCGCTTCGTCCAAATCCGAAGCAGAACTTAGTGTCCATAACTCCAGACTCGCAGCTTGCAATAAACATTCGTACAAAGGAAAGCCGGCCTCTTGGAGGAGGCCGGTAAAGAAAAGAGTGTTGTAAATCCAAAGCCCACGCGTAATAAACCCACATGAAATCAAGTCCCAAATAAACAAAGCCCACAGTAATCCACTCCTTCTGTATCCCCTCATCCCCGTTATATGCTTCCGCCTCTCTTTCGTCGGTCTCCCTAAGCGCTCCGGTTCTCAATTCATCGTGTTACGTGGTGTATCGGTGTCGTTGAGTATCCTCGCCATTCTCGGTGGTTTGGTCTTGTCGTTCGGTAGTGTATACACAGCGTCTTCACAACCTACCCCATAGCCGTAAGACCTAAAAGTTGTTCAAATTCTCCCCCAAGGGGATCGCCAGCGTTGCCGTCGCCGTCAGCGTCGCTTATGTCAGTCTCAGACTCTGGCACCACTTCCACGTCCCGGAACTGACCCAGGAGACCTGTCTGGTGCATCATCGCAGCGGCGTAGCGGGCCGCGCGCGGGTGGGACACGATAGCATCGTATTCCGTGGTTGACTTTGGAACAGTGCCAGATCTCGGAGTGGGTGTTTCCGAAACACACAATTTCTTAAGGTCAGAAGCGAGATCAAGGTCCTTTCCCTTCTTAGGCGACAAGCATAAGGGCGTAGGAAGCTTACGAGTGTTACTCTTCTTTGATTCCCTAGAAGAGGGTAGGGTCCCTTCTTAGGCGACAAGTATAAGGGCGTAGGAAGCTCACGAGTGTTGCTCTTCTTTGATTCCCTAGAAGAGGGTAGGGATCGATATATCGTGAAGAGAGATTGGTCAGGAGTATTATCACGAGAGAGATTAAACTTAAGGGCTTCAGCCCGCATAGTAGCTTTAATTTCCGCGGGTGTCTAGGTCTGCCTAGTCAAAGTGACAGAAGCCGACTAATCTAGAAGAGGCGGGTCTTTGAACTCGAGACCCATCAATTCAGAGTAATTAATAGTGGCTGATCCGTTTAGATTTATGAGTCTATTCTGTAAGCACTCGAGTCTTCGAAATCTAATAAAAGGTTGGCCGGTGGCGAAAGGGCGCTTGTGTTTGGCTGGCGTGGCTGGCGAGAAACTGGCACCAACACTCGTCGCTGGGACGGAGGTGTAGAAACTTGATGAGAAGGAAGAAAGGAATGATAGATATTAATGTATTGATGACTATGGATGAGTGTAGGTGCAAGAAAGCTAGGATACACGAAGAAGAGAGAGAAAGCCATAGGGCAAAGGCGGTGAGTCCTAACACCCCCCACGCCGATGCCCGTCGGCGACGAAAGAGACTAGAATATAATGGATCTGTCGTAGAGTGCCAGTACCCTAGAGTGAGCTCTGTCCTCCATGACGACGTTCGAATACCGTACCTCATTCGCAGCACCCGCCCTTCCCTTAAGGCCAAGGCGTTGGCCGAGCAATGTTTTTCGGCCGAAAAACCAGGTCTTTCTACGTACGACAGTCAACGCGCTGTACGACAGTCAACGCGCTGTACGACAGTCAAGCAGATAAGGCTCACGTTCACCCTGTCAACTCATCGGAATCAGATGGTTCTATACCCGCTAGTAACCCTGACTAGCAGAATGTGTGTCTTGAAAGGTACCATTCCAAGTACCGAGCCGTTGGCATTCCGTCTGAATTCGATGATTTACTTCGACCGCGAATTACAACTATCGCAAGAGGTACCAGACTAACGCCTGAGCGAGAAGAGTCGATGCTTATTAGTGGAAACCTGCTTCCGAGAGAAAAACTGCTACTACGCAAGCTACTACGCCATATTGGTGACAATACCGCCAATGGCTAGGGAACCCGGACAGACCAGATGAATTGCTTCAAACTGGACGACTCCAAACCCGTAGACCAATTGGTCGACCAGAGCCTGCGTAACAGCATCCCTTTCACTCACTCATTGATTCCCTGCTGTTATTACATCCGTTAGTACTACATCACTTCATAAACAGCACTTCATAAACATCACTTCATAAACATCACTTCACAACAACCACCCAACCCCGCATACGTCTCCGAACCATCAAGCCGCTACCATGGACTTGACAGTTATCGCAAGGAACGATGACAGGAACCTCCCGCCAGACTTCGAGCTTCGAGGCTAGCGGATTGACACGATCGAAGATGCCGTCCGATGCCTGCAGGAGCACGAGAGGTCCGAAGCGTACCATCTCTCAACACAATTGTTCGACAGATTACTCGCTGACTATACCCGTATGGAGAGAAATATCAGCGTCCTGTACGATTACGTCAATACTGAAGAGTTATGGAGAGGCGAGGAGGAACACGAAGACTTCCAAATCAGATGGAGGGAAGCCCAAAGTATCCAGGCACGACGCGTCCAGAACGAAGAATACGTGTCAGCAAACAAGCAGAAGGCAATCAACGCATGGGGGGAAGAGCATGCGAATGCCTTCTTCGGATACCTGTCAACTCGCTCAATGGTAGAGTTGACCAGCAAACTCATTACGACCGGCCTCAGTTACGAACATATCCAGCTCTCTATCAATAATGAGATCGTTTCACGTCTGACATCTCCAGGACGAGGAATCCGCAATACCAAGGGCATCATTCAAGGAGACCTCACAAAGGCCCTTCATAGGAGGTGTCTGCAACCTTTAGTGCGAGAGACCCTGATAAACTGCGGACTACAGGTAGACCAGGACGGATATTACTGCGTAATTAGTGGAGGAAACGATCTACTAGCTCTTCCTAATGAGCCGCAGGCGGCTATAGTCGAGACTGCGACCGAGGATAAGGCCCACACTGCTGCTAGAGATAGAGAAGATGCTTCCAGTAATAAGCAGAATGTGGCAGATTACCTTAAGGGGGGTAATAAAGAAGGAGACGACCTGATGTCTATCTGTGCAGTATCTAAAGTGTCCTCTGAAGTGTCCTCTGAACTGTCTGAACTGTCCGAAGCGCAGTCAATCTTCCCTTCGCACAAAATGCAATACAGGCCTCCTAACGCCTGACCATACATGATGTAGGTTACAGGAGCAAAAAGATAGCCATGATAGACTTCTAAAAGACCAAAAAATTGACCGACGCAGGGGTCGAACCTGCAATCTCTTGATTCGTAGTCAAGCGCCTTGCCATTGGGCCAGCCGGCCTTGTTGAAGATCAGAGGCAAATTGTGTAATGAGATCCAAGGAACTTCTGCCGCAAAAAAGGCCCACATTCCTATTTTGGCAAGTAAACCTAACATAGAAATTTCAGCGCAACAAGAGCCTCCGTGGATAAATAGATTTTCAGAAACCAAAGTGTAAAGATCCAGTTTAATTCTTGTTTGCATGCAAAAAGACAATTGACCAGCAGTAGGCGTATATATGGAAAATGCAAAAAGAAACTCTCAAAAAGAAACTCTCCCTCGGGGAATCGAACCCCGGTCTCCCGCGCTTATCGGTGTTAATGACAAGCGGAAATCATGACCACTAGACCAAGGAAGATGAGATGGCTGAGTTACTGCTCGGCCACTTGGGTGGTTGATGGATGGATTATCCACTTTTGGCTTTATGATCGGCATACTGAAAAGAAGGAAAATTTGTTCTTACCTGACCCTCCCGAACACAATTTTTTTACCGACATAGGTACGCACGTTATTGTGAGGCGTATTTTTGGAAAGCAAAGAAGAGATTTCGTTATTTCCAATGGCTTTAGTATGCAAACCTAGAGAGGTGAATAATATTGGAAATGACTGAGCGTTTTTTGAGATTCGTCCAAACTATATATTCTGTGCAGGTGTATCCTGGGCAGACGACCTCGGATATCCTCATTGGAAACCTGCAACTTTCCGCGATCAATGAGCCTGGCTACTCCAAAATCCTAATTCCTTGAATCACCTCCAGGCCTTTCATTTGCAAGTCTATATAAATATTGATTGCCTCTGTCTCAGAAGATGAACGCCACCCTAGACTCTGACATGCAGACTTTATCTCGAACCCTGCACATACACCTCTGCAGTTGGTGTTACTCTGATCAACGATGATATTCCCATTCGATGATATTGGCGACAGGATAATTATGGATGACAATGCCCAAAGCTTTTAAGAATATCATAATTTGGCACTTTCACGCAGAGAAGAATCCAACCACCCCTGAATAAGGTCCACCAGTCCATCAATCTCCTCTTCAGTATTGCCAGCATGTAGGCACACCCGTACACGCTCTTTACCCTCGGGAATAGTAGGAGGCATGATAGCACGCGCGATATATCCACTCATCCGGCACTGACTTGCCAGAAGCCGTGGCCGGGAAGTTCTAATTGAAAAGATTGGGGATGTCGGGAAGTGGTCAACTTCGAACAATGTGATTGATGGGTCTACCCTCAGACCGTTCAGGCGCTGATGGAGATGGCGGATTAATTGTTGTAGGCGTTGTTGTAACTAATCCTGGTCAATGTGCGTTTTGTCGTGTAGATGGAGGGTGGTTTACCTTTTCCGTCTCTCCCGAGAATAGAAGCTCATAGGCAGTGCGGATGGAGGCCAGGAATGGGAAGCTCAGGGCGGTGGTGTAGATTAGACTCCTGGCGTAATTGATAAGGTAGTCTCTTGTCTCGGTGCTGCAGAGAACCATAGCTGTTAACTGTTAGCGGTGTCCAGAAAGACTGTTTGATTGGCAGATTACCCCCATGACTCGCGAGCGCTTTCCCGAAGGTGTGTACTCGGATGAACATGCGGTCTTGAACACCGAGTTGCTGCACCACACCAGCTCCCCGAGGCCCGAACACACCCGTCGCATGCGCCTCATCGACGATGAAATAACCATTCCCGCGGGGAAGAAGATCGTCCACAACTTCGATAAACTCCTTGATAGGCGCCATATCTCCATCCATGCTGTATATAGATTCGACGAGAATGAACACGTTTCGTGTACCACTTCCTACCTCCCGATCGGCTTCAACCTCGGCCTTGAGAACTGTTTTCAAAGCCGCGGGAGAGCTATGAGCAAACATCTTCCTCTTCCCAGCCCGGGATAGCCTCATGCCTTCATGGACGCTGGCATGGATAAGCTCATCGTACAGGATGAGATCGCCCAGCTGAGGAATGCTGGAAAGGACGCCCACGTTGGCATCATAGCCGGAGTTGAACAGAAGGGCTGTTGGGGCCTCGTGAAAAGCAGCCACAAAGCGCTCCAGTTCCTCGGCATAGGCAGAGTTGCCATCCAGTAGACGGGATCCGCCACTGGCGAAATGAGTGTGCTCCGGGGCATTATTTAAATGACTCAGGAAGCGATCTCGGTAGGCCGGAGATTTTGAGAGTGATAAGAAGTCATTGGACGAGAAGTCCTTGGTGCCCTCTGGTACGAGTGTGAGGCTGCGACGGGCTTCCTTAGTCTCTCGACGGGCCAAAGCCGTCTTCAAGGAGTCGACGAGAGTCATGATCGCCGAAGCCCGTTTCTAGGGCGTAGATCGGTGAATTGTTGACGAATCTCGATTGATGGGGAGTCAACGGTTAGTCACGGATTGTTCCTGGGCACGGCCGATGATGATCCGCACTTTAATTCTCTAGTTCCAGGGACCGCGGACTGCGACGGGGAACGACTCCGGGGACGAAGCGGGGATAACAGGGATGTCGTGGATATTCGGAGACATTCTAGACGAGATCCCAGCCACTGACTGACGCGGCATAGAACTCAGTTCCAGGCCAATCCCGTTGGGGATCTCAACGGGAAATTCAACCTCGGTGAAGTCGGAGTCAACTTGGGTGGGACCGCGATGGATCCATGATTCGTCAATTGACGTCAAACTTACCGGTAAGCGCAATCGCGGCTGTGACTTTACTAAAAGCACGGTCTTGAGAGCTTCTGTCGAGTCACATCCCTGATTCAAGATGCCTCCTGTCGGTGCCGGGCTTTGGCGCACCCTGCGCGCCCATCAGGTGTACGGAGCCAACACCGATGTCGGCAAGACCATTGTGTCAACCGTGCTATGCAATGCCATTCAAACACAGAAACAGAAGGCCGCGTTCCTGAAACCCGTCTCTACAGGAGCACTGGACGATGCGGATGATCGGTAGGTCCTAGCTCAATCCATCATAGGTGTCAAAACTGACGGTCGCAGGCATTTGAAGCGGTACGGGAATGGGACACTCACCAAGTGTCTCTACCAGTTCGATGAGCCGGTGAGCCCGCATATTGCCGCGAAGCTGAAGACTGTGAGTCAATCATCTACCATTTCCCTTGATCCTTCTTTAAACATGTCTGACTCGACTAGATCTCGGATGACGATCTGCTGGCATCCATTCACAAGACACTATCCGACTGGGCCCGGTCGGACATCGACTTCGCCCTAGTTGAAACTGCTGGCGGCGTGCACTCGCCTGGCCCCAATGGCAACTCCCAAGCAGACCTCTACAGGCCACTACGTCTTCCTATTGTCCTCGTAGCAGACTCTCGGCTAGGAGGTATTTCCTCCTCTATCTCCGCCTATGAGTCCCTGCTCCTCCGCGGCTACGACATCCAGTCCGTATTGTTGTTCCGCGATGAATATTATCAGAACCATGAGTACTTGCGTGATTTCTTCAACAAGAAGAGCATCCCACTGGTTCCGTTGCCTGCACCCCCTGCCAAGCCTCTGCAACTAGACGCCGACTCGAAATTGCGCGACGAAGAGGCCATGTCTAGCTACTACCAGAAGGTATCACAGGAGTCTGAGATTCTCCGCCTTCTCGAGGATATGTCAGTCAACAATACAGAACGAGTCGAGCGACTAGAGGAAATGGCCAACCGGGCGCAAGATCTGATCTGGTACCCGTTCACTCAACACCAAGGCATGTCCGCCAAGGACATTACGGTCATCGACTCCGCCCACGACGATTACTTCCAAACTTTCAACTCGGGCGCTGCTACAAAGCCTGACAGTGAACTCCGCCCTACTTTTGACGGATCCGCATCCTGGTGGACCCAGGGTTTGGGCCACGGGAACCCGGACCTGTCCCTCTCCGCGGCCTATGCCGCAGGTCGATACGGTCATGTCATGTTTGCGGGTGCAGTACATGAGCCCGCGCTTTCTCTAGCCGATCGCTTGTTGAAGACGCTTGATAACCCGCGCTTTGCCAAAGTCTTCTATACAGACAATGGAAGTACCGGAATGGAAGTCGCCGTGAAGATGGGTCTTCGGGCGGCATGCGACCGGTACGGCTGGGATGCTAGCCAGCAGAAAATTAATATTCTTGGTCTCAAGGGTAGCTACCATGGTGATACCATTGGCGTGATGGATTGTTCTGAGCCGTCTACATTCAACCAGAAGGTTGAGTGGTACCGTGGTCGAGGTCACTGGTTTGATTTCCCGCTGGTCAAGATGGTTGAGGGGACATGGACGATTGAGGTACCTGAGGAGCTGAAGGCTGATCTGGGAGAGGATGCTGAGTTTGATTCTCTGAACTCGGTGTTTGATCTCGAGGTGCGTCTGCTGTCGGATGCTGGGCTGCGCTACAAGGACTATATTCGCCGGACTATTGAAGGTTTGGTGCAGGAGAAGGGAATGAAGTTCGGTGCCCTGATCTTGGAACCTGTGATCTTGGGCGCCGGAGGAATGTTGTTCTGGTAAGTGATGGTTGTGTCATTGAATGAACAGCTTACTGACTTTGATCTATAGTGATCCACTCTTCCAGCGCTGCTTGACAGATGTCGTCCGCGAAAACCCAGAACTCTTCTCCGCCAAGAACAACACCCCGAAATCATCACCATCCTGGTCCGGCCTACCCGTCATTTTCGACGAAGTATTCACTGGCCTTTATCGCCTGGGACGCCCGACATCCGCGTCATTCTTAGACGTGCACCCTGATATTGCCGTCAACGCCAAGCTCCTCACAGGTGGATTGATTCCTCTCTGCACGACCGTCGCAAGCCAAGAGATCTTCGACACATTCTCGAGCCCCGAAAAGAGCGATGCTCTCCTACACGGCCACAGCTACACTGCCCACGCGGTCGGATGTACTGTCGCAGTGGACTCACTTAAGGCAATGTCCGAAATGGACTTGAATGGATCCTGGGATGAATTCAAAGCAGACTGGGGAACCGATTGGGACGCCAAGTCTGCCTCAACGGCGACCTCAAGCTCTGACGTGTGGAGTGTCTGGTCGCAGGGTCTCTTGAATGATCTCTCCTGTGCCGAGGCAGTGGAGAGCGTCTTTGCAATTGGGACTGTGTTGAGCATCTCGCTACGCGATGCCCAAGGCGGAGGTATGTCTTTAAACCGGAAGTATCCGACTACGGAACTACAGCTGACATGTTACAGGTTACACCTCCAACGCAGCCAAAGGACTCCAGCAGAAGTTGGCTGTCGGCGGCGACCAATTCAATGTCCACTCCCGAGTCCTGGGTAACGTGCTTTACTTGATGTCGAGTGTGACTTCTAAGCAGGAGTCATTGCAGGAGATGGAGACCCTTCTTCGCACTTCCTTACTGTGAAGAATAAGAATGAACATTGAAATCTACTTTGCGAAAAATATATTACAGCATGATCATAGCCACGCCTAGTGCCATAGCAACAGCCGATCCTCCAATGACTGCACCAAAGCCATCCCAAGCAGAAGCCATGGGCCCGAGTTTGTAAGCAGCGTTAGAAGTGGAAGCAGCAGTTCCCGTAGCGTTAGCTGCAAAGGCGACAATACCAGTAGAATTGGCCCCCGTAGAACTGGGGCTCGTAGATCCTTTGGTAATACCAGCCGCATCCAGATCAGACTGATGATGAACCATAGTAATCATAGGAACAACAGACATAGCAGTCAAGAACCGCTCAGCCGCATGTGGGAATGAGGTCGAGGAAGTCGATGTCGTAGCGCTCACAAACGTGTTCACGTCCCAAGTCTGCGTCAACGTGGTACCGGAATACACGTGTGTCCAGGTAACAGTCTCCCAGTCATAGTCCGTATCCACATAGACCTCGCAGCCAACGCTAGGCTTGTAACTCGGGACTTTAGCAGTGCATTCGCCGAGACCATCCGGTGTCATTGAGCTAGAGAGCATGTTAGTTTGGAGTTCGTTCAAAAGTATGTAGAAATTTAGTTCAAGTACCTAGGACAACAAAGAACCATCGTCTGACTTGGTTGCAAATTACTGGCCAACAAAGTCGCAGGCTCCTCCCAGTAAGGGATTTTTTCGACTGAAGTGCTAAGGAATCCAGAAGTACTGAGTGATTTATCGCCCTGTGCCGCCATGCCGACTGTTTTCCAGCCGGAAGGGCAGAACAAGCCTGGCGAATAGTATCCATTGGAAGCGATCCATTTTTTCTCGTCGAACTGTGTTGCCGATGTGGTCGTGCCGGGTGGCATACAGTCCCAGTCGCTGGTAGAGGTAGGGCAAGCGACTTGATATCGCATTTCAGTCATATCATCATAGATCTCGGCGAGTGAGAGTCTGTCCGTAGCGGTACAGCTGGGCGCCGGGGTGAATGTTGTTGTGATGGGACCATAGTTTTCGAAGGTCCAGAGCCCGCCGTAGACGGCTGCGGTGGTCATTTTTGCGGGACTTGTTCAATTTCAGTTGATTGTGGTGAGGGAAATAGAAAATCACTGTCTTCTTCGAAGAAGGCCCGAGGAGGCGGCGATATGTGGGCTTTAAGGAGGTCCACGCCCATCCGAACAGAGGGTCTTGTGGCTTTTCAGCCACAGGCTAAAGTTGGATAGTTAAATTACAAAAGCTAGTAGTGGTCTTGGAGATGTTCAAATGAGGCTTAAAGCGCTTGGCTTTCGGCGGATAATCTCCTCCGTTCCTCTCGCTAGCCAAGCAAATTGCCGTTCTGGCCGGCTTGGCAGGGACCGAATCAACTCTGGTCACTAGGCTAGAGCTACTTTGGCTTAGTTGTGTCTTACAGGGTCGTATGGAGGGGTCGGATGGTTCTTGGCTCCCTCTTTTTGAGGCTGTTGGGCTGTGGATTGTGTTTAAGCGAGCTGTGGATTATTGACCATCAAAGCTCAGTCGGGGAAAGAATGGAAGTTGTAACTAGGAGTTGTGCAATACAAAGCAACAACTCGTTATAAAATGCTCTGGGGTGCAAGTGGCTCATTTCCGGTGAGGCCTCTGTTTCGGAGATGAACATCCCGATGTTCAAGAAATGCTGTATATGCTGGGTTCGGGACAGTCCTATCTTCATTCTCCCATACTCGAAATTCAGCCTCCTCCCAAACTGAATTTGACGAGAAAAATTCGTGCTCGGTTTGATTTTTGCTTGGATTGAACAAAATGTGATACGTCTGCTTGCTACATGTCCAGCTTGCGCATAAGATAGGCAATGATAATAGTCGGCGAACGTCATATTCCATGATCGCAGTGAATCAATATCGCCTCCGAAGCTACACCGCATCACTCGTTATTCGTTTGATGTTCGCACTTGACGGGTAAGGAGAGTTATGGGGAAAGAGCTGGGGATGCCTTTAGTCGATAAAGTCGCAAATATCACTCATATGGGCGAGGAGGTTGTCTAATTTATTAGTAATGAGATCTGACCTGTAAAAGGACATCATGCGTTTTCTTTATGGTCATCGAAAGGGAAATGAGAAAGGACCGCGGTTTTCTCTATCTTAGTGCTTAAATGTTCTAATAAACCGTCCTTGATACAGCAAGGTTGACAGGATGATACCGCTCACGCTGCCACATGGAACAGAGGCTAAGCCTGATTAGGCTTCGATATCAACACCGAGTGATGTGATTTGGTCAAGCTGCTCATACTCGCCCCGAATCAACAGACTCCTATAAGCAGGGAACTTGATGTTGTCTGTGATCGGCTCTAGAGGCTAAATAAACACAATCTCACCGGGATAGATGAGATTGGAATCGTCATTTGTCTTTAGTTTCTCTTTCGCATCTCTTCACTTCATCTGATTGACCAATTGGCACTCATCTCTTGTTCCAATCCCGATCGCTTCCTGGCAAGCCTGAAGTTGTTCATCGGCCTCCGATTGTGCTTGTTCCAATCGAAGACACTGAGTCGACTACTCATCTGAATGTGATATCGGGCAAGGTACTGTCATATCGCAATCCAGCTTCCTCCAGTTCTCCGATAGCGTTATCAAGTCAGCTTCCAGTCTGACATTATCACCTCCAATGTGGGTCTTGTAGAATAGCCCACATGTGGACTGACGGTTGTGTCAGACCCGATCGACCCCACTCCTCGGGGAACGTAAGCAATATAGAATGATCTGAGCTCCCCAGAACTCGCCTTTTGCATCGACCGATAGCATTTCTACTTGATACCCATTCTCGGTTTTCTCCCTCAGTGGCTTGGCTATCCACCAATCATCCTACCATGGAGAACCCTTTGTCGTTTGGCGTTGAGCTACTGGACCGTCTTTATGGCGCAACACAGACTTACTTCTCACATTCCCCGGAGCCCATCTCCTGCGCGTCTCTTCAAGCCCCAGATATACCAGGAGCTTCTATTCTTTCACTTTCCGGTGTCGAGCAACGCAATGTGATCGCGACGGCTAGTCCGATATACTGGCCCGAGTACGACATGCGCCCATTTGATATCTGCGATGTAAACATAACACTGACCCACCCCGGCGACAATGATACCGTATTCGTTGAGGTGTGGCTACCGCTTGATGCTGAGAACTGGAACGGCCGATTCCTAGGCACGGGGGGAGCTGGCTTTTCAGCCGGCAATCTGGGCGGTTATGGCTTCGATTCTGCTGGTCCTGTCGCTGAGGGGTACTCAACTGCATGGACTGATGCTGGACATGATCTGGAAGGTGTTAGTGCCTCAGCATGGGCACTGAGCGCTCAAGGTGAGGTCAACGATGCTTTACTTCTTAACTTTGCGTCCCGCTCGATCCACGAGACGGCTCTGATTGGCAAAGCGATCACTGAGCAATTCTATGGTCGGAAACCTATATACTCCTATTGGAGTGGCTGCTCAACTGCTGGTCGGCAGGGTTATATGGAGGCTCAGAAATACCCCAAGGACTATGATGGAATATTGGCAACATGCGCTGCTATCAATTGGCCGAAATTGGCTACCGCAGCATACTGGCCCCAGCTCGTCATGAACCAAGAGCAAACATTCCCTACTCAGTGTGAATTTGACTTGGTTTTTGAGTCTATAATGAAGCAGTGTGATTCTTTGGATGGACTTGAGGATGGTGTCATCGACGATCCGATGCAGTGCGAATTCGACCCACACTCTCTGGTGGGAACGACTATATCCTGCCCCACCGAGAATATCACCATTACCACGGCCACTGCGATCGTGATTCAGAGAATACTCGAGGGCCCACGAGATATAGATGGAAATCCCCTTGGGTTCGGTCTCTTGCCTGGGACATCGTTCGAGGGCCTCGCCAGAACGATCACGGGCCCCCATGGAGATACCATTGGCGCTCCATTTCCAGTTGCATCATCCTGGATTCAAAGCTTTCTCAAGAAAGATAACGAATTTGACATGGACACTGTTTCATACGCCGAAAATGCCGAGCTTCTTAAACAATCCGCTGAGGAATATAACGAAATCATCGGCACTAATAATCCAGATCTATCTGCTTTCCACGCAGCCGGAGGGAAGATGATAAGCTGGCAAGGCCTAGCAGATAGCTTGGTCTTCGCTCAGAATGCCATCGACTACCGTCAAATGGTTGAGGAAGCCATGGGAGGTGCAGCGAACGTCAACGAATTTTATCGACTATTTTTGGTTCCTGGCGGAGGACACTGTATGACCGCGACCGGTGTGACTCCGATTGCCTCGGACATACTTAAGGCTTTGGTGGCCTGGGTGGAGAATGGAGAAGCTCCTGATACTCTAGCTGCTAGGACGACAGGAGCAGATGGCATTGAAAGGACCAGGGACATCTGCCCCTATCCTTTCGTTGCTCGCTACAATGGTGATGGAGATGCGGCGTCTGCAGATAGTTTCAGCTGTGTGGAGTCGTCCTACGCATGAAGCGAGCGAAGGTCAACTTCAATTCCACCAGCAGAAAAGGGCCATACCAGACAAACTTGCCTGTTACTTGATCCGAAGATGCGTTGCTGGTGAAGCCAACTTGGTGGTTGGTTGAATCTGAGCTCGGGACAAACAATTTTTGGGTTGTGAACGGGGCCTTGCTAGTGCTGTAGCCGGATCTTGGGGAGTTCTTCGTGGCTGTATGTCCCACCATAGGACGGGACGAACCTGGAGTGACTATGTTCGATTTGACTCGTCAATGCGTGCTTGGTGTTGTGTTGATCTTGGAAGACTTACAGGCAACTTGGTCGACCTTGTTCACATTTGCTGGCTTTTTGTTCCCCGACGAAGGCATTCTCTATATAATTAGGATCAATAAGGGTCTCGTGAATTGCAAATTTGAAGGAAGTTTCGATCCGCGTAGTACGTTGGGAACACCTGACACCTATTATTTCCGAATCCGTGTCCATACTCTTCTACAACAAATCCGAGCCGGTTTCCCTGGCAAAAAAAAGGGGGGGCAGCCTTTTCCGATGGAAACTTAACTCCACTTTCACCTGAGCCTACTGGAATTTTATCCAAGTCACCACTCCTGGATCAGCGCCAGTGGCGTTGTGAAATTCCCCACAAGGATAATTGGACCTATGTGGTCATTGAGACTGAGCTTTCCGTTCCGCACCCGATTTAATTGCATGGCCACGATTTCGTGGTAATGGCGCAGGGAAGTGAGAGCCATGGTGGTAAAGTTACCTCGCTCGCAAAGCCGTCTAAGCGTGATACTGCGACGTCGCTGGAGTACGGGTATCGGGTTATTGCTTTCAAGACGGACAACGGATAACCCGGGTGCGTGGCTTGTGCACTGTCTGTCATATTGGATGGCATACGGAGAAGGGACTTGCGATCCAGTTTGTGGAGCGCTATGACGACAGAAAGTCTCTGATTGAGTATGAGAAGCTCCACAGCAACTGTGAGATATGGAATACTTCTGAGAATGGGATGAATGCGGAGGAAGATGACTCGGGCATTTGGGTTCAACCTAGCCTAGCCCCAGATTACAGGGGTATGATCCTGCAGTGGTGATCTCGGGAGAGCTGGGGACTCTTCTCCAACTTGGGTCAACGCGCACTGTAACCTCTGATCTCCGAACCCCGAGGTCTATATCCACTTCCGATTAATAATAATGCATATTCATAGTCATTCGTTTGTCATTCGTTTCACATTATTCTGGCAGGTCAATGCCGGTATTAGAACTGATCAACTTGTCTTTCCCCGGAAAAAAAGCCCCTTTCCAAAAGACAACGGGGTTGACGTGTGGAGAGACTGGGCCTTTTGACATGGAATTGAATTCAATGCCGATTTTCAAAAGTCAGAATAATGGGGTAGATGTCATCTGAGAGCAATTCCATCTAGCTTGAGGCACCCTTATTGGTGCTCGAGGTAGGTGTTTGTCATACGATACATAGCCAAGGCATGAGCCGGCCAAGGCCGAAGCTTAAGGCGGTTGCCCTGACTAAAAATTTCTGGTGGTGGCAATGGCGCGCTTCGAGCCGCTGCTGGTCACGGTTGGAGTCGTGTTTCTATTACATCAGAGGCCGGGGCTTGGCTTTAGTCAGGGTTTCTGTCCCTCTCTCTGCAGACAAATGTTCCATATAGGGCGCCTTTCATTGTCATATGCCCTTTACAAAAATCGCAGTCGCGTTCGCGTCAAACAGAGCGCGAACATATCCGTGCACTCCGAAACACACGCAGAAATAATCTCTTGGCAATTGAAGTTGTTGAGATCCGATTCGACGAGGACGGTTACCATCGGGTCAGCCACGAGGGTCTCGGGATTCTTATTATCTAATGGACCTCTGACCCGAGGCTTCCATTGGTATAGCTCCAAATAAAAGTGGACTAAGGGCCCATTTGGATCCACCATAGCGCCCGGAAGTGGACCGAAGACGCTTAAATGTTGCTGATCGGGACCGAGCATCTGTATGCAGAAACGGGCCCAGGTCTCCATGTTTTACCTTCCATAATAGAATGTTGCAATTGAAATACCCTCGGTCGTGATAAGGCGATAGCTCCCGCCTTCCAGAAGTTCCGGGCCCCAGAATTCTTGCCCCCAGTTCCCACCAAACTCTTGTCGCGGGGGTTTCGGTTGGCTCATGCGACGTTCAGATCCACCTCCGGTTAGCTAAGGATTTTTTTGCACACATACATATCTATCGCTGTCTCGTGTCTTCTTTCCTCTCTCTCGTCTTGCCCTCTCGCACCCTCCCCGACCTAGTGAATTGTCAATATGATTCTCGAGGGAGTGACCTTGAAGCCCGAGCCCGTCCCCGACGTTGACTCTGAGGCGGGATGGAAGGAGAAGTCGGCCGAGGAGGATGGAGTGTCGCCGCGCTACCAGGATGCGTTCGGTGATGAGACCAATGCGGAGGTCAAGTACAAGACTATGGAGTGGTGGTAAGTCAATGCGCATTCCCATGCTCTATATAGATCTAATTGCTGATTGCGATTTCTACAGGCAAGCTGGAATGTGTAAGATCTTGCGCGAAAAGAATTGACGCACACGTCACGGAGACGAACAATATCTAACATATGGCAGTTATGATCGCCGAGTCTGTCTCTCTTGGTGTCCTTTCGCTGCCCGCTACCCTCGCTTCCCTGGGCCTTGCGCCGGCCCTCATTCTGATTATCGGTCTCGGTCTTCTCGCTACATACACCGGTCTTCTTATTGGAAAGTTCCACCAGCGTTACCCTCACATCCAGAACCTGGCTGATGCTGGTGAGGTTTTGATGGGAGTGTTTGGCCGTGAGCTATTCGGTATTGGACAGCTGCTGTTCTCCATTTTCATCATGGGTAGCCACATCTTGACTTTCAGCGTCATGATGAACACAGTCACCGATCACGGCACCTGTACCATGGTCTTCACTGCTGTTGGATTCGTGATCTGCATGGTGTGCTCTCTTCCCCGCACCATGAAGAACATGACCTATATCTCGTGCTGCTGTAAGAGCGTTCCCACTTTATTCGTTTCGAGGTTTCATGCTAATTCAAATTGCGTATAGCATTCGTCAGTATTCTGACTGCTGTTATCATCACTATGATCTCAGTCGGTGTTCAGGACCACGGATATACTAACGTGAAGGCCACCATCGACACTGATCTTTTTCACGCCTTTACTGCCGTGACCAACATTGTCTTCGCCTACTGCGCCCACGTTGCCTTCTTCGGTCTTCTGGCTGAGATGCGCGAGCCTAGGGATTTCCCAAAGGCCCTCTACATGCTGCAGACCTTCGAGATTATCTTCTACGTTGTCGCTGCTGTTGTCATCTACTACTACGTTGGCCAGTCTGTTGCCTCGCCGGCTCTAGGATCTGCTGGCCCCGTCATGAGCAAGGTCGCCTACGGCATTGCCATCCCTACTGTACGTGGTACCCACAAACCGATTTGCAAATCATCACTAATACTTGACAGATTATTGGTGCCGGTGTCGTCAACGGTCACGTTGGTCTCAAATATATCTACGTCCGCCTGTTCCGCGGCACTGACCGCATGCACCGCCGCGACCTGACCTCTTACGGCTCCTGGGTTCTCATCGGTCTCACCTGCTGGATCATTGCCTGGATCATCGCCGACGCCATCCCCGTCTTCAGCGACCTGCTGAGTCTGATCAGCTCCCTGTTCGCTTCCTGGTTCAGTTACGGTCTCCCCGGTGTCTACTGGCTGCACATGAACTGGGGCTATTGGTTCTCCTCTCCTCGCAAGATCTTCCTCACCGCTCTCAACATGTGCATTGTGTTGATCGGTGGTTGCATGTGTGGGCTTGGTCTTTACGTCTCTGGTAAGGCGATTCACGACGATGCCTCCAACAACAGCTTCTCTTGCGATAACAACGCATAGAGGCACCGTGTCTGATTTGTATGATTTATGTGCATGATGTCTGTACTATATCATTCTCTTTGTTTATATGGGATATGTTGATATGCGGCATTAGCTTTGATTTTTATTTAAAATAGCTTGTTTATAGACTTGCTTTAGAATGCATTGATGGCATTTTTCTCCATTCATTCAGATTCCTTGGCTTGGCTCTCCAAGTATACAATGTCTCCGTCAAGAAGCCACAAAAGAATCCCTGAAGAAAAATAGGCAATAAATCGGGGGAAAGTCGGAAACAGAGTCCGAAAGAAAAGTTCGTGTCGGGAAACATGCTGGGAAAGCTTCGGAAAAGACGTCGGGAAAGCTGTCGGGAATAACGGCCCCAAGGATCATGCTCAAAATCACGCTTCTCAACTTGTGCCTGCTTCGCAGCAGTTTTTGTGTGTCATCCCGCTTCCCAGAATTTTCTCAGGTTATATAACTTCTTTTTCCGGAAACAATTTCGCCCAGGAGTCCCTGAGACGAGAACATCATGCCTTGCTTCATATATTGAAGGAGGGCGATCTGCAGACTATAAGTGCGCACACCATACCATACACTTTCAATTTCTCGCAAAAGCATAGTTTCCTTGTAGTTGCTGCAAAGTGATACTCGCAGAATTAGCCGTGTTTACATTGAAAGGACTCGCTAGGAGGCTCGCGTAGGTCGGATGAGGCGGCTTCGTCTCCTGGCCCACTCAAGAGCTAGATAGTAGTGGGCCTCTACTAAGAAGACCTTAAGCTCGGGTAACTGGCTGACAGGGACCTGCAATGGCATCTACGCACTGTTCTACATTCATTGCAGTGATTTATAATTGCTACCGACCAGGCAAACAAGCAAGCTATGTATCGTACCGAGCTCCATGTGGTAACGAGCAAAATGGAACGCCTCAAGCAACACATCAGCCACTGTAACGAGACGCATGTATAGAAGAAAAAAGACAAGGAAGAATTTCGAGGACATGAAGCCCGACCCGACATTAAGGAAAACATAGCGGCGTACTGTGACTGCTCCTAGCCAGTGTGTCCGTACAGTCGTCTCCTCGTCTCAAGGAAGACGTAGCCTGCCCATGAAAAGGCTGGAAGGCAACAGCGAAAGAACAAGAAGAAGAAGAAGAAGAAGGTTCTCCTGGCCCATGCTTTTCTCCATGGGTGAGGTCGAGTCACCAGGTTCGAAAAGGCTTTTTCCTTCACATTCGGATTTGCTCAAAATACACGCCACCGGCCCGGGGGCTCTTCATTTCTTTCTTCGATCTTCCAACAATAAGACGAATATAAGATCCTGTCGATATCGGAAAAACCAAATATGGCCCGTGGATCCAAATTCGAGTTCAAAACCGCCGCCCTATGTGGTCACGCAACTCGCTTCCCCTAGTACCATAATCTAGATCTGCAGTGGACATAGATTTCATAACATCTAAATATCTCTTTCTTCTTGTTTCTCCTCTAATCACGAGCACCTGAAGGTGTGTCCTTGCCAAACAAATCTAGACAAGCTCCCAAAGCATTCTCACCATCGATTTGGGTCATGAATGTTATGTCATCGGCCATCGGCGCAATTCTTTCATCAAGAAAATCGATATTCTGTAAGAAGAGTCTAAGTGGGTCTAGAGGTGATGTCTGGATGAGAGCTAATTAGGAGCCGACTCAGCAAAGCAAGAGCAAGAGACCCAGATTCAGCTTTAAAATCACGAGAAAACATTTCATAAGACCTCTATTCGTAAAAACCACGCTGTATCACAGCACCCCCTAAAACAACGGCATCGTAACCCTATCACTATAGTCAACATTCGACTCCACAGACTCAATCCTCTCCGTGCAAGTCCCGAAAATCCGATCCCACAGCCTCGTCTGCTTTCCATAATTATGACTCTTGCGCCAGCCCTTCCGATGATGCAGATCATGATCCTCAATGACAATCTCGCACTCAAACATCTGCAACAACCAGCTTAAAGTCGATGGCACAGTCATATGCAACCGCAACCCACTATGTCCGAAGACCTCAGCGAACGCCACATACTCGTGACAAATCCACCATTCGTAGAATCCCATCGGCAGACCCATCATTTTCAGACTGAAGTACGTCATCATCGGGACACCGACCATATCGAAAAACTCCTGTTCGTGGTCTGCGTACGCAGCAAGCAGCGGGTTAGGGTGTTTTGTAAGATGGTGCGTGCGGTGGAATTTCCAGAGGAAGCCGACATCGTGCATAAGACGATGGTACCAGTAGAACCAGAAGTCGAGGACGATTCCGTAGAGACCGATTTCAAGAGGGAGCCAGAGCCAGCTCATCTCTGACGGGAGCATGTTTCGGTTGTATGCGAGGTAGACGGAGAGGATGAGGCGGGATCCGGTGGTTTTGTAAAGTGATGTTACCACTTTGGCGACGCCTACGTCTGGAACACCATCGCGTTCGTGCTTGTCGCCATCTAGGAAGCCGTGGATGTGGCCTAGGCGGCGGAGAACGTGGACTTGGTAGAGGACTGTTGCGTTGAAGGCGAAAAAATATAGGTTGAATGTTGTTATTGGGCCGAGGGTGTGGCCTGTGTACATCATGATGGTTTGGTGGAGGATGAGTGGGAGGGCGGAGTAGAATAGGACCCAGCGTTGGAGGGACCATTGGGGCATGTGGGGGATTTTTTCATCTTTGCTGTGCACTGGGATGTCCTTGTCTAGGGCGGTTGGGTGGGCGTTGAGAATTTCCAGGGCCCAGTGGTGGTGGCTCCATTCTTTGCGATCGGCTGTGCGCCAGGTGGATTTCATAGAATCCTTTGATAGAGGTTTGGTCTCCATGTTTGCGGTAAATGGATATGGGAAATGGGGAAGGGCATGGCGGCGGACGGTTGGTTTATATCAGTCTTGGTCTAATCGGTATATAGTAGCATGTGAAGGGGGCAGTTCGATTCGCGAACGATCCATCTGTGGATCGGACTTTCCCAACAAAAAGGTGATGTCAAATGAAGAGATGAATATGGTCGCCCCGCGTAGATCGGAGCCGATCCCCCATTTCCCACATGTGAGGCTTGGTTGCTCTCCGCATAGTTTGCCGAGGACTGTTCGGATAGACATGATCAAGTGTATGATTTATGAATTACTGTTGGAGGCTCCAAGTGCCGAATTGGCCATGCATTCTCTAGGTGTAGATCTTTGCTGCGACTAGGTGGATTGATGATGTTGGTAGTGCATGAACGAAAAACTCGGCCTCGGTTCGCGCCATCGTGAAAGCCAAGACCGTCGATCTTCCCCAAATCGAAGGCGTTTTGCAGCCCCTGAAATTCGCCTATTTGTTAGTATATGAGTGTCACACCAATCAAATGTCCGATAGTCCATTTTTAAGCATCCTCACTATTTACCGAAATGGAAACCTATGCGATAGGCCCAGCAGTCCCGGGGTTTTGCGGAGTTTCACGGGCCTCACCGGTCAATCAAGTCTCATTTTAGTTCGTTTATCTGATCGCGATCGCCTCGAAATAGCACAAAGTCGCCGGTCAAGAAATTGCACTCTACTCAGGTGACCTCGTCTGCAATCCATATATAGGCTGTATGGTCCCGAACCCTTGACATCAGCTCATGTTCATGCGGCATCAACCTACGTACCGGATTTCCACTCCCGATTTTTTTACTTTCCTCTTCCGGATTAGTGACTAGTCCTCGCCGCTTTTCGCTCCATGAGTAGAATTGAGCAAGCCCGGGCACTCAGCTGAGCGAGACCGAATAACTTTATGATTCATTACTTAACTTTCTACCAGCTTTTAACTCCGTGATCTTTCCTTTTTTCTAGATGTTGGAAAGCATTCGAAGACGTTCTAGAAATCTTGAAACCTCTCGGAAACCTTGGTTGTTGACGATATGCGCTAGGCCAGGCCGGGTTAGGCTTTCACCTAGGTCACTCAGTTGTGATTGTCTCTCTCTCTTTTTCTCTCTCTCATTCAGATCATTTAATCTAATCACCACATTCGATGCTTCCGTCTTTTCCTGCCTCAGAACCTGTTTGAGATCTCTCAATTCCTTTGAATCGTTTTAATGTCCTAAAAGCCTCTCAAACAACGATTCCTATAGAACATGTTTCAGCTATAGAATCGCTTTTCAGCCGCGTTAGTGTTATTCTATCTAGTTGCAGGAGAAGCGGGATCCACGGATGTATAACTTCTAATATCACGAACAAAAGTATATTGCCTAGATAGCGTAAAAAAGTTAAAGAACGAATATCCTATTTAGTAATATCTCTAGGTTCGCGAAGATGGATGATAGATAAAATGTGCGGTGAGCATTCATAGTCTGGAATATAGTCTAGATAGGCATCTGAAATTAAGAAGAACAAACATTTATAGATGCTGCTGCGTAGAGATTTCTAGTAGGGTATACACTTTCGACGCGTCGGGCTTCTCGACTTTTCTTCCTTCCTTCCTTCCTTCCTTCACCCCTTTACCTTCCACCACCACTGCAATCCACAGCTTTATGATCTTGTTTCTCATTAAGATACCTCTCTTTATACACAAGTTATCGCAAACAGCTTCGCTTTACCCCACGACGGCTCTCTAAAAGAGTTCGGTTTTCTTTCTTCCTTACGCTAGCTCTCAAAAATAGCTTAGCTCCTACTTCTCCGGCAATAGCCCACAACATCAACATGTGCTCTATTGCGATTACCCCCGAGTTCCTGCGGGATCCGATCGGCACGGACTGCCCCGTTAAAGCACACCACAAATCGAGTCCATGCACACTCACAGTCGCGGACCTTGATTTCGACAGTAGCTGTGAAATTATCTTTGATAAGCGGTAGTGGTATCGGTTGATAGTGCTCGAAATCAGGTGTGTATTTACGAGACTCATCGAACACCACGTCGCGGATAAAGCGTACCTTGCCGGTCTGTGAGAAACCGGATCTTCCACATATTTGACCAACGCCCCTGTTCCTACCGACCTAGGTGAGGAAGAATACCTTCGCCGAAGCATAGAGGAAGAGCAGTGGGTTGAGGAAAACATTATCCGAAAAGGTCTCATGAATGTTCCCGCAAACTTCCACCGGAGTGCCCCAAAGTACAATCCTTCCGTTCTGATCGCCAGTTCTTTGGATCAGCCGCGAGAATAACCTCTAAACCGCGGAATTCACGGAGCTGCTTTAGATACCTAACCCCTTCGAGGTATCCGAGGAAGAAGCAATTACGGGAAACGCTGCTGGCCCCCACCCGACGAATCATCGTGCTTTCAGTGGCCATAAATAGAAGGCGGATAGATCTTCCCTTCAACAGCGGGATCACGCTAGCTTACACCTAAACATAGGACAAAACATCGACCTATGCCTTTACGCCGCTCCCACAGCGATTCAGATATATACCATCCTGCCATCCTCACTAACAGGGACCTAATAGGGATCTCTCAGACCGGTCAAAACTCACAGATCCTTAAAGATTAACTCTGGTCTTTTTTGAGCCTTGGTTGAGTGAGGACTTAACATGAATGGATGATGGGGGATGATGGGGGATGATGGGAAGCCCTGGATATGATGAAGGAAGAAAGAAGGTTGGACTTGGAAGTTTCTGGTTTCCAATAAGGGATGTTAGCTAATCAAGCATTTGTTTGATTTTCTTCACCTCTCAAACACAGCTAACTATAACCCATCTCCACTAGATCGCATCCTCCGCCCATCCTCTAAACGACACAAGCAGGGTTCGAAGCGCAAGACTGTTGTTCAAAACCAAGTCTCTTCTAAAAGTCAATACGCAGCCAATAAGGTCTTTATTTGGCTACGGCGTTTCGCGAGCAGATTCAAAGCCAGGTAAGGCTGCTGGGTATCCGCGATAATTTCATAGCTACCATTAAAATCAAGGCCGGCGACTGTGAGTGTGTATAAACTCGATTTGTGGAGTACCTCCACTAGGCAGTCAGCGCCGATCGGATCCCGCAGGAAGTCGGGGGTAATCGCGAGCGCAGATCCAGCAGGCGATACAGCCATCGATTACCGCCGGAACGATGCCTGAAGACATAAGAACGCTGACAGACCGTAAGGACTCACGGAACGAAGAGGAACAGCTAAGGGATCTGTTTCTGTCGGGTAGCCAAAAGTCTGTTTATTAAAGAGCTGTACAGAGCAATTGATAGCACCTGAGCAGCCTCTAAGGCAATTAAATATCTCAGTCAAAATGATATCAGCGGTCCAAGAGGAAGCGTAGCTTGGCTATCTGCATATTGAAGAGGATACAGCCGGACGCCGATCCGATGTTCTTCGCTCTATAGTGCTCTGCTTCTGTTAGTATAAAGTGCAAGAAGAGTGCCTTGGTGCGTGCCAACTCGCTCTCTACCTTAGTCAAGTGACGTCGAGTAAGTAGGCTTCGTGTTTGTGTTTCATACACGCAAAAACGACAGAATTTGTCGCAGAGCATAGATATTGGCATCACTCGGACGCACTTTGTTCAAAGGAGTCAGTGCGGTGGGTGGATAGGTAGTATCTAATGAGATAGATGGAAGAAGGATGAGAAATTAAATAATTATAGCTATGGATACGTGTAGGTGTGAAAGCTAGGATACATAAAGAAGTGAGAGAAAGCCAGAGGGCAAAGGTGAGTCTTAACACCCCCCACGACGATGCCCGTCGGCGGCGGAAGAAGAGACTAGAAACGGGTATCACTAAAATATAGTAAAAATCAGACTTATTAATTTGCTACTCGACTATAGACAGCAAGAAGATCTAGACGATTCGTAATAAATGCCCTGTCGATCACAAATAAGAAAGTGCTAGCAGAAAAGTCTGGCGAGAGTATAGGCACTAGTAGAAGAGCTAGGCGAGAGTAAAGCAAAACGGGTAAAGGGTCCTTAAAAGGGGTCAAGAGCCCGAGGAGCTTAGCGAGTCACTTTTATAGATATGTCTCACGAGGTCTAATAGGATCTATCGCATACTCTAGGCGTCGATAGAAGTACCGGGAGTAGATACCTTAGGAGTAGGGCCGATAATAGCGCCGACGAACCGAGGACTAATAGAAGTACTAGGAGTAGATACCTTAGGAGTAGGGCCGATAATAGCGCCGACGAATTAAGGACCGATAGAAGTACCGGGAGTAGACACCTCAGGAGCAGGGCCGATGACAGCGCCGACGGATCGAGGACGGACCATGTTCGAGTGAAATTTCTCAGAGAGCTCGCAACTATGATTAGATTAATTAGTATTCTATTAGTTAAACAGGGGAATTCAGGGTCGAAGTGACAACATACGGGTCAGGCAGGCGGCGGCGAGGATGAAGAAGAACAGTATTGAGGCCGCAGATGAAGGGTGCCGCGGCAGCGAGGATGAAGAGGAAAAGTATTTCAAAAAAAAAATAAAAAATATCAACAAGGTAAGAACACGCAGATTCTGCGACGTCCTTAGATCAAAACCAAAACCTTGTGATGGGGTAATTCGATTGATATCTTAGAATTATAGCAGTCAGGTTCTTGGGTACATCGCGGCCACCGATGCGGGTATCTTGATGCCTGAAAATGAATGGATTTTAGGCAAGTCAGACAAGTCTCCATCTTTCACACGGCGTAACACAGGGTCTGTAGATATTCCTACCCCAGGGCCCAATTGGAGGCTTGTTTGTTAATTTCTTGACATCTGGAGCACGAAGGCCATACGATAGTAGAAGAGAAAAGAGACAGAAAAGTCTGATAAAAGATGTCCATTAGGGCGATAAGAGAAGAAGTCTGAGAAACGGAGAAAACAATCTCACGGGGCCAGAGAGGAACGCGAGAGAAGGTAGAGCTGTGCATCTTCTAGTCGTAACACTCGTCATCCTCCATCTTTTTGTATTCCGATAGTTCGCATTCCATTCTCCACGATTCATGTCTGGCCTCCAGGGCGAATGCCTCCAACTCTTTTGCCAAAGCCTTCTGCACTGGCATCGATTCCACCATTTTCGCTCTAGACTAGCCTGCAACAGGCGCTCGGTACTCTTTGCTCTCTTGCTGCATGGGCAATTGGTCACGCTGACGCTCCGTCTCATGAGTCTGCAGAGAAGTTTGACGTTCTTCGTCGTCTGCATCCATGTCCTGAGACTGCTGCATTCGGGATCGAAGGAGGAGCTTCTTGGCCTTGGCAAGCATCGAATATGAGGTTTTGATAGAACCCGATCTGTTGTTAGCCGAAAGCTTTCTTCAAAAAGTCACGCTGGTCCCCCGTTATTCCCATGTTTCGAGATAACAGTGGGTGGCAGCTAGGAAGGGTCAACGAAAAGACAAACAGATTGGACGGGCTCCATAGTCATTGCGGTCATATGATCACCTTCTGATAATTGTCCAGACTTGACAGTGGCTTTGGGTCTCCGACTTCAGCGTTGCGGCCGAGCTTCCTTTAAGTGGGAGGGGTAGAAGGAAGACCGTGCTGACCTGCCCCTGTTCGAGTCAATGTTGTGCACTTCGGCACCGTCTCGACGGAGCCACACACAATTGATTTCAACAAATCCCCCTGCAAGCTGGATAACAAGTGCATCCTCTGATTACGATACGGTGCAAAAGACTATGATTCAGATAAATGATTTCAGTTGGGGTATATCACAGCAGTATTACTGGGTGCGAGTAGCAAGCTTCATTCGATCATTCTAATGATACTCACGTATGAGCCAGCGTATAGTCTACATGGCTCAGATGGGTTAGAATACTTGAAGTAGTACCTCTGCTGGTAATATCATCCATAATTCGTAGCAAAACGGCTTCGTTGGCCATCGGAACTTTTCCTGTTTAGCCCTTACGTAGTCGCCGCCCTAGCCAGGGTCCTAATCACCATCGATTGATGATTCTCACCCGACCTATCGATCGTCGGAGTGACCAGAGCTTCTGATGATTCTTTGTCCGTTTCTGAGATCGCTGGTAATCGTGCTTCTCCGTGTGTGGTTCCAACCGCGATTGGCCATGCCCATTTCAGAATGAGATTCATCATTTGGAAATACTTTTCCTTGTCAATGCCATCAAGATACCTTTTGTCTGTCGGTGGCCTAGCAGTGAACTCTTGAAAATTCAGGATCCGCGTAAAGTGAACGTGGAGTGTTCCATCGTAGTATGCGGAAAGAATGCGACAACGCCCCGACCAATCAACAACGACGACGAGTCTCTATATATCCTGTTAGGAAAGTGGCGACAATAAAGCCAGGGAAATCGCGACACTCACCGGGGAAACACGATCGAAGGTTTCTGAAGGGTTCTCCATCATCGATCGTCTTCGGGCGTCAGCGGCCTTCATCAGATGGCCCGCCATCACTACTACCTCTTCAATCGAAGGAAGCTCATCATTGCCACAGGATCTGATCTCCGCCGTTGCCCATCCGTGGCTTTGGCTATTCCTCCCGGTTGACCGGCTATGAAGTATCCTCGGTTCCTGGGGACTGTAGGGAATCGGTATAAACCGTGAAGTATGGGGAATCTCATCCCGTTCCCACATATCGAATTCCCGCGAATCCCTGAGCACGGTATGTCTTTTGCAAATCAAACGTTAGAAAACTTGGAAGTATTAGATTGAAGTGTGCAGGATTTTAAGCTCACTGGTCATAAATCCAACCGTATCGGCTAAGGGGGTTGCTGTACGAGGGCGAGAAAGTAAGTAATCTTCACACCTCCAGAGATTCAGCAGGGAACTAACGTACTTTATGCACATGAATTTGCTTCTTAAATCATCATCCCGATCAAATGAGTAAGATGTAAGAGCGAGACTTATGTAGGTATGTAAGCCGTTCTCTATCCATGAATCGGTCTTTTGATTCTCAAAGTCTTTGTTCACCAGCCAAAGAACACAGTCCAATGGGAGCGAACTTTTGCAAGCGTCGGGGATTTTTGGGAAGTCCTTTCTTGGAAGAAAGTAGGGTATATCGGGAGGGGTTATATCACCAGTTTCGATATCAAGATGATGTAGCTGTACTCCAAGATCAGAGGTCTCTGTGTCAGCCAGACGTCGGTCGGCATAATCGAGGCAGTATTCCCAGGGATAGAGGGAACGGAGTATCTTTTCCAACTCATCGCACTGCTTCTGGCACAGGTCATACTCGGTTTCCATCTTGACTGAGCTTGTACTGACTCGAAGGGGTATTTGGAAGAAATGCGTGGACGATGAAAGGAGAAGGTAAAAACTAGCTAGTTCAAGTATAATTTTCTAGGTTAAGGTTGATGAAAAGCGCCACTGAAGATCCTGGAGCGACCGAATTAGGCATAGTACCTATCTGGCCTAACCTTCACCTAGCATCGGAGCTTACCCGGGTTTAGAGGGGTCTCGGCACCGTTTCAGGGCCACTATGTGCGACTATGCTCTTCCACAACAAATCAACTGGTGGGCGCCCTTAGTACGTAGAGTGACCTAGGAACTTTGCATTTTCAGTTCGCCCGTGTCGTTCAACTCGTAATTAGTAACCCCACAGCCATGCCATGGGTCCTAAACAGGCGCCCATGGCCTCCCCGGCCGGGCGTATGCAAGGTTTTCCCTCGGACTTGGAAAACACACAAAACCAAAATCCGTAGAGAAGTGCCCAGAGTAGATGATCAAAAAGAGCAGGCCAATGAGGTATTGAGAAGGAATTCTATCATTTTCTTCAATCGATACAAAACCTCACAGGGTGAGATTGATCCCAGTGGCGAAAAGAAGGTCAAGGCAAGCCACAACCAGGCACCAACCCATCAAAACCCCCCAGAAACCCCCGGACCTGAGAGCTCCAAGGACCCTGGGCACGCACCAGCTCGCCCCGCCGAAAAGGTCTGACCAGACCCGAACTTTAACATTGGCTGACACCTTGACACCTGAGGTCTACGCTCACGATGTTACGACCTCTAGGAAACATCCTGTTTCGAATTCAATAGTGTTGGAGAATACCTAACTTCTCATTCGACCTTTCTAAATTGAAGGTGTTCAGGCAACAGTGATTCCTCAATTGATTACAACATTCAGTCATCCAAATTTTTCGCTTTCCGATGTCGGCACGAAACGTTGAGGTCTATTTTGGCTTTTGCTTTTTCCGATCACCGTTGAAAATGTTAATTAGTGAGTCACGTCGACCTTGCTTTCCCAGAACGTGTTTCCGGTGTGTTTGGCTTCAAGGTTTTTTTGGCAAAGGCTGATCATTTGAATTACTCTGTACGGGTTCCAAGGTTCAATTCAGGCTTGATAAATCTTGGCGGATCGAGGGGGCTGTTTGCACGGTCGCAAGAGAAATTTTTAAGTAGAGGATAACATTGCTTATAGTTCCAATGTATTCATAACCATTGGAAAGAATAGCGCAAGCCTTGATCTATATAAGCTCGATTTAAATTGATAAGAAGACCTACGAGCTAGCCGCGACCTGCGCAGCAGCCTCAGTCTCAGCAGGAGGCGGGGCCGCAGTCTCCGCAGCCTGCTTAGGCTCGGGTCTCTCGAAGCTCTTCATAGGATAATAACCCCAGCGGTCAAACATAACACGGTCCTCGTCCCAGCCATTGCAGTCTGTAGTCAGCATCTTCTCGCCTGTGAACACGGCATTGGCACCGGCGTTGAAGCAAGCAACCTGCTGTTCCTCAGTCAGGGCGATGCGACCGGCAGCAAGACGGACGATAGTAGCAGGCATCACAATACGAGCAGTCGCGACCGTTCGCAGGAGACGGTCGAAGGGGACCATTTTCCTATCTCCGAGGGGTGTGCCGGGGATGGGCACTAGGGCGTTGACGGGGAATGATTCGGGGTGCTTGGGAAGACTGGAAACTGTATGTAGGAGACCGACGCGGTCTGCGTCGCTCTCGCCTAGACCGAGGATACCACCTGAGCAGACGTTGATTCCGGCGTCGCGGACGTGGTCGAGGGTGCGAAGACGCTCATCGTACGAGCGGGTAGTGATGACGTTGGGGTAGAATTCACGCGAAGTATCGAGGTTGTGGTTGTATGCGGTTAGGCCGGCTTCCTTGAGTTCCTTGGCTTGGTGTTGGTCGATCATGCCGAGGGTCACGCAGACTTCCATGCCCATGTCGCGGATCCCGGAGACCATGAGCTTTACGTTCTTGAGGCTGGTCTTGCGTCCTCGCATGTCGCGCCAGGCGGCGCCCATGCAGAAGCGGGTGCTGCCGTTTGCCTTGGCGTTGCGGGCTTTTTCGAGAACGTCCTCTACCGGGCTCATTTTGGTGGCTTTGAGGCCCGTGTCGTGCCGGGAGGACTGCGCGCAGTATGAGCAGTCCTCGCTGCAGCCACCGGTCTTGATGTTCATCAGTGTGCACATTTGGATGGCAGATGGGTCGTGGAAACGACGATGCACGGCAGCCTGGGAGGTATTAGGTTGGCTTTCTTTTGAATGTTTCGGCTTGGGTAGGGATGCAATTGAAGCACAAGATGGGAGCCTGGGTGAATCCCGTAGGATTGACTACTTACCGAGGCATATGTGAGCTGGTTCAAGGGGGTGTTATAGATTTGAGAGACTTCCTCACGAGTCCAGGTGATACGAGGGGTAGTGGCATTGGTAGCCTCGACCAGAATGCTAGGTACTCGACCGGCGATAGAGGCAGCACTAGGAGGACCCTGGACAGTCCCGTAGGACCGAACGAGCCGGGGTAAAGACCGGGGGATAGGGAAAGACATTGTGCAAAGGTGTGTGTAGGAGGAAAGAAAGAGCAAGGTCCGGTCTACGGGAGGGGCAGATTCACCGGTTTGACGGTTACGACAATCGTGTGGGGAAGAGTTACGGTGGGCTCGGGCTTTGGCCCAACTTTAACTGATGCCCCTGCCTCAACCCGGAGATTTGACTTGTGCATGGTATTATCGCGGGAAGAATTCATTGCCCGGAACAAGCAGGAATGGCTCCTCTTTTCTCCGTGAGTCTCGTTGACCTGGTTGGGGTCAACAACCCCTGCAGACAGGGGCCGGGCCTTCGTCCTGTTTCCCTCGGAGATCTCTCGCTTTTTCGCCGGGATGATCCTAACTCTATCTCTCCGAGTGTAACCGAGGTCGGCCAATGCTTATCCTCAGGAACGGTGAAACGAGGCGAAGCGTTCTCGTTTTAAGCGACGCGGTAATTCTGTTGGGTTGACTCTCTGCGTCATCACTTGAAACGGGATCCATCGACTCCACAAATCGCCGCCAATGATCGTCGCGGCATTAGCATCGTGGTCCGTGCAGGTCAGGGTAAACATGCCATGTATTCCTATCTACTTCTACTTCTCTATCCTATGGAAACTCACCCATGGAAACAGGAGTTGAGAAAGACAATTGATCATAGAGTTCACATAAACATTAAGGTATCTTCTCATCATTACTCAATAAACAATCCGCAATTCCACCTTCCCTCCAACGCCAGGAGAACAAACCCACCCGCAAGGTATCCCGACAAAGGCCAAAACACAGAAAAAGCCAATCGAAACAGCGCAAGAACTATTACTCCATATATGACTGATTTGAAATTCAACCTTTCAATCGAGAAATGAACACCCATCAGGAACTTCAGATGAATCACTGGGTGTTTCGCGACCTGACCGGCCTGATCGCGCGTGGAGACGGTACCAGACTGGATTTGCATCATAGCAAGCATATTCTGGCCTATCTGCATGGAGACACAGATCATGTAAGAGAGAATCCAATTCGCAGATAGGCTGTGGGGGAAATCGTCGTGGATTGTGGGGACGCATCGTGCAAACGGTGTGGGGTGATAACCGGGGAAAGTCTCTGGAGAATTCCGCAAGTGGATTGGAGGGGAATTTGGGGGCAGAACATCTTGTCGTTCCGGTAACTCCTGGGTTGTAGCGCTTTCAGTTTCTGAGATCTCGGGCAACGTGGGCCAAGAGATGTGGCCATCGGAGATTTCATGAATGGCAGTTTCGATGTCTGGAGTACTGGGCAACGTGGGCCAGGAGATATGACCATCAGGGGAAGGACTTTGGACACGGGCGGGGGTTTCAATAATGCCAGGCGATTCGGTGTCTTCCAGAGAATTTGGCGGGGATGGAGTAGTCTCCCTCTCAGGGGTCTGCTCAGTCACTTGTGCGGCCTCTTGTGCTTCGCGGTGCTTCTCTAGCAGGTCGAGCCATTGACTCTGGAGGGCTTCTTGGCGGTCAATCTTGTGCTTGCACCTGACGAGCGATTGCGCAAGGATCTTAATCTCGTCTTTCACTAGACTGCCACTGAGATCTTGGAGGGTGACAGGGTGTTGGAGGATTCTTCTCGCAGCTTCCTTCTTTGATTTGCCGAGGTGGTTGTCGCACGGTTGGGTGCCCCCGGAAACCGAGGCCACTCCAAAGCATTTCATGCTGCCATCCGCAGGAAAGTGGACATTGATGATATCGCCAAGGCGAAAAGTGATTGAGGAGGCCATTGCAAGGTGGGATATATTGAGTGATGGAGATTGTATACTGCTGGATCAAGGGGCGTCAAGTGATGACTATTGAAGTCGCGTTTGGCGTTGGTCGAAGGTTGTAGGCGAGAATGCCTCGAGGCTGAATATCGAAAGCCATCTCTGCGGCGTTCTTCGCTCATTTTATGTTCTTAATGGAGGCCGACTCCTATCTCAGCCCGGAAGAGAAGGGGTGAAGCCTTCCGTGCTAGTGCTTCACAGCCACGACAAACAGGGGTCTTCGCCTCAGGCAACAGCAGCGCAATATGCAAATGGGGGCCGTTTTGCTGTGGCTGGTGGTATTTTTGGGGTCTAGAGAGGGGAGAGAGCCACACCACAATGGTGTTGGAGAGACACCCTGATGTCATAATGTCATGCGAGCCAATGACGGGACATGGTGAAGTCCTCTAGATAGGGCGCTGAATGCAAAATAGAGTAAAGCGCGTGGTCCTGAGCGGCCCGAGCCATTCTAGAGGGAACCCATTTAGCCCCGACGATGGAATGCTTCAGCCGCAGCAAGCGCGATCCTCCAATGAATCTAGTGAGTTTGTGGGTGCCTGAATATTGGGCGGCTCTGATGCTACTTTCAAATTGTCACCTCCTTGGAACACTTCGTAGCCTTTTATAATCGGTCCGCACAGGTCGTTTACCCAAAGCATACCTACTCCCTAGTGAAGTCATTGGGTACTCGGATTTCGGAATAGGGACAACTTCGTACTTTTGTAACAGCAGTCTATTCATAGACCAGGAATGCAGCTAAAAGTCCGGTGTCTCCTTAGCGGTTTTAGATACCCTGCACTGTTGCGCAGTCACCTCCGTCTCAAATGACGCGAAGTGGGTGGGGCTAAAGAGGGACGAGGACTAGAACCATTCATCAAGAATCGACCAATGTCGACCAAAAACTGGACCAGATACCGGCATTCAATATCAAGCCTAGCCGAAGCTACCCGGCACATGTGTAGATCGCAGGTTATTGTACTAAACTTGCACGAACGCTAGGTGGAGAACTGCGAGGCAGATGTTGCGTAACAAAAGGGAACCCCTCCCCGCCAACACCCAAACCCAAGCCCAGCTATAGCAAACCTCCAAGAACATTGTAAACATGGAATCAGAGATTCTAATCGTCGGCGCTGGCATCTTCGGCATCAGCACTGCTTATCACCTCGCCAAGCGATCGTCTAATCCCGCCTCGATCATCGTGCTAGACCGATCTCCTGCCCCCTCGCAAGACGCAGCATCAAGCGACATCAACAAGATCATCCGCGCGGACTACTCAAGCTCTTTGTATATGGAGCTAGGACTTGAAGCCATCGAATCATGGAAAAACGATCCCATTTTCAGGGATGCCAGTGTTTATCACCAGACCGGCTGGATCATGATGGATGAGAAAGACAGTGATCTTGCCGGGCGCATTGGGGCGAACTTTCGCAATATCTCTGGTTCGGACCCTTTGCAGGCGATGTCTGAAGATGAGGTGCGGTCGAACTGGGGCGGAGTGCTTGAACATGCTGATTTGAGTCCTTTTGGGTCATTCTTCTTGAATCCACTGGCTGGATGGGCCGATGCCGGTCGTGCTTTGACGATAATGGCAAATGAGGCTATTCGGATGGGGGTGCGATATCAAGTTGATGAAGCTACTCATCTGGTTTTGGGCGAGGGTGGCATCGAGGCCGTGAAGACCAAGTCGGGTGATTTGTATTCGGCTGACAAGGTGCTTCTATGCACTGGAGCCTGGACAAGCCAGTTGATGAGCTCTATCGAGAATGAGTTGAAGATGCCCCAAATCGATCGTGTTGAAAGTCAAGCTACTGCAGCTGGCGTGTGTGTTGCGCACTTTCAACTCTCGGATACCGAGCGGAAGCTGTACGAGCAGCTTCCTGTTTACGTCTACGGTGAACAAGGTAGGACAAATGATAGACAGTGAATTTTGTGAGAATTAACACACGTATAGGAGAGGTCATACCCCCGACCGACGCCGGGCTTCTCAAGTTCACCACGTCGCAATCCTTCAGAAACACCAGCCACGGCTACTCGGTGCCACCAAGTTCGGACTCCTCATCCACCTCAATCCAACGCGTTGTTCCAGAGAAGCTTCAAAAAGAATGCATCGACTCAATCAGACCTCGTCTACCCCAGCTACTCACCAGCGACCGCCAGGTGGACTACTTCCGCCTATGCTGGGACGCGATCACCCCCGACCAGCACCCACTGATCACTAAGCATCCAGACACGCGACTACAAAACCTATACCTGGCCATAGGTGGCTCATTCCACTGTTGGAAGTTTCTCCCCACGATCGGCCAATACGTAGCCAACGTGCTGGACGGAGCAAGTAACCGAGTCGATCGCGACGACGCGTGGGCGTGGAAGAAGTCGCGTCAGGGCCATGGCGTCCACGATAGTCTGACACCTAGCAAAGAGCTGAGTGAGTATTACTGACCCGTCGTTTAACCTATTGGGATGGGGGTCTTTATGCCGATGTTGCACTGTGCACTTCACAGTACAACAAGGAACAGGAAACAGCCGAGGTGTGCGGTTGGACTCTGTTCCCCGCATCGGTTCCACCGAGCCCGGTGTGTCCACTGGGTCTCCCAACGGAAGCTCAGTCATAATCTCGGACTTGGGTGGACTGGCTGATTTTCGTCATCAATGGTGCGGAGTCGCTCCTGGTGTGCCGAGGATCCGCTCTTTCACTTTTATTTAAAGCGACTCTTAGATGAATGCAAATTCTGATTGTATTGGTGCTTTTTTGATTTCGTATTTTCGAGACTGCGCGACAGTGGCTGTGGCTTGACCCGATCTATACTCTCGAATTAAACCTCGCAGCGACAGGTCTGAGCTGTGCACGGCGGGAAGATGGATCTGATGGACATGGGTGAGCTGCCAAATGGAATAAATCCTAGGGAAGATCTTTTCATTCTAACTTGATACCAGGAACTGCGGCAGCCGCCCTGGCCGGCGGCGCGACAGTGGCAGCTTACCTGAACGCCAAATTCCATATCAAAAAAGACATTTCTGCGGTACTGACCGCTAGGAAGGCTGAACGCGAATACGCACAAGCTTGTAAGCTGAACCCATTGCGTTACATTCGCGCCGATACACTGACTTTTCGCAGTGCAGAAGGGCCGTGGGAACCCGTGGTATGTCTTCTTGGACACAGTGAAGAAACACCCCGACATGATTTGTCTTTGGACTCGAGAAAGATCATACACCTACGGCGAGGTCCAAGGGCAAGCCTGTCAATACGCCCACTTCTTCCTGTCCCAGGGCGTGAAGAAAGGCGATCTGGTCGGCTTTTACCTGCAAAACCGACCCGAATTCATTATCGCCTGGCTCGCTACGTGGAGTATTGGATGCGCGCCTGCTGCGATCAATTACAATCTGACTGGAGATGCATTGTTGCACTGTCTCAAGATCAGCGGAGCCAAGCTCACTCTCGTTGATGAGGATGAAACCTGTCGCACGCGCGTGGCCGAATGCCAGGATGCCCTGACCAGCGAGCTGGGCATGAAGTTGTTGGAACTGGATGACTCGCTGAGGTCGCAAATTAGCACTATGCCGGCTAGTCTGCCACCTGCAGATCTTGCAAAGAATATGGCTGGCGAGTTCCCCGCGATCCTGCTCTACACATCTGGGACCACGGGCTTGCCGAAAGGCTGCGCGTTTACGATGGCCCGGATCTACACCACTCTCTTCCTCCGTCGTGACATGATGGGCGATAAGGAGGGCCCCCACGGCGATCGCTGGTACAGCTGCATGCCTCTTTACCATGGTACCGCGGCTATCAGTGTGATCGCTAGCTTGACCATGGGTGTTAGTAACGCTATAGGACCCAAGTTCAGCGTTAGCAATTTCTGGAAAGACATTCGCGACTCCGAATCTACCATCTTCATCTATGTCGGCGAGACAGCGCGTTACCTCCTAGCGCCACCCCCTTCGGCCCAAGATAAGAACCACAAGGTACGCTGCATGTATGGGAACGGTCTCCGACCCGATGTCTGGGAAGCATTCCGCTCGAGATTCGGTGTTGCGGAAGTGGGCGAGTTTTTCAACAGTACGGAGGGTATCTTTGGTTTGTTCAACTACAACCGTGGCCCTTTCACTGCTGGTAGCGTTGGTCACCATGGTCTACTGATGCGTGGCCTGCTCCACAACACATTCATCCCTGTGGCTATCGATCCCGAAACCGGTGATGTACTCCGGGATCCCAAGACGGGCTTTGCCATCCGCGCAAGCTATGAAGAGGGCGGGGAGATCATCGTTAAAATCCCCGACGAGAATGGTTTCCAGGGCTATTGGCGCAACGACTCCGCCACAGAGAAAAAATTCCTCCGCGACGTCTTCAAAAAGGGCGATATCTACTACCGCTCCGGTGATGCCCTCCGCCGCCAAACCGACGGCCGCTGGTACTTCCTCGACCGTCTCGGCGACACATTCCGATGGAAGAGCGAAAATGTGTAAGTCCAGCACTACTCAACCAAAAAAAACACAGCTAATCCAGTTGCAGTGCAACCGCTGAAGTCGCAGAAATACTCGGCCAATTCCCCGGCGTCGCCGAAGCAAACGTCTACGGCGTCAAACTCCCCAACCACGACGGTCGAGCTGGCTGTGCCGCTCTCCAGATTACCCCCGAAGCACGCCATGGTTTCGACTTTGCGGCACTTGCGCGCTTTGCACGCTCCAAGCTCCCGAGATACGCGGTTCCTGTTTTCTTGCGCATTGTCGATACTTCATCGCATATCCACAATCACAAACAGAATAAAGTCCCACTTCGCGACGAGGGCGTCGACCCAGCGCTTATTGGGACGAAGGTTCCAGATGGGAAGAGTAACAAGTTCCTGTGGATCGCGCCTGCTGAGCAGGATTACTCTTCATTTGGTAAGGAGGAGTGGGAAAAGATTTCCAGTGGCTCTGCGAGGTTGTAGAGGATTTCATTCGTCCAGACATACAAGATGACAGCGCAAGAATCCCAATCCGAATCCCAATCCGAATCCCAGTCCAGATTTCATCTAGATAGTTCCCAATCTACGAAGCTACATTATACTCCTGTACAACACTCCTCGGCGCCTGATACGGCCCAAGACTCTTCCACTCCATATCAAGCCCAAAGCCCTCGGGCCCGCCAACCTTCAGTCCTCGCTCGTCACCCGTCCATAGAGGATGCGCTGCCATACCGATGACATTCACGCGGAGTCCATACCGTAGCTCTTGAGATCCAATTGCTTCGCCGTCTTGTCCTAGTATCGAGATCAAATCTGGCACTGTGCAGATTACTTCCTGGTGGGATGCGTCGTCTGGGTTAGTCGCGTCGGCGTACGCGGCGTAGAGGAACTCATTTTGGAAGGGGATGATCAGGCAGCGAGTCTCATCCGTGCGTGGAGACTCAGAGCCAGAAGAGTTTGGGTCTTTTTCTTCACTGCTTAGAGGTGCGATTGTGCACTGGCCCATTGTGTAGCCGCGGCTTACGTCGCGCTTGACGTCGATTATTTTGCCAGTGTATAGCAAGCGGCCGGGAGAGGTTTCGAACTGATTCGCATTAGTCTTTGTAAATGAATGCATAGGGTAGATATATTTGGACGTACGATGGCATCTATTATGTTAGTCTTTGAGCGTCGGGCTTCGTGGACTGCACGTCCGATGTACCATGATTGAGATACGGTATTCGGGATTGCATAGCGTTTGATTGCTTCACCTTGCAGAGGGGTGCAGGCTACTGCAATACTCAGACCGAGATCCACGCACTGCGAGCGTAGCATTGTCTCGACTCGGCGATTGGATTCTGCTTTCTGCAGAAGGTTTTATGGTCAGCTTTAACGATTAGTATTCGAAACAGCGATCACCTACCAGGACAACGGAGGTATTTCCCTTTCCATCTGCCAGCGCACAAGGAGTGATCGGCTCGCCGTATACATAAGCCGTACCTAATTCCACTGTCAGTCAAGCTAGGACCGTTTTCAAGACATGCAGGCTCACCATGCTCCATAGTAGGATATGCCCTCCCCATCAAATCACCATCAACGACAGGGATGTCATAATATACACTAGTAGGAAAAGTAGACATTCCATTCCCACCCCCAATCTCATCGGCGATAACACCCTCGAAGTGTTTATATCCAGACATCTGGACCGCCTGGTCAATTGCAGTCATAATCTCCTTTCCAGCCGGCATTCTCTCACCAGAGACGCTGGGTGCTCCGTACCAGGATCCGAATACAATGACGTCCGTGTCTTTCAAGCTTTCTGGGTCGATCACACGCATCTTGCCTTTGGCGTTGGGTTGGCGGAGGCTCTCGAGACATTGTAGGTACTGGAGATATGAGGGACCTCCACCTCCGGTGCCAAGGACACCTGTTCCTGTTGCGATGAATTCGAGGTCAACAGGGGAAATATACCATACTCCGTCGCGGACTTCCGGAGTGTAAGTATCAATATCCATAAATACGGAGTATTTTACTAGCGATTGGAGCTTGTCGGTTGATGGTTTCTGGTGAAATTCTTTTTCTGCTTCAGGCTCAGTGTTTGGGACCGCGGTATCCACCGATGCACCGTTTCTTTGAGCTCCGTTTATCGGCAATGTGCTCGAATCTGGGAGAGCCAATTGCCCAACAGCCTTGATAACGAGTCGAGGAGCCTTGTTCGTCACGTATTGCAGAGGAATCTTGTCAATAGCCACGATCTTGACATCTGCTCTGTCTGCGCCACGAGCTACAGCAGCTTCGATGGCCTTGTGCTTAGCCTCTTCAAGGACTGTCTTCTCATCTCGATCGGCTAGAATCTCAATGCTGTCGACTTCACCAGCGACTTTGGCAATTGCTGCGCCGACTGCATTTGCGGAGTCATGATGAGGCGGGATGATGCACTCTGCAACACCCTTCAAGTCGTCCATTTGTACGATTGATCCGCCTCCGACTAGGAGTAGGGTAACTGGTAAATCGGAGACTTTCATATCTTCCACCGCCTGTTCGAGGATCCTCTTGATCTGCAGACGTGCTTTGGTGACCACATCTTCAGGAATGGCATGCGTTCTCTTGGTGTCTCCAATCTCCGCCTTTCCAGAGGCAACGACGATATCCGTAGTAGTCATCACATCGCCGCCGAACACAAGTGCCTGACTTGTCAGGTAGTGTCCAACAGATTCAGGTCCGACATGTACTTGATCAGACGATGGATCATAGACGACTCGACTACCTCCACCCAACCCAACAGACAAAACTTCGGGCATCGAGAACGCCGTTCGCACACCTCCGACTTCAACAAAATTCGGAGCTTGTCGAGGAAATCCAGATGGAAGTAAAGCACAAACGTCGCTTGTAGTCCCTCCAACATCGATAACAAGCACCTGTGTTTCTGACGCCACGCCCTTTATCCCGCGATCCAGTGATGCCAGAAAAGCAGCACCGGTCATACTGTTCGTTGGTCCTGAAGCAAACGTCTTGATAGGCAGCTCGGCTGCAGTCGCAGCATCCGTCAACGTGCCATCATTTTGAGTAAGATACAGAGGACAGTCCAGTCGCAATTTGACCATCGCGTCACAAAAAGCCCGCACAGTCCGGCGTGCGAGGTTGAGGATCGAGGCGTTGAGGATGGTCGCGTTCTCACGCTCTAACAGTCCAACGCCACCAATCGTGTGTGAACATACTACCGACAAATTCGGATCTTTTTCTAGTATCAGACGCTTACAAGTGTCTTCGTGTAAGCCCTGATGATCCAGAGGGGAGAATACGCCGACCACGGCAACCATTTTGATTCCTGCTTCCTGTATACTTTTCACGGCCGCTTGTACCTGGACACGATTCAATGGTGCGATTTCACGGCCATCGATTTCGAGACCTGAGTTGCGAACTCATTAGCGATTGAGCCTTGACTTCGAACCTTTCCTTACCTCCATCCAAATAGAACACTGGACCAGCCATGATATCCTTCAAAGCAGGCGGAAAATCCGAGAAAGGCGGAATCTGCTTCGTGAACGGTCCGCAAAGTCGCACTATAGCGACTTTACTTAACCGGCGCGCATCTGCCTCGACAACTGCATTTACGAAATGGGTCGTTCCGATGGCAACACTGAGAACGTCTCTCCGATTAACCGCGGACTTGGACAAGACATTTTCAATCACAGAGTGGATTCCTGATGTGACATCTACAGTTGTTGGTGTCTTGCTGGATGCACATACTCCGCGCGATTCGGAGTCTGTGGCGGCGATATCAATGATTGCTGCGTCTGTATTCGTACCACCGACATCGACGCCGATGCGGTATGGGCCGCTTGTTCGGGTCATGATCGACGTTTCTCAGATGTGGGCCACAAGTTAAGAGATATGGGTGAGTGTATTCCGAGAGTTTTCCTGTTTATGAACCAGAACTGGCGATCGGCCTGCATATGTATCTCGCTGGAGCCTGTGGGTGCTCTAGACTTCCGTCAAACCCTTAGCCTTTCTTTTGATCTTGGAACCAAATTCCCTCATTTCGATCCTCGCTAATGGGAATAAATCGGCATTTTCGCCTACGAAATCAACTTAGCGAAGTTAACTCGTTGCAACATGTTGACTCTCGAGCCCAAAAAAGAAGGCGAAGTTGGCCGAGATGCGGAGACGAGTTCTTATCGTCAGATGAGGAGAGGGTTGCGCAACCAATAGAACCCCTGACAACACGTACATCCAAAAGTCACTTTCTCCTCCCAGCAGCTACTTCGAGCCAAGTTTCGCCACAAGAGTGAAATTCCTATCTTTGACTGCCCTAGAGACCAAGTCTAAGCTAGTATCCAGGACGATCACGTTGCGGTGCGACAGTGTCCGCGGGTGCCGTCGATACCATAGCTGACAATGAGAAGCGATAAGCCGTTATCAAAACATGTCTTATCTTGCTTCTACTCTTGGCTGATCGGTGAATTTCTTGATCGGCTAACTTGAGAAACAAGTGCGGAGTAGATAAGTGACAGGAAAGGTTTGGTACTCATTCGGATGGAATTTCTCGAGCTTGTATCTTTTCAATTTCTTGTGACCTCCTGTCAAGTTTGTCACTAACAAAAATTCGGCGACATTGTCTTTCTGTTGCTATGGAGGCGTTCCTAAAAAAGCTCGAAATCGAAAGTGAAGGTGGTCAAGAGCCGGACAAGTGGATAAACAATGATATCAAGCCTATCGAGGATGGTCGTCGCACCTGGGGATTTTGGACTTTTCATAATTTCTGTATGTGCTCTTCTGGATTACAAAGAGACCGTTTTGAACTAACATAGTCACTCTAGGGATTCTTGTCAACTCGAATATCTCGACTTATATGACTGGAAGTTCTCTCATCGCTTTAGGGTTGACATGGTGGCAAGCGATCATTGCCATTGTAGTCGGACAGTTTATTGCTACTATCTTGGTGGTGTTGAACTCACTTCCAGGGGCATTCTACTACTGTATGTGCAATTGCAAGATATATTGATCGTCTTTCTGACCAGTGCAGTGGGGTTCCCGGTGGTGAATCGGTATGTGTGGGGAATGTACGGAAGCCAATTTGTGATCTGGAATCGGATTCTTCTTTCAATCGGTGAGTTACTATAGTCCGGTCTAGCTACCTCTTTCTAACATTTTTCTCAACCAGTTTGGTGTAAGGATTCATACCCCCACCCATCACTCCCTCAACACTAACTAACCCCACAAAGATGGCTTCCAAGCTTGGATTGGTGGTGAATGCGTCTACGTCTGTCTCCAGGCGATCTGGCCAAATCTTGAAGAGCGAATTCCAAACACACTCTCCGCATCAACAGGCACAACAACCGCAGCATTCGTCTCATACATCATCTTCATGATCATCTCTCTACCAATCATCTATATTCGACCATTCAAGTTGAACTACCTGTTCTATGGATCCTCTGCAATAGTCCTGGTTTTTGAAATAGTTATCTTGGTCTGGTCCCTCGCAACAATGGGCCCTGAGGGTTTCGGATCAACTCTCTCCAACACTTCCGGTTCTTCATCTGGCTGGAACATCGCGTTCGGCATCATCAGTACCATCGGATCCATTGCTGCTGGTATCTTGAACCAAAATGACTATGCCCGTTTTGCGCGCAAGCCAAGGGATGCCGTCTGGGGACAATTGATTAGTTTCCCATTCTATGGAATTATGTGTTGTGTTATTGGAATTTTGGTTACAGCTGCTACACAGGAGCGATATGGTGAGGCGAAGTGGAATCTACCGACGCTTTTAAGCGCGATTATTGAGAATGGAGGATCGAGATCTAGAGCAGCGGCTTTCTTTGGGGGTGCTGCGTTGGTAATTTCGCAGATTGGTGTTAACGTGCCTGGAAATGCTTTGGCTGGGGGTATGTATCCGCACTGTAATCTTGTTGTCTACTTGCTGATCTCTTCAATAGGCTTTGATCTGGCGGCTACATTCCCGCGATACATCAACATCCGTCGCGGTGCCTATATCACAGCTCTCATCTCTGTGGCCTGCAACCCATGGAAGCTGGTAAATACAGCGACTATATTCCTCGAAGTTCTGAGCAGCTACTCTGTGTTCCTGGGTCCCATGACTGGTCTTATGATCTCATCATACTTGGTCATCAACCACGGCAAGATTAAAGTGGACGACCTATTTATCGGAGACAGCTCGAGTATCTATTGGTATACATATGGGGTAAATTGGCGTGCTATCATTGCAGTACGTCATTATCAGTTCCTTTGGCTTTCATCTTTGCTAACCTGCTCTAGTGGGTCTGTGGCACTGCCCCGTCGCTGCCTGGCTTCATCGCTCATGTTAGCCCCAGTGTCAAGGTTCCTATCGGTCTGACGCATTTGTACTACATTTGCTACTTGTCAGGTCTAGTCATCAGTGCCTCTGTTTACTGTGCGCTACACTATATATTCCCCGTGGCTGCGATTAAAGACTTTGTGGAGAATGCACCCCCCGCTAAGGTATTAATGCGCGAATACCAGGAGCGCTGGGATCATGGTGAGGAAGTTGAGACTATCCTGGAGACCCCCAAGCTCTAAGCTTGCCTTGCTTTCATGGCTTTCATTGTGTTATTTAGTTCTATTGAATAACTGTTCAAACACGCTCAGCCGGCAAGCTATGGTGACCTTATTAAGCCTAATGCAGTTTCTACTTTGATCATTCCTACGACAAGGTCAAATTCAAAATGTGCACTTTAAATTCACTATATAGAAAGTTCAACTCGCTAAGTACTTAGCATCAAGTGAAACCGCCCGTCATATGAAAGTGTAATACGAGATAGCAAGGGAAATGGGGCCTTTGGCAGAAAGTATTCTACGGGACTCGTGTTTCACCTTTGAACGAGGAGAAGCCACACTGGATAAATCTCTACTTATTTTAAGTTTCTCTGTATTGAAATTAGAGCCTTTCGTTTTTTAAATCGCGAAATCCAAACCCTGCTGGTCCTCCAACCAATGTTCTTTACTACTAGTGACGGTTATATCTTATTTCTCCTTGATCCGGCTGTAAACGAATGAATACTCTACCCATCTTTTCTTTGTTAAGAAAAAAGGGTAGATATCTCAAGATACTATTAGGTATGCACAGCTTGAGTGACTAGAAGCTTGAAACAATGAGTCTATTCACAAGTTCCTTCCAGGGACAGCTCCCTCGCAAGAACGCCTACACTAGGCAGATAAATCAATCTAAGAAACAAAAAAGAATTCAAATCTCGCTTGCGTCATTTTCATCACTCGGACTATATCAGACCAGCCATGAAATGTTCATAATCACGGCATCCACGCTCATCGTGTTGCTTATTTCTTGAGGAGACCGAGCAGGTTGATGCTCTTGGGGCGCTCAATGGGCATGCCCAGAGCACGGTCCCAGATGAGCTGGACCAGGGGTCCGAGGGCACGACTGACACCGAATGCCACAGTGTAATACAAGGGCTGCTGGAAACCGTAGTGGTAGAAGAGGACACCAGAGGCAGCGTCGACGTTAGGGTGGGGGTTCTTAGTCTAGAAGTTGTTAGCGGGGATCGCTGGTATCCACAAGGGGAGAATATACCTTGCCGTGCTCGGTCAGAACACTGGGGGCAATCTCGGAGTTCTTCTTGACCAGTTGGAAGACAGGGTTGGCAAGGACATCAGGACGGGTTGCGGCGAAGTCCATCAGGGCCTCGAAGCGGGGATCGGGCTTGCGCAGAACACCGTGACCGTAGCCGGGAACGACTCGGCCAGACTTAAGGGTATCCCACAGGTAGGTGCGGACATCTTCGTCGGAGAATTTGGTGCCAATCTTGTCCTGCATCTGCATGATCCAGCGGAGGACCTCCTGGGCGGCCAGACCATGCAAGGGACCGGCCAGACCGAGAAGACCGGCACTGTAGCTGAGGAAGGGGTCGCTCAGAGCACTGCCAACCAGGTGAGTAGCATGGGCGGAGACGTTTCCACCCTCGTGGTCACCGTGGAGAGCTAGATACAGACGGAGGAGGTCGTGGAAGTCGCTGTTCTTCTCGCCGCCCTTGCCGAGCAGCTCGGCAAAGTTGTAGGACCAATCCTGGGTCACATCCAGGGTCTGGCTGCCAACGGCATCAATTTCATTGGGACGGAATACCAGAGCAGCAATACGGGGAATCTTAGCAAGCAGCGAAATGCAGTCATCGAAAGTAGGCTCCCAGTACTCGGCCTTGTTCAGGCCCTTCTCATAAGCCTGAGCAAACTTGGACTCAGTGTTAAGAGCAGCGACCGCAATGGAAAGCTGGGTCATAGGATGCATGTTTTTGGGGAAAGATTTGATCAAGTCCAGGATGTGCTGGGGCAGGTAGGACTTCTCGGCGAGCTCCTTGGAGAAGGCGCGCACCTGGGAGGTGGAGGGAACCTGGCCGGTCAAAAGAAGCCAGAACATAGCTTCGGGGAGCATTTCAGTTCCAGTGGTCCCCTTAGGAAGCTCCTTTTGGCAATCCTTGATCGTCTTGCCGTGGAACCGAATGCCCTCGTCGGCGTCCAACACGGATCCCTCCCACAGCATGGCCTTGAGACCACGCATACCTCCAATGACGTTGCCGACCTTGGTCTCGCCAATGGTCTCATCACTCTGGGCCTTGACCTTTTGGAGGAGTTCACGCTTGGCGGGGATGACCTCCTTCAGGGCAGCCTTCAGGTCTGGCTCGGCGGTCGCATAGTGGCGGGACGAGAAGAGTGGCCGCGAGGCCTAATTAAAATCGTTAATTGAACGATCTTTCCTTCACAATTGCCAGCGATCCGGGACCCGATCTTGTTTGAAGCTTACCTGGGCCAATCTGGTGGCATGGCGGGTGGTTCTGAAGCTCAGGGCCATTGTGAGTTGTGTATGGGTCCGGGGTAGAAAGTGTGGGGGCGGGAGGTCAATTGCGGGGCGAAGAGAAGCAGAAAAAGGCTGTAGCGATGTCAAACGCTCGCGATGAAGATATTTGCAAGGAAAAGAACAATGTCCAGAACGAAGCAGGGCCAAGGGGGACAAAGATACTGATCGACGAGACCAACATCTGACCGCGTCGGTTGGGCGCGGGGTTTCCAATGCTCTTCTACCGAGGCCCGGGGCGGCTGCATGCGGACAGCGAAATCGGCCTTTCTTAATAGAACAGGCGGGTATTTCTACATGGAGGTCGATGGTGCTGAGGGTGCAAATGTTTTGTTTATTTAGTTTCGCCTATTGGTCTTAACTTGGATATAAAAAGTACCCAAACGAGCAGCATATAGTTCCGTTTATGAGTCCCGTCGAGCCACCAGGGTCGAGAGCACCGACGGCATACGGAGTGGCGATTTCGGATGGAAGGGGGAGCCTAAGCACGGAGAACACAGTATTAGTATTCAAAGTATCGGTATTCCGGTCAAACCTGGGAATGAGCTCAATTCATCCGACCGTACATTGTACCTCCGGGAGCACGTGCTAGCCTGTAATCCCCATGACGTGAATCCACCATATTTATCAGGCATATATTTACGCCTGAGGCACTTAAGGCATTCAAAGCACGTAAGGCACTTAGGCGCCAAAGGCATCAACTGATAAGGCTAGCCCAATCAGGCTTAGTCTGAACCCATGCCAAAGCCACCGCTCCTGATTGGGCGATGCCAGCCATCGCCTCCCAAACAAAAAAAAATTGTGTGGATAAGCCCGATCTGCGACTTCCTTCTTTCCCCTCCATACCTTGTACAGACCAGGCGGGTTATAGCAGTCTGCTTCTGTCACTGCTTTGCACCATTTACTCTCATTTGAGATTGTTCCTTACGATCTTCACTTGGTGCCTCTCCCCTCTCCCCTCTTTGTCCTGCTGGTCCGGGAGTTCTCCCCTCCGCCTCCCATTGTTCGAGGCCCCCTCCTTTTACACGACTTGTTCATCCCACAGTTTGGTTTTTCTTGCATCTGCTAGACCTTTCGAGTCTCGCATCAGATAATGCCGCACATCGAGTCACCCTCTGATTCCGCCGCCATGCCTACTGTTGTCGCAAAGGGCCCCTCCGGTGTTCCCCCCACCACCGAAGAGATTTCTTCCCTCCTCAACTCTATTTTCAACTCCGAGTCCTCCCAGGTCTCTCTCGATAACTCCTATGCTTTGGCCAACCTCTTGATTCAGGGTGCCGGCTGCGCTGGTCTCCTGAACTACAATGTCCTGGCCGAGGTCAGGAAGGCTGCCACCGATAAGAAGAACGGGGCTCGCCGCGAGAGTGCCATGTTGATCATCGGTGCTCTGTTCGAGCGCTTCCCTCGTGAATACCCTCTCAGTGAGGTCGTCTTCCTCATGAATGACGGTGGTATTCTCAACGTCGTCTTGGATTCTCTTGCGGACAAGGGTGCCGTCGTTCGCGATGCTGCCCAATACGCCGTCGACGCTCTGTTCGGCTGCTTGAGCCCCGAGGCTATGGTCAACGGCCTTCTACCCTCCCTCGAGTCCTATCTCAGCAAGGGTTCTGGCAAGTGGCAGGGTTTTGTTGGTGGATATGCCCTCCTTGAAAAGATGGCCCTGAAGGCCCAGATGGGCAACGGCACTGCCGAGGAAGAGCGCGACAAGGATGTTCTGCGCGACGCTATGGGGAAGACTCTGAAAACCTTGATCCCCATCGTCGAATCCGGCATGCACGATCTGAAGAGTGAAGTCACCAAGCAGTCCGTCAAGGCCATGAACGCCCTGACCACCCTTCTCGACAACGATGATGTCCGTTCTCGCATCCCGCTCTTGATCGAGTCCATCGAGAAGCCCTCAGCCCAGACTCTCCAGAAGGCCATCCACGCTCTCTCCCAGACCACCTTCGTCGCTATCGTCACCTCCCCCGTGCTCGCTCTCCTGACCCCCCTGCTCGAGCGTTCTCTCAACACCCCTACTACCCCCCAGGAGACTCTCCGTCAGACCGTTGTCGTTGTGGAGAACCTGACCAAGCTGGTTCACGACCCGGCCGAGGCCCGTACCTTCCTTCCCAAGCTCCAGCCTGGTGTGAAGGGTGTCAAGGACCGTGCCTCTCTTCCTGAGGTTCGTGAGTTGGCCACCCGCGCCCTCGATGTCATGGATAAGGCCATGGCCGACAAAGAAGTTGCCATGGGTGGTGTCTCCAAGACCACTGTCGATGATGTCCTCTCTGTCCTCAATCCCAAGATTCAGGAGCACGGTGGTCTCACTGGCTTCGGCGATGTCAAGTTCCACAATCTGGCCAAGAACTTCATTGCCGGTATGATCCGCGAGGATGTCAACTGCCGCATGCACGACCGTATCCCTTCTTCTCTCGGCCCGTATCTGCGTGGCCTTCTTGCCGACGACCAGGTTGATGCTCTTGTCTCTGCCGTCCAGGCCCACTATGTCGCCGAGGACGAGCGTATTTTCGGCAAGCCTGCTCAGACCGACCCCAACGAGATTGTCATCGTTAATGCCAACTTTTCTCTCGCCTACGGCGGTATGCTGCTCCTGAACCACACCAACCTCCGTCTGGTCAAGGGTCACCGTTACGGTCTTTGCGGTCGCAACGGTGCTGGAAAGTCGACTCTCATGCGCAGTATTGCCAACGACAAGCTCGAGGGTTTCCCTCCTCCCGAGGAGGTCCGTACTTGTTTTGTGGAGCACAACCAAGGTGAGGATGCCGACCTTACCATTCTGGCCTACGTGTCCAAGGATCCCCAGATCGCCCTCCAGGGTGAAGAGCACATCAAGGAAGTTCTTCTTGAATTCGGTTTCACCGACGGCCCCGAGGGTCGCCAGTCCCAGCCTGTCGGCTCCCTCTCCGGTGGTTGGAAGATGAAGCTCGCTTTGGCTCGTGCTATGCTTATGAAGGCCGATGTTCTTCTGCTTGACGAACCTACTAACCACTTGGATGTTGCCAACGTCAAGTGGCTCCAGGAGTACTTGAAGAGACACACCGACATCACCAGTCTGATTGTTTCTCACGACTCTGGCTTCCTCGATGAGGTCTGTACCGACATCTACCACTACGAGCAGAAGAAGCTTGTCTGCTACCCCGGTAACCTTGCCGCTTTCGTCAAGGTCAAGCCCGAGGGCAAGAGCTACTACACTCTTTCTGCCTCCAACGTCCAGTTCAGATTCCCTGCTCCCGGTATTCTGTCTGGTATCAAGTCCAACACCCGTGCTATTCTCCGCATGACCAACTGCACTTATACCTACCCTGGTGCCCCCAAGCCGTCCCTTCAGGATGCCTCTCTCTCTCTCTCCCTTTCCTCCCGTGTTGCTATCATCGGTGGAAACGGTGCTGGGAAATCTACCTTCATCAAGATGTTGACTGGTGAGACCATTCCTCAGGGCGGCAAGGTCGAGAAGCACCCCAACCTGCGTATTGGTTACATCAAGCAGCACGCTTTGGAGCACGTTGAGATGCACCTGGAGAAGACTCCCAGCCAGTACCTGCAGTGGCGTTACGCCAACGGTGATGACCGTGAGGTTTTCCTTAAGCAGACCCGTATCCTGACTGACGCCGATAAGGCGCAGCTGGAGAAGCCCATCGACATGAGGGACGGTCGTGGCGAGCGCAAGATTGAGGCGCTTATTGGTCGTCAAAAGTGGAAGAAGACCTTCCAGTATGAGATCAAGTGGGTTGGCTGGCTCCCCAAGTACAACAGCATGATCTCTCGTGAGACCCTGACCGACCTTGGCTTCTACAAGCTGGTCCAGGAGTTCGATGATCATGAGGCCTCGCGTGAAGGTCTTGGCTTCCGTGTCTTGGAGCCCAAGATCATCTCCAAGCACTTTGAGGACATCGGTCTCGACCCCGAAATCGCCAACCACAACGAGATCTCCGGTCTGTCCGGTGGTCAGAAGGTCAAGGTCGTTCTGGCCGGTGCCATGTGGAACAACCCCCACTTGCTGGTTCTTGACGAGCCTACTAACTTCTTGGACCGTGACTCCCTCGGTGGTCTAGCCGTTGCCATCCGTGACTTCAAGGGTGGTGTTGTCATGATTTCTCACAACGAGGAGTTTGTGGGCGCTCTCTGCCCCGAGCAGCTGCACATTGCCGATGGCCGTGTCGTCAGCCGCACCAACAACGCCATCGCCCTCGACCGCTTCGAGGACAGCGCTACCAACACGCCTTCCGGCGCCGGTACTCCCGCTTCTAGCGCTGCTCCTTCCACCGCTCCTTCCGCCGTCAACTCTGGCGACGAGCAGGGCGAGCTGAAGTTCCGCGCTAAGAAGAAGAAGAAGATGACCCGTGCTCAGCAGAAGGAGCGTGAGGCTCGCCGCCGTCTCCGTCACATCGAATGGGTAAGTTCTCATTTACATTCTACTTTCATCAGACCTTGTGCTAACCTCTTGACAGCTTAACTCCCCCAAGGGAACTCCCAAGCCCGCTGACACCGACGATGAGGCGTAATTTGCTTCCAGATACCTGGAGCACTTTGATGTGTTATGGTCTTTCTGATGATATTTTTGTTGCATGAGAACCTTGTCATCTGTGGCTTGCATGGGACCTAGATAGACGGCGTTTGGGTTTGTTTTTTTTCCTGTTTAGTAGATACGCATCTTTGGAAGACCATCGCTGGTTATATTCTGTTGGTCTGTTGAGAAAAAGTTCTGTTTATAATACGATTCCATCTTGTTCATCATTGCGCAGTAGAAGCATAAGTATCACAAATCTGCCCCTATTTCCCCCCATTGGGGTACCCAGGTGTAACGTCGGTACAAACTACTCAAGATAAGAAGCAAGACTACGCGTCGCCCCACATGATACGATCGCCAGGGACATTTTGACAATCGAGTGGGACGTCACCTGACCCTCCCTAAGCTGTACCCCGAACGTTCCTATTTCTATTCCAGTTCCAATTCCAATCCCCCACGAATCCTATTGCCATACCCGGCAAACCGAACGATACGCTTACACGACCCTTCAATGCCTTAATTCACAGCATGCACGTCCCGCGCCGATAGTCGAACAATCTCCCGCCAAGCACAACACAATGACCAGAAGCGGAGGCCCCGGAGCCTCCTCGCGCCGACAAGGCTACTCGTCCGTGAATAACGATATCTCTGATGACGAGTCACTCCTCGTGTCAGAAGATAGCTTCGAGGACCTTCGTCATGGAGAGGGGCGCGTCGAGGACTTCTCCGAAGACGAGGATAATGACAATGTGAAGTTGTTACCAGTGAAAGCGAAGCCTGACGCGGCGACTTCGAGTCGAAGTCTTCCGATGGAGGACGTTCCTGAGGATGACCAGGATGTCGGACTGCGCATTGAGCAGGTCCTCGAGCGCGAAAGGAAGAGCATGCTGGGCGAGTCGTTTGATACGGATTTGGAGGAGGCGCACTCGAATCTCGTGTTTAGTGACGATGATGATGACTATGGGGTTCCGCTTGTTAAGGACTCGCGGGCCAAATATGAGGGAGGACGGGGGTTGAAGGGGTTGATACCGTTGAAGAAATGGTGGCATGCTATTCCTTTGGGGTTGGTTGCTATTGGGGTTATGTGGCTTGCTATGCAGGGATTGTACTGGCTGAGGTCTGAGAGGCCGAGGAAGGAATATGTATGGATCCCTTTTCCTTTGGATTCTGACTGGTTGTTTTTTTGTGTGACGCTGGTTGGGCTGCTTATTCTGGTGGGCTAGGCTGACGGCTGCAGGAATCTTTACCTTGGTATCCCACTCCGCTTGGGGGTACTGGGGCTGAGTGGAAGGAGAGTTATGACAAGGCACATGATATGGTTGAGCGGATGACGCTTGTTGAGAAGGTCAATGTTACGACAGGAACGGGTTGGCAGATGGGTCTTTGCGTTGGAAATACTGGTATGGCCCTTGTTTAATCCTTGCACGCTGAGGTACTCATGCTTTTTATCAAGGCCCTGCTTTAATAGCTGGATTCCCGTCGCTCTGCCTTCAAGATGGCCCCTTGGGTTTACGATACGCCCAAAATATCACTGCTTTCCCTGCCGGTATTACGACTGGTGCGACCTGGAACCGCGAGCTCATGTACGAGCGTGGGTTGGCTATGGGACTGGAAGCCCGTCATAAAGGAGTGAACGTCCTTCTTGGACCTTCAATGGGTGCACTCGGCATGAATCCTGCTGGTGGTCGCAATTGGGAATCCTTTGGGTCCGATCCCGTTTTACAAGCTGTTGCTGCTGCGGAGACCATCCGTGGCATTCAGCGCAATGGTGTTATGGCGACAGCGAAGCACTTTGTTATGAACGAGCAGGAACACTTCCGCCAACCGTACGAGTGGGGCATTCCGACAGCACTCTCATCGAACATTGACGACCGTACTTTGCACGAGGTTTTTGTTTGGCCGTTCGCTGAAAGTGTCCGAGCCGATGTCGCGAGCGTGATGTGCGCATACCAGCAGGTCAACAACAGCCATGCATGCGAGAACAGCAAACTCCTGAATGGAATCCTCAAGGATGAGCTCGGCTTTCAGGGCTTCGTGCAATCCGATTGGCTTGCTCAACGATCAGGCGTGCAGAGTGCTCTCAGCGGTCTTGACATGAGTATGCCCGGCGATGGTCTCAAATGGGCAGACGGGGATCCGCTCTGGGGTCCTCACTTGACTCGCGCGGCCCTGAACACGTCCGTTCCTATGAATCGGATCAATGATATGGTAACCCGTATTGTTGCGGCTTGGTTCCATTTCCGTCAGGACCACTGGCATCGACCTCCGCCGGAGAGTGACGGTGGCCCGAACTTCTCTTCGTGGACCAAGGAAAGGATTGGCAGTTTGCACCCAGGCAGCCCTGACGATCTTACCAAGCAGGTTGTCAATCACTACGTCGATGTACAGGGAAGTGGAGCTCTGGCCCATTCCATTGTGGCCCGCAAGGTGGCTGCGGAGGGTACCGTGCTGTTGAAAAACGTCGACAATACCCTTCCGTTCTCTCGCAACGTGTCTAAAACCGGGGGAAGATATCGCGTCGGGGTTTATGGAGAGGATGCTGGCCCTGGACAAGGCCCCAACGTCTGCCCCGACCATGGTTGCAATCAGGGTACTTTGGCCGAGGGATGGGGCAGCGGTGCGGTCGACTTCCCGTATCTAATTACTCCCTGGGACGCCCTCCAAACTGCATGGGACTCAGCGACAGTCGACATCAGGGGCTACTTGACAAACGGTGTTTCCGTAAAAGACGTGGAGGAGCAGGATCTCTGCGTGGTCTTTGCTAACTCCGATGGAGGTGAAGGTTTCATCAAAAATGACGGCGTCGATGGAGATCGCAACGATCTTTTCCTGCAGAGGAATGGTATCTCACTGATTGAACGTGTGGCCCGTCATTGTGGAGGTGGTAATGGTAAGACAGTCGTCGTGGTGCATTCAATTGGCCCCGTCGTGCTCGACCCCTGGATCGACCTGCCAGGTGTTCATGCCGTTGTCTATGCCAATCTTCCCGGAGAAGAAAGCGGAAATGCCCTGGTCGACGTACTATTCGGCGACATTGATGCCAGTGGACGTTTGCCGTACACAATTGGCCACTCTCTAGAGGACTACGGCCCGGGCGCACAGGTACTATACGAGACCGACGATCCCGTTCCCCAAGTCACCTTCCAACAAGGGCTGTACATCGACTACCGGTATTTCGACCGTCACAACATCACACCGCGATACGAGTTTGGCTTTGGTCTTTCGTACACGACTTTCGAGTTTTCCTCACTCAAGATCTCCCCAGTCCAGGAGAAGTCCCGCTTCCCCAGATCCCGTCCAAAGGATGCAGCCAAACCTCCCCATTACGATGAAGCCCCCGGAAACCCCAGCGACTCGTTAGTCCCTGAGGGCTTCAAACTCCTCAGGAAATACATTTACCCTTACCTCCTCAGCCACGCCGGGACTACTCCGGGCTCATACCCCTACCCAGAAGGCTACAAGAGGAAGCGAAAGCCATCGGCAGCCGGCGGCGGTCCCGGTGGTAACCCATCTCTATATGAAGCCATGTTAGAACTCTCCTTGCAGGTGACAAATACCGGCGCACGCGCAGGAAAGGAAGTGGTGCAGATCTACGTCTCCTTCCCAGATGATGTCGCCGAGCACCGCGGTCTCGGCTGGACGCGTGAGGAAATCGACTTCCCAAAGCGCGTTCTTCGGAACTTTTCCAAGATTGAGCTTAATCCTGGTGAGACAAAGACAGTCAATATGACGTTGTCGCGCAAAGATTTGAGCTATTGGAGCGTTCGTGCTCAGAATTGGGTCATGCCGACTGAAGGCAAGTTCCGGATCTGGGCTGGCAAAAGCTCTCGGGATTTGCCGTTGGTGGCTGAGTATTGAGTATCGCTATATGTTCGGTTTTCTCTTTTCTCTTCTATTATGTATTTTATTGATAAATCTTTTTTATTTCGGCGTTGGCTATTCTTCCAGCGTGATGTGAGTATGGACAATTGATCACGATATTCTTAGCGATTGCTGTGGCCTAATTCGGCTTCTCGGGAAAAGATAAATTTAGAAATAAACATCCAGGCTCCAAGGTCTCAATGGCGCCACAGCCGACTTTCTTCAATTGCTCCGCCTTCTGAGAATCAAGAAACCTAAGACACAAATTGTTGCCTCTCATCCCACGGGCGGGGCTGTGCATCTTTCAAGAGGCGACTGGTAGTGGCACCCGCCGGTCACCTCGTTTCCCTGTGACAGATTGATTCTGCTTCCAGAGGGTTCGGTGGCTCCACAGTCCGATCTCCGCAGACCCAGAACAGAGTCAATCTGTTTTCCTTGAAACACAGGATAATCGGATCGCATGAATAATTCGAGGTCGATGCGCGGAGAACTGTGTTGAGTACATGAGTACCCGACCTCCAGACCATCATCCATTGCCTCGAGGGTAGTGATGTCAAGCGGTCTGAGACACAGTGGGCCCATGGAGCCACCCATATCCGTTGACTCGCCGTTGCTCGTACTGAGCCATGCCGAAGAGAGCGCACCAGATTTTTCGTTCCTGATCCCTCGCAGCTCCACCGGACAGCCGATAGTCCGTTAATCCCTTCTGCTCTTTGCGTTACTCTGATTTCTATGAAATACTCCACCCGTCAGGGTCCTCGCTCGGATCGCGAACGGCAAAATACATACCATAGTAGTCGTGGTCTGGACAATTGAGGGTCAATTTTGCTCATCGCGGCATAGATTAATGTATCTGCAACTGGTCGACTTCTCGATCTTGGTCGGCCATGAGGGATAAACCGAATTGGCTACCGGGATCCCTGGAAGAGGCGTGTCGCTCACTTCAACTTAGCCTCGGCGTGTCTCAGCGTTCACCACCACTCTCCCCAATCGGGAGCTACCGTTCTTCACGACCATGAATTAGCTACAGAACAGGCAACGACTCCGGCTCTATTGGTCGAAGCGAGCTGTGCTAAGCCTTACTCTGAAAGCCCCGAGGTGCTTTTACATAGTACATGCAGGGCAGTTCCACTTAGGCCTCAAGACTGCCAAGCAATGATATCAGTCTGCCATCGATGGTAGCGTCGTAGTCTATGCCGTCTATGTATTTCGGATATGGAACCACATAGAAAATCTCCCCTAGCACATGGGGTCCCTGAGTGGGTACTGGCGGAGTGCGGATGAGATATAAAGTTCTCTCTCCCTCCAGCATTCCATCTACCACAATTGTACAGTATAATAGACTTATCCAACACTTTCGCTACACGGACACTCTTTCACAATGAAGGTCTCCGCCATCCTGTCTTTCGCTTCCCTAGCTGCTGCCCTCCCCGGGTCGCGCACCACCAAGTCCTCCAACTCCCCCTTCGGCGTCACCGCCGCCCACTCCGGCTCCGAAATCCACTTGCTGCCCTTGACTGCCTCCGGCGGCCACTTCTGGCTCGGCGGCAAGTCGCAGACCTACTGTCCCTCCTCCGTCGGTGCTAGCTGCTACAAGCAGAACGACACCATCATCTACGGTGGCAATGCCCTGGACGTCATCGTCCCTGGCGGCCAGCAGATCTATGTCGATGGCACCGGTGCTCTGAGCTTCACTGTTCCCCACTCGGGCTACATTCCCGCTGGCTCTTCCACCGGTCCCTTCAAGTACACCCCTGGTGCTACTTTCGGCACCTGGACCTACTCTGGCCAGGGCGCCTCGGGCTTCATGGCTTGCCCTGTTCCTCAGGCCCCTTCGTCCTCTTCGGCTACCCCCTCGGCTACTGCCACCCCCTTGAGCGCTGCTCGTCGCTCCGCTCAGCCTTCCCAGTGGCAGGTGTACGCTGCCATTGATAATGCCACTGTTCCCTCTGGCCAGGTCTCTGACTGTCTTGGCTTCGAGGCTCTTGCCATGGGCCTGAACGTTACCTCTGACCACCTCGCCTGGGAGTACATCTAAGGTGTCTGTACCTTTTTCATTGAACAAATGTTTTATAGATGGTGATGGTGACTCAATCATGGGGATCGAGCACTGTTGGAGTTGAATGATTATGCCATTGGGCTTGTTTTGCCAATATTAGTCCTTTTACCTTGTTCATATTTATGCATAGTCACTCTTTACGAATAAAAATGAAATCCACTCACGCAGATTGTTTCCAGTCGGATATACCTAAGAAGTTGGGATATCCGAGTCAATGCCTGCGTAGCCTAATTCCAGTTAGTTAGGCTCCATCGAATCGATCGAATTTTGATTGATTGGTTGATTGACCTTAGTATGCACAATATCACGTCTGGGTTGTCACAACAATTTTGCTCCTTTGTCTCTCACGTCATTGCCTGTCCGGTCTAAATCCATTTTCTCCCCTATGCAGAATGCGATCAGGCTCTCGAATGCCGGTTAGAGAAGCGCCTCTTTTCGCGTCTCAGCGTCCTGGCTCTGGTCACATCCTTTTCGCAAGCTGTTGAACGAGACATGTTCAACTCCGTAAGATGTTGCGCTGTGTCAGAAACCGTTTCAGAGGATGTGAGGTCTGTTGGAACAGTTGATGTGTATTGATGGATATGGGAGCTTGTGCTTTGCAGTGATCTGTGGGTGGCTTCTTTTGACGAGTTCGAACTGCAAATCAGACTCGGAGGCGTTTCTTGGTGATGAGAGAGTCGCAATAGGGGACCTTCTTGTTCTAAGTCCTCTTACCCCTTGTTTTTCTAACGAAGCTTGCATGACAGACTGTGACCAAATACAACAGCACCATTCAATTCCAATTTTTCAGGCCCTTGTATACGAGATATAAGGCGAGACCCCCTTGGGTAGAAGACCTGAGCAGGGTCATGATGCTCTCCACGTCTTCCCGAAAGTGGTTTGAGGCTGCGGCGACTTTGGCATGGACAGGGAATTACGGTGCCCCTGGGGCAATGCCAAAGAAGATTGTGAATAGATTTCTCAGGACCGTTCCATCCATTACCAAGTCATTCCATGACACTCTTCATGCCGTGGACACTGGCGGCCAGATAATACTTTTGCGTCGGAAGTTTCTTCCAGTTTGGACACATTTTATCAAACTCGACTGGCCGGATTATATCACCAAACCCGCGGTGTGATTGCGTCAATAGAGCGGATAAAATCCACCCATCCCCACCCCATAGCTTCCAGAGTTGCAACGCGGGGACGGGGTTCGTGGTCAGTCGCTATCTCCACAAAATCCCATCCTTCGAGATGTTTTCGCACTCTCATCTTTTATACGGAACCTCTCTTGCAAACTGGAGTCTTTCCAGCCGTCGTCCCGTGGACTACGGATAAGCTCTTTTACCCTTTTTTCATCCTCCACAATGAATTTTAGAAGAAGCTTCAGGGTACTTAGCAGATCCCCGTGTATTGATTCCAGATCGTTCCATGTTTTCTCGTGTAATCTTGGAATCCAGGGAAGCTGGAATCTCCTTAGACCATGCGCTTGCTGATCGAGATCCCTCATAAGAAGCGAAATAGTGGAGAGAAATGCTACGTGCATATCGACGGTGGCTATTTATGTGTAAGAAGTCTTGACAGAAAGCAATAGAGCGTAGGATTCAAAAAAGTAGTGGCGATGCTGTTGACCTTTCCTCCTGCCCCACGCCAAGTCAGTTCAGCCGCACAAATGTGGACCAAATGGCAGTCCCCAAAATTTTCTTGATCAGTGAGCCATGTTGTCGCGCCAAGTCTAACGTGAATAATGTAAAGGTGGCATATTTTTTACTGGAGTTGGAGCACCCAAGATGGTGGACTGGGATTACTTTGGGAGTTCCAACTCTCAGCCCCCTAGCGCCGTAGACCCTGTCGTTGCCGGAATTTCTGATACTAACTGTTAGGACTCACCGCCTTTGCCCTCTGGTTTCCTCACTTCTTCGTGTATCCTAGCTTTCTCACATACACTCATCCATAGTCATCAATCCATTAATATCTATCATTCCTTTCTTCCATCTCATCAGTTAAACATCGTCATTGCGGTTATCGATTATCTTGCGTATTGGGAAGACGAATGGGATATTGACAGCTGTTTTGCCTGGCCAGCTCCATGGGCTTCTCGGTCTGTCTTTGCAGGAGGGGGCATTGCATCAGTTGTCGATGCCGATAAGAAAGGAGAACAGATGCTTTTGGAGTGGTCGGGGCTGTTATATGTTGCTATTATGACGCGAGGACCAGAATCTGTCATCATTGATTTGTTGAGATCATCTAGGCTGAGCTGGACTGGGTCTCAGATCCATGAAAGCTTGAAAGCTGAATTGATGACTGGGGGTTCTCGGAGAATTCTGCAATATGTCTCTACAATCTTTCGGTAAGTCGTAAGAGCAATCTTGTCCACGGTGATGACGCAGTACGCAGGTCGGTGGGAGTGATAATGACAGTCTCCTCCAAGCCAGCTCTGGTCTATGACTTTTCACGATTGTTCGAATCTCAAGCATCCTTCGATTCAAGTATGGTGACACAAAGCCTGAAACCTGGGTACAGCAGAAACTCCGTATTATTTTCGCTTAGACCATGAATCCATGTAGCTACTGTCCTAATGATCCCGATGATGGCCTTCTACATTGGTAATCTGCGGCGGGAGTGCGACTGATGTGCCGGCTGCTCAACGGGTCACTGTGTCTTTATCAGTCTAAAAGGTGTCATAGCGGTACAATTATCCGTCATCCTGATTCTGAACTTCCTTTCCAGAATTTTGGCCCTAGGAACACCTCCATCGCTTCAGGCAGGCGCTGGGCTGATACAGCATTGTGAGCCATCATCGAACAGATTGTGCCACAAAGTCGAGGAAGAAATGATTTCCATTAATTTGTGGGTGGGGTTGATTGGATTGCGCATCACGGTCTTTAAAATTGCATGTTTCCCAAGTGACCGTTTATTTCCCTTGTATGCTTTTTGTTCCACAGTGACTCCCGCTAGCCACACAGTATGGTATTTTCTCACAAAGAGCATCATCTGTAATTTTAGTCGCCCGGCGTCTTAAGTTGGACTTCCCCCAATTATTCCATGAAACTCAGTTCTGTGGGACGACGGTTGAACCCGTCGAGATCTAGCATTTGAGTATCGATCAATTCGAGATGGAGGCAAGATATACTAGGGTGGCAAACCGTTTCCAAACTTGGCCGTACTTGCCCCAATGAATGATTCAACAACATTCTAGGGCAGCTCTGTGCGCATGCTAAGAGACAGGCGTTTCGAGGCTACGATTATGTCCAACGGTTCTTCGCTATAGCCCGCACAAGCGGTCTGTGCAGTCAAGGATCCTGGTAAGGCTCTCCATATATATTGCGTACTGGGCGTGCGACATCTGCCCGACTCTTGATCGTGTAATCGGTAACCGCCGGCAGAGACAGGATGAATATAAATCATTAACATCTTTAAGTGATCATTTGTGAGGTTCCAGCTTTTGTCGATTATGAGAAGAATGGTCTAGTTCATGGGCACCGGACCTACAAGGCAGACTTGACATCTTCATTGGTATTCCAAATCATGATTGGTCTTTCATTTAGCGCCAAAGTGGGGTATGCAACAAGCAGCGATCCTTCCAAATCAATACTGTTGATAACGCGGCGCTCATTTATTGGCTCATCATCAAGCGGTGTTGCTAGGCGTTAAATAATACCCCGCTATCGGCGCTTATTAGAGGAACCTCACATAGGACATGAGTCCGCGGCACTCGTCTTCTCCATCTTGAAGCAAAAATTATGTCTTTTCATGGTGACATATTCAATTCCAAGGGGAATCCTACGAGAAAGATCGAGCCGACTAGCCATCTATCCGAAGCGTACGTAGTTATTTATCGACAATGTTGTCGTGCATGCTAATCAAAGTCGATAGAGCCCTGACGGGCGGTGTCGTGAAGATCGATGTGGGGGAACCTAAAACCCCATTTTATGTTCATCTGGAGCTGCTATGTGCTTGTTCACCCTATTTTGAGGCTTTATTCGAGCACCGGTTTGACCAGCCTCTTGCAGAGCCAGTCACTTCGCTTCCAGAGGATGATCCACAGGTTTTCGCCCAGATTGTCCTTTGGATGTATCGTGGTAACGATTCATTGGAATCGCTTGAGTGCAAGAAACTGGATTTCATGGTTCGGCTTTGGATGCTCGCCGGAAGACTTGAAATGGCAGACTTTCAGAACCATGTGATGCTGATCTGCAAGGCGAAGACTAATAGCTCACCAACGAGGATCATGAGTTATGAAACAGTCAATTACATCTATGCTCATACTTTGCCTCAGTCCCCGATGCGTCGCCTAGCGGTTGATATATGGGTGCGAAGGGTAGCCACAGACCGTTTTGAAAATAAAAAGGAGGAACTTCCACGGCTTTTCCTTGAAGATCTCTGTCATGGTTTCATTAGGGAAAGAGAGAGTATGGATTTGCCAAGAACCCTGTCGGAAGACCTTTATATTACTCGCCCTTCTTCACCGACAGACAAGCGTGGAATTGCTCTGCCACCAAGAGAGTCGATTGAATTGAGATGTGCTGCTTCTGAAGCTCAGACGGAATCAAGGAAAATCAAAATTCCTTGCTCTCGCACAAAGGGTAACTCAGTGGTACTGGATTCCGCACCAGCCAGCCCAGAAGCAGGCATTGATACAAAAGCGGATTTGGCCGAGGATCTAAAAGAAGTGAATATCACTTCAGAAGCAAATTGAGATCGAAATTTTCGGAGGACCTGCCGGGTGAAGAGAGTGACTGATGTTTGGTCCAGTCTCTAGTGGGAAGTTCCCTCAAAGGTATTTTCCACCGGTTGATTTAGCCGTGGTCTTCAAATCATGTCTTCGTGGCAGGCTATAATAGCCCACGTATCTTATAACCTCTTGAATTCTTGGTTAGAGACATGATTAGAGGGGTCCTCGAAGTGACGATCTCTGCTTCCAATTGGTAGCTCTTGAAGTCGATGCTTTCCTATCGTCGCCTTCGTCTCAGTCATGATAGTGACCACAATTGTATTTCCGTACCGATGATGAATGCTTAATGATGACGAGTTTCATAGCAAAGTGCACATACATTTTCTTCGCAACCTCTAGAATACGCGCACGGTCTCGATCGGCTTTCTCGTGGGCCGGACTTATATCTATAGACAGCCTATAAAAAGGATTTGCTTGGTGTCACCTAGGGTGGTCTAGAAGAACATGATCCGTAAGATTTTCTTGTAGGAAGCACATGGTAACGTAAAATACATTCTCTGAGAAAAAGGCAAAATCATATATAATCTTCTATTTCTAACAGGTGTTCCAACAATATAAAACAAATTCAGCCCTCTAATTCCCGCTCAATCTCAACCGGGCATCTAAGCAGTACTCTTGCTTCCAGCAGTACTAGAAGTGCTCGAAGAAGATCTAGGCGGCGAACCACCACCACCACCCGAACCAGAACTCTCAACCTCAACACCTCCGTCCTCACTGTAAATCGCCGCAGGAGTAATATCGCTCTCCGCGCTCGAATCAACACCAATAGTAACCCAAGCAAAGATGCCGTCGCTCACATCCTCCCCGAGATATACATACTCCATGACCGGATCAATGGTATCCGCCTCCTCAGAGAGGATGCTGTCGTTCGCATTAGTCGTAACTTCCTGCGTGTTGGTGGAATAAGGGCTTGTCGCCTCGACGGCGGAGATAAGATCCTGGTCGAAGAAGAGCTGGCCGACGTGCGACGAGTGCGCGGTGTAGTGGTCGGAGAGGGTGTTGTTGGGTTGCACATGGGTCACGTTCGTGTGGGTTAGGACGTGGATGTGGGTTGCGCGGGAGGTGTAGTGGCCTGGGAAGATTGACGTGAATTGGACGATGCCTTGATCGTTGGAGGGCTGAATGCCGCGGAGGAAGGTTGCGTCGAGATTTGTGGCGTCGGCGGAGTTGCCGTTGCCGCTGGCTTGGATGCCGGAGTAGACGCCCTGGAGAGTTTTAGTGTCGATTTGGCAGTGGGTGGGAAAATGGCACGTTAGGCTTACAGTAGCGTTGCAGTGCCAGAGGTCCATGTAGACCTTGGGCAGAGGGTTGCAGGTGTTGGTGTCGATTACTTGAATGTCCATGTAGAGCGGGACGCCTTCTTGGGATTCGACAATGTTTTCGCGGATTTGCTCGCCGGTGACATCTACTGTCATTAGTATCGTGATGATAGTGCGGTTGTGGGGAGATTATTGAGTACTCACAGTACGGTCCCTGGGTAACATCAGGAGCCAGAATACAGGTAGCCTCGGAGCCAAAGAGAATGCTAGGGTCGGTAGACATGTCGACATTGGTCAGGTTGGACTGGTGGTCGGTGTTCACGACACTGTTGAGAGAGCGAGCCTTGTTGAAGTGGGAATCTTCTCAGTGTTAGGCCATGCATGATTCCGGTGCAGTTTCTTCCTTGCTTCCAATGAAAGAAATATGGAAAAGATACATACGGGTGTTAATTCCACGACGACGACGCAGGTGCTTCACAGCAGCCTGGCGACGAGCAACATTCTTGCTCTCGAGACCGCGAGCCTTAAGAGTCGAAGCACAATTGGCAAGGCTACGAGACTGAAGAGACGAGCTCTTGACAAAGGCAGCGCGCTCAGCGGCTTCAGTGGCGTGGTTGTGGCCGGGATGAGCGGAAATGATGCTGGTCAGACCAAGAAGGCCGACGGCAACAGCAGAAGTCATGTGAACCATTGCTGCTATGTTACAGAGTCAGAGTATCTCTCAAGAGAATGGAAGATTGAAATGATTGAAATGATGATGATACAGCAAAACCACGGCGAACTCGCACTCTTTATACTCTTCAAGCCTACCAACAAGCCCCAACTTGGACGATGGCCCAGCTGCTCACTCGAAACAATATAAACTAACCTCAAGACCCACTGCATGACGAAGGCCCCAAGCCCCAAATCACAATCCTCACATTGCACATCATCAAGGTACACTGGCACTTGAAACCCAACACCGCGCCCACAGCGGGTCTCAAGCTCGGTTCAGACACACCGGTCTGGACGGAAGAATATCATCATCAACACGCTGATTGGGCCCGGTACTAGTCTTGCGCGTTAGTACCAACCGCTAAATTCAGCCTTGACGGGGAGCTGATGAATCCAGCGACGATCATGAGGCGTTATGGCTTTGCCAAGGCATTACAATCTTGAATTACGAGACGCCACATGTATATGGAGAATTAAGGGGCGCAGGTACAGGTCCAGATCCCTAGGAGATGGAAGACCATTCGGGGTGTGGGAGGGGAAGGGGGAGATTGAGGGTTTCGGCAGATTGACGTATCGTGAGGCGATAGCTCACTTCACCGGGATTCTCGGAGCCGTAGCTCTATATAGCGGAAGAAAGTGAGCCAACATGTTCCTCGGCGGTGATTATCATCTCGACACGGAGATTTTAGCATCCCACCTTTTTCACCGGCAGATCATCTCCGATAAGATCCCGTGCATGGATTATGAATCTCCAAGACCTCCATCAGGGACCGAGGATCTTGGGCTCAACGTACTGCGCGTACGTACTCGTTCTTGGCATCGGGGTTCTTCTGCCGGGAAGGGGGGTGGGGGGTTCATACTCATGATGCATGTCATGATCCATGGCTGGGCAGAATTGCAAATTGTCCCAATTGTACCAAGTGTGGGATACAATGACAGTGGAGAGACTGCTGAAAAGTATTTGGTGAGACTGTACTGGCTTGTTGGGGGGATGGGCTATGGTGTTTTGAGGCGCGGGTGCCAAGAGTTTGGTGTTCTGGGGCTCTTGGCGGTGCTTGAGCCGGAGATCTGCCGGGATAGTGTGTCGAAGGTTGCGGGCCGCGTGTGTGATATGTAAGGGGTGTTGCAGGAGTGTTAGCATAATTTTTCGAACTTGTACTATGTAGGTACCCCGGTACTAGAACCGAGGCTGTCATGAGCGACCGAGAAACAGACTATGCTAACGCTAGATCACCCTAAAGGCAGCCAAGAGCTATCTTGTATAGGTCAGATGACATGACACTGTCTCTTCGAACTATCATCTCATCAGACCTATGAATCAAGACTTGGAAGCGTCAGTATTAGCAAACGGCTCGATGTCATCTACTTCGCACGACAAATCGTCACCAGGCAACCTTACCTGAAGAAAATTGCCGTCTTCTCGCTCCTTGCAATCATAATCTCTGTAATGTGAGATCTCGACCGTAGCTGCCATCTACGGAAGGGAGACTTATTATTTACAATTACAAAAGAAGATTACAAGAAGAGATTGGTAAATAATTAAGTAGAATTCAACTGACGTAAAATTACATTCCATCATCAATCCGGGTGAAGCCAATGGCACGTAAAAGCATAAAGCGTAAAAGTTTGGTATTGCGCTGAACAACGGGACCAGCCATCAGAAAAAGGAAAGGAAAGATCAAAGATCAGAGCCATGTAATCCAAGTCATTCGGATTTAGACCTCAGTGTGGGTGACAGAGGGGCCAACTGCGCCCTTCTCGCTAAGACCCATCTCACCAGCGAAGGTAGAGTGAGGAACCCACTTGGAGGAAGTGCGGGGAGTAGTCTCCTCCATCATCTTGTCAACCTGCTCCAGAGTAAGGCCCTTGGTCTCGGGAATGAGGAAGTAGGTGTAGACAAAGGCACAAGCGCAAAGGGAGCCCCAGAGGAAGAAGACCTTGGCGCCGAGGTTGCCCTGATCAGGGTCGACCATGTATGGGGTGATAACGGCGATGATGCAGTTCCAGAGCCAGTTGGAGGCGGTGGAGAGAGCGACACCGCGGGAACGAATTGGGAGGGGGTAGATCTCGCCAATGACGACCCAGGCACCAGGGCCCCAGGTGGAGGCGAAGAAGAAGATGTAGATGCAGATGAAGGCGATCATGGCGGAGACGGCTTTGGGGTTGTCGCCGTCAGTGACACCAATGATGGCCACAATGAACTGGCAGACGACCATGCCGAGAGCTCCCCACAGAAGGAGGGGACGACGACCAATCCTCTCAATGGTGTAGAAAGAGATGGGGGTGGAGCAGACGTTGACGATGGTGGTGATCATGGTCAGGAGGAAGGGGTTCTGGATGGTGCCGAGCTGCTTGAAGAAAGTGGTGCCGAAGTAGAAGACGAAGTTGACACCGGTCCACTGCTGCATCATCTGGAGGGAGGTACCGAGGACAGTGCGGCGGATGTTCGAGTTGGGGTGGAAGATGTTGCCACGGAAGCAGTTGATCCAGGACTCGAAGTAGCCTCCCTGGGGGATCAGGGTCTGCTCGTACTGGAAGTTGGCATCGATCTCGTTGAGCTCCTGCTCGATGAAGTCGGAATCCTCGGGCTGGTCACGGATGCGGGCAAGGGCAGCACGAGCCTTGTCCTTCTGGCCCTTGCGGATGAAGAAACGAGGGGACTCGGGGAGGAGGAAGAGACCAGTTCCGAGGATCAAAGCCCAGAGCAACTGGAGAGCGATGGGGATGCGGTAGGAACCAGAGTCGGTGCGGTTCTCGGTACCGTAGTCGACGCAGGAAGCCAACATGAGTCCGATGGTGATGCAGAACTGGTAGCCGGAGACGATGGCACCGCGAACCTTGCGGGGAGCGATCTCAGACATGTACAGGATGATGATGGCGGAGACGAAGCCGACACCGAAACCAGCAATGAGACGACCGGCAACGAGCAGACCAAGGCTGCTGGACGCAGTCTGAAGAATAACACCAATGATGAAGATGAAGCAGCCAGTGATGACAGTAGTACGGCGACCGAACCAATCAGCGAGGTCACCAGCGATCAAAGCACCAAAGAAGGTTCCAGCGGAGAGAATAGAGACGATGAGGGACTTTCGGGACGAGGGAACCACGAAAGTGGAGGAACCAGATTCGCTCTATTCAACGTATTAGCAGGTGGCTCGAAGCGCGAGAGCAAAAAGTGCACGTACCATAGGCAGGTTTTCGAAGGTCGAGATGAAGTAGTCCATACCGATGACACCAGAGATGTAACCAGAGTCATAACCGAAGAAGATACCACCAAAGGCAGCGAAAGCACACATCAAGTAAGTCTTGAAGGTGACGGGGGCCTCGACGCGAGTAGCGTCGATGCTGCCCCCGCGGACAGGGCTAGCACCACCGGCCATTTGAGCGACGGTAGTAGTTATGGGAGTGGTGATGGTATCAAAGGAAGATATCAAAGCAAGAGGGAAAGTGGAGTCAAAGGTTGATGGATGTGTTGATGAAGAGAGACAAGGATGAGAAAGAAGAAAGTGAGAGGGATTGATGGTGGTTTATATGCAAATTTCCCCAGGGTGGAAACACCCCGGATCCCACGCCAAAAAAAAGAAAAAGAAACAAAGTGACCAGGGTCCAAAACGATCTAGCTCCGTATAGCGGAAATTGCTTACAGAGTTTGGCCACTCTCGGCCCCGCGACGGCTGCAAGCGATGCCCAGACACATGGCTGCTCGAACCTTCCGACCAGGAAAAAAAGAAACTGAGATCGCTCCTCGCTAGCTCGAGTCTGTACTACGGGGGGGGGGGGGGGGGGGACGTTATACCGTAAACAGAGTGTGGGCATGCCATGCGAGTAGTGGAAACCCGGGGGAAGTCTGCGGATCCAATCGTGGGTAGGCTGGTTGGCTGAGACTATGGAACCCTGGGCCCTAGTTAGGGGAAAAAAGGCGCTAATTGGGTCGAGTTCTAAAGTTGAGGGGATCTAGAATAAGCTGGCCAACTAGAAGCTCGGCTCCAGAGGAAAGTGAGCCAGCGTGAGTCCCGGCGCTGACTCCCTTTCGGGTTAATCCCCGTCCTTTCAGCCATAGTCATTGGTCAGCACCCGCCTCTACTGCGCCACAGAACGCAGGCTAATTATTTTTTTTTCTACGTGATCATTGTCTTTAGGGTCTAAGCCGATCTATATTCGGCATCCGGGGTTCACCTGTACCAATCTGCGGCTTCTCGAACTTCCTAGGCCCGAGTCCCGTGAGTTGGTCGGGTGACCGCATCTACGGCCATGTCCGACTGGTCTCTTGGTGGTCACACCGGGGTCCGTGGCCAGCTACCTTGTATTCCTTTCTGTGTTCGTTTCTACCTTAGTGTACCATTTACAAAACCCCTTAGCGAAATTCACCATGTGCTTGGCACGGCTATAGGGCCGGCCGCACGGCCAAACTGTCAGCCTAACGCAGTCTTGGCACATCATTCCATTGACTGGCCATCTCCCAAATACCACACAACGTGGATGCCACCCTGAGGCCGAATCAGGACACTGCATCCCGTGGACCCGCAAACCACTCAGGGTCGGGTCGCCTAGCCAGTCAAGCACCCAGAGCCACCCCGCGAGCGCCTCTGGGGAAACAGAAAGATCCCAAGAAGAGGCAAGATTAAGCGGGCACTGGGTTTAGAGTCTTGGCCTTTCACGTGGCGGCCTATCGCAGTTCGCCCCGCAACTCCCAGTCCCCAGACCCTGTGCCATCCACTGCTACCGGACTAATGTCGGGCCAAAGCCCGTGAAGGGATTCGTGGCCGGGGCCGTGAGCTCGTATGATATGGCCCGCGTGCGACCCTACGGACCCGGGTTGGGCTTTTGGTTTGCTTTGCAGGGGCCCGGGACCGCCACTGTACGGGACCCTGTATTTGCCCCTAGCAATCGAGCTGTCATTCATCTAGTTCTCAGACGAGCCTTGGGTCTCTCTGCACGGACTAACTCATTTCCACGTGCGGCGTTGAGATTTTCTTTTTGATTGCCGGGAACTTTTACCTCGGTGGATAGTGCTGATCATGATGACAGGGGTGTACAGTAAACCCCAAGCACTGCAGAGACAATACTGCACGGTACCATTCCAAACGAAGTACAAAGTCCAGATTCAAGATTAGATGATACTCTGGAATGGAACAACAACCCCGGCTACAAAAAAACCTGGTACACAAACCTCCTCTCACACGAGTCAAGGTCAACAGCACCCGTAAAACACGGCGAGTAACAAAGACTTTCGTCAAACAACTTCCTTAATTAAACTTCCACTAGCCACTAGCTCCTCCAACCCGTCCGTCTAAACCCTGTCGGGGGTAGCAGAAACGTAAACTTTACGAAAAAGAAATTTCTCACTACTCCAGATTTCGGCATCCCATACCCAGCCCCGGGATTCGCAGTCCCCGGGTCGCCTCTGCCCGGTGAGAAATTTCAGTTAGGCCCGAATTCTGCAAGTCCGGGGCGGCCGGGGTATTTCATCTCGGGGGTGATCTCGGGGGTGTTCTAGCCAAGTCTAATGGATAATTGGTTGGTCATGGACCGGGGGTAGAGTAGCCAGCTTGGCACTAGGACGGATGAGGTTGAGGGAGTTAGAGACAAGGATGCGGGATATTTCTGGCATGAGGTCTTGCTACATTCATACTATTTCGCCTCGTGCGAATGCCGTTTTCCTGTCGTAGTGCATTTTGACTCCATGTGCAGAAGAATATTCTAGAGCATATTTTGATAGTAATATTGCTTCATACCGATACCAATGCCGACGCCAATGCCAATGCCATGCCAATGCCAATGCCAAGCATACGCAATTAGCGTCCTGCCCAGCCTCATCACCCAGCGCAAAACAGCCGCCCGCGCGTCATTAAAAAATATTCTTCTCATTCCCATGCACGACATTCTACAAAGCACCTATCCACATAATCCCGAATCTAGTCATTCTCGTCCAATGGAAAATTGTCTCCACAATCGTAAATTTCAGACCTCCATTGGAGTTTGGTGATCGCGTGGTTGTTTCAATGCAAGTTTCTTGTGGGCGTTACTAATCCGTTTCACCCCAATCTCGACTATCGTTATGCTCTACTCCGTAATCTGCATTCAGCGCGAGCAATAGTACTCAGTGGACCATTCTGTGGTGGGCGGATCGGTTCATAGAGCGCCAATGCCCGGATATGCAAGTCCTCGCCGGTTCTTAAGCGGCCGTTCTCTTGGCACTTCTAGTAACAGGAAATGTCGCGTGCAGTTTGAGCACTTGTTTTTGTTGCTGGAGGAGAGTGACCGGCTTGACCTTTATCGTGGACGTCATGCATCGTTCTATCGTATACTTCGCCATGGGCAGAGCAGTCGATAATTCTCTATCCGGGCTTTAAACACGAGTCCAGCATTTCACTATATATTTCTGGATGTGATTGCCCAACTGAGAACTGGCTTAGAGACAAGTTTGAACTAGCTATGTCTCAAAATTATACCATGTATTACGTCAGTCAAGTGTGAGGATGATGTTGGTATAGTAGCTCGTCTGCTTTGACTGAGTGTAGATTATGATGAACAGACTTTATCTGATACTTCATTTCTGTTTGTATCCCTCTGCGAGTAAGCTTTCATTCGCATAATCGATGCTTCTTGGTGTTGATTGTTCTATCTGAGGAAACGACTAAGGCAATAATATATCTTACGACCATCTTGAACAAAGTATCCCAACTCAGATCTTCCTAAACCTACTGAAATGGCAATAATTGAATGTCAAAAGCAAGGAAAGTCCAGTATTAATCTACAAACTTACCTCGAACTATCAAAATGAATGCATATGTCGTTGCGCGACTGAATTGAACCTCGTGGGGTTCAACTTGGTTTCAACCGGGGTTTAACTTTTCTTGGCACCGCGCCCGCTCAACACAATCACGGTGAGAACATTATCAACAAGTAATCGTCTGATGCACCTTATCGTATGTATTGTAGAGGGTTCAAAATGGACTGTAAAGATAGCGTATTATATTCGGGTGACTTGTGTAAGGATAAAGATCTAACTATATAGGGACGAGGTATATCTCCCGTTCTGTCATCGCCCGACCCGGTAGTATCTAATATAGACCGTACCGGCTGTAATAACTAGGTAAAACCTCTTAGTTAATTATAATTGCGATATTAGGGCCCGAGCCCGAATTTCCTCGGAAGTTTTACCTATAGGTATCAATATTATAATCCTATTAATAATAAGGGTAGTATAATAATTAAAAATCTAATGTTAAAATCTCACGTGCCAATTGCCTATATTGTAAAGAACACACGCAATTTGAATGGCTATAATATTGAGATTGGGGTGATCCTAATTATACCAGATCAGTCTTTCTTACATCATTGAAATGGAATGGCAGTGGCATCTCGCGGTCGCCGCATTCGTACGGCTTATACCTATCGTTGTAACTAACGGCTCAGTGAGCTTATCCACATCCGGAACGTTGAACGTAGTATTATCAAAATGTCACAGACCGCGCATGATGCCATATCTGCGTTGAAGTTCCTGCAATGTCCAGGGTATGCACACAACCACCGATGCGAGAAAGATATCGGACCTTTTCGTTGGTATATTGCCCTAAAATGGTGAAGTGACCATAGTAGCTCAAAAGAGTCTCGACGAAGATTGATTAGAATGTAATCAGAAAAATCTACATTAGCCAATATTTATCCTTGCTACATCACACCCATTAAAAATGCTATCGCCGAAAAAGATGGGGCCAAAAACAGAGTGTCGTTGATTCGCATTACGTCAAAAGTTACAAAGCGCCTCCTGCTGTAGCCTTCTTTACGTCTTGTCATTGGCTGATCGGTGATGAGTCTTGACCGTGGCCCACATTTATCGGCGATAAGGAGTCGCAGACGTCATGTCATTGGGCGATCGGCGATAAGCCTGGCAGTGGTCCATATTTATCGGCGATAAAGTAGCAGAACCGGAGACTGCTAGCAAACAATTATGATGGTGGATTTTACGTGCTTTGCCACCGCTTCTAATTTTCGGGCATACATGAACAAATCATAGGTGGGCGGAGATTCTCCACACAATGCCTAGGAAGCTATAAAAAGCAGAGAAAGATTCAAGTAGGTTTCATTATTGTCAATTCTGCCAAATCGGTTGAGAAAAAATGGCGTCCAATTCCAATCAGTTGATCTTGATTACCGGTGCCTCCGGCTTTGTTGCTTCCACCGTTATTGGCATCTTTCTGGAACGGGGGTACAAAGTTCGTGGTACTGTTCGCTCTCAGGAAACCGCCGAAAAGGTTGCTCAGCTACATGCTGGGTTTAAGAATCAGTTGTCATTTGCGGTGGTCAAAGACATCGCCGCAGACGGTGCGTTTGATGAGGCAGTGAAAGAAGTGGATGGGGTAAGACTTTTCGAACCTCCAGTGGAATGATCTGACATCTGCATGTAGGTCATCCATATTGCGTCACCTTTTCAAATGGCTGTCGAAGACTGCGAGCGCGATCTTCTGCTCCCAGCGATTCGGGGGACAACCTCAATTCTCCAGGCTGTCAAGGCAAATGCACCGAAAGTTCGCCGAGTAGTCATTACCTCCTCTTTTGCGGCCATACTGGACATGAGTCACGGTGCTCGTCCTGGCTACGTTTACACTGAAAACGACTGGAATCCCGAGACATTTGATAAAGCAAAGGCCGCAGACGGTGCCACAGCTTATTGCGCAAGTAAAGCGCTCGCAGAAAAAGCTGCCTTTGATTTTGTCGCCAACGAGCAACCTCAATTCAGCATTACCACTATTTGCCCCCCAATGATATATGGGCCGCTCGGACACGCCGTCGACGATATGTCAAAGCTGAATACTAGCGCAGCAGACTTTTATCGCTTGATGAATGGATCTTCTCAGGAAATCCCGTCAACGGCCTTCTTTGCTTTCGTGGACGTTCGTGACGTCGCAGAGGCACATTTCCGTGCGTTTGAGTCGGAGAAGGCTGCCGGGCAACGTTATTTCGTCGCTGGGGGCAACTACACTTACCAGGAGATGGTAGAAATCCTTCGTGAGAAGTTTCCAAACCTTGCGGATCGCATTCCCAAGGCCCAACAAGGTTCTGTCGACCCGGATACGTATAAAGTGTCAACCAAGAAGGCCGAGTCTGAGCTCGGTATTCAATTCCGAGGACTGGAGCAAGTTACGGTCGATACGGCTGAAAGTTTGCTGCAATTGGAACGCAAGCTCGGCGTAGCCTAAGGAAGAGCAATATCTTTCAATGACACCCGCCGGCGTGTGGTCATCCATGTCGAAAAGGGTAGTGTTCTGGAGACCCACAGGGGCGTTCCGGGTAAGATTCGGGATGAGCTTTACATGGAGGTTCAGCTACGAGTCTCTGTCAAACCGGCGAGGTGACTTGGGGACAAACTAGTCTTCTAGCTTAAATACGAACTCTTCGAAACATGGAATGTCACACTATTATGATAGGATAGAAGGCTGGATCAGGCAAAGCAACTACGCGGCAGCATTCAACAAAATTTTAAATACACTGCCACTCCCACGTATCAGAGTTGGGGATTACATCTCATTACCGTTGATTGGTCCATCGGCGTTAGCCCCAACATGACCCGCCTTCATCGGCGATAATTGAGCAATACTGGTTCATTAGCCGGCCTTCCAGGACCCGTTGTCTGGTCCTGGTATGGGCCGTGGACGTTGAAGGGATTCGACAACCGGTACGCCGTGATGAGTGACCTGGACCACTTTGACTATACCACCGTCCCGGGCGTGGCAAAGCTAAACAAGCCGGCGTTGCTGATCCATGGCGACAACTGTATGAATGCGGCGGCTGCTAAGCGCCACTACGAGTCCATTCCTACCACTCGGAAAAAGTTGATCTGGAACAACGAAGTCTCCCACTTTCAACACTATGACCAACCGGATTGTGTTGATCGCAATGTAGGGGACATTGCGGCGTGGTTTGCCGATATCAAATAGAACAATACCGGTGCTATGTACATATCAACGATTGAACTCATTCATCAAACTCCAAAAGCTGGCATCTGAAAAAGTCCCCTCAAAATCCCATCCACCAGTAAGATCAACAGTAAGAGGGTCGAAGGATAAATCGTTCGGTGTATCAGCCATCGGGATTTGTGAGATAGATAGATGGTCATGAAATAGGTCATGGGTTGGACGCGGAGGTAGAACGGCATCAAAAGAGAGTCCTGGCTGTACCCAATTATAGGAATCAGAACTGCTATTGGAAGAGATCCATTCTGAGTCGCTGGGAAATTCTCTAGCGTTTTTTGCGGTTTCGGAGATGCCGAGCTGATACCTGAGGCGGTGGTACAAGCTGCGCACAACGCCATGTGCTGACTTTGCCATGAAATTGGATTGACCAATTATGCCCAGCCGCTGCATCCCTCTCTCAACAGCGTAGATACACTCTGCTCGTAGTTCGAGATTTTCACTCGGAAAGACGAGACAGAGCGCTGCAATTAATACGATCGCGTCGAATGAAGCGTAGACAGGATTAAACACCTTGCACTGGTGCGGCTCTGACTGTTGGAATAGTCGTTCCTGTGCACGAAGAATGCGTATTCCAGCTTTCAGGGCTTCGGTGCGACTGTTCGCGACAGAAAATATAAAAGGTCGATGAAGTGCGAGAACAACGAAGTGGATGAGCGAGAAAAGTCCTTCCCGGGCAGCAGATAGCCATTGGCAACCGCGTAATAGATCAAACTTTGTATCCGGGTTTACCAGACGGCACCAAGAGGGTAAAAGCTCTGAATTTTCCTTGATTGCGGCGTGAATGTGTTCGACCGTGGGGTAGTCTTGGGAGTTAGCACCGTTTTGCTCTATTTGAAGAATGTCCTTAAAATATCGATAAGCCACATTATAGCCGGCGAGGACAATGTCAAATGGTCGAGGGAGATCAGTCTCAGTTTGCCAATGTGAAAATAATTCTTGCCGCGTTTCATCGTCTTCTATAGTATGAGCGAATCGATCTATTTGGAGATCAGTGGCAAGTGGCCGGCCGAGAACGACAGCCATGTGGACGTCAAAAAAATGCAGGATCACCCAGATTTTGTGACCAACGAATCTGGAATATTGTCTCCCACGCTCGGACCTAACCGGAGATAGTTCGGATACAATTCGTCCAGTATGTAGACCAATTTCCTGTGCATCGCGGATTGTTGCTCCAAGTACATGCCAGGCTTCAACAACTTTGCCACTACTTTTCAAAAAGGAGGCTCGTAGCAAGTCTGCTTGTACCATGGCGACTGTGATACCATTTTTTCCCAGAAGTGCGAGTAACTCAGCACCTGTATCGCTATATTCGGCCGCAAGATGATGGAAAGTCATATCAGCCATGGTCATAAGAGAATTGATCATCTCGTCATGAGGAGGATGAAAAAGAAGCGCATGTGCAAGGACTTGAAACAGTAGTGCTGGGAACACAAGGGTTCGTCGCGGAAATCTTTCTAAGCCCACTTGAAGCTCAGAGTATGAGAGCTTTCTCCAAGTGTCTAGGTCTCCGCCAAAGCATTCCTCGTCGAGCAAATCATACTGCCAATTAACGTCGGAGAAAAATGTTTGGACCAATATGTCGATGCAGGCCTGTGAAGGCAGCTGGCGGACCAATCCCTTGTAATTACGACTTCGGATAGGGAGCTGATTTGTGGCAGAGGAAGTAACAGCGCTTGTATCTTGAAATCCATACAGCTCGGTGGTCCGTAATAAGCTCATGGAGTTGTGATTGCTGTGATTGGAATATCCGAAAGCTCGAATCTTGTCCTCAAACTCAGGAACCAGTCTAGCAGGTGGGTGCTGATGTACGGTATTGGTGCTACAGCTGATTTCGGAAGGCCCACTGCCACCTGAATTGCTTCGTGTGTCTTGGCGGCCCTTCGATTCAGCGTCATAGTAGCAAAGATCCTGCGGCCGCCAATCAGACCAAAAACAAAATTGCTCCCAGAAGTAGAAATACCTGTGTTCCTCGCTTGATGCAGTTGCAACATGGATATTGACGGTCACACTATTCAACTTTAGTATATTTCTTGTTTAGCTCTTCAGTGGGGATCCTTACTTTTTGTTTGCGGCGATGGCATTCGGTACAGGACATAACAATTCTCTTCCTTTTCTGAGGTCTGGTTTGTTCTGACGAGATGACCATCTCGGCGTTGGTTTACGTTAGGCTTGGCGCAGTGATAATTTGAACAAAGATATATGAGGAGGGGGGTTGAGGACTGACTCGGGCGGTCAGATCGACTGACTAAGGCGACCGGGTCAGATGACCTAACTCCTCAGGCACTAAGGCAAACATTGTCCCACGCTGTCTAAGGCGGTGCGTATAGGTCAGGGTCAGTGTAACTACCCGACGGAGCCCACTATAACTATCACATGACTTTTTTCACTTTTGCCCTACTCTTCGGAAGAACTAAATAGAGTAGGTAGCTAAAGCTCCTCCTTACTTAGGCTCTTATAGGTCTTATAGGCGTCGATATTATAAAGCTCTATATTAAATTATTAGTTATAGATGTAAGGTTAATTAGTAGATCGGTTATAGATTAGTTAAAGATAAGTAAGGCAAATTATAAGGTATAGTAAGTGTGGAAGGAGGGTTAAAGGGTAGAGATTAAGAAAGCGAGTTATTTCTCTATTTATAATATACTACGTCTACTACCCAGGGCACTAGGGTGGAAGCTCCGGGTTCTACTCAGACTGGAATACCAGATACCTGTAATAAGTGGAGGATGCAAAAGGATGGGAAATATTGTCAAGACATGGCGAACGAAGCAGGGATCTCCTTGGATTGCTTTTACGAGATGAACCCGGCCCTCAACACGAAAAATGGTGAATGCCAAGGGCTCATAGCCGGAGATGCATACTGTATTGGAACGAGTTCCAACATTTGTAAATAGCTATCTGCGCCCTTTCGGATGATGTTACTTGTCGCTGTACTAAGAATCCAGAAACTTTCTCCGGGAGCCGTACCAGCAGCATTTTAATAGACGGAAATTGTACAATTTTATCAAACACTTTCGATCTACGCCTGTTCACCTTGGTGAAACACGTATTCAACTACCGAAAAAGCTTCTTGTTCTTTCTATTGGCTTCGCATAAATACAATCAATCGGAGGCTCATTGCTCGCGTTTCTTGATCGAATGGCGGTTGCAACTTCCCAAGTTGAGTCCTGAGCAAATATTTCTTCGCCTTTCATTGAAACAAAAGATCCATTGTGAGGGTCCTTTTGCGCCGCCTTCCACAAGTCCTTCAAGGAGACCTCATCAGCATGCCAACGCCGAGCGACGTAAAAGTTGTGAATAAGATGCTGGAGACGAACGCGCAGGTAGCCTTGGTACCCACTGGAGCTTTGGTTTTCGATGTCTGCCACGTAGTCTGGGTCGACGGCCCAGATCCAAAAATCATCTGCTAAACGGTTTTCTAGAACAGATGCTGCAGAATTGCCATCTATATATAGAAAAACATTCCGTAGAGTTCCCACTGTGAGACCCTCTGGCATAGAGGTAATGCTCCCCGCCGCCAAATCATTCATAAGGTACGGAATTTCTTTTTTTGGAGGGAACGAGCGAAGATAGTTGAACTGCTTTCGTAATTCACTTAGGATCACGGGAAAGCTTTCGTCTTTAGTAGGCGTTTCGGAAGGCCAATCTAAAGACTCGATAGTGTATCTCGATTGGATTGTGAGACCGGAGGCAATCGCGCTAAAAGCCATATGTATTGAATGCGACGACTTTCGATCATAAGAATCCCAACGATCGGGATTCTCTGCCTTCCAATGAGGGTTCACAAATAGCGCATAACCCCACGGCTTTTTACCTTCATCTTCTTGCCATAGCTGACGTAGCCAGGGCTGCCCGTGTTGTAATATTATCTCTAGTTCCTCTTGTTTCTCAGCTTCGTCCGTTTCTTGAAGTCGTCGATCGTCCTCATCGAACGCATTTGCGATTGCCTTGGCTTCATGTTGCTCGTAGAGATGACTCTGGAAATCCCGTAGGCGCTGCAAGGTTTCCGTGCGGTGCTCATAGGAGACATCGGCCAGCGTATACAGAGCATCCTCGAATGCGTCTTTTTCGTCGAAGGTAAGTTTTCCCCAGTAGCGCCTCTGTAACAAATCAATCTCAGAGGAAGTTAGGTCTTTGGGGGCCTCGGCAGCCTTCTTCAAGAAATCCTGCTTATTCGAGGTTGTTGGAGCTGTGGCAGCAATATTTGCGACTTGGGTTGCAAGGTCAGGAAAGTCGAGAAGCCGAATTCGATCCTCTGCACTGAGAGCCGAGGGGTTGTTTTCAAATTCTTGGAAGGTCGCGAGTAAGCCATCAGCATCATCCAGATTCCGGAGAACGCGGACGAAAGCAGAAAATAAATGTTCCATGATCCGTGTAGCGGATGGAGAGAACTTTGGGTCTTAGGACAGCTGATGTGAACCAGTTTTTATTCACTGGGTGGGGGCGGTTTCAGACTCTAGGTTTCGCTGGTGAGCGACACCAAGTTAAAGGTGACCGTAAAGGGGCTAGTGGGGTGGACATTTCGATACTGGAAGCAGCAAGTGAAAGTCAGGTACAACCCGGACGAGATTTCGTGAGTGATGATGGGTGGTGATGTAAAGAACGTAAAGCCATACGCTTAAGATTTCCGGGCCCCAACTGCTGACTATGAATACATAGCACGTGATCAGTTCCTGCACGCCGATCATACCCGTTTCCACGTCCGATATAGATCAGGCTACCTGTGCGGTCAGCGCGCTGGCCCCGCAGGATTCTCACCCGGTTCTCACCCACTTCTCACCCGATTCTCACCCATCCGACTACTGACCACAGACTAGCCGTAAGCCTAATGCCCACACTAGCTATCTGCTCGGCTTAACCTGGTGGGGAAATAGACGATCGCCGCTTTCCCATCATGCGACCCGGTGTGAGAGAAGGGCGACTGTGTGATAAGAGGGTGAGAACCTGAGTGAGAATCACCCTCGGTCGCGCGACTGCTGTGCGGGTCACTTCAGCTGGAGAGCAGAATGAAAAGTGATTAGTCCGTAGTATCTCTGCCAAGCTGTCTTATCCAACGCTTCCATTGCTCTAGAGATACAGCCGTTCTCAAAATCGGCTTGACCAATACACTTTTGATAACTCTTTTCTGGACCCACTGCCAAGGTTGCCGATTCTCCAATTTTTCTCGCTGTGGGGGAGGGTTCGATGAGCTGGAAATTCGAATAGGAGGGAAATTCGAAGCGCTCGGCTTTCGCAGTGTTGTGAGGTATGGCGAGGCTCTTCATGATGAAGGCAACGTTCTTCGCGATTTCGTCTAATAGAAAATTCTGGTTTATCAATACTCCTGCTTGGAAGGGCCCGGGGAAGAAGAGACCGAGGAAGTCGCGGGTCATGATGCCGTAGAGTGTAGTCATGCCCTGCCATGACCTTCTGCATCATGGTTACTCCACTGCGGCCGGTGATAGTGTATTTTCCGACAGCGAAGCTTCTCCCTACTAATATCCAGTGTATAGGATAATTACGTCGAGCTCGTATAGCTTGTCCCCGATTCGATACCTTCAGGAACCGGGTGATCTCTCCCTCATGAATTAATTAATTAAACAGGTAGATTAAAAAATCCAGTACATCAAAACACGATAGACAAAGCCCTAATGATTCTGATTGACAGGGCCTCATATCGAGCTGATCCTTATGCGCCCGCTTTCTAAGGCTGCATACTAGAGAGGATGTAAACAAAGGAAACCGCGACCCCTCACATATCCTGATATCTCTTCACTCCTGTTTCTTCCTCTTCCTCTTCTTCTTCCTCCTTACTTCCTCGCACTCCCTCTGCTCCATCATCTCGTGCTTTTTTTTTTTTTTCAACCGTGTGTCATCCTGTTATGCGTTTTCCTGTCCTTCGCCGTCCTCCCTGAGGTCCGGTACTCTCCCTCCCCTTCTTCTCCTTCTTTTTCTCCTTCTCCTTCTCCTTCTTCTTCTCCGTCCTCCCTAAGGTTCGGTACTCTCCCTCCTCTTCTTCTCCTTCTTCTTCTCCGTCCTCTCTGAGGTTCGGTCCGCCCAGGCAATCTATCGCGGCAAGATCGCCGCAAGCCCTATCAACAGCGCACCTGATCGCGTGGGTAATGCCTGGGATAGCTTTACTGCGTCTCGACACCACTTCAAAGTGCAAAGGCTTATCGGAAAGCGGAGGCTTCTAATTAACGCCCCTGGAAAGGCTTTCCAGCCCCCTGGCAGTACCTCTTGGCAGAATGACGACCACATCAACGTTGTCATCGATCTTTTAAGAGCCCTGTATGCGCATGGGTCCACTGGGAATCGGATCCTGCCCCAGGACGTCATGCTGATCTGTCTTGCTGTCAAGAAAGGGGAGGTGTACCGGGCCAGGATCGAACTTGGCACCTTGGAAGCAGGGGTGCTTCAGGGGATTGCCGCCAATGCCCGTGACTTGGAGGAATGCGAGGCGATGTGGAAGCGGAAGTGGGAACGGGAACATCTGTAGTAGTGGCACCAACGGTCCTTCTCTGGAATTAAACTACGTTCTGATCCTTTGCTTTATCCTCTGTTGTAGTGGCTGCATCTACCCCGATAAACTGATATCGAGAATTATAAGTTCTTCCTGACTATCTTCCGGACTATCTTCGCGCCATTTTGCTTTCTAAAACTTCGCTCGTACGGGTAGGAGTACGGATTGGTGGAAGTGTATGTGTATGTGGAGGTGTTGGTGTTGGTGGAGGAATACGAGCATGAGCGTGGCCTATAGAGCAGTATTCATGACGACTCCCGACAAGGCTACATAAGGGTGTTAGATTAATAATTAGGATTATAAGAGTAGTAGATTCCAATAGAAAAAGCAAGTTCACCCTATTCGATATACTAGCTTCGTCCTTGCGGGTTGGTCGACCTCGCTTGCAGCCGTTTGGGTACAGATCCAGGATAGAACCCGACTGATGAATTCCGCTTTGCCGGTTGCAAAGATCTCGCTCTCTCTCGTTGGGGTGATGGCAATTCTAGAGCAAACTTCGGGACTCTCTTCTCCTCACTCACAGGGCGAATCGGTAGTCGGGGTGGAGTACCTATCCGCGGAGCCGCTGGCGACCGACCGCGAGAAACTTGGCTCTTGCCCGTTACAGTCGTTTTGGTCCCTGAGGGAATTGGATCCACATCGTCATCCGATGGAAGATCATCAACTGAATCCTCCCTAGCTCCCTGCATCGCTGCGATCCTTGTTAGGTGCCACATAAGGAGAAGCAGGTCCCATGAAGGGAGAGGTCGATTCAGTGGGTCATCCGTGGTAACAGTGAAGATATCGCCTAATCGCATTTCCACTTTTCGCTCCTAATTATAGAGACCAATCCTGGCAGTGGGGAGAGTTATGAGCTCTTGTGTGCCCCCACTAAATAGGTTCTCGGTAGGCGAAACATCCTATGCACTAGATATTAGTAGGGAGAAGCTTCGCTGTCGGAAAATACACTATCACCGGCTGAAAAGGTTTAGTTAGTAACTTTACTTACCTAGCGGCGTAAGTTTAGGAACGGTGTTAACTTACCGAACCTTAAAGGAGACGAATCGAACCTTAAGAGAGAAGAAGATATAGCTCTTAGTATAAACTAAAGTAGTAAAAAGAAAAGATCTAGCTCTTAGTAAGAACTAAAGTAATAGTAGTCTAATAGGATACTATAAGTAAAGTAAGCTAAGTCCTTTAGGAGAAATAGCCTTAGAAGATAAGGACTTATCTTACTTTTCTCTTACTTTTCTCTTACTTTTCTCTTACTTCTCTCTTACTTTCTTCTTACTTTCTTCTTACTTTAAAAGAGGTATAGTGTAGAGATATACCTAATAAGAAATAATAAGCTAGTACTAAATATTTTTTATTTTATTTTATTTTATTAGCGACCTTTTCTACTAAGATATATAGATAGGAATCACTAGTTATAATACCCTATTAGACCTTAATTATATATTTATAATATCCCGAGGTATATATTTCTACCTACCCTTTATACTTATTAATTTTGATAGTAATATCTTTAACTAGAATTCTCTATTACTTATACACGCCTTTATTCCTAATATAGGTATAAATTAGAAGATTTTTGAATCTATTAACCACGACCGACAGTATCTAGTTTAATTAGTCAATCATATTATCTTCTACTATATACTCCTAGGAACTTTTATTGGTGCTTTCGCCGATTATACACCCAGCTATTTCGAATATAAAGGCGTGCAGTACTTATATGGAACAATTTCTATGTAAGGCGCTTGGCTTCGGGGATGAAGTTGCGGGTGGTACGAATACTTTCTATACGCCGGATGATCTTCCTAAGAATGGAACGAAGCCGTTGTTTAATACCGGTGGTATTATTTCATCGCCTATCAGTAGGGCTACTTTTACCCGGACATTTGGGACCCTTGAGCATGCAATTACGGTGTCATCGACTGATTATGTTGCGACTGCTAATGTTACTGGTGCGTCGGGTGGTTCTGTGTGTTCTGGCAGTACTGCTACGGAGACTGGAGCGAGTGCCACTTCGACTGGCTTGGCTGCCGGTTCTGGAGTGCCTGTGATAGCTATTGTTGGGCTTGTGATAGCCATTGTCTATGGTCTCTAATGACCAGCCTTGTATATACGACATATATCCTACCAAGACTTCAAAGAATAAAAGTTGAACGTTCCAAAATAAGCAATTTTCGCCATCATGCTTTAATATTATTTCCTGAGATTGAGAATCCTTGATTAATTCCATGACCTCTCAAAGTAGCTACAGCCTTAATCGTGGAGCGACCACCGAAAATCCGGGGGTTCCGCGTGGACCCAAGCCCGGATCAGCGCGTCGCGGCAGAAACCTTCCGGGATCCGTCCTGGAATCCAGAACAAATCTTCCTAACAACTCAAACTCTCACACATCTCACAGCTTACCGCTGACACCCCCGAAATGACCCAAACGAGTCCCGCCCTCCTAGCAGCCACCATGGCAGGCGCCGGGTACCTAGCAGCCCTCTGCACAACGCCCCCAAACCCCCCACCCTCCCAAAAAGACCGCCACACTACCGACCGCATAACCTGGCTCGCTGGCGCTGGCGCCACCATCGCCCGCCGCACAACGCTAACGATCACGCTATACCACGCTCTCCTGACATTGATACCCTCTTTCGCGCCCGACCGGTTATCTCAAATCTGCCCGCGCCCTGAGAACCGGAACATGTCTGTCTTCACCTGGAGTCCGACGACCGTAGCGTCGCTTTTGATTATATTCCTCGGCGCTTATATTCGGCTTTCGGCGTATGGAGGGTTAGGGAAGAATTTCACGTTTCATCTTGCGGCGCCGGATCAGCTGGTTACTAGTGGGATTTATCGGTGGATGCAGCATCCGAGTTATACGGGGCAGTTTCTGATTTATCTGGGGTGTATGGGGGTGTTTTTGAGGTGGGATGGGGTGGCAGGGTGTTGGATTGGTGGAGATGTTTTGGAGAGGTTGGTCGGGTATGGGGTTCCCGCTGGCGTTGCGATTGCGGTTTGGTCGATGACTATGCTTGGCATGAGGGTGAAGGATGAGGAGGGTATGTTGAGGCAGGAGTTTGGGGAGAAATGGGAGGTTTGGCATCGGGTGACGCCGAGGTTTGTGCCGGGGCTTTTCTAAGGATGCTTAGTACAGATACTATAGCTACGGGTGAGTTGGGACTTGTTGATTTGATGAATATATTCATATTTGATATGGATGGCTATTATCCTGCCTTTTGTCCTGGATGGACTCTAGCTCGGGTATTCATTGTAGCTGTGCTGACTTGTCGCAAAGCCTTATTTCTCGTGGTACGTAGGCTCGGACTCGTGCGTAGGCATGGTATCCAGCCCATCCATTGTCAGATCAATTCGTGGACCGGTATAATTCTTCCGACCGTCGACGAACCATTGGAAGACAGAGATAATGACGATGACAGCAAATGCAGCAATGCAGTAGTCTGAATGCAAATTAGCTGGGTTCGAAATTGGGGTCGTGTTCAACCTACTCATGCTGCTTCCAGTCACTGTTTTAGAAGGAGGGAAGACAAAGAGAACAGTCGTTAAGATGATGTATGCGAGGGAGACCTGTAACGAATGAGCAATGGTATGACAGGTAAATTGTGTAGTTACGTACAATGTCGCAGAACCATCCAACAGCATTGGGTAGCTTCCGTTTTCTCTCGGGAAGAGCGTTGCGTCCCTGCAGGCAGTTGACGAGGATGGGCATCATGTAGGATAGATCGAGGGCCACGACGGAAGCCGAGATGATAGCATTGAATGCGCTGGAAGATTAGCTTATTTTCCTGTCTTTGAGTAAAGGTGGCCGTACCTAGATGAGCCCAAGAAAATACATCCGAAGCAGATGACGACCACAACGGTCAAGATGAGAGCGTTCAAAGGCAGTTTGAGCGTGGGATGCACCGTGGCAAAGAACCGAGATGCGGGAAGACCACCATCACTGTGAACATGAGATGATGTTATAATTGAGTAAGGAGATAGATTTACCGTGCAAAAGCGAAAATCATTCGGCTGCTGGTAGTCATGACGCTGAGAATAGCAAGAATCAAGCACACGATAGGAAGCCTTGAGTATGTTAGTTGATTTCCTTACAGATCAGTTGGAACACTCACATCAGGAGGCAGATAGCACCAGCTTTGTTCTTGGTTGCATCGATGAGAATTTGCAGAAGGGGACCAGCAGCGGAAGTGGTGACCTGGTTCATGTCACCAGCGACAAATAGCAAGACAATCAAGAAGATGGCACCAGTCACAGTGCCAATACCAACGCATGCGACCATGATCTTCGGGCCCTCGACCGACGCGTTGGGGACCTCTGTTCCGGTTAGAAGGGTTCAATAATACAATAGACCAAGGTCTTACCCTCAATCATGTGAGCAACGGCATCCTACAACACAAGTTAGTTTGGAATACGTAGACCAGATGACTGGGATGAACCTACAAAGGCCGTGACACCGAGTCCACCTTGGAGCAACTGCAATGAGAGTCAGCTTGTCGATCTAGCCATCCTGATAAAACGGCAGACATACCCCAAGGAGCCACGCAACACCATCGGGCCATCCTGTAGTGTTGATGAAATTGGCAAATACAAATCTGAAAATCAGCTTGCAGTCAAGTTTGCAGAGAAAAGTTTCAGCTTACTTAGCCGTGTTATAGTCAGGCGAAGCACATGCAAGCACAGTGATACAAACAACCACGAAGCCACCAATTGACCAAGTGACTAGAAAGATTAGTCAAGACTTGAGAAGAAAAGATGAATCATCTTACAAGCACCCCGGTAAATAATGGGCAGAATAGCATTGCCGAAAGCATTGATGCAGAAAGCTCCCAGAGTCACACCAATATAGATGAGGAATTGTTGCCAGCGCTGAGGATCATAGCTCTGATTTTTTCGTTAGATGAAAACTAGTATAGGATAAAAATCTCTCACTGGATGCATAGCCGAAATTATTCCCACAATTAACTGACTTGATAGGAGTGAGTTGGTAGCCACGAGGGCAACCTACTAGACGTTAGCACACTCCCGCCGCTTATTCGATGTGGCTTACCCATCCAGCAACGTTTATCCATCCTGTGATCCAGGAGAGAATGGGAACCCAATTTGGCCAGGCGACTATCAACTTATCAACAGATATGCAGGTAGAGGGAAGATGAGAACGTACTGACTGTGATGTATTTAGCAAGTGCCCGGATCAATTGAGGTGGGGAAGCTTACCTGCAACCCAATGGTATTGTCCACCCGCCCTAAGAATAGTTAATAAAGGTTTCTCCTGCATCCAATTGATTAAAGAAAGTCCATACGTAGGATATGCCGACAGGAATTCGGCCAAAGAAGTTGCGATGCAGAGATTGCAGAAGCCGGCAGTGACAAGACCTGTAGAATGTGAGTCATCTACCAGGACACCAGTTTCTCAAGAATTAAGACTTACCCCAGATCACACTCGTACTGCCGCCCGATGTAAGACTGATAGACAAACTAGCCGAAAGAGCAGTCCACGACTAATTCAAATTAGATTTGTATTGTATTAACAGGGAGTCGAGCACAGACATTCAACACAGCAAAGGCCAGTCCCAACATCGCCCTAGCTATAGTCAGTAAACCGCCATCTAGATCCGCAATGGCATCCTCACCAAGTAGAGAACTGTCGCTTCAGCTCAGGCTTGTGGCCCAAAGCAGCTAGCTGAGCATCGTCACTTTCAAGAGGAGGTCTTTTATCAACGTCCATAATTGTCAAAATTCAGCAAAAACAACAAGATGAAAAATATGCACTAAGCGAAACCAATTCCCGGACGCCGAGCCTCTAAGTATTCAATCAACTGCCCAGCAAAGCACAGAGCCGTCATAACACGGATCACGGATAGCACCGACAGCGTTGCGCTCGGTTGCGGGGAAGGTCAAATTGTTTTAGTCACAGAGATCGGTATCTCGGTATCTGCAAATCCTCATCTCATATCCACCTAGGAAAACCAATCGCCGATTAAATACCGGTGTGGGCCCGCGGGGTGGAACTCACCGCGGGCCCTGCCCAGCGAAGCTTAAGCCGTTCCTGGCCGGCTTGTCTTCCCTGATTTGTCGATCGCCGCATGTACTTACCCAACTCTGCTTGGCTTGTATACGGTTTAGTGTCGAATGTAATGTCACTTGTGTTGATATGAAGGAAGGGCCCACCGCGGTATCGGGGGTGGATCTGGCTGAACACCGGGGTTGTTCTCTAAGAACAGAGAAAGGAGGAGCGTAAATCCTTATTAAATGGGTGTGTCTCCCGGCTGGTAGAATGCCGTGATTTGATTCAAAATCGCTCTGATGTTCATCAAAAAGTCGCTATTGACGGCGCTAGTCGCCCAGACCTGTGCGGCAGCAACGGCTAGAGCTCGGGATGAGAATGCCAAGTGTAGTAAGACTACGGTCGCAATTCTGTAAGTCGAATGCATCAAGGTACTCGCAAGAAAGTAGCTAATATGTTACTAGTGGAGGTGGAATGGCCGGTGTTGCTGCTGCTGTATGGAACCCTTTCCCTTCAGTATACATGGTCGCGATGCTGACATGCGTATAGCAAGCTCTATCCAACTCGTCCATCAACGATTTCGTAATCATCGAGTACCGGGATACCCTTGGAGGTCGTGTGGCCCACACCGACTTTGGCAAGAAGCCTAATGGCGAGCCATACACTGTTGAGATAGGTGCGAACTGGGTAAGTGACACTCGACCAATTGACAATTCGTGAGCTGATAGGGCAATATAGGTGCAAGGACTTGGTTCCCCTGGAGGCCCAGGTAAGTAACCTATGCCATCTCAGTGCCTGCGAATGACAACTGACTAGGTTCAGAGAACCCGGTTTGGACCTTCGCTAAGAAGTGGGATTTGAACAACACCTACTCAAACTACAGCGCCATTCTTACCTACAATGAGACTGGGTATACTGATTACTCTGATATCCTTGATGAGTATGAAAACATGTACGAAGGCGCTTCCGAGCAGGCTGGTGTCCTCTTGAAGCAGAATCTACAAGACCAGACTACTCGCACTGGTCTTTCTCTTGCTGGCTGGAAGCCAAAGAAGGACGACATGAAGCGCCAGGCCGTTGAATGGTGGGAATGGGGTGAGTGCCATCTCATGATCTTGAAATCCTGTTCTGACAAAATCCAGACTGGGAAGATGCCTACTCCCCGGAGGAAAGCTCATTCATTTTCGGCTCAGCCGGTTCAAACCTAACCTTCAATCAATTCAGCGACGAAAACAACTACGTCTGGGACCAGCGCGGCTACAATCGAATCATCAAAAAGGAAGCCTCAACCTTCCTGAAGCAAAATGACCCTCGTTTACACCTAAACTCAGTAATCACCAACGTGACGTACTCTTCTTCCGGCGTAACAATTCACAAAGAAGACGGAAGCTGCATCCAAGCCGCATACGCAGTATGCACATTCTCCCTCGGCGTCCTACAAAACGACGCGGTCTCATTTACCCCCTCCCTACCCGCCTGGAAAGAAACTGCGATTCAAAAATTCAACATGGGAACATACACGAAGATCTTCCTCCAATTCAACGAAACTTTCTGGCCGCGCGATACACAGTACTTCCTCTACGCAGACCCGACCACTCGCGGATACTACCCCGTCTGGCAATCTCTGTCCGCACCGGGCTTCATCGAGGAATCGAATATTATCTTCGTCACGGTTGTTTCGCAAGAAGCGTATCGCGTCGAGCGCCAAAGCGATGAACAAACAAAAGATGAAGTTATGGCTGTTCTACGAAAGATGTATCCGGACATCGAAATTCCCGAGCCGGAGGCATTCATGTATCCTCGTTGGAGTTCGACGCCATGGGCGTATGGGAGTTACTCGAATTGGCCGCCGTCGACGACATTGGAGATGCATGAGAATTTGCGTGCGAATGTCGAGAGGTTGTGGTTTGCTGGGGAGGCGACCAGTGCGCAGTATTTTGGGTTCTTGCATGGTGCTTGGTTTGAGGGAAGGGATGTCGGTGAGCGGATTGCTGAGCTTCTGAAGAAGGAGTGTCGCGATGGGAGAAAAACGAGAGATGATTGTGGTAATCGGGTTTATTATGAGACGCTGCATGGGTCATCGCCGATGGCGGATTATAGTGTCTTTGATGGGTGGTCGGTAAGTAGCTTTTACTCCAGCAGCTAGACGACTACCTAGCTCGGTATGCTCTGCAGTATTGTCTGGCTAGTTTTTTGATCTGGGGAATACAATGTGAATAATTAATATTTCATTGCGTGGACTGGTATTCGCGTATTCGGTCTCGCTTGTCTTTTACGAAATGCGGAAATTGTAAGCAAGCGACATCGCTACACCAACTCATCTATCATGATCCGTTACAGCAATCGGTCCAGTTACCCCAGATGTCTACCTAGATAGATAGCGGGGATTGTACGTAACAATTTGAATGAACTGATCGCCACTAACACCCATCAAGAAAGTGCACGCAGGAATACTTGGCGCTACAATCTCCCCAGACCTTTCAGTCCCAGTTCCAGTCTCACCCCAAACCCCAAAGACCCACTACTGATGGCATACGAAGCATGAGACAACTTGTTAAAAGTAGATTGATTCAATCTAGTAAATATGAGCCTTGAAAGATAGACTCCAGGCCCCCCAACCAGGCAAGCCCAATAAACGCCCCGAAAGTGCCAGCCCATCAGCCCATGCAATCTCGATGCACCAGCATCCTGGGTATAAACGCCGCTTAAACGCCCTTGATGAATAGTAAAAAGCTCTCAATCGAAAATGGAATCGGAAACGGAATCGAAATCACGACAACCAGCACCGCAATTTGTTCCTTCACCGTCCATACATCTCAAGCGCCTGCTGGACATCATTCAACGAGTCCTTGCTCCCATAAGCATCCATCAGCTTCCTGTTCGCCGCGAGACGTTTCTGTTCTTCGACCTCAGCGATCGCCATTCTGGATTTCGTTTCGACGTAGTAGTTGTAGCTGCAGAAGCCTATCATAGGTGGTGTTAGTTGATGTATGGGTCGTATATTAAACGAGGGAGTACGTACCGAGACCAACTGCTGCCACTACGGGGATGTACCTGCCGTTCGGGGCGGTTAGTCGGAGTTGAGACAGAATAGGGGTGAGATGTTCATACCAGCGTCCAAGCCGAGGCTTGAGACTCGGACCGGCCGGATTGCTGCGGTGGGAGTTGTTTAATGCGTAGTTGGACATTGTAGTGGTATTGTGATACGTTTGAAGATGTGGTTTGAAGGTTGATTGTAATTTGGAGTGATTGGGAGGTTGTAAGGGTGAAGACAGTAAGAGTAGTGTGGCGCGTGAGGGCAGGCATCGGGTTACCCGGGATTTTAAAGGTAGCCGTGGAATGCGGGGATTGCATGACGTGGAGAACATCTTCCCATGTATCATGCCACACCTGAGGAGGCGGACCACGGTTACGGTCATGCTACACCACTCTGTTGCATGATTGAGACCTGATGCTCTAAACCTCTATCAATGGAGGATGAAATTCAGTTGATATCATCGTGGAATCGGATCCTTCGACTAGTGCCGAGGGAGTTGCCGAGATTGGGGATAGCCGGGGATCGTGTGGGGAACGCTCCTTTCCGCCGTGCACTGCCCCGGAGATCGACTTGTTGACTTGTTGACATGTCACTGTGATCATATTGTCTATTTGATGCCGTGTGATTCCTTATTAACATGATTACATGACTAGCATGTAGGAGAAATCATATGGTGCGTCGCTCCTACTGGGCGTTGTTCTTGGGCCCGGCCGGCGCGGGGCCTTCCGGGGTGACATAGGCCTAAAGCCACATTAGCTTCTCACGCTATTTCCCAACAAAGATCCAACTTAAACTTACCTTGCTCAAACCACCATCGACAACAAAGTCGGTGCCGTTGACGAAGCTGCTCTCGTCGCTGGCCAGGAAAAGAACTGCCTGAGCCTGCTCGACAGCCTCGCCGAACCGGCCGCTGGGGAAGTGGACCTCGCGACGGAAACGCTTGGCGTGGTCATCGCCCAACCAATCCTGCAACAAGGGAGTGCTGTGAAAGATGAACGATCAGCCAAGGCAATCGGATATTGATTTGAAACCAGGGGAACTTACTTGAGAGGACCGGGGCAGAGGGAGTTGAAGCGGAAGCCCTCACGAGCGTGCACGACAGCCAACTCGCGAGTCAGAGCAAGTACAGCACCCTTGCTGGCAGTGTATGCAAGCTGGGGAGTAGCAGCTCCCATCAAAGCGACGAAGCTAGCAGTGTTGATAACGCTGCCGACCTTCTTGTTGTTACGGCGCAGAGCCAGAACGGCATGCTTGCAGCCGAACCAGACACCCTTGACGTTGATGTTCTGTGTAAGATCCCAGATCTTCTCAGGTGTGTCAACCGCGTCGGCGTCGTCAGCGTGCATAATGCCCGCATTGTTGAAGACAATGTCCATACCACCCCAGCTATCCTGAGACTCGATCATGGCCTGCACGTCGGCCTCCTTGGACACATCACAACGGATGGTCTCGATGCGGCCCGCGTTGGGGACGATTTCCTTCACCTTGGCGATGGCCTTGGCTAGGGCGGGCTCTGAGATGTCGGCCATGAGGACGTTGGCGCCTTCGCGGGCGAAGAGAATGGTGGTTTCGAGACCGATGCCACTTCATTCGCAGACATTGTTAGCTATACCGTCGAGTATGACTGGGAGAGCTTCCCTACCCTGCGGCACCGGTAATAACAGCGTTCTTTCCTTGGAGACGACCCATTGTGATAGTGGTTGAGCTGTGCAAATCGGTGTAGATGTTAGCAACGAGTGGAGGGACAAGTCCACGAGATATGTCTATCCGGTAGCTCCTCTTGTAGACCGCGGATAAATCACCAAACAGATGAAGTTGAGTGTCCCTCATATCCACAGCGCGGTCTGTATGCGCGGGGCATGTGGACCCGTTACCTAAGCGGTGACGATACCGCGCGGATCCCGCTATCTCTTGATTGCTTGCGCTCTCGGGGTCGAACCTTGACCACCCCTGCATCCAGCTGATAAGCAGTCGGGTCTTTTATTTATCTTCCGACCGCGCTGCTTCAGCTTACTCCTTATCCAAACACACCATGTCAGACCTCACAGCCGAAAATGTCGCCGATGTGCTCAAAGATGATCGCATGGTCAAAGTGGCCGGGATCGATGTTGACGGAATGCTGCGCGGCAAGCTCATGAAGAAGACCAAATTCCTCTCTGTCGTCTCAGAAGGCTTTGGCTTCTGCTCCGTCATCTTCGGTTGGGACCAGCACGATCAAACCTACTACAAAGAGCTGTCGATCAGCAACAAAGAGAACGGATACCGCGATCTCCTCGCGATACCCGATCTGAGCAGTTTCCGGCGCATCCCTTGGGAGAACAATGTGCCTTTCTTCCTTGTCAGCTTCTTGGACCCCGATACACGCGAGCCGGTCTGTGCGTGTCCGCGGGGTTTGTTGAAGAACGCTGCTGCTAAGGCTGAGGCGGCTGGGTACCGCGCTATGGCAGGAGGTATGAGTTAACCGCGCTCGCCTGTTTCCAACCACCACGCTAATTTGAGAAGCCGAGTATGAGTTTTATCAGTTCCGCGCACCGGGCGACCATCCTACTCCTGAACGAGCGGCGTCGCATACGGCGGCCTTCCTCCAGAACAATGCTGTCGATTCCTTGCCGGCGTTAACGGAGGGCATGTTCGGGTACTCAATTACTCGGCCACTTCATAACCAGGATTATTACTATGGCATTTATGATGCCTGCGAGCAGTTCCGCTGCGATATCGAGGGATGGCACACCGAGAGTGGACCGGGCGTGTATGAGGCAGTAAGTGCTTGTTGGGGATTGCGGGTTGCGTCATAGCTAATATTGGTCGCGATAGGCATTGCAATTCGGAGAGGCGAAGGAGATGGCGGATAAGGCAGGACTGTTCAAGTATGGTGCATTTAGATCCCTGTCAGGATAATGCTAACGGGTCGCTTTGAATAGATACGTCGTGAAGGCGTACGGAATCAAGCACGGCATCACACCATGTTTCATGGCCAAGCCGCGCCACGGACTCCCTGGTAACAGCGGACACATGCACATCTCACTTGTGACGGCCGACGGCAAGAATGCCTTCATTCGCGATACCCCCGACCCCAACCCTCCCTATCCCGATGTCGCGCACCTGTCCGATCTGGGCCGACACTTCTTGGCAGGTCTGCTAGTCGGCTTGCCGGATATCATGCCTCTGTTTGCGCCGACAATCAATTCCTACAAGCGCCTGGTTGAGAACTTTTGGGCACCCGTGACCGTTTCTTGGGGGCTGGAGCACCGCGCAGCATCCATCCGGCTTATCACGCCACCAACCGCCAGCGCAAAGGCCACCCGCTTTGAAGTCCGTGTCCCCGGTGCTGACGCCAACCCGCACTTTGTCCTGGCAGCTATCATGGCACTGGGGTGGCGCGGAGTCGAGAAGAAACTCGAGATCCCGACGCCGCCGCTGTCTAAGGGCGAGGATATGGGCGGTTCCGGTGATAAGGGCGTGCGACTGGCCAAGACCCTCAAGGAGGCGATCGCTACATTCATGCGACCGGACAGTATTGCGCGCGAGGCGTTTGGAGATGCCTTTGTAGATCACTTTGGTGGTACCCGGGAGCACGAGGTGCGGCTGTGGGAGGAGGCAGTCACTGACTGGTAAGTTCATCCCTTTACATTGTTGCGATGGGAAGCTGACGATTCGCAGGGAGGTGCGCCGATATATCGAGACGGTTTAGGAGGTCGGACTTTTGATACCATAGCGTGCAATTTGTACATAGCGGCATTTTGGCCGATTTGAGATAGAAATACATGGACTATGATCTCAACGAGGTGTGTAGATCTAGCTTGGACGGGCCCACTGCGAAACACGGGCCGTTGACAGTAGTGCTGCAGAGGCATCCTAGCTTGGTCTAGACTGCAAGAGCATAGTTTATAGCTCAAGGTGCGGAACCTACCATAGTTGCTGGACCAGCTATCACATGCCGTCACATGTGGCAACATGACGCATCATAAGCCGGAGCAAATCGGTGACGTCGAGAACGCTCAACCGAAAGCTACCGAGAGCCTGGGGGAGAGGACAAGCTTATCTGGAGACCTGAACCGCGGCTGATTGGATTCTCGGGTATGGGGAACAAGCAGGGACGGGACAGTTAGGGACACTAGGCAATCGATGAGCAAGGGTCAGTCCTGAGAGTTCGACGTGCTCGTCATCACCGATCGAGCAAGTCAAAAGGTATAAGACCGCTGCGGTTTCCGGACGAGAGCTGTTGGCTCGTAGACAGCCGTCCGAAGGTCGCTGCCGCGATTAGACTCGGGTTGCGGCGCACCCCGAGTTACAATCGGGGATACCGCCTTGGAGAAGCCGCAGAATGTAGAATCCGGGGAACGGGAAATGTCGGCCGAGAGGATGATGTTCTGGAGTTTCCCGTCGGGAAAGTCACAGAGTCAATGGAGCACAGTAAAGAGCATAGCCGGAGCCAATTGGCCTTCGGGATGTGTGATCAGCCGCGGCTCGATGTTCCATGGTTTGACGTGACGTATTCGAGATGTGCTATCTCCGCCTTCGGTCGAATGGGTCTGTATATAGTGGCTGCCATTTCGTATGAGAGTTTCTCTCCTTCCTATTTAACATTTCCCTCTCCCGCCTTTGGATGAATTGGTAATTTCATCTACTATATCCAAAATGAGCTCTGTCGAAGCCAACCTGAAGGATGTTGCCATCTTCGGCAACATCCCCAATGACGCCCGCAAGATCTTGACCAAGGAGGCCTGCGCTTTCCTGGCCATTCTTCACCGTACCTTCAACCCTACCCGCAAGGCCCTGCTCCAGCGCCGCGTTGACCGCCAGGCCAACATCGACAAGGGTGTTCTGCCTGACTTCCTTCCCGAGACCAAGCACATCCGCGAGAATGACGCATGGAAGGGTGCTCCCCCCGCTCCTGGTCTGGTCGACCGTCGCGTTGAGATCACCGGTCCTACCGACCGTAAGATGGTCGTCAACGCCCTCAACTCCGATGTCTGGACTTATATGGCCGATTTCGAGGACTCCTCCGCCCCTACCTGGGAGAACATGATCAACGGCCAGGTTAACCTGTACGATGCCATTCGCCGCCAGGTCGACTTCCAGCAGGGTGGCAAGGAGTACAAGCTCCGTACCGACCGCACATTGCCCACTCTCATTGCCCGTGCCCGTGGCTGGCACCTCGATGAGAAGCACTTCACTGTCGACGGTGAGCCCATCTCCGGTGGTCTCTTCGACTTCGGTCTGTACTTCTTCCACAACGCCAAGGAGCTCGTTGCCCGCGGCCACGGCCCATACTACTACCTCCCCAAGATGGAGTCTCACCTGGAGGCCCGCCTCTGGAACGACGTCTTCAACCTCTCCCAGGACTACATCGGTCTTCCCCGCGGAACCATTCGAGGAACTGTTCTCATCGAGACCATCACTGCTGCCTTCGAGATGGACGAGATCATCTACGAGCTCCGCGACCACTCCTCCGGCCTGAACTGCGGCCGCTGGGACTACATCTTCTCCTTCATCAAGAAGTTCCGCCAACACCCCAACTTCGTCCTCCCCGACCGCTCCGCCGTCACCATGACCGTCCCCTTTATGGACGCCTACGTCAAGCTCCTCGTCAAGACCTGTCACCGTCGCGGTGTTCACGCAATGGGTGGCATGGCTGCACAAATCCCCATTAAGAACGACCCCGCCGCCAACGACAAGGCCATGGAGTCTGTCCGCGCCGATAAGCTCCGCGAGGTCCGCGCGGGCCACGACGGAACCTGGGTCGCCCACCCTGCCCTTGCCGCCATTGCCTCCGATGTCTTCAACAAGCACATGCCTACCCCCAACCAGCTCTTCGTCCGCCGTGAGGAAGTCCACGTCACAGCCAACGACCTCCTGAACACCAACGTCCCGGGCAGCATCACCGAAGACGGCATTCGCAAGAACTTGAACATCGGCCTTTCTTACATGGAAGGCTGGCTCCGTGGCGTTGGCTGCGTGCCTATCAACTACCTGATGGAAGACGCTGCCACCGCTGAAGTCTCCCGCTCCCAGCTGTGGCAGTGGGCCAAGCACAATGTCTCCACTGCCGAGGGCAAGAAGGTTGACAAGGACTACGCCCTGCGTCTGCTGCAGGAGCAGGCTGATAGTCTGTCTGCGAACGGTGCCAAGGGTAACAAGTACCAGCTTGCGGCGAGATACTTTGCTGGTCAGGTGACTGGTGAAGATTATGCCGACTTCTTGACTAGTCTGTTGTATAATGAGATCTCGTCGCCTGGTAGCGCCGCTAAGCTGTGATGTCGTGGTTGGTTATGATTATGAATACCCGAGTTTCCTTTTTGTTTCAAATGTTTCCTTTTGAGTTCGAAATTATCATGGTGGATTAGCATGTATAAAAATCATTGAATCCTTTCGCTGATCACTCTATTTTGTAATGCCGTGCGGGGTAGTATAGTAGATTGAAAACAGATACATCACAAGAGCTCCGGATGCCAACCTAAAATAGAGGACGCACTTGGAACGGACCTCGGCATTACTGTAGCTGTGGGAATATAGATCAGCGAACAGCGTACATGTTTCTTGATCTGGTTATTTTGGCAATCTACGCAACCAAGAGCCCATACTACTGCCACCTTTATCTTTAGACTTGAGACTGACAGGGGCATTTTAGCGACCAGAGCAATCATCCAGGCCAATGCTATCGCTGCCTCGAAAGTCATTTTTGACCCCCTCAGACCCGTAGGCATTCAAGAAACACCATGTACCTTCCCTCATCTCTGTCAACGACCATGAACCTTGAACCTTATACCTTGAACCTTGGACCTGCTATTCTCTAGTCAATGTTAATCCTTGAACCAATCTACCAGTCCACTAAGAAGCAATACATCCGCAAATAATTCATCCCTCATTTTATAAGCCATTGACACGACGCCCTGGCCTGGCTAACCTTCCTTGACATGCATATCCGCGTAAGCACTAGAGCCACTTGAATTCTTGAAACTCCACATATAGTCCATAGACTTCAGTCCATTGTTCATACAGTCTGTATTCGGGAGTTATTGATTCCGTCTTTGACCCATCCAACATAATATATGAACTGGAAGATCGTTAGCGAAAAGCCGTACGAGTAATGTCATGATTCAAAAATTATATAGTCATCGAGTCCTCAAGGTACCTCCTAAGCTTGACAACTGGCGGCAATGTTATTATTATTATTATTATCGGTAAGCTCATCGAGAGTCTCTGGCCAATTATCCGATGGACACCCCTAAGAGAGTTTGCCATCCAAATCTAAAGCATGTTGAAAATCGAGGATAATTCCAGTATCCTATTTCAGTGAGATCAATTGCCCGGTCTGGAAAGCCATCGATATTGAGGCCTTGGACCCAGCCGATAGACACACAGCTTGAAGTACCCAGTATTCATCGTAACGACTGAAGCACTTCTTTGCGGCGAGTGGCCACTGTTGATACTGGTGGAAAAGCGACCGTCTCCGGCCTCATAAGCGCTCATTTTCGGTTTTGAGCTCACACTTCCTCACAGTCTAGTTGTGATCATCTAGCGTTAGCCCGACGGCCCGCAAACCCGCCTCAACCTCGGCACATCCACCTATTCTCCGCCGTTTCCCCGTTTCCCGAATCCCGCTTCTCGGTCGAGAAGCACCACAGCAAGTAGATACCAATCAAGGAATTACAAGGATATCGTTGACATGCCGTATGCTGAAGCATGAAACATGCATAATAATCTCAAAGACAGCCAGTCGAGCCGCGGGAAGATTGGCCGCGGGCAAAAACTGCCGAAAAGCGGCGACTGAACTACCGGAATCGCGTCTTCGGTGAATTTAGATTGTGTTTCGTTGAATGCTATTCTGCGGCTTATTTGAGTGCCTGCTTAGTAGGGCGCAGGGAGTAAGCAGCGCGAAACTTTAGGTAATGTCCAGAAGACGACAATTCACCAGTTGGAATAATAGTGAAAGACTCATCCAGTTCTACGGTCTCTGTTTCTGATGAGAACCACGGTGCACCGTTAGACGGCTCCTCTATTTCTTCGCCCACTGGATTTAGGAATTGCTCGAGGGGGGTTTGCTGGTTGCCCGCTCTGGTTGTATTGGATTATTTTATTGAAGAGCTCAGGAATTCCGAATATTTTGGGCAACGGAAGCGTATGGCGTGGTGTTTCGATGAGAGTGCTTCGTCGAAACGCTTTGAAGATTGTTGCGTTTGGAACGTCACATCGCTAAATCCGGGTAATCCAGCCAAGCGTGTAGTGTAGACTCATTGTTTGGACGGGGCTTTGCCGGCTTGAAACCCTTCCGCTAGATACGAGAGATATCCTTTGTAAGTAATTCCCTTTAAATGCTGAGTTATGCCCATCTTCAAGGGCGAATTGATTCCGCCGGCGTGCTGGGGGAAGAAACTGAACGTGGATATTTGCTGGCGGTGGAGTAGAGTCAACTACAGCTTGGTGGGCTGGGTTATCGTCTAGTAAGAGCAACACTCGTCGATCGCTAATATAAACATGAAATGAGAGCAGCCATTCTCATATGATGGCCGTGAGGTTCAGAGGACGCAGCGGATCCGGCGTTTGCTTATAGCCTATCACCTATAGTGGAAGTCGGCCTCCTCAGGTACAGTTAGTTCACACCATCAAGTAGACCAGAAATCGATTGTTGCCGACACGTTTAACGCGGATGATTGGCCCAGAATGTGCGGGGCCCCATCACGATCGCGCATCTCACACCCTTCGATATCCCCTGGCAAGCGTCACGTTTGGCTCATTCCAAGGATTGCACTCTCGTCTCCCAACTAGCTGGAGCGTAGGGGACTATCAGCCATGGGGTATCATGGCCCACCGATGATTGCAGGTCTGGAACCCTTCACGGCCCCTGCATCTGATTACAGCATACCTCGAAATCGGTTTTATCGATCTCCCGAGCCTCAAAAGGGTGACCCTAGACGTGGCCCTAACCGCAGTCTCCACTCCAAAACCTGCGAATGAGCGGTCAACTAGGAATTCACAGACGGACCTATAAGTGTACCTCACAAGCGATGGGTGGCGTCCTTAGGGGCTTCGCGTGTTCCTGGACTAGTGCTGGATTGAATCTAGGAATTCATTTTACCGGGACCCTCGCCAATGAAGTCGCCTTATTTGGTTCCGTAAATCTCGTACCTTTCTGAAGATATCCAATGCCTTACTCCAATTTGTGCCTAGCTCGGCCACTATCGGATTCGTGGCTACGCTCTGGGGTGTATCTGCTCATCTGCTTTCTGAAAGGATGGGGTTTTGGGGGTTTATTATACTATTCTCGATGAACTCGAATTTCTTGAAAACCTGCAAAACTACTTCCCATACTGCCAGGGCATCACACAATCCTGCCTTAAAATCAAAAGCTTGCCTGGTGTGGAGATGCCTGTAAACCCGATTTCCAGCATCGAGTTATTTTTGGGAAACCACCAAAACCACCTTCTCTCGGCCTGTCCGAGATCGAGTCCTGGAAGGTAAGCAATAGCACAATAGCACCGCCACTGGTTCAAAGACTTGGAAGAAAACAGCCGACACTAGGCCTAAACAGCGCGGTTCCTGACTAGCACGGGCAGAAAGCTCCACTTAGTCGATCCGGATCCAGGCCACCACAGGACGCCAGTCCAGTCATCTTCTCGTCGGATATTTTCACCTTCGTTATTGATATCCACCGAGATGTGGATTGGAAACTATCACTGCCACTGTCATACGGGATGGTCGGAATACCTTCTTTAAAGGCCACTTCCTCTCTTTTTTCTGAATCACCTATTTCTCCGGTCTTGTATTGAGTAAATCTGTCACTCTTTTCTTGAGGGCTTCGTTCCTCGTCCATTCTTTTTGACTAGTGCGTCAGAGCATTCTCTGACACGACTAGCAAAATGCGGGTTCCCACATATTCACTCCTTTCTTTGGCTGCCCTCGCATCAGTCCAGTCCGTCGGCGCCCTTACTTTAGTCGCTGGAGAAGCGGGAACTACAACCTCAACGGCCACAACAACCCTGGTCACGACGTGCTCTGAAGTACCGGTGAATCGGGTCACTAATGGCGGCTTCGAAAACGGGTCCACCGGAGACTGGATAGTGGTTTCTCCCATGTCCTCTGTTGTAGAAGACTCGTCTGAAGCCGCCGAGGGCTCGTACTATCTGTAAGCTCACCCATTTACACTTGTCACCACCTACTTATCCATTCTTGCAGTTCTCTACAAATCGACAGTCTTGCTTTCGTGGAACAAAGATTTTCGAACCCCCCCCTAGAGGAAGGTGTCGAATATACCTTTTCATTCGACTACAGGTTGGCCCTTGGGGGCGCAACTGGTGCCACTTTGTACGCTGGATTTGAGACCACTTCTTCAAGTGTAACATTTGCCCATTTGACCAGTGATGTGGATGTATGGACCACTTACTCGGCAACTCACACTATGGGCTCTGGGGTTGGCCTGATCCTCGCGGAGATTTTCATCACCGGCCGGGGAAGCACAGTGTTTGAGCTTGATAACTTCCAGGTCACATCTACCGCCGATGAGAAACAGGAGTGCACAACTTCGACTTCGACTATTATCGTCGCGCCAACTAGCTCTGCTGTCGCTGTCGCTTCATCTCTATCCCTTGCCATCTTCTTCGTCTGTTCACGTCACCTCATTATCTGCTCTGCCATCGTCGTCCTCCGTCTACTCACACTCGAAGCACTGGACATTTACCCCCGATCATACCCGCTCGCGCAAGGCATGCTCGTCCAAGGCCGTTCAGTCATCTTCCGTTGCTGTCCGTTCTTCCACTCCATTGGCTCACACTACTGCTCCGTCCTCGAGCGTCTCATTGCGTCCTATTCACTCCCCGGCTCCTGTTTCCTCTGGAGTAGCCCGCCCAAGTAACAGCTCCCCTGTTGGTCCTAAGAGGCCATCTGGCAGCTTCTCCATTTCTGGTCGCCCCATGCCTACTGGCGGTGCCGGACATGGCTCTGGCTCTGGCTCTGGCTCTGGCTCTGGCTCAGGCCATGAAGGCTCCGGCTCCGGCTCAACCTCTGGCCCCGGCTCACCCTCTGGCTCAACCTCTGGCTCTGGCTCTGACTCCGGCCATGAAGGCTCTGGCTCTGGCGAGTACACCACTTCCACGGTCTTCAGCACCCGCACATCCACTATCACCGCTTGTCCATCCACCGTGACCGATTGCCCGGCTCGCGAGAAGACCACCTACGTTACCACTGAGACCGTCGTTGTGTCTACTACCGTCTGCCCCGCCACTGCCGAGGCCACAACCACCTCCGCCCCATCTGGTACTGGTGCCGGCTCTCCTTACGCTACCACCGAGACTATCCTTACAACTCGCACTTCCACCATCTACGAGTGCCCGGCAAGCGTTACCAACTGCCCTGCACGCGAGAAGACAACTTCGACTACCACCGAGACTCTTGTTGCTGGAACCACCGTGTATACTATCACTCCAGCCCAGGCGGTTCCCACTATTACCGAAGTCGTTGGTGCTGGTGCTACATCTACTGGAAGCTCCGCTAGTGCTGCCGAGAGCTCGCTTACTACCGAGACAATCTACACTACTAGTGTTGAGACTATCTACAAGTGCCCAGCTACTGTGACCGACTGCCCTCTGACTGAGAAGACAGCTCACACTTCGACTCAAACCGTTGCTGTTGGCACTACGGTCTACCCGGTCACTGTTGAGGCTACTGCCACTTCGTCGGTGGAGGCCTCTGCTATTGGATCTGTTTCTGGATCTGGCTCAATCTCCAGCTCCGGCTCAACCTCTGGCTTCGAGAGCAGCTCCAGCTCTACCTTCGTCTCTACCTCTGGATCTAGCTCTGACTCCAGTTCTGCCTCTGGTTTCGAGACCAGCTCCGACTCCGGCTCTGTCTCTGCTTCTGGGACCACCTCTGGCTCCGAGTCTCTCACTGGTTCCACTTCCGGCTCTGGACCTCAGTCCAACCCTGGCTCTGGCTCGGGTGTCAGTACAGAGTCTGCACCCCCTACTAATTCAGTAATTGCCCCTGTCGACGCCAGTGCGATTTCTGCCTCCGCGTTTGCCACGTCTGCCAAACCCTCCAGAATCCCTTCGGCTTCTTACCACACCGTCACCAAGCCCACATCCACTCCTGTCGGTGTAAGTGGCCTTGGCTCCTCGACCACGACTTCAACCGCCGCTGTTTACACCGGCAGTGCTGTTTTGCGGTCGAGCTTCTCGGCTACTATCGCCCTTGTCTGCGGACTTGGTGCCATCTTGCCCTTCATTCTCTAAACGACTTTTCTTTCTTGGCTTCTATTGGGCCTTTCACTCTGATTCTCCCATTCTCTTTCGAGAAATTTCATGTACATTAATATAGGTTTGAAGCTATGCATATGATTAAATTCTAATTCGTGCAATTGACAAATCTATCAATGAATATTCCTCTTGTTCTAGGTCACAGCATCGGTCGCCTTGCCTACTCTAATTCTTCAAACGCTCACTCCTTGAAAATCCAGTATGCCAAAAACTTGGTACATACTTATTTAGCCTGCTGCCGTCAACTGTAGAGATGGTCAAGCAAGCAAGACGGGTGCCGGCGGTTCCCAGTCTATGCCCTATGACCCCTGTTCAGCAGTCCACAGTATTCGTATGCTTGGGCAATTTGGAACATTGTTTCTTGGTAGGCGTCCGCAGGAGCTGGGGTATCCAGTCCAAGCAGCCCCATCTTGACCTGGTTCCTTGGCGCTGTGATTGCACTCAGTGATGCTACAGTCAACTACGCGACATCCAACCGATGGCAATCGCGTGATGTGCGAGACCTCGTATTCGTAAGTTTGCGTTTTTGCACTAAAATAGAGATGGCTTATGTATGTGGGTACAATATCGAAAACACAAAAAGGAAGCCTGAACGCCGAAGAAAATGAGAAATCAGACCCCCCTCGCAATTCCGAATGGACTCCTGGCTACAATGAATTTCCCCACTGACGTCTTCTGTACTACCAATTACCGATACTCTCTATTATCAGACAGCTGATGCGGCATCGGGCTTGCCTCCAGCTCAGTGGGTCCAAAATTATGACGGACATTATTGGCATTGACATCCCATGTCCAACCGCTTGAAGGAGGCGGTGATGCATGCCCGTAGTTCGAGCCGTCAGGCGTACTTGAAAAAGTGTTGCGATTTGGATCAGGACTGTGGGTAAAGACAGTGTCCGTCGGCGTGGACTTGGATGCATCAAGCTCAGACTTACGGGTGTAAGGCTCGGACGGGGTGGGGTTATTGGCACCATGACCATGACCATGGCCGAACATGGCCCACCGAGCGGTGCGTTCGTTTCGTCCATCCTGAGATGACATCCATTGATTGTACACGCGCTGGCGACCGAGTACGAAGAACAAGGCAACTAGAATTGCGAGGAAGACCACAGCTGCTACCACGATGCCTGCGATAGCGCCGCCACTTAGACCATGGGAGCCACCGCTTGCTGCTGCCGCGCTGGTTGTCGTGCTGCTCGTTGTGGAACTGGTTGTTGAGCGTGTGCCTCCATCACTTCCCTCGGCTGGTATGGACTGGCCCGGAACCAACATATATGGATATGTGAGAGCTTTTTCGTATTGTGTTTCGAAAGTTCGGGTGGTGTTCTGGAGGGACAGATGTTAGATAGGGTTGAGAGCCGCGAGGCGATTGGACTTACAGGATTTATAACACCAACCATGCCATTGTCGAGACATGAACCAATTGCGGTACAATAAAAATATGTGGGCTACGTTGAGAAGGGTAAGCTTCAAGACCGGACAACTTGACATATTGAACGGAGGGAATATACTTTTGTATCATTGACAACCAGTGACCAGGTGGGAGGCTTGGAGGATCTGTTAATGGATTGAATACCGTTGATAGTTGAGTACTCACCGAGCCGACAAGCTGGCCAAATTCTTCGTCGAAAGAATTGAACATGCCCGACCAAAATATAGATCCACTAGCGGGAACACATGGCGCTTCGTAATCCGCCTTCACAACTGAGTGATTTGTGGGATAAAACTCGAATATGATCGTGTCGCCAACATCTGCCGTGATACTGTGAGGAACATACTGATGAGGGTTTGTCTTGGGCCCGACTTGGACAGTATGAGTTGCGATACCGGTCGAAGTCGTTGTCGAGGCTGTTGAAGTGATGGTCGTAAGCGTCGAGTATGCGGTGGTTTGCGCGGATGATGTTTTGCACAATATCGATAGAATGAGGGTGACCAGAGAATGCTGGAATACTCGACCTGCGAGTAGCATCTTTACTAACACGATTCTATGTGAACCGAACAGTAGGTACGGTTGTGAGTGCTGTGGTGAAGGTGAACTCGAGAAGAGAGAAAGTGGCACTCAAAAACATGAAAGAAAGCCGTGGCTTAGCCTGCACTACAGAATATGGCTGAGTCTCGGCACTCTGTTGGACTTTTCTTTGAAATCTATTTTCCTCGTGTGGCCAACACTTCCCTCAATCAGGCATTGCTCAGTGTCGAATCAGATTCGGATTTTTCCCACATTGGGCGTCTACACTTCCATCGACCTACGGGCGGCTGGCCCTAAGAGGCTAGACTTCATGACACTGTGGCTTTATTTGGTTGCATTGAAAGAGAACAGCTGAATTTATTACGCCTAGCTTCGGGGAATATCCAAAAACCAGAGATCGCATGAAACACCCCTGAATGAAAGGAATACGAGAGAGGAGATCCCGTAAATTGCGTCTGTGCGCGGGTAAAGAGCTGAATCCCTCTTGATTTACAGGGTTCACCCTAAAGAATGCAATGCTGGGCGGTGCAGTCAGCACGCCATGCATTATAGAGGGGGGAATGAGACTGTGCGGCTATTGAGAATAAACGTCAGCGTGGGGTCTAGAATTTGACCTAAGTGTTCATTTTTCAGCCTATTCACATTTTAATGCAGTTCAAAGAACCTCAAAGAATGTAGTTGTGGGTTTGCGACCGGTGGTTCTTGCAATCCCCTCCCACAGTTCTTGTGTGACTCGCTGACACTGATTGAATCCTGTATGTGGACAGTTCTGGTTGATCATGCATACTCTACCAGACCAAGGCAGTACTAGTGGCATAGTGAAAGGAAAATAAATTGATCCGGGCGTTCAGCCTTACAGATCATCACCGGAGGACCCGCTGATCCAGTCATAACCCATGCCATTAACTCGTAAAAGCGTAGGTCCGTGCTAATACGAGTCCGACCGTTTCGTCTTTTATTCTCGTTGCCACGTACAGGGCACAAATCAAGGCCTCACGTCATCAGCCCATGGCTGGCTTCTATTCTCCAATATATTCATCTCTTTAAGCTTTTGTGTCCAGGAAGCTACCTATATGTTTTCGCGAAATGCTTGGAGATGAATGTCAGTGAAATTGGCTAAACAGACCCGACTTTCCCGCGACCTATAGTGCTGTGCTTGTATTTTTCTCAAATCATGTCATTAACGAGTGGCTGTCAGCAGCGAGGAAATGATCGGACGCTAAACCCAGTGATCGAAAGGAAAAGAAGCAGCCTTCAGTCAACGCTACTAACTTGAAAGATTCTCCTTCGCAAGTGTGCGAGTGCGAAACCAAGTCACCTGGTGACCAGGTAATTGGTGGAAGGTAACAGCTCTAAGTGGTGTCGGAATACATTCTCGTCGTCATTTTCAATTTTTTTCTTTTCGTTAAAGCCAGTTGAGCTATGTGGTAATAGACGTTATAGGCAGGTGCTTCACCAGCAGTTGGCTCCGTGTAGCGCAAGTGGCAGGTCCCGATTGCCCAGTTCTCGTTGACAGCCTCACGAAGACACTTAAAGACCTTCAAATAACACTCGATGCAGACCTTGAGTAGCAGACCTCCCGTGAAGACTACGTTGTTGGCTCCAATATTCTTAACATGCAACTTGGGTCAACAATATGCACTGTGAGCGAGCACGATCATGACTTACACTTCTTGCAGAAAATGTTCCATATTTTGCCATCCACAAAAAATCAACTCTCAGCTTTATAGTAACCCTCGCCTAAAAGGAAGGGTTAGGTGTTTCACAGAAGATGTGGAGGCTCAAACATAGGCTTTGTCTTTTCTGGAGCAAGGCGCTTTCTCTGCTGACACTGCTCCAGTTGAGTCTAGGTTTCGGCCTGATCACTCTGACAGGAACTCAAACCGCCTTTATAAACAGACTCTCTGCTTTTCAGTAGTCCTAAGTACGACCATCATTTTGCGTTTGTGTCATTAACTTCTCAAGCACGACATACAAGGTAATTTAGAGTAGCGCCCGGCAACCCTTTTCCGTCGCTAGAAAGCTGATTCTTCTGGGGAGCTGTATCGCCAGGCAGCACGAGAACAACATGTTTGACAAAGTGCAGGAAAGCAAATTTGCGCAGAAAAGCTAGGACATGAACTTGAAACTACCTTCATCTGCTGGCTTTCTGCGATACGTATCTTCCATCCTTAGGTACCAGTGGAAACTTCATCGAGATAATATAACTGCACACAGCAATAATGGCCACCCCCGGAAGCATAGTCATAGTCAGATATGTAGTCGGATTACTCTTGATGGCATTGAAAGCCGTATTGCCCGATCCAATAAAGATCAGCGAGTATACGAGGCGAAGACCTAAGTTTAGGATGCAGATGGCAACCCCTGTCAGCGCCCATCGTTCTTCCTCGACGTACTCCGTATGACGACACCAGAAGAGTATGAATAACCCCACTGCATACAAATAGATGACAGCCAGCAAGGCCATACTTGCTTGACTGTGGAGTGTTGGCGCGAGAGGTTACGGTAGCCCATACTGCAATGGAGATACCAATATCAAGCCATGTTAAGATAGAAGGAATGAGGCAAATGCGCTTAGTGACTATGGCGGTGATTGTATTGCTGTCACGTCCGCTTCAATCAGTGAAGGCTTTATTGATGGGGTCGAAGAAAAACTCATATTTTCTGCATTTCCAGCAATAGAAAAATTATCGAGAGCCATGCTCAGCGACTCGCAAACAAAAATGGCGGCCCATACACCTTCCGAGTCGCTGGGTCCGCTTCGTAGAGAATCATTATTGTGGAGAAGACAGGTGGGGGAGACAGAAAAATATCAAATGTTAGAGCGGTTGCTTCTACTTTCAACTTTGCGTTGCTCAAGCGGGACATAGAGAATTCTCTGTAATCTGAAACGAAAACGCAAAAAGAGTTACTGGGGGATATTACGATAGTATCAATGATTTCTTGTTGAAAGTTTCTAAAATCTTGGGTTTGAAAGGACCAGTCAAATTCTTCGGTCTGCTTCATCCAGTGATGCGTCCACTCTAGACAGTACGGATCAGAGATTCCAAGTAGCTCTGCACGCGTTTTACATCACTCAATGCAGAGATGACACCAATGTACCCATCGGGCCGGACAACAGCCAAAGCACCCTCGGTTGGGTTGACGCCGTAAATACCATAGACATCGTCCAACTCATATCCGCTGTAGAACTTCATTTCAGAGTATTGCTTGACCTCTCGTGGAATATCGGTCCACACGAAGTCTTCTTCAAGGCGAGGATGAATGACCACTTGTTCAAGCACCGACGACGGGAAGCGCGGAATGATTGCACCGAGCTGGGCCAGCGTCTGGGAAGAAGTGCCCTTAGGATCCAGCAGATCCGGGGATGTGAGACAAAGAATGCGGAATCGTCCAGTAGACGCGAAATCTAAATCAGTCAGATACATGGTATCAGCAAAGGAGCCAATTTCCGACTTACCATCTTGCAGATCACGACGATAACCATCCGCATGGCGGACCAAACGGACGTTCAATAGTCGTCGACCAGGACGCAGAATGCCTGACAGATAATCGGTACCGCTGATTGGGTTCTTTCCCCCGTCCAGGTCTCGCACGACGGTCAAGTTATCGGGATACTCAATTCCGCATCCACTGGTAAACCCGTTGCCTCGACTGAACACTTCGAGGAATTGATCATGCGTCAGTCCTCCAACGCCATCCTCGGATGCGCCAATCTTTCCTGAGAACATTGATGAGAAGTCTCGGTCAAACTCGATCAGCTGCTGTGCGATGGTATGACGTTCGATGTGATATGTGTCGAGGAGAGGATCTGGCTGTTCGCTGTTGCCGCTAGGGGTAAGTCCCTGGATGGCATATGCTAGCTTCCAGGCCAGATTATAGGCGTCCATCATGGAGACATTCATGCCTTGTCCTGCCTAAAAATTGAACGCCATCAGCTCTTATGTCAAACTCTTTATGCCGGGATCGATTATTTTACCTTCGGGCTATGGGTATGGCAAGCTATAAGAATACAATGTCAGCAACTCGACCACTTGACAGCCTGCAGCGATTCAACTTACCATCGCCGGCAATGAAAACCCGATTTGTGCCCTTTGAATCCTTGACCGAGAAGCTATTGGTAACTCGCTGGCCGATCTGATAAGCCGCCCACCAGTCCACAGCGCCATCCTTCTTCGGTCGAATATAGTACGGCTTGAAGACCGCCGCTGCGTTGTCGAATATGGTCTTCTCCGTGACCTGGCTCCGGCGAGCTCGAGCATCTGCCGATGGAACCGTATTTGGACCATCTCCCGTCTGTTGGTCGCTGTCGGGATTCACATCCCCCCCGGGCACTTGCACGTACAATCGTGTCAAGTAGTCGCCGGTCGCGATACGCTCACGAGGAATCACCATAACGGAGCCCGACGGCGAGTGAATTGCACAACGTCTCCTAATATCGGGGAAATCGGTGTCAACGACAAGATCCACGACACCCCAGATGTGATCCAGTGATTCGCCCTCGAGGTTGAGACCCATGCTGCGTCGGACAACAGAGCGTGCGCCATCTGCACCGACAAGATACTTTGTTCTCACAGTTCGCCTATGTCCGTCGGTCTCAATTTCTGCCACGACTGGGAACTCTGAGTCACCTTCTTCATCGATCTTGGCTTCAATGAGCTTGGTATTCCGCAGTACTCCGCGTTTCGAATAGCGCAACAAATCGGTTTCTAAGATTCGCTCGATTCGGCCCTGATGAATCGTGACTTCGTGTGGGAAGCGAGCAGGCACAGCGACGTCTTGCACGATCGATGTTCGTTCAATGATTTTATCTTCATCGCTCGACGGGTTCCAGAATGCGACCTATGCCGTTAGCGGCGCCCTTTCCGCCAGGAGGATTAAGTTACCTGCCACATCTGACATCCCTCGGTCAGAATCTCATCTGCTAGACCTAGGGTCTTCAATGTCTCTAGTGTGCGCGGCTGAAGCCCATCGGCTTGTCCAGACTTCAGCGTTGTTGGCTTGGAGTCTACGCATAGCAGCGACTCATCGCTCAATCCATATCGTGCCAGAAGGAGCTCCAACATAAGTCCTGCAGGCCCCGCACCCACAATGACGACTTCATATTTATCTGTGCTGGTGTTTTCGGGTTGTGGAGCTAGACGCGGTAGCGGGGGTGCGAAGGAGGGGAGAACGCGAAGCTCGCGTGACGCGGCAGCATGTTCCGTGAAGACTGGCATATTGTCCCGTAATAGCGAGCGTGGCTCGTAAGATCTAATTGAAAATTCGCAGTCGGTGGTTTGACCACTGTGGGCGACGAGTTACTTTATAGCTAGAGACGTTCCAAGGTCGGCGACGTGTCCAAGGGGTCGCACCTGGCTGTATCGCGGGCAACATCGACTAGTGGGGAATGGGAAGTTACCGTCTCTGCGCCGTAATTGAATTGTTGCTTGGAGCTGGTGGATCACTTTACACGGCCAGCCAGTGAAACGTGGACGCCGATCGCACGATGTCCGATTTTGTGGATTTGTGAGATTCGGGTAATCAGTAGTCAGGCTGTGGGCGCTGGGGATTTTTCCGAGGCATTACAAGGATTCGGATTTAGGATGCGCCACCATTCCCCGCGCTAAATACTCTCGGAATTTGGTCCACCCACTGGTGTATAACCGTTATGTCATGCGGAATAAATCCATTTATTTTCTAATACTAGTGGCTATGTGTGATACCATTACGATGAACTAGTTTGTATGCATGATGGAGGATATCCTGCCAAGACCTCGGGACAAAGGAGAAGCGCCAAAGCCTCCAGGCTCTATTCGGGTGATACTAGATACTCTTTTCTTTTCACGTATCTACAATGCTAAATTGGACCGGTGAGTCCGAATATCAGCAAAACAACTGGGTTAAATATGGCTCCAAGGTTAGGTAGTGCCCAAGGCGTTGCTCCGTATTCGTATTTTCCAGGTGCATAACTTCACGTGCAGTCACTCTCAAGACGCACCACAGACATAGTGGACCTTTCTGATACAGGATTGAAAACATGCGCTCTACTAATTTGTCTATAATAAAGAATGCTTGATCTCGAGGCCTAGAAGCAGCGAGATCTATTATTGGGAGTCTTCCAGGCAGCACCAGATCGATTTGGGGGCGGAGTGCATCGCCACACCAATGAAGCCCACCGATTCGTATATTTTTGAACAAATTTGTACGAGCTCACTTACCGCTCGCCAATTGAGCAACAATTGCTAAATAGGCTACAGAGGCTCGAAATGTCGATCGGTCTTTAGGCACCTGAATTCCAGCGAGACTATCTTTTTAAGACTACAAAGTTTCTGCCTTGGGTGTGGCCTGCAACTTCAGTTTGTTATATAGATATTACATCCAGGATAGAACTTGCAACTACAATAACTTCGAAACCTCAACGTATTTTAAGAATATTCATGATTGCGACCGATATGCCTTCCTACTCTAACAAAGGTCATGATCTCGAATCGGGTGAAGGCCAATATGGTAATAATCTTTCCCGCCACAACCGAAGGGGAACATTTCTCACACGATTCACAGAGCTTCAACCCAGAAGTGCAATGGCGAAAACACTCGCAAAGCGTCGGGAAGTCGAAGAACAGCTCAACCACGTCACATCGAAGCAAAATGAACTCCGACCAGCCCAGCAAGCCCTTCTCGACTCGACCACTTCAACCGAGGACCATCAATGTCGCCTCTATATTGAGTCTATTGGCAGCGATATCATGGGCTACTTCGGTGTTGCTCGTAATATGCTCGCTGAACTCAAACGCGAAGCGAACCCCGACGACCAGAGGGTTCAAGCACAAATCCAGTACATCAGCGAGAAGATCAGACAGGACATTGAGGCGTATAGGATGTTGCAGAGTGAGTTTGATCGTCAGATGCGCTCGCAAGTCCGCCGAAGGTATCAAATCGCTCGCGAAGATGCCACGCCGGAAGAAATCGATCAGGGCGTGGAGAATGTGATCATGGGCCAGGAACAGGTTTTTAGTGTCTGTTTCTATCTCGAAGATCCCGGGTATCATTCATCTGACAGTTTATCAGATCCAAGGCATGCGAAGCCAGCAGGCTAGTGATGCCCGCGCTGCGCTTATGCAGAGATCAGCCGCCATTCGTAAGATCGAACAAGATCTGATTACTCTCGCGGAACTATCGCAAGAAGTTGCAGAGCTTGTCTATCACCAAGAATATGCTGTTGTTGAGATTGCGAAGGGGGCGGATGAGACCCATGAGGACCTTCAAAAGGCGAATATGCACCTGGACAAGGGGATCAGAAGTTTGCGCAATGCTAGGAAATGGAAGTGGTGGGCTCTCGGTATTTGCAGTGAGTGTTTCTCTTGCCTTTTTGCTGAAGTCTCCACTAACTTGTTATCAGTCCTCATTGTGATCATTATTGTGGCTGTGGTGGTTGCATGGTGCGAAATCAACCATACCTGCGGAGCCAAGTGATGGGTGAGAAATGTGTACAGCGGCCAAGGCTAACGTAGCCATGAACTTAATGTCTAATGGGATCTCAAAAGTCTGCCAAGATCTAGGGCATGCTCTATGTACAACGATTATAATTACTGATTTAGTTTAAAAGAAGCGAGAAGTATTACGCAAGGTTAACAAGCTACGGAGAACGAAAGGCTCTCGGCTGGCCTCCATATGTGTTGAACCGCGGCTTGTCAATTCCGCTCCCTCAAAGCATAGAGTGCTACCCTAGCCAGGTCCTTTGATGACAAGGCACTCCTGTGGATCTCATTGCCGAACCCGGCAGTACTGTAATCTGTGTTACTACGAAAACCCGGCCGGGAACGGATACTAACAACGTCCGAGTAATCCGAAAGGCCCGGGGCTTCGGGTCCAAATTAATGCAACTACATTCTCCATAGATTGGCCGGGCCACTAAATCAGATCCCTTTCCTAGCGACGATCCCCAAAGGCTCCCCCGCATTTGGACCCCCTTGTGGAGTATTGGCACTTGGGGGATTCCCGGTGGAGTATTGGCTCTTGGGGGATTCCCGGTTAACCAGTCACAACGCCACGCATTTCCGTTCCATGCCCCTTTCAACAGACCGCCAGTAACGATCGTGGGAACTATGGATCCAGAGCCGTGGCATTGTCTATTTCCGTGATTGTGGATTCTGGAAGGGGGATTTCCCGCTCATCGTGTAGGCTAGCGGGACTTGGATCGGGGAGGAGGCTAGCGGGACTTGAATCGGGGAGGAGGTTTACAATATTATTTGATTTTCAGGTTATTAGGCATTTGAACGAGTTTGATTGATCAACCGGGGTACACCGGGAAAACTTTGTAAAGCGTAAGTTTCGGAATTGGTGGGGTAGTTTATAATCGTAGGTGTTTCCCCACCTCGGGGCAGGCGCATGAATAAGACGAAGCCCGTTAGCCGTTACTTAGTTATAACTGCCTTCGCCTCCTCTCTTTCATCCCACCTTGAATCACTTTATTACTTTTGTTCACCATGAAACCCCCGTCTCGTGTTTTTAGCGGCAGTCCCCAGACTGTCCCGCTGAGGGAACAAGAGATAGACATAGACCTTTCATCCCAAACAGAAAATACTCTCTCACATGAGCCCAAAGTCGTCATCGAAGAACGATCTGTCGATGAGGCACGGCCACTGAGGATCGTCGTCATTGGTGCTGGAATTTCTGGCATCCTTGCTTGCATTCGATTTGTTCAAAGAATCCCCAACCTCGACCTGTGCATCTACGACAAGAACCCAGATATTGGAGGAACATGGTTTGAGAACAGATACCCTGGTTGCGCGTGCGGTGAGCCTACCTGCTGCCGGTCTCACCAGAAGACTGTGACTGATTAAATTCTCTGGGCAGATATTCCCGCTCATACCTACCAAGCTACCTTTGAGCCTAACAAAGATTGGTCTCAATTTTATGCCAGCGCACCTGAGATTCACGGGTATTGGAAGCGTGTTGCCGATAAGTATGGCTGTATGAAATACATCAAGTTGAAGCAGCAAGTCTCGGGTGCTGCCTGGAATGAGGATATCTCCAAATGGGAGATACAGGTAAGCCGCTCGATGATTCACGATATTGCACCACAGAGCTGACGTGCGCGATACTAGGTCCAAGATGTAGACAGTGGTACTGTTCAGAGTGATCAGTGCGATATTCTTATCCAGGCAACAGGTGCCTTGAACAATTGGAAGTGGCCGAGAATTCCAGGTCTGCTGGACTTCAAGGGCAAGCTCTTGCACAGCGCCGTTTGGGATGAGGAATATGATTACTCGGTGAGTTATAGACCAACCAACCCCAAATTTCTTTTATCTAACAGCCCTGGAGAACAAAAACGTGGCAGTCATCGGCAATGGATCAAGCGGCATTCAGATTGTTCCTGGAATCCTGCCCAAAGTCACGCGCATTGATCACTATGTCCGTAGCCGGCAATGGATTGCACCTTCGTTTGCCCGAGAACAGATTGACAAGCGTGGAGAAGGGCTTGAGAACTGTAAGTTCACCGAGGTACACTGACGTAGTCAGTCTAAGCAACTTGATCTAACATTGCACGGTTAGTCCGATTCACCGCGGAGGAAATCGAGGAGTTCAAGAAAGACCACTCAAAGTATCAGCAGTTCCGAAAGGGTAAGGGTTTCGCTTCTGCACTATGTACTGGCCAAGCTGACTTATTCATTGAAAAAGAGGTCGAATTGTCATTGCAGTCGGTCCACGGCTCTACATTGATCGGAGACCCCATGCAATTAGCAGCTCATGATATTTTTGTCGAAAATATGAAGCGCCGCTTGAGGAACAAGCCAGAGCTTCTCACCGGTCTTGTCCCATCATTCCCACCTGCATGTCGCCGTCTGACGCCAGGACCTGGCTATCTCGAAGCTCTGGCCAACGAGAAGGTAGACCTGATCAAATCCGAGATTGTCAAAGTTGACGAGACTGGAATTGTGACTGCGGATGGGCAACACCGGGCAGTCGATGCGATTGTTTGTGCAACCGGATTTGATACGACCTGCACTCCACGCTTCCCTATCAAGGGGCGGAATGGACTTGCTCTGGAAAAACACTGGGGAAAAGCCCCGGAGACATACATCTCGGTTGCCACCAACGAGTTCCCCAACTATTTCATTTCTCTCGGACCCAACGCTGGTCTAGGCGAGGGAAACCTATTGCTACTGATTGAGAAGGGCATTGATTACATGTCTGAGTGCATTCGCAAATTCCAGCGTGATAATGTCCGCACAATGGTTGCGAAAGAGACTGCTGTCAAGCAATTCACTCAGTACTGCGACGAGTACTTTACAAAGACTGTGTTTGGTGCTAAGTGCCGCAGTTGGTACAAAGGCGGCACGGAAGATGGTCGTATTGTTGCCCTCTGGCCCGGTATGTGATCTATGTGCTACCCCTAGTTGACACGGCTAACTCGAGTAGGATCGTCCCTGCACGCCATGAAGGTGTTTGCCAATCCACGCTGGGAGGATTATGACTATGAATATGTCAATAACAATCCCACGGGCTGGTTTGGCGATGGATGGACCGAAAAGGAGAAGAACAACACGATCGATGTGGATTACTTGGATGACGACCAGATTGATTTCCCCACTCCTGTGAAGGTATGAAGAGCATGGTGAGTGGCAAAGTGTAGATAGTGCCAAATAGTAGCAACAATACCAAGCCAAAGTACTTCCAGCCCTCAAAGCATCATCAGTGTAATTAGAACAAGAGGGAAAAGGTCTCCTGCAAAGTGCAGCAAGTCGGGTCAAGTCCGCGAGGTGGTGATATCATTCTGTTACCGTACAATACACACCTGTATTTCTGCTCAGTACAGCCCCACGTGAAATACCGTCAGGAGTACATCAACTCCGCTCACCGGCGGGAATACCAATACCAGAGGCGCTCTTCCTCGCCCCAGACTCGATCCTCACTCTTGTTACCCCGGATCTCCCCTCCTCCCCGATGGACCACCATGAAGCCCGCCGACAAGCACTTTCGCTGCACAATATGCCAGCGGGCCTTTACACGTATTGACCACTTGAAAAGGCACCACCTACGCCGTACGTACCCCGCTACGCATATCCCCCGAGCTAGCTACTAACCTGCGACAGATTCCGGTCAAAAACCGTACTCGTGCGTCTTCTGCAACGAGGCCTTTGCACGTTGGTACGTGCGCCTTTCCCGTCTCGTTTCCTAAATCTCGACTCACCCCTGTTCCTCAGTGACAACCTTCGCGACCACTATGCCGATTGTGCCCAGCGCGGGGACCGGAAAATACCCGAAACCGGCCAGAGAGGCCGACGGCGGCATGCATGCCAGTCGGTAAGTTGCGCTACACCCATGCTGGGGTATGCTTGGCTTACACTGATGTTTTGATAGTGCACCTCGATGAAGCTTCGCTGCGACGGAAATAGCCCCTGTGGTTCTTGTATGAAGAGAGGGCTCGATTGCAACAATGAACGGTCCAGCCAAATGAGACAGCCAGCGCTGGATGAAGGTATGGAGACAAGAAATGGCAATGATACGCCATAACTGATCCTGCTCAGAATCTACCTCGCCGACCAAAACCGAGATGTACGAGCAGACGTCGGATCGCGGATCGATCAACTTCCTTTTAAATGGAGGCACCGATAGCTTTACGGAGCAATGGAGACTACCTCCGAATAGTGATCGGGCACGAGGCCTGGTATACCATAATCAGACTGGTCTAGAGGAGGCTGCTGTAGAAGACGTCTACCCCTACGTGCAGAATAATCAACAGGACTATACACCCGCTCTTGTCGATTCCGACCTTTCTTCACTTCAGTTCTTCCAAGACACATTCCTCGACTTCTTCAATGGACCTTTTGGCGATGGCCAGAAATCAGCCGAAGACCCTTTCACTGGGCAAATTACATACCACGCCGCCATTCCAAGTCAGGGTCCCAACTTGACTCTTTCACCGGAACAGGCCATCTTTGAGCCTGAGCGCCCTTTTGCAATGGCTCTAATCCAGTCCATCCTAGCTCGAGCGTGGACTGTCCCATTGGATGCCAAATCCCAAGAAGAAATATCAACCAATCTCAACTTCCTGCTAACAACGGCACGCATACGGAAGTTTATTGCGTTTTATTTCAAATACTGGCAACCAAGCTGCGCCATGATTCACATTCCTTCTTTCGATCCAGAGACAGTTGCGATACCTCTACTTGCATCTGTTGTATTTATGGGAGCCATGTACAGTAGCGATCAGAGGGAATCCTATGTCGCTAAGCGGGTACTAGACTTTGCCGAGCTCTACATCTTCTCAAGTCACGTCTACTCGCCAGAGGGCGAGGTTGCGATGACTTTCTCCGGGAATCGAAACTCCGATAACGAGTCCAGCGACTGGGTTAAATTCCAAAACTTTCAAGCTGGATTCATCATCACAGTGGTTCAATATTGGGCTGGAAGCCCCGCATCTCGCAACCGCGCGATGGAGAACCGCTTCAGCGAAGTAGTCAAGGTTTCCCGGAGGTTAGGTCTGGTCAAGTGCCAGCATACCTCACAAGAGCAACTAGAGCACCAATGGATTCAAACAGAGTCTCGGATACGGTTTGTTCTCATCAATCTCAAGTTAATTTCTTGTTCTAACACCAAACAGAACTATCAGCATCGTTTCATTGCTCGACTGCGCTTTTTTCTTCTACCAAAACTACCCTTGTCGTCTGATGCACTCCGAGATGGAATGCGAGCTTCCCTGCGAAGAGTCCCTGTTCGAGTCACCGCGTCCATTCTCCGAACCTAACTTCCAATTTTCCCGCGATCTTACCCTTTACGGGGCTTTTCAAGCCCTCTTCGACTCTTCAAATGAGCCCGGAGAGTCACCTCATCCCAGTCAGATGAACTTGACGGTTTTGGATATGTTCATCTTAATTCATGGTACGTACTCACTCTTTTCCCTTTATCTTTGCCCTCGTTTATGGGTCATACAGTTTTATTCGCTTTCATTAATATGCACATGACGCTCGTTGGACTCCTCAAACAGCGAGCCAGCTCAGTCCAGGCATCACAGCCCTCAATTGAGGGCAATGGGGACAAGGGTACGATTCCTGAAGATTCTTTGCTCAGTTCGATCAGGACAGCCCTGAATTGCTGGCGAGATCACTGGGTCGCACTGCGCAACAAGGTCTCCAGTGACGAGTGGGCCTCGATGGGCTTCTACAAAAATGGCTATAACTTCTGGCTGGTCTCACAACTGCTTATCACCAAAAAAGATGCTGTCGATGTCATTATGCAGTTGGAGGTGCATTGTGAAGATAAGTTGGAAAGATTGAAAGTGCTTCTCTTGGATGGACAGGATTAAGTCGCGGGAATTGGCTGGTGGAAATGAAAAAAAAAAAAAAATTTTAATTGTTTTTAACGGGCGGTTTTTCTCCAATAGGTTTGGCGTTTTGGCGTTGAAGCCACTGTGACTAGAAGGTTGGGGCTCACAAATATTTTATATCCTGGTCTGCTTTGCTGTTTTCATAACGATTCGGGATTCTACTTGTGTTTTCTATGCACATTTTACCTCCTGCTACACACATTCGTGAATGAACTTCAAAACTCCATTCGCACTTTCATTGGATAGCTATCTACGCATATCCAAGGCTCCAAAAAGTCTCTATGTTCGTGCCTGTATCTTCATCAACATATGCAGGGGGCCCTGCTAGGGTTACGTGCTCTCCATGCAGTTCTGCAACCCTCCCGGTGAGAGTTTCATCTTCCACAAGCTGTGCCACAGCTTTCTGCGCGGTTGACATAGGCGTGAGGATCATTGATTTGAACAAGTCAGTGCTTGGGGCGATGTTCGTGGCTATGATATATTGTTAATATTCGCACTTCAGCGAGTGATAGAACTGTGCTATACCAATTACAGCCGGAGCCAATGCGTTGATCCTAATGCTCTCTGCTTCCAGTGGACGAGCGAGCGAACGCACAAGTCCGACGACACCGTGCTTTGTTGCTGAATAGATTGGTGCTATTGGGAATGGATACAGCCCTGCGTTTGAGGCCGTGCACACAATCAACCCTTTCGACGAGCCGGAGAGTTCGTTCTTAGCCAGATAGTGGATTGCAAGTTGCACAGCTGGTAACACATGCATCAGTATCCCTTTACAATATTGGAACGATCACACTTACAGTACATAAGTCCAATAAAATTCACATTCACAGTCGCCAGATTTGGCTTCGTCGGGCCTTTGCTGCTATTACCTTTCTCGGGCAGGAGACTTCCTTTCTCAGTTATGCCTGCATTGGCGAAAACAACGTCAATTCGGCCTTGCTGTGAGTATATTCTTTCGAAAACCTCTGCTTGACTTTCCCAAGAAGAAACATCGCATTGCTCGAACGATACTCCAGATGCTGGGTACTCAGACCGCAGTTGATCCAATGTTTGCGCGCCGGTTGTCGGGTTCACATCCAGAATAGTGATATGGGTGTTTGGCTCAGTGATAAAGTGCCGGGTTATACCCAGTCCAATACCGGATGCTCCCCCTGTTAAGAAATTAACGACTGTACTTTTGCCTTTCTGTCATGGAGGTGTTTTTTACCAGTGACGACGATGCTTCTCTTAGGCGCCATGTTTCAATGATTCGAAGAGTGCAGAGCTCCCAATCATAAGTCTAGCTATATCCTGTCCAGAAAATCCGCTCCGCGAAAAATACTCCGCAAAAAATACCCCGATGACTTCATATCTACCCCTCCCGGTCCCTCGTGTTTCCCCACATCACAGTGGAGCAAACTTCGCTGGGGGATTTCCGGTGCCTGCGGAGCTTGGCTGACCCCTACACTCATGGACGGGGTCCATGCTATCTCGGTCTAGCCAATCGGAAATTGAGCCTCGGCGTATATCCGATGGCATGTAATCGATGCCGTGGCGTTAAACTTTGTTCCCCGCATCTTAGGCCAGCCGACGGGCGGAATTATACCACACGACGGATCGGAAATTGGGCTATTATCATTTTTCGAGGGCTTGACCACGTGTAACGTAAGACGATTTCTTCTTTTCCAATAAGGACTAGGGTTAGATATGAGGTCTTTTGTCTTGCGCTATCAATGTATCGAAGATACAGATCATCAAAGGCGCCGGCCTCTTTCACCGGCCAACGCTTAGGCGGCTGGGACTCAACGTGTGCGATGCTAGATCATTTGATTCGCGACACTCTCGCTTTCGGGTGGCGATGCAGGTCAAACTACCGACATAGCCTTGTACTATTCTCTGCCTATCTATAATCACTTATGAATCCGGCATTCTCTCCGACTCTAACTGGAGCATCCCCTGTCTGAAATTTTGGCTTCATCCGATGGAATATTTATTAAAAATAAGTCAAGGGTACCTTCAGATTCAGGAAAGAAAAAAAAAAAAAAGACAGTTTTAGTGGCATTGTCCAGATTCTCACGAACCACCGTTCAAGTCGGCGAAACTCCGTGGGGATCCCCGGATTTTGATCCGATTCTCCATGATGGGGCTTCTTAGCCCCATCTCGCCGTTCAGCACCACTTCTTCTCGGGGGGATTTGGTTTGGCTGAACAAGCCAAGATGGAAGCAATAGCTGGGGATTTAGTATAGTCGATATCAAATACGCATGCTAATATCATTTATGGGGCTAGAGTTGTCTATATTAATGACCGATCGCCATGTAGGGACGGAGCCAAGCTGTCATTTGATCGAGTAGTGAAGCCAGTGTCCTGAGATCAGCAAGCCCTCAAGCCCGGTCTTATTCTCCTGCGTCAGCTCCAATTCTTGTTTTCTTTTCCTCGCATATCTTCCCAACACCACATCTACCACTCTTCAAGATGCCTTTTGGTGTTTTGGACGACGATAAACTAGAGCATATCCCGGGATCGGCTCCACTGAACAGTCTTGCGGATACCAGTGCATATTCTGGCATAGACCCAGGTCTCCTCAAACATGACCCCACCGGCCAGATTGTGCTCGTTCCACAGCCATCTGACTCGCCCAATGACCCTCTCAACTGGTCTCGAAGCAAGAAGGAACTCTTCACCGTTGCGTACGGCTGGGGTTGCGGCTCTGTAGGGGGTAACTTCCATTTGGGCTCTTCGGGTTTAAAGCAGATCGTATCGACTGATTGAATTTAGCCGTCGGCCCCCTTCTCGGTGGAGCATTTGTACCTCTCGCCGCGGAATTCGGTGTCTCGCTATCGACTTTCATTTCGGCTGTACAAGGCGGCACGATCGCAGCCATCGCGGTTGGAAGCTTAATCTTCAATTCGTTGGCAGTGAAATATGGAAAGCGTCCCGTTTATCTCGGCACCACTGTCGGCTTGATGGTGTCTTGCTTTTGGGCTGCGGGGGCGAAGAGTTTCGAATCCTTTGTTGCCGCACGTGTGTTCTGTGGCCTATGCATGGCGCCGATGGAGGCTTTAGTTCCTGCTTCTATCTCAGACATCTGGTGAGAGTTGGTTCCGTTTTTTGTCATTTTCAGATGCTGAACTCTCTAGGTTCGTGCATGAGCGTGGGTATCGGACCGCAATCTTCAACCTCGGCGTTTTGGGTGGTATTAACCTCGCGGTGCCCATCGGTAAGATCTTATTCCATATGGCTTGCAATAGGTGCTGACCGTTGGCTATAGCCGCGGCGATTATTGAATATGGATCATATCGCGTTGCGCTAAACGCTATGGGCGGTGCCTTTGCCCTGGCCTTGATCCTCGTTTTCTTCTGGATGCCCGAGTCAGCTTATGCTAGAGAGGCTCTCAATATCGATACGGCCGATACAAATGTGAGTGACTTAGTCCTGTCCAAGCTCCGGGATACTGATTATTGTCAGATCACGCTCAAAGGGAAGAGAAGCCTCGAACAAGTTGAACACGCACCAGATGCCGAATCTGCATCTACTGAGCGACTCAACTCCTGGATCAAGGAGCTTATGCCATACAGTGGCTATGTCAACCATGTGTCGTTCTGGAATACCCTCATTCGTCCATTCTATCTATTGGCCTCGCCGGCTGTACTGTGGGCGGTTCTCCTGTTTACAACTTGTATCTCATGGTTGGTCGGTATCTCTCTCACGCTTTCTCAAATCTTCTCCGCTCCCCCATACAGTTTCTCTGTCGTTGGTGTCGGGGCAACAAATCTGTCATCATTCGTTGCATCTGTCCTCGGTACTTTGACTGCAGGCCCCCTGATTGATGGCTTGATCACGAAATTGTCCAAGAAGAATGGGGGCATATTTGGTAAGGTCTACATACCTTTTGACTGAGGCTTTCATGTTAAGTTTTTCTTTCTACATTTAGAGCCAGAGTTCCGTCTTCCTATAATGGTCACATATCTCCTATTTACTTCAACGGGATTCTTTGCCTGGGGCCAATCCTCATACGCTCAGGACCCGTGGCCAGTACCCGTTATCGTGTGTCTTGGCCTCATCAACTTCGGAGTCCAGCTAGGAACAACCGGTGTCGTCACTTATGTCGTCGACTGCCATCGTGAGAAAGCTGGTGAGGCTTTTGCAACCATGAACTTTGTCAAGAACATGTTCGCTTTTGGGTTGTCATTCTACATCAACGGCTGGATTGATAGCCAGGGTGTTCGCAATTGTTTCTTCACTATCGGTGGGGTCACGATGGGCGTTACCCTTTTAACGATTCCCATGTAAGCTCTACATTGGTTCTAAGTCCTGTGTGCTTGTACTAATGTCACCGCCCCTTTAGGTATATTTTCGGCAAACGCGCCCGCAGCTGGGTTCACCGTCACGGAATCGCCGATCGACTATAAATGTCGAGACTTCCATGCGATTACCCTTTCAAAGCCAGGATTTGCAATTGGTAAAGGAAGCTATTTTACTTAAGGGTCTAAATTGAACTCCTCTTAAATTTGATAAATCTGTAAACTCAAAACATGAGGGGTAACATGAGTTAGAAAGGTCTCAGGCATAATGCAGATTGTGATCCGCTGTGGTCCGCTGAGTAGGGACACACATTGTTGTGGAGCTATCCCCTCACCCCTTACATATGATGCATGACTTTCTCAAAAATTCCACTGCTTCATCCAGTTCTCCATCAACGGAGCATCAATCGCCTTCAGTCTACGCAGTGTCTTACTAGCAGCTTGAGTCTTGGTGGTTTCCGTCCACGGGCCAGCCTCATCCGCAAATGAGATAGCCTTGAAGAAGTCGAGAATCTTGAGAGCCGGCTTATCTTGGAGATCGCTCTCCGTGGGGCTTGTGAAGCTCTCCAGAGTCTGAATCCATGTCTTGATGTCGACCTCCTCCATATCGAAATATTTGGTAACAGCCGGAATGAGTGACGGCCATTCTGCGGCCCGTGGGTTGACTATGTGGAAGGCTGCGCATAGTTCGTCTTCTTGGGTCTCACGGCGCGTGCGGACGATGTCGGTGATTACCTTTGCGGTGACGTCCTGCATGGATAAATAAATTAGTTCTTGATGGTGAAACAAATTCAGCCAACCACTTACCACTGGAACCCACTGAACAGACACCGATCCCAATCCCTTCGGAATCTGTTTGATCGCCTTGGATGTCGCAACGAGCGATGGCACCCACTCTTGCTTGTTCCACATCCCCTTCTCCGTAGTCGGGCCACCGATCTGGCCGACGCGGTGAATACTGGTCGGGACACCGCACTTGGCAGAGGCAGCCGCGCAGATCCTTTCAGAAACATGCTTCGACTCTCCGTATCCTTGTCGGAGCGCTGAGCTAGGATCGTCGAAAATGATCTCCGGGATGGAGGGACCTCGCTCTGGGCTGTATCCCTCGATAGTGGAGATGGAAGAAATGAAATGAATATGAGCAGTCTTCTCGCTCGCAATACTAAACTCAACAAGGCGACGGACACCTTCAATATGTGGGTTCTCGAAGGCTTCGACTCTATGATTGAAGTTCACTTTCCAGGCATTATGGATTATGGTGTCCACATTCTCCAACATCTCTTCATACTTAGAGTCTTCAAGACCAAGTCGCTCCGTACCAAACTGGGCTTGAAGGAACTCGACTCTCCGAGGGAAATTTTGGAAGGTTACCAGTCCTTTTTCGCGCAGGCTTTGCAATTGTCTAGGGGCTGCATCATCCGACCGATTCAGGCAGTAGATCTTGGTAACGCTTAGATCTCGGAGTAGCTCATGAAGCAGATAGGCTCCCAGGGAGCCAGTGGAGCCGGTGAGGATGACTGCATGGTCCTTGCCGAAGTCCTCAGTGTACTTTCCGATCAGGTCAGCAATTCTCGTTTCCCGGTCGGCATCGCTCTCGATGAGGGCCGCATCAGGAGGGGAGTCATTCCCCTGGAGAAGATCAAGGACGTATCCGGACAGCTGAGAGATAGTTGGGCGAGAATACAACTGGGGACTGCCAAACATCGGGCCCAAGTCGGGCAAAGCAGACTTCAGGGAGGCCTGAAGGATTTGGCCCAACCGAAGGGTTTGCAGTGAGTCAAGTCCCGATGAGAAAATATCGGCATTATCATCGAATGTTGGAACGTCCAAAATCTCTGCCACAGCGGCGGTGATATATGCGGTCATATCCTCGCGCGTCGCGTCTTTGGATATCTGTGCGACGTCGATCTCGTCGCCACCCGCGTAGAGTGCGTCGATCTCATCCGCATAGTCATTCACCACCGCACGTCGCTTCACAGTGCCCTTTGCTGACCGCTCAAATGGCTTGGTCTGAGAAGACACCCCGATCCGGTTTTTCATGAGCTGAGCATGGCCAGGGGCTGTTGCATTGGCCTTCTGAATACTAGGCCAAATCTCCTCGATCAATGCGTCAGGTTCACCAGACCAGGCAGACCAATTAGGCTCGACAATTGCACCAGATTGAAAACGGCCCTGACCGACAACCAGTGCTCGAGAAACAAGCGGATGACCCGAAATGATTTCCTCCATCGTGGTGGGGTTAAACTTCTCTCCATTGCTGAGAACTATCACATCATCATGGCGTCCGGAGTATAGCCACAGGCCTTGCTTCTCTGGATGAGCAGCAAAGAGATCGCCGGTCCTGTACTCACTTTTGCTGGGGTATGTGTGGAAGACAGCGTGAGCCAGAGGGTCCTCTGCACGGGGAATGACGAGCTCGAAGAGGCCATCACCAGCGTCACGCATTTCGTAGCCGGCATTGGGATTCCACTCCAGGTATTGCCAATCACGCTTATCCTGGTGCTTCACGCCCTGGAAGATTGCGTTCTCGCTTGACCCCAGAACGGATTGAAGGTGTATTATTTCAGAGATACGATCCCCAACTTCCTGTGCCAAGGGCGCACCCCCAAAGGTGTGCATAGAGAACTTGGACAATGTCTCCATCCCAAGCTCGGATTGGCTAAGATCTTCCAAGACAGATGGTGCTAAGATAGATGTATCGGGACTTGTGTCCTTGACGATCTGAGCCAGCAGCTCCGCTGTGAGAGGCTTCTCGGGGCTGAGAACAAACGGTGTATTGCTTATCAATGGAACCATCATACTGAGAATTCCCATCAAGTGGAAGAAGGGACTCATAACAAACATTGGTCGGCCATCTTTGGTAAAACCCGCAAAACTACTCTCTCTTCCATCAGGGGGGCGAGAGAGTATAGATTGCTCGAGGGCGAGGAAATATCCGTTGGTCATTGGGACTGGCTTAGGGAGGCCTATCGTCAAGATGAAGAGCGGATATCAGTAACCTTATATCATGACAGTGAAATGCACTCTAGAAAACAGTTCTCTCACCTGTTGTGCCAGAGCTATGGATGTATACTGCAATCCGATTTTCAGGATCTTCTTCTGGCTCCTTGATCACAGGGACAGGCTCGAAGCCACTATCGAACAGCTCCCATTCGCCTGGCGCGACCCATACTTGCAAGGAAGGGTTGGTTGCCTTTAGCTCTTCGACTTGCTTACTGCGCTCGGGGCTATACACGATAGTTGAACATCCGGTAGCACCCATGACGTGGCTCGAGGCCGACTCCGGGTTGCGCGTGGAGAGAAGCAGTGCCTGCTCCATGTCAGTAGATCTTAAGGGCCCGGTTGAATAAACCCACCTACAGTGTATCTTAGCCTCATACAAGCGAACACAAAGACACAGTAGCGAATATCGTTGGCCCCCATATATGCCAGCGTTTGAGGTTGGTCCGAAGCCGCGACATTTTTCTGAATCCACACGACCATCCGGTTAATAGCACCAGAAAGGTCGGCGAACGTGATATTCTTCCACCCTAGAGAGATATTCGAGGAGAGAGGGTGAATACAATAGATTTGATCCGGCTGCGAATCGGCAATGGTATCGAGAATCCGCAAAGGAGTTCGTTGAGGAGCGATGGATCCCATATTGACGTAAATCTGAAAGAAAATAGTAACCAGATAAATGTCACCACAAGCGATAGCTTTTTGCGAGAATTCTCACTATTTAGTCCCTACCGTGGTACCTATTAATGTTGCTCAGATCTTTCGCTGCAGCCACCACTCGCATGACTCCCTCAAGCAACTCCCCAATGGCAACACGAGTGATACGCGTAGATATGCAATGAAAGCTGATTGACAGAGCTGCATCTGCAGTTTGAGTATCACAAAGGAGGGGTATGCAGGAGCGAATGCAAATCAGATCGAGGTCTCCAGACGATCAGATATTGAGTCGTTCATGCAGGTGGTATCTCGCAGTCTGACGCCTCCAAACTATACGATCTGCATGCCCCGCTTTCAGGTCACACAAATAGACGCTCAAGCTTCCCATGATCAGCTCCTCATAGCTTCAAATAACTAGTTCCTACCTCGAGGGTGAGCTTCTTCGGCTGCATTTGGACCCACAATTTGGTTCAGCTGGATGCGGAGACGCCGCCTCGGTGTAGGAAAAAGCAATATGATTAGCCACGTAGAACTGCGGTGTGCAACCCCTGAGCTGCGTCAGCGCGGTAAATTGGCTCACTGAATTTTTGGGGGGTCATACTTGGGTGCTTTGTTTTGCATATAAGGTTTAAGGGAAGCTGAATTCGGAGATCGCCGTTGTTCTGAAGTAGACTTATGATTAGACATCCTATAGGGTGGATGTTTCTACATTTTTGAATTCAGGGGACATCTCAAAAGCTACTTCCAATTGACTGACCCTCAGTTTCTCTGTTGTAAGGAAAACAAATATCATACCAACCATATCCGTATTCCCCGACCTCTGCCGACCTCTCATCAGGCCTGGTCAAGCCGATCTAGTCACACTTTCAAACAATTTGTCTCCGCAACATCATCGGCAACAAGTCTCTCTTGCTCAATAAAACCCCTTGCTTGACACATAAGCAAAACAAAAGCATCGTTGCACGTCAATTTTCTCCACAGAGCCCCTCCGATTGCTCAACTATATGCTCTTTGACAATATAAACCAAAGCCAAGGGTGAAATTCTTTTTCACCATCCACAGGATCCAGGACCATTGGCAGATATTTCATGTACCATTCTTCTTGAAGAATACCATCGAGAATTTCCGATTGGAGAACCCAACTGCTATCAACCTAAATCATGTCGAGAGAAGCATAGTGATCAAATTTGTTCCGGATCATGCCGAGAAGGTCATTGAATACCACGCTCTTGCCATCGCTACTGGAACTTCAACGCCGTCTCCATTGCTTGGCTTGAATTCCGATGCGGATAGTCTACGACAGAAATGGGCCGAGTTTCGAAAAGAACTACCTAAGGCGAAGTCTATTGTCATTGCGGGTGGTGGACCTGCCGGGATCGAAACAGCAGGTGAACTTGGCGAGCATCTGAATGGCACATCTGGGTGGTTTTGCGGCAAGCTTGAAAATCTCAAGGTGCAAATCACTGTCGTTACATCAAGTTCTCGGATTTTACCTGTTCTTCGACCTAGTATCGCCAACAAGGCGGAGGGATTCCTTGTCCGGCTGGGCGTGACCGTGTTGAAGGGTACCAAAGTCGTGAGCGTGCTGTCTCCTAGTGAGGAAGCGACCTCGACGAGCGTAACGCTCTCCGACGGAAGTGTCCTTGAAACAGACATCTACATCCCAGCAGGTGGGACAGCCCCCAACACATCCTTCATTGACAAGGCTCTACTCAATCCCGACGGTCGGGTAAATGTCAACAACACTCTGCGCGCAGAAGGCGCAGGGGATCGAGTCTACGCTATAGGGGATGTAGCATCGAATACAAGACCGGCGGTTCATGCAATCCTGAGCGCCGTGCCAGTCCTCTGTGCTAACATTAAACGTGATCTACTGCTTGCTTCGGGTGTTGATGTATCCGGGCCTGATCGGGTATTTGTGGAAGACACTCGGGAGACGCAGCTTGTTCCGATTGGGCGAGGGAAGGGCGTTGGTGCAGCCATGGGGTGGCAGATTCCTAGTTTCTTGGTATGGTTGATCAAAGGTCGGGATTACTGGCTTTGGACGACGGGTGGGTTGTGGAATGGGAGTCAGTGGGCCAAGCAGTCGTGATGGGTGAGGTGCTGTGGGATTGGGCTTTGGCTTTGGCTTGGTTTTGATGTTGTTTTTTGACTTTGGCTTTGTTTTTGGTGTGGGCTGTTTGCATGTTGGGCCTTCTCAGTCTTTTGTGGTGGCGACGATATGGCATTTTATCTTGAATGCATGTGCTGGGTTAGTTCCTAGATCGGAGATGAAGGCAGTTAGAAGCAATCACAAATTTCAAGGAGAACCGATTCGATCAAAGCACTATTCTCATCAAAGTCACATCGGAAAGAAAACATGCTCTTGAACGCCGCGCTGGTCTGTACTTAAGATTGCAGTATACAATTTGAAACACAATGCAGAAAGGGAGATCACTCAATCTGTGAGTGGGGCATTAGTATGGTGAGGAGAAGAGTATCTCCACGTACTGCTCACTGTATAAAGTCAACAGCATTAGCCGAGGAACACTGTCTCGGGGTTAGCGCGTGTTAATCGAATTTGAAGTTCAGCTCTTACCTTCCCATCCCCATTCCCCCATAACATTAACCCAATGTAACCGACTTCTCACGGTCCTCTCAAATTGGATATTCTCTAACGGCGAAAGAGCCGATCCGCGTCGTTGAGATCCGCCCTTCGAACTGATAGATCCGGATCTTCCCTGCATGGATCTGTCAAGGCCTGTTGAATTGGCTCTGGCATGGAGAGCTCGCTGCGTGGCATCCGGCGACCGCATCGCTTGGCTACCTTTGTCACCGCATGATAACGGCCCGTGCCTTCTCGTTGGCGGGAAGTCCTGCTGCTTCTCCGCTCCCATCGCATCTCGTCGAGCCCAAACTTCTCGCAACACATCAAGACAGCGATCAACGCCTCCTAGCATCAGGCGGGACTGGACAGTGTTCCATCGGTCTAAGACCCATCGCCGGTCATCTTCGCAGTCGACTTCGGCGCCCGCGGCCAGGAGTGGAAACATCTGGATGATTGTTGTGCGGGACGTTGGAGGCACGGTTGCTAAGAGGATTAGAACGCGTTTGGCGAGTTCTTCGGCGGACTCGGATGGCATTTCAGGGACGGCTTGGTGGAGGTAAAGCAAAGTTGCCCAACGATAGGCATGTGCCATCTGAACACTGTGTTGAACCTCTGATGTGGGATCTTCAGGCGGTTCAAACCAGCACGGCGGCTCCCATTGTTCAATCTGAGACTTCAACTCCATTCCTTGAGATACGATCGACAATGAGTTCGACGCTGTCTTCCGCACTTTTTGGACCAACCTCGCTACCCGACCGATCAGCGGGAACAGCGTAGCCGCGCAACCCATCAGCGGATCAATCTCATGAATAGCGTCACCGGGGAGATGGAAGATAGACGGATTTAGATCCTGAGGACCAGATTCATCCAAGGACGTAAGTCTCGCAATGACATCCATATATGTCCAGGTATTGTACAAGAACCGGATTCTATCTAGCTCATCTGCATTGGTACCTCCCTGCACTCCGGCGTTCAGAACTTGTAGCATCAGAGCTTTGGCACCGCGTAAATGCTGGATACACGTGCGTGTGTTCTGGTCCCAGGTGTCGGCAAATGCTAACGCTAGGCTGGTTGCTAGCGCTGTATCTGCGCGCATGCTTTGAATGTGTTCTCTTAGGCATGTCATGCTCTGGCGCATGTGCCTTACACCTTGGACTCGGAGGGATGGATTCTCTTTTGCTGCGTGAAAGGCTGACAGGGCGAAAATCGCATGGTACAAGGCGGGTGTGCTTTTGGCGAGAGGCCAGATAAGTGTACGCCAAGGGTTTTCGGATAGGCCGTCTTTCACGGACAGAATTCCACAGGTGAGTTTGTCAAAATGCAGGGCTAGCATTTCCTGGCTTTCCGGTGGCAGGGTAGGCTGGCCTGGAAGGCGAGAGAAGTCGAAAATGCCACCATCTTGATCTGGAAACGTCAAGTCCCATGGCCCGGCACCAGAGTCGGATTGTCTAATGATATCCTCGATTTCTTCGTTGTCTTCGCCCAGGAGGTGTGAGAAGCTAAGTGACTCATGGGTATTTGGCAAATCCGGTCCATAAGGTATTGGACCTGCACCGTCATCCAGACCCTGGTCTGGGAATAGTTCATCTGAAAATGGAATATGATTCTGGAATGGTTCAAGGAAAGAAAGAAAGTTTAAGGAGTCATCGACGGGTACAGATACCCCGATCGGGGCGACCGTTTCTTCATCGGTGGTAAATTCATGTTGGAGGATAGGGCATTCATCGAGAGAATGGGTATCAGCAGACAGATAACTCTTGATACTGGTAGGAGAGCTATGCAAAGAAGACTCCCGGGGAGAAGTGTTGATAGAATGCGAAGCGCGTATAGCCCGATAAGAATGTTCGGTATTTGGGGGCGTCGGGAAACTCTCGGGCTTGTTAATGGAGACAGGAGGATTTGCTGTATAGATAAGTAGTTATCCACTTAGTTCTTGAGGATCCCGGAATTGCTTACCCTTCTTAGCCTTAGTGGGCCGCCCCACAGCCAGGTTGGTCTCTTCGAAGGGTCGCCATTTGAAATCTTTCTTGTAGCCGCCACACTGGACCTTTCGTCTTTCGCACTGGTGACAGGCGGGTTTGGTTTCGTCGCACTTCAGCCGCTTCGCCTTGCAGGTGATGCAACCTGGGCGATGCGGATAGATCGGGTCAGCAGTCTGCGCACGTAGATAGGCCCAGGGGCGCTATCCACAATAGAAATACTAGCCAGCAGGATCGTACCATTGCGGCTCTTTGTCTGTTTGGGCTTTTGCGCCGCAGTTCCGATCTGCTTCGCCCTTTTGGGAGGCGAAGCAGGTTTGCCCCGCGCTGCCGGGATGATGTCGGGCGAGTCTAGAATCGTGGACGGCGATGGGATTTTGATATTTTCCATACCAAAGCGTTCTTATTGAAGTTATGGAGGAGTAAACAAGGAATGAAGCAGATATAATGACAACACAGAAGGGGCGAGGGGGGTGTTGAGATAAGACAAAAGGTCCACAGCGAATGACAAAAGGCGGATAGGAACCAGCGTCAGTCGGGAGGAGTTTGCTGGTGATAAGGCCCATGCGGGGGTCTTCGCCGATCTTGGAGAAGCCCTTTGAGGGGTTGGCTAGTGGTCTGAGATTTTGATTACAACTGATTTCTGCGTTGGCATTCCTCTGCGATAGCGTCCAATTTGAAGCTAAACTTGGTGGGCCGTCTCCTGCTCAGAATCTATGGCCATTATACGATCGGCTTCACGATGTCGGAGGTGTAACAGAGCCGGCGGGTCATGCGGGGGAAATAAACAGAAGCAAGTCTGTGTTTCGGGAAGATTCCGTATTCGTGCGGCTGCAGGCTGGATCTACCGGAGAATAGGCACGACAGATCTGCATTTCCAATGCTGCATATATCGTCATAGCCACTTGTATTCATTGTGAATACAATTCTATATACTTTCATTGTGTATTCTATTATCTACGTTCCTCAATGGTCTCGTCTGTCAAAGGTCCCAAGATTATCTATAGAGGCGAACGGAGTGTCAAAATGCATTAATATGCTAGAGAGCGCGACAATGGCATTTACTCCTCAGAGCAATGGAATGCTCTACATGAATAATTCACCCAGCCTTTTCGTCCCATGTCTTATGTCCTGTCTTTCCTATGTCCCATCCTATAGTCATTTCTCTTCGGTTCGGATCAAACTCCGACTCTCAAGCCCATGCTAGACACGGCAATCATTCGCACTTTTCCCTGACAGCGTATCCATGTCATGGCGAGTGGATACGACCACGGTTCCCTCTTCCAATGGGACTGCCACGACATCGTTCGGGGCGTACTGGGGATGGCACCCGGTCACGACACCTTGATCGTTGCGTGAGACTGGCACTTGACGGAACTCATGGGGTCCCTCGAATGTGTCATCGACCCAGACTCCCCGCATGCACGGATCCTCCGCATTGTTCTTGCGCCGGAGTTTACCTGGAGTTTACCTGGCTAGTCATGGACTGTGCTGCTTCTGACTGCCACAGTGAATTTGAATATTTAAGTTTCTCTGCCTTGAGAGGCAGGTGACTAAATGTTGCTGATTTTGCAGTCACCCTGGCAATGTGCTATCATTGCCTGCTCGAAATCCTGCAGCCCCGACCGTTGACAGCCGCGGCGATGTTGCAATACCCGCTGGATATCGATCAACGGTGGATGGAGCTGATGCGCGCCCTCGACGCGCGCACCTGGGACAGTGGCAGGGGTCAGTGGAGCCTGTGGATAAGGACGAAGATATGGATATCTGGCCCTTGAATCTGGCCCTGGCGTCCATGGATTTGATGAACTGAATGCCAGATCTCGATGAGATGGATACGAGGATGTAAAGGTAAGGTACCGGAATCAACAAAAAGACACCCTGACAGAGACGCTTAGTCAAGTGGCGGTTATCGGAGGCGCGGGGAACCCCAGAAAGCGTGACAAGTGCACGGCCCGAGGTTGAACGGCCATGTAAACACTTCGCCGAGCGTCACTGTTTTCTTTTCTTCTCTTTGTCACCTCACCCCTTCACTCTCACTTCAATTACGACCTCAATCATGCTTCGAACGATACCGCGACGACTTCCCCGTCTCCCCGTCACGACTGCTACCCGTTTGGCCTTGCGCTCGTTCACATGCGGCTATCCTCGGATGTCGTCACCAACAGTCCAGCCCCCGGTGTCCACGACACTACCATCCGACGCATTCCAGTTGTTGTCGACCGCAGACAAGGCTGGTTCCGCTGAAGATGCCCTTTTCGAACAGCAGATCAAAGATGTGGAGGCATGGTGGAGCTCGCCCCGTTACGAGGGTATCAAGCGCTCTTATAGCGCGGCCGATGTTGTGAGCAAGCGTGGCTCGTTGCAGCAATCATATCCCAGCTCCTTGATGGCTCAGAAACTGTTCAATTTGCTGAACGAGCGTGCAGCGGCTGGGGAGCCCGTGCATACAAGTGAGATTTTGAGCACCCCCTTCCTTTGAGACGGGGCTAACATATGAGTACGCAGTGGGTGCTGTTGATCCTGTACAAATGACCCAGCAGGCTCCTAACCAGGAGGTCTTGTACATTTCCGGCTGGGCATGCTCGTCTCTCTTGACTTCCACTAATGAAGTCTCTCCTGACTTTGGCGATTACCCCTACAACACAGTGCCAAATCAGGTCCAGCGTCTGTTCAAGGCCCAGTCTATGCATGATCGCAAGCAATGGGATGCGCGTCGCAAGATGTCTGCTGAGGAGCGCAAGTCTACACCATATGTTGACTACATGCGACCAATTGTTGCGGACGGTGACACTGGGTATGTCTAACCTTGATGATGAAACAAGGACTCGGAACTGATCTAATTTGAAAGACACGGCGGTCTGTCGGCGGTCCTCAAGCTTGCCAAGTTGTTCGCAGAAAATGGTGCTGCAGCAGTGCACTTCGAGGATCAGCTCCATGGTGGAAAGAAGTGTGGCCACTTGGCGGGCAAAGTGCTTGTCCCCATGGGCGAGCACATCAACCGCTTGACTGCCGCACGATTCCAGTGGGATATGATGGGCTGCGAGAACCTTGTCATTGCACGCACTGATTCAGAGAGCGGCAAGCTTATCAGCAGCGCCATTGACGTGCGCGATCACGAGTTCATTCTCGGTATCACTGAGGAGGTCGAGCCTTTGGCCGAGACTCTGCAGGCCATGGAGCGTGAGGGTGCGACACCTGCTGAGGTTGACGCTTTCGAGCTTGACTGGGTTAAAAAACACAAGCTTGTTTCTTTCGATGAGGGTAAGTCACAACCAATTCAGGGGTCTCGGCCTAAACTAACTTTTGCAGCTGTCGATGCACACCTTGAGGCTGAGGGTGCGTCCCAGTCGGCACGGGATGCCTACAAGGCCCATGTCAAGGAACACCCTAATCTTTCTTTCTCTCGTCGCCGGGTCCTGGCCAGCGACTACACCAAGAACCCGGTGATCTGGTCGTGCGACAGTCCCCGCACTCGCGAGGGATATTACCACTACCGCGCTGGATTCCCGGCCGCGACCAAGCGGGCCAAGGAGTTCGCTCCCTATGCCGATCTCCTTTGGGTTGAGACCGGCGACCCTAACGTCGAGCAGGCTGGTACTCTGGCCGGTGAAGTTCGCGCCAAGTACCCCGGCAAGAAGCTCGTGTACAACTTGAGCCCTTCTTTCAACTGGATGGCCCAGGGCTTCGATGAGGCTTCTCTGAAGTCCTTCATCTGGGACATCGCTAAGCAGGGGTAAGTTCCTGCCTGCATTCATTGAGCCACTGACTAATTGACTTAGATTTGTCTTGCAATTGATTTCCCTCGCTGGCCTGCACAGCAACGCCACCATCACCACTGAGCTCTCTCGCGCGTTCAAGGACGAGGGCATGCTAGCCTATGTCAAGCTGGTTCAGTCTCGTGAGAAGGAGCTGGGCGTAGACGTCCTGACTCACCAGAAGTGGAGCGGTGCACCCTACATGGATGGAATCCTCGGCGCGATCCAGAGCGGAAGCAGCAGCAGCAAGAGTATGGGTGAGGGTAACACTGAGAAAGGTAAAGTTCGTTTTATTCTTAGGGGCACACAGCATGCTGACTGACATTCTAGGTTTCTAAAACCCCCCCTCCCCCCTGAAAATTCCATGATCATTGTCGATATCGCGTATTCCTTGTGCTTGAGCCTGTTTCGGTATGTTTACATTAATTAGACTGTTCAAAATTCAACATGTCTTAATATGTGTTTCAATCCGTGAAAGCGATTCTTCTCTTGACGCAAGTTGGTCATTTCAATTTCCCATGTCCCTATCTAGACCCTTAATGACCCCCAATCGGTTTCAAACACAACAAAATTCATCAAATTCATTCATCAACAGCGATCCTAATCACAAATAGTCATATCGGTCCGCTCAAATAACCGAACAGGAATATTCTTCTGATAAAGGAACCAAGAATTAGTAACCTCCCACTCATGCTCCTGACTTGGCAATTCCATCTATAACCCAATTAGCAAATCCGCACCCCAACCAAACCTGGAACTCGAATCAATTAGGAAACTCACATCAAAAGAGCTAAACAGCGTCGCAATCAACTTATAACTCTCCAACTGACTCAAATACCTCCCAAGACAAGCCCTCGACCCAGCCCCAAACGCCATATCAGTAGCTTTCATCTTCGTAACCCGTGCCTGGAACACCTCATCCGATTCCTCAGGTCCCTTCAGCCAACGCTCCGGGATAAAAGACTCGGTATCGGCGCCAAAGACTTCCTCACTCCTGCTAATAACCCACGGGTTCATACCCACGACAGTCCCCTCGGGCACGTATCGCCCATCAGGAAGCGTGAATCCACCCTTCGGAACGACACGTTCTAGAATCAGGCCAACGCCAGGATTGAGTCTCATCGACTCCCGCATCACAGCTTCCAGATACGTTAGACCATTGATATCCATCCATTTAGCCGGAAGAGTTAAATTAGCATCTCGGAGCTCGGAGATAAGTTTCTTGTGCACTTGTGGGTGTTTAAGGACGTGGTAGACCGTTGAACACAATGCTCCAGCGGTGGAGTCACTTCCCGCTAGTACATTCGAGAGCAGGTAGAGAATAACAGTACCGTCGTTTACGAGCTCGGGATGCTTCTTCTTGACATCAAGGAACTTTGCTAGGAAGTCGATGTGGCTAGTAGGGGTGGACTCTTCGTAGCGGGTTTGGAGCTGCTCGAGGCTGAAGATGTTGGCCCAGACGAATGTTGGTGGGCCGATTCTCATTATGGGGTTTTTATCGAAGAGGTAGTCTAGTATTGGGATTTGACTGATCTGGATTCGTTTGCGTGGTTAGTATATGTATGCTTTGAGTTGTACAATTACGAAATTGGAGTTGGGTTGAAGGAAAAGGGATGTACCGAGGCGAAGTAGTCGAGTGTTTTGGTCGATCTACCTAGGAAGCCCTTGTAATCACAGCCTGCTTCGAGGATACCGAGGTCCTTGGAGAATGTGACCTGGCTCATTGCATCCCAGGCAACTAATTTGAGACTGTTAGCATTGTTCAAGGTAGATGGGTTGCAAAACTTCGTACAGAAGTTGATGTATTCAGATATCTCACATGGCTTTCCCGGACGGACGAATCGCTCACGGAGTTTTTCGAGAAATAGCTCGATGGTGATATCCACTTGATGTTCCACGTCTTGGACCTTGCTCATGGAGTACAGGTTTTTGATTGGACGAATGAAAGTCGAGTGCCACTTCTCATCCTGGTTCGAGAAGAGGTTCTTGTAACGTTTTCCCGAGACGATGGCGTCGTTGACATTGTACATATCACTCTGGGTGGGAAGTTTAGTATGAATAATCGACAATCTCGTCGTGCAAAATCATGTCGATATTAATCTAACCTTACCTTGAGCCATGGATTCTTGGTGTTGTATACTTGACCGATCAGGTTCGGATCGGAGAGGCTGAGGAGATTGGGACCCATCCGAACAGCGGGCCCGTACTTGCGGTGTAGTTCATTATGCGTGATATCGCAGCGTCCTTTGTACACGTCTTGCATGCGCCATATGTTGGTGAATGCGGTTGGGATCGGGCCCGGGAAGGATCTCAGTGGGGAGCGGAGGTAATTCCAAAGAAAGCGAGAAATGATAAAGATACACACGGACAGAAGAACGTCTGTCACTAGTTCTAAAGTTGAAAAAATCATGTTGAACCTGAATAAAGAGTCGGTTTGCGACGAGTTGAACGTGAACGTTGCACTAGCGAGGAAGATAAATGACTGTCTCGCGCACTCTCCGCAGGCCGCGTTTTTGTTGGCAATCGGCCCACTCTATATCTCAAACCAAAGCTGTGCGTGATAAAAATGCACGGACGTGATGCTGGTGCAGGGCGCGGCAATTTTACAGAATGGTTGGACGACAGGTCCAAAGTCGGACTATCATTAGACTAATTGGTGGTCAATTCGACATGCGTGGCCAGGGAAGTCCAGGCACATGTGGACTACGTCGGACAGGACCTAGAAGCCCTTAGACTGAGCTAAGGAGCAACTAGACTGCCATGTTACCAGTAGCGCGGTTGTGTCATGCTGCAGATCGGGGATTTGTCATTGGAACAGGGCACCTGTTTCGGTTGCCATCTGCACTGACTACTGCCAGGCAGGGGTACTTATAAGGTACAATCCATGGGGTCCATGGTTGACAGATCACATTCTGGGGGTGACAGCAAAATTTAATATCATGGGTCCTAACGGTGTGAAGAATGGAACAGATGTGGACCTCATTCTGTCTTATAGGTCGAATTAAATAATGCAATAGAACAGGAGGGTTTTGTAGATTATTCCCTTCGTGTTTGTACATCTTCATAAAGTGCTCCATGTCTTTATCCACCAAACCCTGAAGAAAAGCGCCTCAACATGCGAGACGGTCCACGGCTCATTGATCGCAACGTCCCGCTGGTTAAAACGGGAGGCCCCGCGGACTAGGTCCTGGGACTTTTAGAATGTGCTCTGTCCAAAAGCCATATGCAAGTCTGCCTGCATCTCGTCGTTTCTGGAATTAAGGCCGAGTATGACAGCTGCAACTCAGCGCTAGTTTAGTGGCCGCGCACGAGCAGTGAGGGGCATCGAAGCCCTAAGTTCCGGAAGGCGGATCCGTGGCGTAAAGTACGGTTGGCCGTTTCATATGCAGCCCACAATGCTCGATTTGGTAATATCTCCACCATGCCAACAGCTCATTGTCCACTAAATCGCTCGTGGCCGGGCGATGTCACCTTCTTTTGCCTTGAATTATGCGTTGCGATCTGTCAAATATGCTTCGGACGTTGCCTTTGGCGGGTCCCAACATTGGTTCCATCTCTCGATTGGTTGAACCAGGATGTTCCTTAGAAAGAGACTCTGAGCCATGAGCTCTTCAATGGCCCTCGTTCCATGCGATCGTCAGTTCTAGACCGGGGACGCACTTGTCATATTGGGGATGCAGGGTTTCACTTCCGCGGTACGGCTAGAGCCTAATTACGCCTCGCCTTGCTGTGTGATTGCGGGTTCAATCACATTTTGAGACGTCGCGTGAAGATCTATTGTTGTACGCACTACCTTCCAAGGATGAATCTGGATCGCTTTATTTGAAAGGGGGTTCTTTGTTTATTATACAATATTTGTACGCGTGCAAAATTGGCGCACGAGCGAGCTTCACTCTTTTGCTCAATTTCAAGCTCTGTTACATGCTGACAGGGGCGTTCCTTGAACATAATGACTTTAACATCTGCTGCTCTGGATACCCAGAACCAGGGCCCGACTATTCTGGCAGTATGCTGGATTTTGGTCCTCATTCCTGCTTTGATGGTTGGGCTAAGAATCTGGTGCAAAGCGATGCTGAGCAGAGCACTTGGCTGGGACGATCTTGTTATTTGTCTTGCATTGGTATGAATTCCGCTTCGTGATCCTCTATGGGTACTTTCACTGACCGCGATAGTCAATTCTCTTTGTCTACACGGCGCTGATCACAAGAGCTGTGCAGATGGGGGTAGTAGGCAGGCACGTCTATGCCATAGAGAACCAGGACATCGTACCTCCAGCACTCAAACTCGTCTACATCAGTTTCGTGATTATTATCATTGGCTGCGTTCTTAGCAAGACTTCCTTCGCGATTACTCTTCTTCGCATTGTGACTAAAACATGGATGAAAGTTCTGCTGTGGGCGATCATCGTTAGCATGAACACAATCATGTGGCTCTGTGCAATCTGCTACTTAGCTCAATGCAGGCCTGCAGCAGCACTCTGGGATACCAAGCTTATGGCCACTGCCAAGTGCTGGCCCGCTAGTGTGTTTGAAACTATTGCCCTCACTGCGGGAGCATACTCCGGATGTATGGACTTTATTCTCGCTCTTTTTCCGTGGGTGTTACTGTGGAAACTTCAAATGAAGAAGCGCGAGAAATTTGGAATTGCCATTGCCATGAGTATGGGTGTCTTGTGAGTCAATCAATCATGCAGTATTTTCAGAATTGAACTAATCAAAACACTAGCGCGGCAGCAACAGCCTTCATCAAAACCTCGAAGCTCGTCAACGTGTCTCAAGTACGAGACTTTACCTGTAAGTCAGCTATATCGACATGCTCGATCTGAAATATTCACGAATGCTAGGGTTCTGCTCGACCATTATCATCTGGGCTTCCGCAGAAACAGGCCTTACCATCTTCGCCGCCTCAATCCCAGCTCTCCGAATCCTCTTCGTCCGCATGCGCTCCTCCAACTATGACCGCACCGACCCACCCTCCTCGGAAAACTACCCACTCTCCGATAAGCGTCATGGCCGCAACACTTCCGCCCAACGCGATCCGTACTATTACTACGGAGGCGACGCGATCACACTGTCAGATGGCAAGGACGATAGCAGTGTGAAGAGTATCCTAGGTAAGTCAGGGATTAGAACTACGCAGGAAGTCTCAGTGACGTATGAGCGGAATGTGGACGCCGAGAGGCGGCTGGAGAGGTCGCGAGCTGTTGTGAGTCCAACAACTCCCACGGCGCGGTACTGAGTGATGCCTTGTGAAATCACTGGTCGTTGTTTTGGTGAAAGGCCCGAAAGGCTGGTTCTGATTGCTCAGTGAAAAATCTTCTATATTCTCGTCTAATTTCTTTGCTTCATGGTTTGATACCGATGTATTTGTTTCTTGGAGGGTTGTACGTAAGAAAAGGGTTGAAGGGGGAAGGGCGAAAATTGAGGTGGACAAACTGACTGTATAAAATATGTTCAAATTCCAGTCTGGGAGCAGGTTTCACACTTCAAAAATACTTTTTTCATGTAACCAAGAATTTTGTTGTAGGCTCTTGGAGACTTCATGACACAATGATTACTCATCAGGGCGCCACAAAGTCCCTGTAATGCGACCGTCCCTTTTGGGAGAAAATGAGGCTAAGGTTCTTAGAAACCAGCTTCGCCGGACTACGTGACTGAGCTTACCGGGTCCCGACTGCCTATGGCCGCAGTACAGAACCTGGTGTTTACGACCATGCTGTGGCACTATGGTACGGCGGCATTTCTATCTAGGCTGGGAGGTCAACTCGGTAGTGAATTTAACAAGAATAGTGTAGATGTACTCGTAATAATTAATATTATCCCTACGGTCCATCATCTGCTTCGCAGCACCCTTAAGGAAGTCGACCGTGACCTCTTTCAACCAGCTCGTTCCCCCAGTCCTTGGCTCCCACGGGCAGACATTGCTGCCAAAATCGCGTATTTCGGTAGAATAGAAAAGGAGCCTTTGAGAAGAATATCTCCATCAAGTTTTAGAAGATATGGAGAAGTACCAAACTCTTTCAAAGAACACCTCCAAAGAAACACCGCAATCGGGTGTCGAGAAGATAGGGTACAACTCGGGACCACAACGTTGGAAATATGTTTCTACACCGAACCTTAAAGACGCCGTCGTAAAAAAACCCCGCCCTGATACATACACCCACGTGGGTTGAACTTACCCCAGAATGTCTTGTTAAATATATCCACCCGCAACGAAAACCAAGATCCACTCCACCCAGACTGGAAACATACCAGGTACCTGTAAACGCGGAGTTGAGTACGGAGTACAGAAGATATACCGGGTACATCAACCGGCGGGCAAAAGATTAGATAAAAGCGGAACGTGATCCAAGGCACCTAGCCCTACGTGAATCGTAAAATATGGGGGATGCTAAGCGAAGTATTACGTGGAGGTATTAAGAAACAATCTTTCTGGTTAAATAACGCAAGTAATGAATCGAAGTTGAATCACGTTTAGCTAGTTTGGTATTGTGTACTTCAAGGGAGCTAGCAAGGGTTAGTATAAACGGTATTGAAGGGATCGGCTTGTGCTGCAGCTGGGTGGATCCGTTTGAGTCTGGGGTAAAGTGTGAATACGGCGGATACAGGACGAGTGAACATACCAGAACGTATCGTGAACTAAAACGGATCATGTATACTACGTTTCCACACTACATAGGGCATACTGTGTTTGCTATTGATGAAATTGATAAAAGGATTGCAGAGCTTAAATCAGTACAGCTTGAATTAGTGACTGAGAAAAACCACCCCTGGTTCGAAAAAATTGAAGTATCGCAAAACAAGATCACAACATGTCAAGATAGGCATAAAGCAGACCCAGGAACCATAACCCATATCAAGATGTTCGTAGAAAAGAGGTACATCAGAAGTGAGAAGAGAAAAAAAACAAAAACAGAGGAAAACATCGCCCAGAACAGGGCCTGGCTTCAAAGTTTCATGTCTGCGAGCCACGGCTCTCCGTTCACAGCCCATCAAATTCAATAGATTGGAAAGGAGGGACATGAAAGTTACGTCACAAAGGACGATCGAAAGAAAAACACCATATTTTCCCATCATAGAACAGTAGAAAGACATCGCTTAAGAACGGCAAAACAGTCATAGTCACCATCCTGGTTTAGTTAACACGGAACGAGTCAAAGATCACTAGAGAAAGAATTAGTCAAAGATGCGACGAAAAGATTGTTGGATTGACATACCTTCTTGGCCTCGGCGGCAACCGCTGCCAACCCACATCAGGGTGTTCAAGAATGTGTATCGCTCATCGCCAGTTTCCATGGACAAGTTGACGCGATACTTGTAGCTGCTGGGGTTAATGCCATCGGCCACGCCGGGGTCGTTGACCTTCTCCAGTACATCCTTTGCGCCAGTAAGCCAGCCCTCGGTCTTGACAATAATGAAAGCAGGAGGCTCATCGGCAGTCTGGAGCAGGTAGTTGGCGCGCAGGTTGGTGGTTGAGTCTTTCGTCACGATCTGGGTATCTTGGCCGCCGGGCTATTTACGCGTTAGCAATGGCGCATCGCATCATAAAATTGTTCAATCTTACCAAAACAACACCCTTGCCCCACCGACCGGCCCATTGCCCACCAACGTATGAAACCCATTCTCGACCACCCCAGATGCTCTGGCCAACATTCACCTTGGGGTTCAATTTGATGCTCATGCGGAAATCAAGCTCCAGCGTTGGAACGGGGATCTGAAGTGATCGCGCGACATCGCCTTCGGGGAATGTGTGCAAGAGGTTGTTGGCAGGAATTGAGTCCTTCATAACACTGAGATAGGTAGGGCATTCGAGCAAGTGTTGACGCTGACGACTGGTGTTCTTCGCGCGAACCTGTTGGCAGTAGATGCACTGCACCGACAGACATTTGTCCTCCTCTTTAGCGCGGAACTCGACAAAGGCCGCGTGCACATCGTCCAGCGGCGGCGCGGGCAGATTCGATGTGCTGCTCTTAGCCTTGGGCTTTGGGGTGGGACGCGACGGGGCGGCAGATGACGGCGCAGAGCCCGGAGGCCCGGGAGGTGGACCCGGGGTCGGCATGGGTGGGCGATTCTGCAGAGCTTGCAATGGAGTTTGCAACGGGGTCTGCATCGGGGTAGCGTGAGGATTGACACCGTTGGTCATCAATGCGCCGTTGGGAGTGGGAATGGTAGGGCCTCCAGTAGGGCCAGATGGTGTTGCTGTAGGACCATTGGGGGTACCGGGGTATCCATTGGGGGCGCCGATGCCGTTGGGAGTGGGAGTAGGCTGGGAAGGCTGAGGCGCGTTAGGGTGGCCTCGCAGACCCGGGCATTCAAGAAGATGCTGCTTCTGTCTCGAGGTATTCTTTGCGCGGATTTGTTGACAATAGATACACTGCACGGAGAGGCACTAAACGAAACGGGTCTCGTATGTTAGTAACGCTGGTCTGTTGTGGTGGGTTTGAAATATTACGAAATACACAGTCACGCACCTTATCATCTTCCTTGGCGCGGAACTCGACGAACGCCGCGTGCACCTCCTGGTCGACCGTGCGACCCATTATGACGGAGACCAGATTGAAGATCGATGCTATACCTGGGAAAACAAAATCGTAACGCGAGGGGAAGGAACGCGTGAGGTGGGGGATGGGATTTGGTTAGGGGAGAGAGAGGAGAAAGAGAAGAAATGGAAAGACCGAGACAGAATACGAGTGGCGCGGCTGGGTAACGCGCCCTGCGTAAGTTTGAGTCCGGGTATTTCACCATTTCACGTTCACTTCCTTGTATCGTATCCTCGACTTGCTTCTTTTTTCTCTTTAGACTTGATGCCTGTCGTCATTATTACTCTGGAAATTCTATAGCTAGAAATCCTATCACCTTCCGCATGTTTATGGTGGCTCTCCTCTCGCTCAACTCCCGGAGTGCTGCGGAGACGCCGACCAATAGAGGATTACGCGTGACATTTATGCCAACTCATCCAGTAAATACCACCATAGGTACCTAACAATTCAAGGAGCCATCATAGAAATCCCAGAGCTCTATAGAAAGTCAAGAAACCTGAATAAACAATGTTATCCAGCCGCGCTCCACGTTGCCTACGAGGCATCTAGCCGCCAAGACCATCTTCACCCGGGCGCTCTCGGTTAAGAGACGCCAAACGCACACGAGAAAGACCGATAGGACATCGAATGAAAGGAGATCAAATCCAAAAAAGGTACAAGACGCGTCGAGGCAAATCATCAAAAGAGCCAGCCGCTACACGAACCGATCTATATACTTCGCAGGTATTATTACCTTGCTCAGTATTGTTCCAAAGGGTCGTCCCCGTTCCTGTATCCTGTACTCCGTACGCGATACTGTCAACCTGACTTACGATGGAACTTACGGGTTCCTGGTAACGTTCGCAGTAACGCGACTCTGCGTAAATATTGTTAGCTTGCATACATCGCTGCTAATAGATCGAGATTCCATCCTTTCCTTATCTCTTCCCTGACCCTTTCGCATCAGCTTTCCCGTCTCACCCTTGTTCCCCCGCCGAGACCTTAAAATAAATCGCCGATGTTCTGATGTCTGCCTCCATGACCACGTGAAATCATCACGTTCCACCAACCTGGATAGGCGGGTAGAAATTGCCATGTCGCGAAGTCCGAAATAGTAAAAATAATGGAAAGAATAGAAAGCCAGTGTAGAAACCCATCCCGCGAAATCACTCTCAGGTACGCGAAATCGCTCTCCTGTAAATGCTTTGGTAAAGTGGGAGGCCTGATGTGCATCAACTACTGCTGCGGCGCTCCTAGCCAGAGTTTACCGTACAGATAGCGAGCACCCCGGTTTGAAGAACCCTGATCTTGATTTGGCTGCTGGCCGACGCTGATAGCACCCTTTGTCGCGAGCGTGAGCGCGTTCATAAAAGCCTGCGTAGCCACCGTGCGCAATGTCTCCTTGGGCGGAAGCAGAGTTTCGAAATCGATTCGACCGTTCTTGGATGAAAGCATCTTTTCTCTGAGAAAGTCCCAGAAATTCAACGTCCCCTGATCAAGCATCTTGGCGATACGCTTCTCGCTATTGATCTTCCGGGGATCGATCTCACTGATGTCTCCTCTATTGGGGGACAGCTCGGCTTCGAGATATCTGGTAATCTCGTGATCGTCGAGGTCCTCGCCGAAATTGCCTAGAATGTCGAGGCTGCTGTCTCGTTCATGGTTGAGTAAGTATCCTCGTCCAGCTAGTGGGCTTGCACTTGGGATACGGCCTCGACGTCGAGAGCCGTAGGAGAGTTCGGTTCCACTTCTGAAGCGCTGGTCCCGGTGGGAGCTTTCAATTGATGCGATCGTGTTCCATGGCATCAGGGATGAGTGGTCATCTAGCACACTGGAAGGTGCGTGACGCGCTACTTCGACATCCATGGTATCAACCTGTCCATTGCGAGAACGTACTCGACGACCCTGCTCATCTAAATCGCTGCCATCCCCAGTATACTCTGAGCGTCTTCGCTTGCGCTCAGTCTCCGGACAGAGTGTGTAGTATAGCTCCTCGCCTGAGTAAGCCTTGAGCGGATGAAGTATATGCTGAGGGCCAAGCGGGTTGCCCACGGCGCCGATTCCCTTACCGAGGACCCAGTAGGCGGCGTTCCTTTTTGCAATTGTTGGCAGTTTGTTCAATCGCTTTTGCTTTGAGGCTTGCGCCATATTTGCTCCGTATTCGTTGTTCCATCGTGCTAGGTCCGTGTTGCGCAAGGTCGTGACCACATCAGTAGCAACCACTTTGGCTTCTCTTTGCCGCTGGTTGACTCGTCTTTCTTTTCCCACAGACTTGTCGACACCTATGGCCTCTGCCTCAACCTCTTCTCTAGCTAGAACAGCTTCGGCTTCGGGTCGGCCATCGAGGTCCATCACGTCATCATCAGGGACGATGACTGCCTCGTCGTCAACTGCCACAGCCTTTGGATCACATCAGTCGCGGTTCTGCTATCTATAGTTCGGAAACTCACCGTATCCGCTTTATTTTTCTCCAATCTTGGGCCCTCACTTCGGCGTAGATTGAAACTACTTGCCCTTCTCCTGTAAGGCGAAACCCTGCTCGCATCAAACTCAACGATGTCTCCGTTATCATCGAAGTCAAAATCGGGATGCAGTAGAACACCTTCCTCTTCAACACCGGCCTTCATCTTTTTACCGAACAGACCTCCTTTTTGCGCAGAGTCGCTGGTATCGTTCAGACTTGCTATCACATTGCTCCCAATAAGCTCATCGATAGGAAGCTCAAGCTGAAGCGGTCCATTCTGAGACCCGCTTGAATGACTGTTCGTGGGAGACTTTGACCATATACTAGAATACTGGCTGGAGGCTTCGTCTGCGATAGCGTCGAGTAGGATCATTTCGATGCCCATACCAGGCAGGCTTGTCTCTGGGAGGAAGGTTGGATCGTATGGGAGGTTGAGACTCCCCGGCCTGAAAGGTATCAGGCAGATCTCCTTAAGTCAAATCGAAGAGATGAACTTACTTGGACTTTCCAGCGCTGGGATCCAGGCCGGCACCCGGCACAATCTTGAGCATGGACATCATCTTATCATGCATTGTCTGGACGTCGAGCAAAGTATAACCGCACTGTTGGTTGAAGACTCGCAAGACGCCGTATCTGTTGAGGAACTGTTAATAAATACATTCCGAGCGACTTTGTGAATGCGTACAATAAGCTGCCTTGCAGTCGCAGCGCCATCGGCGCCTCCGGGTCGATGATGACCTTGCATGCACTCGGCACGTCTACATCTTGTATGGCCTTTCGATTGATTCGTCTTGCAATAGACCGCGATCCGAGGGTTGCAACGAGCCTATGTGTGTGTGTTAGAATCATGGCGGGCTCGGCGTGAAACCGCGGTGGCAGAGCTGCCTACCAGATTGTTGCGACGCCATGCTCCGGGGAGGTAAGGACTGAGGTTGGTGGTGTCAATCATCACACACATATTGGACTCCGAAGAAATGGCAAAATACTTACTTTCATGGCTGTAAAACATAATGACAGTGACGGCGCCACGACCACCAGGTGGGCTGTTTACTGAAGGTCGATGTGTGGCAAGGTGTTTTGAGTGAGTGAGGAAGGAAATGATGGGTGAGTCGAAGGAGGTGTAAAGAAGTTGTGGGAAGAGAAACCTGCTTGGAGAAACCTGTTTGGAGAAACCTGCTTGTGCTTTGAACCCAGAATTGTGGCGGCAGGGAGTTTGAAATGATATGGGTGTTTTCAAAGAAGTGACTCGGAGAAGGAATGCCTCTGGGTAGGTCAACTATGGAGGGAACCTGACGTGGAATAAAAGAAGGGTAACAATGGAAGGAGAGTGCTGAAGCAGTCAAGTATCTCAAATCTGGAGTAAATCTTTCTCGCCTGAGATCTATGCCTATCGAGTGTCATCTCTAATCGATGTCTCAAAACCTCCATTCAATTTACAACTACGTATAAACCCGTGGAATTGACGCCAAATGTGACCCCTTCTGCAGCCTGAAACGCTATTTTTCGCCCAGGGAGTATCAGATCACCCTGTATCCTCTATACGAGTGCTTCAAGAGTTTCAACAAGGGGGTGAATCGTGCATTGATAGCAGGTCCTGGTATCTTCAAGATACAATTCGACAATAACTTCAATCTTAGCTGTAGTCCAGATATCAAAAGAAGCAGAAGCGTGGGTTGTCTATTTTATTGACGCCCTCGATCAACGCTATGACAATCCATACCTCTCGAACATGGGCTCGGAGGAGATAATGGGTGGCTATCTCTTCCAGTTGACGGAGACCGTTGCTAGTAACAAGTGAGAAATTGCATGTAACCGTCCAGAGTGCAATAAATTTACTTTTATGCCAGGAAAGATTCCCTCGCATCTAGAGAATGAAACCAGCAACATAATCCTCAGCAGAACCGAAACAAAAAGAAAATGAAAAACCGTAGAATGGAATCTAAAGGCGAAAACAAAGACGAGACACCAACATCCAAAAGAGAATACTCCTTCAGGCGAATACAAGGGACAGGCACACACAAAACAGAGATCCACTGGGTAGACCAGGAGGTAGATAGGGACCTTGGAATGATTGAATCGTTCCATCCTACATCTCCAGACTTGGAGCTCCAACCCATAGCGATATATATGATGCACGCGGGGTATGAGAGAAAATACACAACTGCACACAGAACACCCTATAACTTCTTTTCAATGGCAAATCGACGGTGCATTTACTCGAGGGGGATGCCCTCGTACTCGGAGTAGCCAAGAGCAAGGTTCATGTTCTCTGTTATGGGTGTTAGTCTTGAAATTGTGGATTGTAGTGTGTAAGAACTTACGGAGACACTGGGTAGCGGCACCCTTGAGCAGGTTGTCGATGGTCGCGCAGACAACAACGCGCTTGCCGCTGGAGTGGACAGCGAAGCCACCGATCTCGACACCGTGACGACCGGCAATATCCTTCACAAGGGGAGCCTCGCCGGTGACCTTGACGAGCTTCTCGCCGGCATAACGATCCTGGTAGAGGTTGCGGATGTCACGGGAGGTCATCTCCTTGGCGAGGGGAATGCTGATGGTGTGGTGAATACCCTGGAACCAGACAGCCACGTGGGGGATGAAAGCAATGCTGGCACCGAGCTGGGCGCTGATCTCACGCTCGTGGATGTGATCAGTCAGACTGTAGGGGATGATGTTGTTGGTAAGGAAGTTGACATCGTTCTTGGGGCTGGGCTTGGTACCAGCACCAGAGTAGCCGGAGACACCGAAGACGGTGGGCTGGCCGCCGAGTAAGGGAACGAGAGGAGCAATGCCGAGCTGGGCAGCAGTGGCGTAGCAGCCGGGGTTGGCAATACGGGTGGCACGGGCAATCTTGGAACGGTCAACGAGCTCGGGGAGACCGTAGGTCCACTTGTCGTCGAAGCGGTAGTCGGCACTCAAGTCGACGATAACGTTGCCGTTCTGGGAACCCTCGTCAACGGCATCAACGAATGGCTTGCAGACACCGTTGGGCAGAGCCATGACCCAGCAGTCGATGTCACCGTTGGCGGACATCTTGCGGACGTCGTCGGGGCTAAGGTTCTCGTAGATGATCTCACGCTTCTCGTAGCCCTTGAGCTTCTGGCCAGCGAGCTCACGGGAGGAGACATGGCGGAGATCCATGTTGGGGTGGGCGTTGAGCAGGCTAATCAGAGCCTGGCCGGTGTAGCCACGGGCACCGATGAGGGCAACCTTGGCGGGCTGGGGGTTGGAAGCGTTCTTTTCACCAAGGGGAGGGTTGGGGTTGGTGGTAGAGTACGTGCGGAAAGCGTTGACAGCAACGGCCGGGCGCTTGGCCCGGGTAGCGCGCAGAACATTGCTGGTGGAAGAGAAGGCGCGCTTCTGCTCAGCAGAGGCACCGCTGGCACCGAAACCCTTGTTGATGTTGATAGCGGCCTGGTGAGCGCGGTGAAGGCGGTTCTCAAGGTTGATATCACCGAACATCTGGCGACCGTTCTTGGTGAATTCCTGGACGAGCTGCTTGACCTCATCACCATTCTCAATGCCGTACCAGAACAGAACCTGGCCGTCACGGCTCAGGCTGCCATCGGCCTTGTCGAAGAACCAAGTCAAGTTCTCGTCATCCTCCTTGACGGTCCAAGCCAGCTTGGCGAAGTCCTTCTTGAGGCTGGAGAAGACATTGTCAGCAACATTGGTCAACCAGCCAGACTTGGTGATGGTGAAGGTGGCGAGCTGAGCAATCTCAGAGTCCTTCTGGGGTAGAACAACAGCGAGAGCGTCCATGGGGTCGTCGTAGTAGATCTTAAGGTCGCGCTCCTGCAGGCCCTCGACGTAACGGTCGACGACGGCACGGGCATCGAGTCCCTCACGGTCACGGACAAGGACATCCTTCAGGGCGTTGAGATCCTGGAACTGAGACAGAGATGTGTTGACATTGATCTTATTGCCACGGCGGATCAGGGTACCGGCACCGGAGTCGGTGAACAGCTCCTTCTGGAGATCGGCAGGGTGGATGATGGCAACGCTGGAGGAGCGGGGAAGATCGCTCAGGAGCTCCTTCATCTCCTTGATCTTGAGACGAGTACCGTGACGCACCCACCACTGAGTCATCAGGTGGTCGTACTCCTCGTCGAGGTTGATGGCGGAGATCTTCTCACCAGTGTCACCGTTGAAGAGACCGCCCTTCTCGGCGAGGTAGACGATCTTCAGAGGCTGCAGAGAGCGGGCGAGCTCACCAGCAGCGACATCGGCGTTGACGTTAAGGACCTGACCATCGGGAGTCTCAGCCATGGAGGTCAGGATAGGAAGGCAGCCAGCGGCAATCGCCGACTCGATGGGTCTCTTGTCGACACCATTGATCTTGCCGACCAGGTTGTACTTGGGCTTGTCGAGGTAATCGGCAGAGAAAACGCCCGCGGTGATGGGGCGGGCACGGATACCCTGGCGCTCCAGCTCTTCAACGAGCTTCATGTTCTCCTCAAGGAACAGCTTGCGCGCTAGCGAAAGAGTCTTGCCATCAGTAACCCGGATGCCATCCTCGAACTGGGGCTCGACACCGGCGGCCTCGAGCATACGGTTGAGCTGGGGACCGGCACCGTGGACGACGATCGGGTAGAGACCGACATGGTTGAGGAAGGCGAGCGCGGAAGAGAGGGTCTCAAGGTGCTCGGTAATAATGGCACCACCGACCTTGATGACGGCGAACTGCTGGGAGGAAACGGAAGTGAAGTGGGATAGGTACTGCTGGACCTCACGCTTAGAACCGATGTTACTCAACAGCTGTACGACAGTGCTGCGGGTGGAGCTAAGGTGAGGTTCGGCGGAGCGAGAGTAGCCGCGACCCTGGCTCAGAGGGGTCGAAACCGCACGGGCAGCGACACCTCGCAGCGGCGAGACTTGAGGTGCGGAGATGGATCGGAGGGGCTTGGTGGAAGCTCTCCGCACGGCGGAGCGAAGGGACAACATCTTCACCAGCATTCGGCAGCTTCAATTGGGACTGGCGAAACGAACCCGGGGAGAATCCCCTTGAAGAGTGTATAGGTGGTGGGAAGGTTGGGAGGTTGAAAGGTGGAAGTGTGACTAACTGGGGGGTCAAGAGAGATTTTACAGATTATCGGCCGGCCTTCGGAGCGATAAGTCGCCCAATGATGGGGTCGGGCGGTGGGGACCTCTTTTTACTAGCGAGCGCGATTTACCCTGTCCATTTCTTGTTTTGGCTGCGAGAGATTAATGTACGAATCAGATAATTCTGGAAAAGAAGGATACATGGATCTGCACTAATCTTGGTAAATCCGCCATTACAGAGGGTCCGGGGTTGGTAGAGACCCTTTTCCATAGATCTGTTTTCCCTTTACCCTCAGTGTACGACCCTAAGGAACCCTAAGGTAAGTAAGGTACTCCAAAAGTACCGAATTCTTCACGCACCTTGCGAGATCGTCATCAAATCTCTCGGGTTTGCAAGCGAGTCTAGGACTTCCGAAAAAGCCCACCTGGAAGTCGGAGATCCCTAGAAATGTCAGCCGGCTTGGGTCTAGTGCCAGTTATCTGATCCTGTCCGCGTTTCTGACTCGTCTCCCGCTATCCACTTCCTCCACCCGATGGTCTTAGTCTCGGCCTTCTTCGCTTCAATTCCGACATTTCAACACGAGGCCTGTTTCCGATGGGCTTTGTGACTGGTCCATGACCTACGGTGAGTTACGGGTGGGCCGAGTTTTCCTTTCTACAGTATGTTTTGCCAAGGAACGGCCTCCACGAGGCGGGTTACACCATAACATACGGAGTACAAATCCAAAAGAAGAAGGAGAGTACGGGAGAGTTCAGTGGACCTGATGCAGAAAAACATTCGTGATGATAACATAGTCGAACACGGCATCGCAGTATCATTTACATCTTTCACCCGACGAAATCGGTGATGAGGCTCAACCCCATTTGGCAGTACAGAGGCTTTCGTCAGAAAAGGCAGAAGAATTTGGTCATTCAAAGCACGCCCAAAGAACAAAACAGCAGGAGGTATTAGCAGGCTGGAAAACGACGCAGCTCCATGGCCTCAACGTTAAAGAACCCGGTTAAAAAGAACATTTCCCCACGTTTCCCAAACCAAAAACAAAGTCGCGAAATGCAGTAATGCATGGCTCAGTGACTAGTCTTGACGACCACTAGAAAGCAATGTGTTAGCGTCTGAAGTCCCACTCTCCGGGATCCGAAACCCCGATGCTGGAATCGCCTGGGAGCGGCTGGGATCGGCTTTCGACTTACCAGGCACGATGATAACCACCAGGAGGACAATCACACAGACCACCAGGCATACGCGCATTTTCATGTCCTTCCACCACATCTGCTTGCGCACACGGTTGGCACCCCGGCGGAAGCCCTGGGCTGATACCGCCAGGTTGTCCGTCTTGTCCTGCAGAGAGTCGAGGCGCTCACCACGCTGGGAGACCTTGTTGATGTTTTCGCGCATAACGCCGACGGTGTCGTCAATTTGCTAGAGGCGAACGTTAGTCTCGGTTGCCATGTGAACCTCGCGACTGCCGGTGAACACAACAGAGCAGCGCATGCTATCCGCGACACGAGAGTGAAGCGAGAACAAGTCTGGTGGTGTCGCGGCTAGATCATTCAATGCGGAAGAGAAGTAAACGAACCGCTTGCAATGCGGCAGTGCGCTGGTTGCCATTCTGCGAAGAGGAGGCTCCGGTGGCTCCGTTGGCACCGGCCGGGATGTAGGGGTCGTAGGGGGCTTCGTTGGACATCGTGAAGAGGAGAGCTGGTATCAAAAGTCTTAGATATGGATTCGCGAAAGGTCGACAGAGACCAGGCTACCTCGTTTTGGCAGTCAGGGTCGCTTTGTTTTGAACGGGGGGAACCAACCGAGCGCGGTGGCTGCGAGGTGTAAAGGGGGTCAGATTAGATAGCCGAGAGAAGGGTAGCAGCAAGTTGATAAGACCGAGGAAACAGGAAAGTCGTGGGTAGCGATTAGGGACGAACGTTGTCTGGTGAAGCTGACAAGTTGGAGTTGCCGCTGATGGCGGGTTTCGCTCAGTGTCACGTGAGCGTGGCGCGGTCTCAAAGCGAAGGCAATTCTTTTTTTACTTCTTGGAGTGGCTCACGTTAGACTACGGAATTAGTATCTGAATGATTACCGGGTAAATCTTCTGGATTTGGGGCCCATGAGTTGCATGGAGCTGGGAAATGAGACGCAATCTACTACAAACAGCCACTGTAGAGCAGCTTATTGGTCGACATTGCAGACCCTTAAAAAAAAAAAAAAGTCCGTCATCCTGTATCTGTAAATCTTTGATAATCTTCAATTTGCCCTTTGTAACTTTCGATATTATTCAGTGGATGAATCGTGTTCTTAACGTGGCTGCCTATACAATTGAGCCGGTGACTTCCACGTAGCGTTGCTTGAGGAACGGGTACTAAACATAGTAATATGTTCCGCGTGGATTCGCAGTGCCGCCATCAACTTCGGATCCTGGACCCTTCACGCATCGCAGTGCCGATATTCACAGCACGTGTCAGTCTTTATACCATTTTTGTGCTCGTGCTTAATACGCATACCGTAAGCCAGGTCGGAAAGTATTCCTCTGGGGTAACAAGTCGCAACGCCTCCCGTAGCGGTCTCGGCTACAGTGACCGCACTAAGACCGGAGCTCGCTGGAATCTCTGGAACTAGATATGGCCTCTAGTAGGCGGAACATATCTTCATAGCTGACCCTTGACTTGATGGACTCCTGGGCCCGAAACTGAGGATATCAAGCAAACAGTACGGTCGTTTCGGCCTGTAAAGCACCAGCGTTGAGGTGACTTTCCTCGTCCATGGCTCGATTAACGAGCTCTATAACGTCGTCCTGGACATGAAATATTCATTATGCGGAGTTGATTGCCCGTCGATCCACGTTACAGAAACCCGAGTAAAGTGGCAACAATGGGTACTTTCATGTGGTGGAAACTTCCGGAGATATGTGACGCTGTCCGGGCCGTGCTCGCCCTTGCAGGATGCATTTCTGCAACATCGATAATGTCGCGTTCCTTTCACAAAACCTACGCCATATAAATAATCCACGAATCCAGGATCTTCGGCTCGGGGCGGAACCCCCAACGCCCGATCTCGCTATCGAGCACCATCTCTGATTTGTCTAGACTATACACTCACCCTGCAGGGTCTTCATTGAGCCGCAAGGCTTGTCTCCAAGCCGTTCACTCGAGACTACTCTAATTCATCCCGTCGATCTCTATTTGGCGCCATTGATTGCTCCGGACATGACAGGCTCTGTTTTCGACCCTGTGCGTTGTGCTCGTCTCAGCTGAAGTCCGATCTTTTTATATAACCACAATTTGGCTACTGACCTTACTTTGAGAATACCTTTTGTCTATGTGCTGTTTCGCATTGCAACTGGTTCTATTTCGTGGACTTACCCATTCTCGCGAGGAATTGTTATAGAGACTAATCTAACCTTTTTATAGCTGGTTCTTAACAACGAGGTAATACGATGAGCTCGCCAGCATTCCAGAAGTTAAATATTCTCCCCGGTTCACTTCATAAGTATTTTGAAAGTCGACCCGTTTGAATTAGGCGGGCAGCGTAGTGAGGCACCGTAGAAGGATGTCCTTTAGAAGCCTCCTTTCCCTGCTCTAAAATTGTCCCACCCCCTCATACTTTGCCGCACCCCCTTGACCACATCAAAAGCGACTCTTTGAATGACCCCACCTCTGCCTGGCCAGTGGACCAGAGATCTTGACATTAAAGCGGCGACTTCAGGAGTTATAGCGAGCCAAGCAATAAACTCGGTAAAGCAAACCCAAAGGCCAGTAGCGGGGAGTGTGGACCTTCTTTCTGCCTGGAATTGTCGTATTCTGCCTATTGCCGAGTGGGGCCCGTCAGCATATATAGACCAGCTCCCTGGAACATGGTTCCCTCCTATCCAATTTCTCAAAATTAAATTCACTTCGCAATGACTTCGGAACAGAAATCACGATTTGATTTACCGGGGTTTACGCTCTCTTTAGCCTATACCAAGGTATGCTTGAAGATCGCTTGTCTGTAGATGCAATGTACTGATCGGATTAGCGTGGGGAACATGGCAACAATGATCTTTTTCCCAATGCCCTTGATCATGATGATGATGGTGAGGAAGATGGGTAAGCTGAAGCACGGATCTATCACTCATGCCGGACTGACCGACGTTAGCTTCCTCTATACCTTCCGAGAGCTTCTGATGATGCGGGTGATGAATACCATCACCGATAAACCGGATTGGGAGCGAAAGGTATCACTGCCACTTGTTGTTGTCATCCTTCGCTGATTATTCCAGGTATTCGATGAAGAAATCACAAACAAATGGCGACAAGAAGTCTCCGAAAGTGGCCAAGACGTCACCAAAGCCATGATGGACTGGATCATCAAAGAGCTACAGTGGAAAACAGAAAGTCTCAAAGAAGATGGCATTGTCAGTGTCTTTGACACCGGTGTATTTAAATCGGACACTGCGACCTCGGAGGATCTTAAAGCACAGCTCAAGGAAGCAGTGGCGCCCTTCGAAAATATCCCAGAAGATCAAAAGGACTACCATCCCGGCTCTGACAACCAAGTCCTTGATCTCGTGCACCAATCACTTTTCCCGGTCGTCTATGGACGCACCCGCATCCTTCGAGACAAACTCATCAGTCTGGATGATTGTCTGAAAAATGTTGGACAGGGAGAGGTGCTCCCGGTGCCACCAAAGCCCGAGTTGCCAACTCAGCGTTGGTGCGGAAGCCCTTCACTTGATCCGATTAGCCTGAAATTCCAATGGCTTCCATGCGACGTGGAACTCACTGGAAGCGAGACCGGTTGTCGAATCATTTCATACATCAACAACGTCCACCCCGTTGAGCATAAGGCCCTATACGGAGTCATTGAGAAGATCATTGACCGGGCTATTCCGCTCTGGAATAAGTCTCTGACTCCAGCTTCTCCATGGGGAGAAAGAATCCAGTACGGAGATGATATCAGATACGTCGATGGTACTGAAGAGACGGAGCCGACTCAAGGTGAAGACGAGGACGAGAATGTCTACTGGGATCGTTATGAGGTATGGCAAGCGGCTCGCCAGATCGAGCTTCCAGAGCCGTGTGTGGATTCATTCAAGCCACCGAACCAGCTTCCGCCAGAAGATCGTGTTGATCTTCACGAGGATTTCAAGGATAGTGGACTCCAAGTAATTGTGAAGCTGGCGAATATCGAACTCACGCCCGAAAATCCCGAGTACGAAGGAGGGAGCTGGCACATGGAGGGACAACTCGTAAGTCTACCCGTGATACTATATTCTAGCCTTGGACTAATCCTTCTCAGAACGAACGGATCTGTGCAACGGCCATCTACTACTACGACAGCGAAAACATCACGCAAAGCACCCTTTGCTTCCGCCATCGGGCTGGAACACGCCTCGCCGAGGAATTCTGCTACGAACAAGGCCGCCACGAATTCCTTCAGCAGGTCTACGGGTTCCCCGGCGCAGGAACCGACTTCGGAGATAATGCAGATGGCGTGACGCAGGATCTGGGAGGTGTCGTATGTCGCGAGGACAGACTTCTCACATTCCCTAATGTTCTTCAACATCGAGTGTCTCCGTTTTCACTGGCCGATCCGTCGAAGCCTGGCCATCGCAAGATTCTTGCGTTGTTCCTGATTGATCCAAAGATGAGAATCATTTCATCGGCCAATGTCCCGCCGCAGCAGGAGGAGTGGAGTCGAGGACGACGGGATGTAATTGATGGACTTCTTGGGGAGCGCTTGCCTGTTGAGTTACAGGAGATGGTGCGCAAGGACTTACCGAAGTCGGTCATGTCCTTGGAGGAAGCGAAAGAATATAGGTTGGAGTTAATGGAAGAGAGGAGGTGGAAAGCCCAGGAGCAGAATGTGGGATTCATTGGTGGAGAATTCTCACTTTGTGAGCACTAGGTAGTAACAGAATCATGGAAAGTTTTGTTCAGTGCAGTCAGATTATCAAGAAGTAGAGATGATGCGAATCAACAATATAAATACAAAGCCTCGAAAACAGCATGAGGCGCAATGTTGTAATTTTGTAATGAGCAAATATCGTACACACCGTAAAGATCATCCGTCAAGCTCAGAAGGACTGCTCCATTGAATCGCCGAGGTAACTTTTCACCGGAGGGGTATTTTGAAAGCGACAACCACGCAGGTAAGCGAGCTATGGCGAGAGATAGGATAATAGGTCTGGCGAAAGTCGAGGAAGAGGGATCGTGCGAGTTCACAATAGAGGTTGTAGTTGACAGATCGAGTAACACAGCCTCCACGCCTTTATCGCCATTATTTCTCGCCGAGCATCTCCTTGCGCATCTCCTCCCGTTGTACCTGAGCCTCCTCCTTTGCGCGACGGCGCTGCGCATCGATGATAGCTTGCTTCGCATCCGCTTCTTCCTTCGCGGCAAACCAGACTGGAGGTGATAGACGTGTTAGCCCAGCGATTCCATAACAGCACCAATGAGACCATGTTTCCATCCGCGAACATACTGGACTTGTCTGATTTGGACCATTCCTTCAGCTTTTTAACGTAGTCATCGAATTCCTGCTCCTTGGCAGTTCCCTGCTCCTGGCTGCGCTTCTTCAGCTCCGGGCTGTACCGCTTGACGAGCTCCTCGTCACTCGGACGAAGAGCCTGGACCATCGCCGGTCCACCGATACACAAAGCGAGACCGCTGAGATCATGCACGTTAGCCTCTGCCGGCAGCGGATCCGCGTCGCATCACTCACCCGATGGCCGTCTTGGCCCAAATTCCAGCGCGAGACATCGTGGATACTCTGCCTCTCAGGTATTCGGAAGATTCGGAAAGAGTTGAGCCCTCTGACGTAGAGGATTGTGGTTTGGTGGATCTGTTCTGTGAGACACGAGGATTATCATCGGCATCATCGGAGCGTTCATTTGTTGCCGGTGTGGCGCAGATGCGGCTGTGCGTGGCGCAGCATCTTTTGAGTGTCTCAGATTGGAGTCTTCCATCTTGCTTCCATTCTTCTATTGTCTTTGATTTCTCCACAATTATGTCAACCGAGGTGCTGAATGAGCCGTTTTTTTGTTGACGCTATTTCACGATGAGTATCAACATGATTCATCAATAGGTAATATCAATTTATGTCGGTCTGTTTACCGTATTGCCGTTGATGTATTCTCCAGCCTCTAAAGACATGAGTTATTGGGAAGGAACGAAACATGAGGAAGATCTTGATTCTATGCAATCTGATTTACTGACCCGAGCAGATGATCAGAGTCACTACCTATGTGCATCCCCAGTAGACAATGGACACATGTGTGCTACTAGTATGCACCATCGGAGAGAGGTTTTCCAGGGTTTAGCGCAAACCTTCATAGTAGACTGTATCCATGGTTATCAACATTTATTTCGGCGATAATAATAGATTCTTCATATCAGGGCAGTCGGTACAAAATAGTGACGTCGCTATACTCTGATCTTGTTGTCATGCTCCGAGACAGCGGTGACAACCTTTAGCTCAACATCTGATCCGTGGTATGTAGCACTCTAGTACATGTGACTGGATGTATGTGACTTGAGCGGGACTGAGGGATGTTTATCCATGGATCAAATGCATCATTAATTTCGTTTCATCACGAACAGGCTAAAAGGGGTTGTAAAACTGGCGTGCCGCGGGGGCCTGCGAAAAAGTGGAGTCCCCGGCACTAAATCAGCGCAAGATGGAAAACTCGATGGGACTTGTGGATTGAGCCAGGGTCCACGCACAATATTGGTGTTAAAGACCGTACCGAACTACTATGTAGGAGCACCTCAAGGCAGCGCTATGTAGGGCGTATTCGTAGGTCACGGTTGATCTCAAACATCGAGTTTGTGCCCAGCATTGTCATTAAGTCCGGGCAGCTGTGACTGGCCTGCAGTCCCGTTTCTGCAGAGCTTTACCTATTTGAGCTAGTCAGGCACCGAGGATAACCCCCGATCCCCCTAACCGAATCAACGGGAGTCCGGAGTCGCGAGTAGCAACACGGAGTGTGGCAAGTGTCTCATCAAATCGAGGCGCAGTCCAACGGAACCGTCCGACAGCGCCAAGAGGAGGTGAAGGGAAGGTAAGAAATAAGAAAGGGCATGACGGCGTGCCTGACAGTGGGTCTCGCTTTTATAAGTCACCTGCCTTCCCTCCTTCCCCCTCAAACTCTCCACCCCGCGCCTTTAAATCTTCTTTGAGGACTTCTCGATGTCTACGGTTGGTCTCACGCGCGCGCGTTTCTTCCCCCCTGGACACATGCTCTGGTGGAGGGGATTGCAGACTCGTGAACTGACTTGTGCAGTGACCAGGCACCCTCCTTGCATGCGACTACACTTGCGCCTTTGCGACCTCGCGGAACTCTCGAGAAAGCCACACTGTCAGCGCCTCTGAGCCATGGCCTATCCAGCCCCGTCAAGGCCTGCCCAAAGGCCGCCTCCGTTGAGGCAGTATAACCAGTCTCCGGCCTCACCAGCAGTACCTCCCGGCGCCTACGCCCAAGATGCGGGCTACGGACACGACTATGGCGCGACTGGCTACGCCCCTGAGCCAGCATATGAAGACCCAGCCTACGGTTACTCTGCATCTCCAATGCCACCGCCGAATGCTTCGGCGCAACCCCGATCAATGCGCCAGCCGCCTCAGGGAGGACGACCTCCAGTTGGATACGATGACAGGCGCGGCTACCCTGGTGGTAGACCGCCCCCAGAAAAACGATCAAGAAGTGGTAAGTGAAGTCAAAATCAGCTTTTCCGGAGTTATCATTGACAATATGCGCAGCGGCCGGCCGTCGCCCTCCAGGCGCTGGTCCTTCCTTCGATAACCCGTTTCCCGCCGTTCCTCCGGGTAGAGACCCTAGAGACCCTAGAGACCCTAGAGACCCCAGAGACCCCAGAAACCGTGGCCCGCCTCCTCGAGGTCTAGAAAATGGCATGGCTGCAATGGATATCAATGCCAGGCCGCCCCCGCGCCCACATACTTCGAATTCGAACGGCCGACGACCGGACATGCGAGGGCCACCTCCCCGCGGGCCGCCGCCTAGCAGAGGTAGAGGTGGCTACTACCCGGGGCCTCCGCGCTCCGCCAGCAGCGCTGCACGAATGGGAGAGCCTCCCATGGGTCCGCCTCCCACGGGTCCACCAAGCCGAAGCGCGACGATGCCTCTCGTGGCCCCTCCCAACATGTATCCGCCAGGGCCCCAACAGGCATTCTCAGACTACGATTATGCAGGCAGTCCCATCAATCCAATCGAGGCTCCTTTACGTCCCAATACGGGTGGAGGAATGCGGCCTCCACCGCGCCCTGTCAATGATATCGACCCTGGATTGATGATCCCGCCTCCGCCTGATCCTCCCAATCGAGTTTCTTACGCGCCTAGAGAGTTCCTGGATAGTTACTATGAAAGTGGTGATGAGCCTGATATGCCGAACTTTGATGCCATGCCGCAAACGCACATGGGTCCGATTGATGAGATGGGATTGGATACTCCAAGGCCAACTGTGCAAACACCTACTTCTCCATCGGTCACTTCACCTGGCGGCGCATACTCTCCTTATACTCCAGATTCTGCGCATGGAATCCCGCACTCACACTCGCAGCCCAATATGCGCAATACGGAGGGGCCCAATCAGTTCGAGAATGCCGGTTTCCAATTTGATATCCCTGCAGAACTACCACGCCAGCCGGAGGGATACTTTCCTCATAGTTATGAGGCGAACGGTGCTCCATACCAAAATCAGCCCAGAGCGCCCGAACCTCAGCAAGACCCCGATGCCCTCCCATCTCACCCGACACCGTTCCGTCCGGGCCTTGATCAAAAACCCCCTCCAGTTCGCAACTACAACAACGCACCCGCCCCTGCTCCCGTTCCCGCTCCTACTCCGGCACAAGCTGCTGTCGCTACTGCTGCTTCACAACCCGCGCGCCCAGTAAGCATGGGACCTACACCAGTTACTCAAGAGGAATTGCAGCAACTTCAACAGAAAGTGCGCGGCAACCCTTCTGATCAGGCGACTCAGCTTCTCCTTGCTAAGAAGCTGGTGGAAGCTGCTACTGTTCTTGTTGGAGATAACAATCGACTTGACCCGAAGACAAAAGCCAAGACAAAGGAGAAGTATGTCTCGGATGCGTACAAGATCGTGAAGAAGCTCGTTCAAGCTGGCTACGCAGATGCACAATTCTATCTGGCCGATTGCTACGGTGAAGGCCAGCTGGGACTGGAAGCCGACCCCAAGGAGGCCTTTGCGCTTTACCATTCTGCTGCTAAGAACGGCCATGCTCAATCTGCCTACCGTGTTGCTGTCTGCTCTGAGATTGGCCAAGAAGAAGGAGGCGGTACTAAGCGGGATCCGTTCAAGGCTGTGCAGTGGTACAAACGCGCCGCGGCACTAGGTGATACCCCGGCGATGTATAAGATGGGCATGATTCACTTGAAGGGCTTGCTGGGCCAAGCTCGAAACCCTCGTGAGGGTGTCTCCTGGCTGAAGCGTGCTGCTGAGCGTGCTGACGAGGAGAATCCACATGCGCTCCACGAGCTGGCTCTCATGTACCAGACCGCCGGTGGAAACGACGTTATTATCCGTGATGAGAAATATGCGAACCAACTGTTCCACCAGGCCGCGGACTTGGGCTACAAGTTCTCTCAATTCCGTCTGGGCACAGCCTATGAATATGGCCTGATGGGTAACCCCGTCGATAATCGAATGAGTATTATCTGGTACACCCGTGCCGCCGCTCAAGGGGAACATCAGAGTGAACTTGCCCTTAGTGGCTGGTACCTTACTGGTTCAGAGGGCATTCTGCAGCAAAATGACACCGAAGCCTATCTTTGGGCTCGTAAGGCAGCCACCGCTGGTCTCGCGAAGGCAGAGTATGCCATGGGATACTTCACCGAAGTTGGGATTGGTGTGTCTGCGAATTTGGAGGACGCAAAGAGATGGTACTGGCGTGCGGCTGGTAAGTATATTCCTCATGGTTAATACAATTTCCACTAACACATCCTTCAGCACAAGGATTCCCCAAAGCCCGAGAACGTCTCGAGGATCTCAAGAAGGGAGGAGGTCGGATGCAAAAGACCCGTCTCTCCCGCTCAGCCGTCAACAAGCAGAGCGACGGCGACTGCATTCTCATGTAAACCTTTCAATTCTTCATGTTTTATTTTCTCTTCACCTTTTACAGTCCATAGGGGCTTTCACTGCATGTATCTTCCTAATGACCGGCGCATGAGGTTGAACCAACTCCGGTACGGATGGCCCGCTTTGGGCTCGGGCTGTACAGTTTTGCTCTTGTCCTTTTCACCCAAGGATCCCTATTGATGATTGCTTTTGGTTCTTGGCGCGTGTGCATTAAATCTGAATCTTCCATACGGAAAGACATGACTGGTACGGGAATACGATGGGGATGTAATACCCTAGAGCCGGCCCTGGCTTTGCATTTAAAGAACGGATTGCCAAGATACTGAATTTCACCTGCATATAATCCCACTATTCACATCTTAACTATTTCGTCGATTCTTGTAGACATTCCCAACGTTGAATGTTTGAACCTCGAATGTATATCCGCATTTCCGAGCGGGCCCATTCCGTGCTGACACACTTTTCGGCTCGGCTTATGCTATCGGGTCTCCTGTACTTCCGAAAGGTCTTCGATTACAAACTTGCCTTATTACTGATGATCACGCTTGCATTCTATATACTCCTTTAGCGCCGCCTTCTCAATCGCTCTTAGAGTTTCCAGTGTCTTAAGTGTATCGCGCAACGTGAACATCCAGCGATATATGTCTTCCGAAGCTCGATCCCAGGATCAAAATAACTCACTAGGCTCCAGAAGCGACAGCAATCGCAAAATACTTCTTGTCTCTCTACTCACTCTGCTCGTCGCCGCCCTAATCGCGTTTCTGACGCGCGATACCGCCACCGTGTTCAACTTTCGCCGCCTCTTCGGATCATCCACCCGTGCCGCTCGCTCGGCTCCATTATCAGCATCGGCATCCGTTGCAGCGGCCTCGTCTGCAAAAGCTAAGATCTCGTCTGAACTCGAGGGCTCCAGTGCCAACATGAAGACTCCCATTTACTTCCTTAGCCATGGCGGGGTACGTCATTGAACTTTGTACTTTTGAATTGGATCTTTACTGATTGAGACTAGCCTAACGTCATGTATGATGTCGAACACCCGGGATACCGCAAGCTCGGAGAGATCGGGCGCGAGATCACTACGAAAGTCAAGCCCCGTGCGGTGGTTGTCTTCTCGGCGCATTGGCAGGGTGGAAGGGATACCATCTATGTCAACACAGCCGAGATGACGGACCTGATTTATGAGTAAGTTTTATACTCGGACTCCGCGAACTCAGCTAATCAGAATCATTGCAGCTTCTATGGTTTCCCAGACCATTACTACAAAGAGAAATATCCCAACGTCGGCAGCAAAGAAGTCGCGCATAAAGTCCTCGATCTACTCAAGGGCGCCGGCATCGAAGCAAAAGGCGTAAAACGCGGCCTTGACCACGGCGTCTGGGCAAGCTTCAAGTGCGGTCCGTACAATCCCCTTCCAAACCAAGTCTGAAAGAAAAATCCGAACTCTGAAAAAAGCTGACTTTGAAAATAACAGCCTTCGAACCAGAAGAAAACCCCCTAAACATCCCAATCGTCCAGGTCTCCCTCTTCGACACCGAAGATCCAAATCAACACTACCGCCTTGGCCAAGCTGTCTCCGCCCTTCGCGAAGACAACATCCTAATCATTGTCTCCGGAATGGCTGTCCACAACCTACGCGACCTGCGCTATACATGGGGTAACCCGCGTCCGTTGCCGTACACTGTTAGTTTCGACGAGGCGCTTAAGAAGGCTGTTACGACTGTTCCGGAGGAACGGGAGAAAGCTTTGGCGGAGTTGCTTAAGAGGCCTGATGCGCGTCAGGCGCATCCGACTTTTGATCATTTGCTTCCTATTCATGTCGGGGCTGGGGCGGCTGGGGTGGATTTGGGAAAGAGGACTTGGACCTATCCTGAGGGAAGTATGAGTTGGTCGCAGTTTAGATTTGGGGAGGTTGGTAATGTTAGTTCGTTGTAGGGTTTGATAGATGGGATTGGGTTGAGAAGTTTAGATGTGTTTTCATTGGTTGGAATAGATGTTCATAATAAGAACCCGGTTTCGACCGGCTACATCCGCTCTGTGAGTACTGTGTATTGGTGACAAATCATGGATATAGCGCCCAACAGTAATGCGGACAATGCGAGAAGCCGCAGCTTTCACACGAATTGGACCAATGGAGAGCTCGGTGCGGAGGAACAGGAAAGAAAGGTTCTGCGAAAGACTTTCGAAGCGTGTAGTCAATTGGGACGAATTCGTCGAATTTCATCTATAGGTACACTTTGTAGAACGACGGGAAACGCGACAGGGACATAAGACAGAGGCGCTAATGGGATATGTCGTTATGAGCTCTGCTTCACCAGGTTGGTGATGCGCTCTTCGATCTGCGAGTCGGACAGGCCTGGGTCCAGTCAGCGATTGGTGATTCGGCTTCGGATGAACCGGGGATACGAACCAGACAGCGCTTCTTGCTTCTCCTTGCCAAGCTCTGTGTGGTCGGTTGTGTTAGCTTTGTCTCGTTCCTTCAATTGCGCCTTGTCGTACCGTATCTGGCGAACACTCGCGGCTCGGTGCCCGTGGCCTCGCGCATCATGATCGGCGTGTGAGGGTTGTGCTTCTTCATGGTAGGATAGGCGCGGTTGAGGAAAGTCCTGTAGCACGAATTAGCCAGAGCAATTGGGTGGGTTGGTATTGGACACGGGGAACAGGGACATACCTTATGGGCGCGCTGGCCTCGGAGGTCTGGCAGAAAAGGAAGCGGAGCTCCTTCAGGCCCTTGGTGAAGACGTACTTGCCAGACATGGTGACGGTATGGCAGATCAGAATTGGAGATCGAAACAACTTGGAGGGACGAAAGGACGTCTTATTCACCGCGGCGATGATTCGCCCGGCAGACCGTGACTGCCGCCAGTCCTGATTGGGCTTAGCGCAGATAGCTTACCTCAGCCGGAAAAGCACCGCTTGAATGCGACGAGAACGAGAGCTGCGAGCTTGATATGATACTTGAATAGCTTCGGTGCTTGAAACTCTACTTCCTCTATCTCTATCTGCGCGTGGTGGTGGTTTTCACATCTCCGTGCTATCCCCGACGGAAAACTCGAGACCCCCAATCACCGGCCGATCCCGCCCTTCTTCCCAACCCCAACACCTCGTCACATCCGCACCATATTCGCCATGTCGTCTCGCGTGGGATTCCGTTTCCTCAACAGCACTCGCTTTGCTTTCCGCAATGCCTCTGCGCCATTCCGCCGGCCGGGTGCCCAGGGTTTCCGCTTCTCGAGCACTGAGGCCGGTGCCGATGCCGCCCAGCAGAGCACTTTCCAGCGCATGTGGAACAGCCCTGTTGGTGTGAAGACTGTGCACTTCTGGTAAGTCCTTATCATTCATAAAACTTACGGCATTGGCTTTGAGATGGCAGCTAACATTCTCCGATCTTCAGGGCCCCCGTTATGAAGGTACGATGACTGCATCCGTTTTCCACTTGATAAGCGCTACGACCCCATCTATCTCCAACGAAACTACAAACAACGAGGCGATAACTGGAGTTCGGGCTTTGGGATATATGGAGAAACAAGAACCCAAGGCTGATTTACATTTCATAGTGGTGCCTCGTTGTCGCCGGTATGGCCGACTTCGCCCGTCCTGCGGAGAAGCTCTCCCTCACTCAGAACGCCGCTCTGATGGGTACTGGAGCCATCTGGACCCGCTGGTGCATGATTATCAAGCCCCGTAACGTCCTGTATGTTTTCACGCCATCTCATCTGATTACCACTTCGCTAACTATGTCATAGGCTTGCCGCCGTCAACTTCTTCCTCGGATGCGTTGGTGCCGTCCAGGTCACCCGTATCTTCATGTGGCAACGCAGCAAGGAGGGCGGTTCCGTCGAGGCTGCCAAGGAGATGGAGCAGGAGGCCGTTGGCACCGTCAAGTCTGTTGCCAACACCGCCGAGGGCGCCGTTGAGAAGGCCGAGAAGAAGATCGCCGAGAAGACCGCTTAAATATCTCGAGTGAGCAGATGAAAGGAGGTTGTGCGGGCATGGAAATGGTTGTTGGAAGTGCTGCACTTAGATTGGCGTCTATAAAGAAGCCTTGGTTTCCGAACGAGACTCGTCTGCCACTCGTTCGGGATCAGGATTCATTCCCTTTGTGCGTCTACTTCGTCGGGGGAGACCCGCTGTACATACAAACCATGGCAAGATCATTGTTTCGTTTATCATTTCGACCCACTCCAAGTGTAGACGTGCCTGCTATCAGAATCCGGTAACTTCCCCCGGTTGAAAGAACCAGAATGAACCAATCTGCAACATTCTGCTCGGATTGAATCGACCCCTGTTAGAAATGTTGGGACTTAGCACCTAAGCTGCGCAGATCCCAGCGACTCGCGCATTTCCCCGTAATTTTCCTCCCAATCGGTGAAATGCAACCGGATCTTCCTCCTATCGGATTCCCGGTCATACTTTCCTCTACATAATAGAGTATCTCAATCTCCGAGATACTCAAAAATACACCAATTCAAGGCGAAAGTTTCTCCTCCGAGCTTTCCCCACAACATGCGATGCCGTTTCCCCGGACAAAGTCATTGCAGATGGGCCTACCCCGCTAATTCCAGGTTCGTAGGCGTTGTTTAGCGTCGTCGCACCGTAATGATGTAGGTCGATGCAAGGACAGTTGTTTTTGTTTTAAAAAATATAAAGACCCATTCCAGGAACGATTGTCGCGTGTGTTAGATTGCAATATTTTAGAAAAGCCTGGGCATAACTCTAATTGCGGTTCACTATGAGGATTTCCACGTTAACACAGGCTCTCAGCCTGTTCTTGTCTCTTGGTCTCACTGTCCAGGGCAAGGGCTACTCACGAACAGACGATTGCAAGCCACACCAACCGTTCAAGCCTCTGCCTGCCAGTCAAGCCAGGACCAAAACTTGCCACGTCGCTAGCCATGGCAATGGAAAAGATGATGCTTCAAACATTCTATCTGCTCTGAAAAAGTGCAACAATGGCGGCAAGGTCGTCTTTGACGCTGATAAAACCTATACTGTCGGAACGGCGATGGACATGACTTTCCTCAAACACGTGGATCTGGGTATGTGCCGCAAACATCATATCTATCATCGCGCAATGACTGACTGCAGGTAAATTGTAGAAATCTTGGGCACCATCAAATTTACCAATGACACAGACTACTGGCAGGCCAACGCCTTCAAGCAAGTCTACCAAAATGCAACCACATTCTTCCAGCTCGGCGGTGAAGACGTCAACATGTACGGCGGTGGCACCTTGGATGGCAATGGCCAGGTTTGGTATGACCTCTACGCTGAAGATTCGCTCATTCTGCGTCCCATCTTGGTCGGCGTTATTGGGCTACATGGAGGTACTATCGGTCCCTTGAAGCTTCGATACTCGCCGCAGTGGTATCATTTCGTGGCAAATTCGACGAATCTGCTCTTTGAAGGAATCGATATTTCTGGTTATAGTACAAGTAATCATACAGCGAAGAATACCGATGGATGGTGAGTTGTCTGCTTCCTGATGACCTGATTATGGCTAATGGGTCCGGTGGGTTAGGGATGTCTATCGCTCCTCGAACATTGTTATTCAGGACTCTATTATCAACAACGGCGATGGTACGTAGGCTATCGTTTTCCTTCTTGATTCCACGCTCACTTCACACCAGATTGTGTTTCTTTCAAGCCCAACAGCACAGAAATTGTGGTCCAGAACCTTCACTGTAACGGGTCGCATGGTATCTCGGTTGGCTCTCTGGGACAGTACAAGGACGAGGTCGATATCGTTGAGAACGTGCTAGTCTTCAACATCTCCATGTTCAATGCATCGGTATGTCTGACATCCATCGAGTCCGCCCAGGAGTCATAAAATTGACAACATAACAGGACGGTGCCCGCATTAAAGTCTGGCCGGGTGTCACCTCTGATCTCTCCACGGATCTGCAGGGTGGAGGCGGCTCTGGTAGTGTGAAGAACATCACCTATGACACGATGACAATCGATAACGTTGACTACGCCATTGAAGTCACCCAGTGCTATGGACAAAGTAATCTCACACTATGCAATGAGTACCCCGTATGTTCGCTCGATAGATTCCACATTTCAAAGACCGAACTAACCACCAATCACCAAATACAGAGCAGCCTCACCATCTCGGACGTGCTCTTTACCAATATCAAAGGAACGACATCTGGAGATCATGACCCTGATGTTGGAACGATTGTTTGCTCGAGCCCTGATGTATTTTGAATCGCGTGCACATGCTTTAGCGCTCGGTCTAATTCTATCTAGGTCTGCTCGGATATCAAGGCGACAAATATCGATGTGACGAGTCCGGATGGTAACAACTTGAATGTGTTTGTTTGCACGAATGTAAGTCTTCCAAAACGAGACATGAGGATTGCGCTCACATGTTGTTCTTCAGGTGGATGACACCCTATTGGATGTCAATTGTACATCCTCGAACTAAATCGGTATCCGCATGGCTTTAACATGATTATAAGGATGTCATGCAGCCTCAAGGCTTGTCCCACCCATCTTATTATCCATAGGTATATAGTCCATCTCATGCAAACCCAGAGAGATTCAGGTGCTGTCTGACCCATACAAGAATTCCTTCAGAAGGAAAAAGTCATCGTAGGGAATGTAAACAGCGGACCTATGAATTACTGTATCCGGTTAGTTTTGCCATTTATACTACAACGTTCTGTAAGCTCCTCTCCTGGCTGCCTGGACATAAAAGACCCAACGTCGCCTTTCCCATCTTTTCCCTTTTCTTTTCCCTCCCTGTCCTATCTATCTTACACTCATCGCTGCCCCCTTTTTTTTTCGCTCTGAAACTCACTGACTACTGTGCTTTGGCTTTCAGCCCCACGTACTGATAAAGCCCGCTATGACCCCTTCCCCAGGGCCCACCCGTTATTCGCTGGTAGAGGGCACACGTGGCTCTTAAAATTGGTTCCCTGATATTGTCCGCTTTGACTCTGTCGATTCGAAAATATAAATACCAACCTGCCCCTGGAAATGGGAAATGCTGAACATGTGGACGATCTCACTGCTCGTCACATTCACGATTGGCTGGCTGGGATATCAAACTAAGTCAAAGAGTTTTACACTTCAAGATCCACCCACCATGCTTCAGGAAGTGAACAGTCGACATATTACCCCTCAAGATTGCTTTCCACGAGAGTCACAGTTCTGGGTATATTATGGGACTGGGTCTGGCACGATAGTCAAAGGATGGCCCTCACGAGGCGGAATCTATACGCTTGAGGTATCTAGCAGAGTAGAGATAGATTTCCTGGAATTGGACCCATTTAACAGCACGCCGCGTCCAACAAATTCTGATCCTGAATGGCAACAAAAAGAGAATAAGCACTGTGATCTTAGTGAGTGATGATAGTATTTTTGTTTAAATGGTTTTCTAATTTTCAACAGTGCGACGTCTTAGCCCAACATGGTGGCAAAGTGAAAACGCATGGGCTCAAAATCAGATCTCAGTTACCCCTGATGAAAGGGTAAATGATTATATTCGGGTTGGTTGGACATCTGACGGTGGGGTGTGGGTTTGGAAGACAACAAGAATGGACACGAGCGGGAAAGGTGGAGCACAGCTGCAAAATGCCCGTACTATGCAGGAACGTTGCATGATGATTGAAAAGCTAGGAGGAACGTTCTACGCCGACCCGAAGGATTGCCCTTTCCTTGATCTTCGTTGATGGAAATTTATTTGATTCTCGCCCAGGCAGTATGTTGCCTCTGATATCTTCCATGCAACGCGTATTACTAGGTAGTACTGATTCAGTATTTCAGAGCGAAGGAATTTTTAGTATCGCATTGGGCGCTTCAACTCCTTAGATTTTAATTTTCTGTTTGACCCTAAGACATTTTGTGTAGTGTAATAATATTGGTAGCTACTTAGTCTTCCGCCGTGAACTATCCATCTGATTATCTCTCTAGCTGGTCATCATGGGCAGGGCTCACGCCGACGACGACAGCAACGACCAGCACTGCTTCTGCTACTCCAACCAAGTCGTGGACTATAGAGATTTACAGTGATACGGACTGTAGTGGCGACTACTACGTAGTTGAAGGTTATAACTACGATGGTACAGATGACCTATGCTTGGTCATTGGCGACATAACCGCAACTTCGTCAGATACTGATGTCTCTTGCGGATGGTATACCTATGGAGGTTTCTCTTATACCACATGTGATAAGAGAACCCTTACCAAGCTTCTCTCGTGGCAATTGACTGGCTATGGTGCAATCTGTACCGCATTCAACACTGACACATGTTCCAATAATGGGTACGAAAATGCTTACACGGCGGAAGAGGGCTGCCACAACTACTCATCCGACAACTTTGATACCGAAGTGTGGTTAGCATTGAAGTGTGGCCTGTAGAAAAAGAAGGTCTGTGAGGTCCAGATTTCTCCAACTGCGAACCTTGGGAAATACATATCTCCAGGGCTTGAACAAATGGTCGTGCTCGGCTCGATCGTGCACGGATAGAGCTGCGCACCGCACCTTCCATTCCAATTCATGGTGCCAACTGAGTGGGCCTAGTGCCTAGTTTCCGGTGGAGCATTGAAATGACGCTAATTCTGAGGCCCGACTTTGCTATTCCTACTACCCCATTCAAGTTCCATTGAGGGAAATGCCCCGCGACGGACCCTTATCAATCTCGCCAGTCCGAACTACCAAAAACCCCGCTGCGCCTAGCCTTGCTGGGCTCGTGAGATGTTGGTAAGTTGCAGTATCGACACAAGGGGCGTCTATGCCCAGTCTAGTCCAAGTGTCGTATTTTCTCTCTCCAAAGGAAAGCATGGCCATAAAGTGTAGTAATGTTATAAGAAGACAATTTCACAAGCTGATCATTTACCACCGCGAAACACTCTCAAACGCTCTGCAACACCCAAGTGACTTCCTCCACGACCGCCTCTGGTGCGGTCATGTGAATAAAATGGCCATGCCCCTCGACATCCACAAAGCGGTGGTTCCTAGACAGACGAAGTATCTCTCGTTGAAACTTCCGATGGATGGCAGGATAGGCACCAAGTTTTTCGGAAAAATGGCGCCTCTGCTCAGGAGTGCCATTCCCAGCCAGGACACCAGCTTCGAAGGATTTCCGCAGATCTAGCTCCGGGTGCCCTTTCAAAACACTCACAGGACACCCATTTAACAAGGGAGGATCTCGGTCGAACTGGTGTTTTGCGCCCAACATCGCGCAGCTCTCAACATAGTGCTCCATTTCCCTTTTTGCAGTGCGTTGATGCTTCTCGCTCGCCTGTTCATCCAGAACAGCTCGCCATTCGGTATCTGTCAGAACCCGAGCTTTGGAGAGCCCTACTGCGGTGTACCAATCCAGCCCCTGCCCGAGTGCTTCGAGGTTAGAGTCCGGCCAGAGCGCGGTGCTCTTTTCTTGGTTGGCATCCACGAAGACCATCCCGACCACGTCCTCACCGTGGTTGTCCCTTTGGCGCAGCTCAACAAATTCCCGGGAAATTATCCCGCCGTATGAGTGGCAAACAATCACGTAGGGCGGCGCGATGCCCAGTGTTCTGAGCAGAATGTCCAGCTCGAGGGCCATGTTGGATGCTGTGGCAGGCTCAGGCGATTCATCCGATTCTCCCATCCCCGATCGCTCGTACAGGAGAGTGCGAATGGTTGGTTGGAGGTGGCGGCGGACAACAACCCATTCGGTGATGCTGCATGTTACTCCTGGGATGAAAATGACGACTGGAGTTCCGGGCACACGATCTGGTCCGTAGACGGACACGAAGAGCCGATTTCCGGATTGCAGAGGGACCACGCCTGACGACTCGCCCCGTTCCCAGTCGATAGCGCCCATCGGATTCTGCGATTGGGCTGTGTTGGCTCAATGTGAATTGCGGTAGGCAAAAGCAGAGTAATGGCAGTGTAATGTTAGAACGCCGACTTTGCAGCAAATGTGACTTCACTTTGACTTCTGCTAATTCTGTTTCAAGCTGGATTTTATCTACAGTGAAAATCAAAAACAGTTTCCCCTCCGGACACACAACGTATTAGAATAACGAAAGGAAAGCGTTATTAACATCATAGATAGAGCGGGGTAGAAGAGCAGAGAAAAGCATAGAAGAAAGTCGAGATTCTAGGCATAATTGACCGCCTAGCCTATAGACCTTCGGGTCATGCACCTCAGCAGGCTGGCGACGGCTCCCGGGGAGAAACCCTCAGGAGCTGGCTGGCGGATTGTAATGTCACCTCGCGCGGGGATATATTAAATACTCTAAGAAATAGAGTAAAACTATATAAATTATATAGTGATAGAGACCTACTTAGTTTATATTATTTACTAAACTATTAGGGTCCTAAGAACTATTATAGTTTCTGACCTAGAAACTAAAAACTATTACGGTTTCTAAAACTAGTCCTAAAAACTAAACTATTTATAGTTTAGTTTGGTTTGGTTTTACGGTTTTGCGGTTTTCAGCGCACTCTGGATTAGATCTAGTCGGCATTTAGACGATTTAAAAAAGAGATAAGTTATTTATACAAAAGATAAGTGCGTATAGTGATATACCCTGAATTCTAGGGGAATTTTCTTATAAGGGAATAAGTTGACGCACTATGGGGAAATTAGATATTGGTGCTTCCGTAGAGGCCATCTGGTTTTGGAAGAATAGTTTTGCCCCACGGGGAACCTTTGTTCACGCGTCTTTATTCAACCATAGCTAGTTTCTATTAGTCGAAAACTCGTCGCAGAGCGGTGTAATAAAGATCCTGAGTGATAGAGGAATGACCGGAGAGTCTCCGGCGCGACGTTACACCCAAAAGACACTAGTGCAGCGTGTCGGTCGTATATTGTGGACAACCAGTTGAATGTGGCTCGAACCTGTCAGGCCAGTCAAGTGACACAGCTATATAGTTCGTAGCAAGGGCTGTATCGGCTAGCCAGTACCGGCATTTATTGGCTTACGACTGGAATAACTCCCATGTCCCCACTTGGCACCGGGTCTTCGGCAAGACTCCGGCCCTTACTCCGGATCTCTGTAGCTCGACCCACTTCACAGCGATTGTCTTTTGGCTTGGCATATTGTCAGAACTCGACGGCCTGGTGCCTCGATGTGCTACCCCAGGTTTCTGAACGTGGAGACGGCAGCGGGGCAACGTCCCGGACTCGTTGAACTCTACCGTATTTCACCGAATATAAACCGGTGCGCGGCCGTCGTCCTTGCAAGATCATTTTCGTTGACGGCTTGTGCATCAGTCGAAAATATATATTTCGAGAGTGGAGAGACTTGGACCTTCAGTCCTTCACCTATATTTTTTTTGTTCCTGTCAGCTGCTACCTCCAAACAGCCAACATGTCACAACCTGCGGAAGTGAAAGATGATCTGACCGCCCTCGATGAGTTCGAGGGCCTGGTCTTGGCAGATGTTACCCCTAAACTCGAAAAGTGGTGGTTTCAGTATCGATCCCTGCTCAAACTGAATCTGCTGTTGCTTTGCGCCTTCTTGGCCCAGTTTACCTGCGGGTTTGACGGTAGCATGTTGAACGGCATGCAGTCCTTGCCTTCATGGAAAGTTGCGTTTGGTAACCCGGTAAGGTCGGCCAAGTGTCTTGGGTCCTCAACTCGACTGCTAAAACCCTCGACAGGAAGGTGCCAAGCTGGGCACTATGGTCAATGCTATCAACATTGGTGTACTAGTTTCCGTAACCTTCTCCTCCCAGATGTGCGAGATCCTCGGACGAAAGAAACCTATCACAATCGGCACAGCTTTAATTACTATTGGCTCTGCTCTTCAGGGTGGTGCGCAAAGCTTGGGCATGTTCATCGCTGGCCGCATTATCATCGGTTTGGGTACCGGCATCGTGGCTGTCGCCGCTCCCCAGCTGATGACGGAGGTCGCGTATCCAACCCATCGTGGAAAGATTGTTTCTCTATATATGACCCAGTGGGTTGTGGTGAGCCTCACTATTCACCGAACTAGATGCCAATGATGCTTGCAATTTTACCAATAGTATGGCGAAGCTAATGCGGCACTTCTTCTTAGGGCTACTTGATCGCGGCTTGGACTACATTTGGCACTTTCAAAATGGATTCCTCTTGGAGCTGGAGGCTACCCAGTCTCTTGCAGGGTGTTCCGTCAATACTGCAGCTGGTGCTCAGTGTCTTTGTGCCGGAATCTCCTCGTTGGCTTGTATTCAAGGACCGACATGAAGAGGCTACGAATGTGCTCGCCAAATATCATGCAAGCGGCGATCGTAATTCCCAACTGATTCGCTTCGAAATGCTTGAAATTCAGGCAACGTTGGAAGAGGAAAAGAAGCAGAAGGCTATCCAGTGGGGAGAGTTTATCCGCACCCAGGGAAACCGAAAGCGTCTCTGGATCTTGTTGTTTATTGGCTACGCTGCTCAGTTGTCCGGCCTTGGTCTGACCGGATACTACCTCGCTAAGATCCTTGATAGTATCGGCATCACAGATGCAGACACTCAGCTGCTTATTAACGCTATAGCAGCTATCTGGCAGCTATGCTGCTCGATCTTCTTCGCTATGCTTATCGACCGTTTTGGCAGACGAGGATCGATTACCTTCGGTATGGCTGTCATGCTTCTTGTGTTTATTATCTGGACAGTTTGTTCGGCTCTTAACGAGCAGAGGAACTTCACAGATCGCTCTCTTGGGCTGTCTGTTGTTGCCATGATTTTCCTGTTCCAGGTGGGCTACCAACCTTTTACCGTTGCCACCGTGCCTTATGTTGTGGAGTGTTCTCTCTTCTCTCTCAGGTCCAAAACAGCTATGATCTTCCAATTTTGCGGGTACACAGCCAGCTTCTTTACCAGTTATGTGAACCCTATCGCCATGGACAGCATTGGCTGGCGCTACTACATAGTCGCTTGTGTCATTCTGGGTGTTGAATGCGCGTTTGCGTGGTGGTATTTGCCAGAGACTAAGGGCAAGGGCCTTGAGGAAATCGGCGCAATTTTCGATGGCGAGGAGCTCTTGACGGGTGCCCAGGCAATCACCAAACATTATAAGGAGCAGCATACGGACACCAATCTTCGCGAGAGGAAGAATTTTGCGGAGCATGTCGAAGTCACTAACAACGACTGAGGGCCAAGGGAACTGGCGAACAATGTAAATGATGAGCAGAGCCGTACTTTGGGCTTCAGGCACAAAATTCATCAAAATTGTATGTCCTGCTTACAAACGTTCAAGCTCCAGAGTCGGAGCATTGTTGAATATAGTAAGGCATCGTAAGCGTTGAGAAGACTATCCGTAGGCAATGGTCTCAGTTGCACTGCGGGGCATAACAAAAACTGCTTCCTAAGTAATCTTTGTATTCGGCTCAACATGCGGAAATCATTCTCATTCAAGTATCGTGAACCATCGAGTCAGGTAGCTTTGCATCACGACAATCCAAGCGATAATATAGTCACGATATTCAGTATATCGGGGTCTTTGCCCCTGACCTTATTGTCAATCGTGCTTTACATAATGGCACTTCACCATTGTGCACAATTAAGAACTAAAGCGCCTAGAAGAGAGACTAGCGAGCGAGAGGCGGAAGTATATAATAGGGATAAGAGGATATAGAAGGAGTAGACGACTATAGGATTTATTATATTAGGTCTAAGTTTACATAGGGTTTTCTATACGTGGGATTTAGATTTAAAACATTTTTTTCTGTACCGGCCTCTAACGAGTGGCCGGCTTTCCTTTATATATTTATTTACTACAAGCCGCGAGTCTAGAGTTACAGACACTAAGTTCTGCTTCGGATTTGGACAAAGCGCCTACATAGCCTTGACGCAACTAGTTAGGCTCTATTAGGTTAATAGAACTATGATTGATTGATTGATGATTGACGATCGGAGGGAGTCGCCCTATACCAATGACACTTGGTACTCGTAGCAGTATTCATAATGAACTTATGCGTGTAGCCGCAGCAGTGGCTTAGACTTCCAATTGAGAAGCCGTGGTCGACTGCATCTATAGTCCTGCCACTGGCGCGCCTTACCGACTAATGTGAAAAACCGGCGACGCGCCCGTAGAATCGAAGGAAGAGGTATCCAGGAAATGGCTTTGTAACGCAGACGGAGAGCATTCGTTACGATGGGAAGCGCAGTGTTTCGCTCGAGGCACATGCTGCCAGGAATTAGCATCGTAACATACCGATACCGTATCTACCGCAGGCATCTACTATCTTGGAATACACACTCCTACAAATCCTCACTCTACCTCCTACCCCCGTAGGGTGTCCGTCACTTAAGCCTGTAGGTGTGGTGGTGGTTGTTCTTGCTAGTGTGATCATTGCTGGATCGATTTGTGCATTCTGGCTGCACTGCCTAGAGCATTCCCCTCTTTAATATGTAAGGACCATATATGGATGGGATGCAGATAAAGTCAATGAGCAAAAGAAAAAAAACCTTTGAAGATTAGTTCGAATTTGTTGACTTAATTTCTTCGAAATGCGCCTATGCGAGTATGGTCAATCTTGTTAGACTCAACTATCTTAAAAAGGTTTAAGGAAGTTTCACCTACACAGATTCCCTGAGAAACTTTGTCTTCTAATTAAGTGGCCAATATAGGTGAGCTTTCTACCGCGCTACAACTCTGGAAAGCCTCAGCTCCTAGGCAAGGATCCGGCAGTAGAAAAGTTTATACACTAGGAGCGAATCTAATTGGACGGCTTTCATCTACGTAGTCATATAACTATAGAACTAATTCGAGAAGACTAGACATCAGCATGGACAGTCCATTGGACAAAAGGGGACCAAAAAGCTGTCCATTGACGGTAATATATACGTACATTACATAGATTTATTAATGTTTCTAATAAATTTCATGGTAATTATATAATAGACAAAAAAATAGTCCATGTCCACGTCCATGCTGATGCCTAGTGAAGACAATGTAGTCTGTCAAGATCAGCATCCCTACCCAGCCTATGAATCGTATGAATTTCATTTTGGACTCTCGAGGATAATCCCTCAAGTGCCTTCAGTAAATCACATTCATTGGTCGGTAGGGTTTCTCTAAATACTTCACCTCATCCGGCGATAATCTAAAAGAGACTGCGAGAAGGGCTTCGTCGATACGGGCTACACTTCCAAGACCAGTGATTGGATACATGCCCTGTTGTAAGCACCATGATAAGGCAACGGTTGCCATCTTGGAGCCCCTTTTCTCTGCGATCCTACTGACACGTTGAATCACCTCCTTATTTGCCTCGGTCTCGGTTTCCCGGACAATGCTCTGTAGGAGCCTATCCGTCTGCTCGCGAAAAGTGCTTCTTGCATCCCACGGGCGAGCGAGAATGCCCCGTGCCAAAGGACTCCATGGCAATAACCCGATTCCACTGTCTCGGCAAAAGGGAATCATTTCACGTTCCTCCTCACGATACAGGAGGTTGTGATAGTTCTGCATCGATATGAACTTATGCCAACCGTTTCGATCTGCAATATGTTGAAGCTTTTGGAATTCCCACGTTGCCATGGAGCTTGCACCAAGATACCGAACCTGTCCACTTTCCACGACGTCATTCAAAGCCCTCATAATCTCAGAGGTATTGGTTTCTCTGTCTAACCGATGAATTTGTAGTACATCGATATACGTCCCTAGTCTTCGAACACTTTCGGAGACTGCGGACAGTATATGCTTTCGTGACAAGCCTACACGGTTAACTAGCTCCGGATCTGTTTTTTCCATCAAACTAGCGATTGGCCGTTGCCCATCAGGATCAAGTGCATAGAAAACCTTCGTGAGAATGACGACCTTTTCTCGTGGGATATCATAGACTTTGAGGGCTTTACCGATGATCTCCTCAGATAGACCATTTGAGTAAGCGTCGGCCTATTGACATACTTGTAAGTATGGGTGCGTATATAAACGCCTGATAGGCAACCAACGTACCGTGTCCCATGTGTTGATTCCAACGTCAAAGGCATGCTTGAGTAATGGCAATGCCTTTTCCTCCTCTAAAACCCAGTCTTGCCAGCGGGGAGATCCGAACGAAGCGGTGCCGAGGATTATCTTAGATACGTAAAGACCAGAGTCTCCTACCCTTTAGATCCCATAAGCATTCGAACCTTATCAGGATAGTCCTTGAGCGAACCTTGGAAGGAGGTGACTTACCTTGCGTATTCCATGTTTGAGTACGAATCAACAGAATTATGGTAGCGCGTCAACTCGTACTGACATACGGAACAAATCCTGAGCTTTATAAATCTTTCGTGAGGGTACGCATTCTGCGACCGGATGATCTCCCGGAACGCTTCCGGCATTTGCCTTTTCCCCACGGAAGAGAAAACGAGGCTTCGGCATTGCTGGTCGGGATAGTTTGTGGAAATATGGAAAGTCGACTTATCTTGTGCAATTGGCATAATGAAAAACGAACATGATCAGAGGGGTTGTTATTTGATATAGCTGAGTTCAATTCCTGGGATGTGGACTTTCGGATAATGTTTCGGAACGAAGACTGGAGTCTAGGGTGGGCTTCTTTAGGCTTGGGCAGAATAACACCGAGTTAACCTCCGCCACTTAGTCCGCCTGTGAGGGCGGGGAGGGAAGAGGTTTGGATCAAAAGCGCAGTGCCTTAGACTCACACCACATGTGTAGATACACTCATACATCAGCCAGAAAACCCCCTCTAACCACCGGGTACTTTGGAGAGAGGCCTCTAAACATGGCTCATCCTAATCCAATTCTGCCTGGATTTAACCCAGACCCCTCTATCACTCGTGTTGGAAGTGACTACTTCCTTGCTACTTCCAGCTTCGAATATTTCCCAGGGATCCCAATATATCACAGCAAAGATTTGGTTCAATGGAAGCTCATCGGCCATGCTTTGACTAGGACAACTCAAATCCGCCTTGCAGCCTCGGAGCCGGGGGGTGGGGTTTGGGCACCCACTTTGAGATATCATGACAATACGTTCTACTTGGCCACTTCATCCTTCGACCGGTTCCGTCCGCAACAAGGGGAACGGACTTTTCCACGTGGGTTTTATATCAAGACATCCAATATATGGGACTCGTCCTCTTGGTCAGATCCAGTGTACTTTGACGTGGTCGGCTTTGACCAAGATGTAAGCCTCCTTATATTTCACACCAAACCTGATGCTAACATACGTTCAAGCTCTTCTGGGATGATGATGGAAGTGTTTACCTCTCTACCACACACGTGAAAACCAATAGGCTACCCAACACTGATAGAACTCGGCTCGACTTCGCTGTTCACATATGCAAGGTAGATTTGACGACGGGGGATTCGATCACCAAGCCTGTCATGATCCGAGAATCACCATCCGGAATTGCTGAAGGATCACACCTTTTTCGACGCGAAGGATACTATTACCTCCTTACAGCAGAGGGTGGCACTGGCTCGAGGCACTCGGTGTGGGTTTTTCGGAGCGAGGTTGGGGTTCTGGGGCCCTGGACCCCTTTCTCCAACAATCCTATTTTGTGCAGCGGCGCAGATCACGAGGTACAAAATCTCGGACATGCGGATCTTACCGATGATGTGAATGGGCGGTGGTGGGCTGTACTTTTGGGAGTACGACCGGTTCGAAAGAGCGACAACAAGTGGCAAAATTCGGTTTTTGGTAAGTGTGTCTGGGAACAGTGAAATTACATGGTCAACGTTAATATGGTCTTACTTTATTTTAGGTCGTGAGACATTTCTTGCCCCGGTGCAATGGGTGGACGGATGGCCGGTCATCAATAGAGGAGAGGCAATTCACCGGGGTCCTGACCCGGTCCCTCTACGTACGCAGATTCATTGGAGAGACGACTTTTTAGAGCCTTCGTTGGCTTTGGGATGGTATAGAAAAAGTGAGTATTCACCTACTTTGTCCCTACACGCTCCTCTCTGCTTTCCAATTCCGTATCTTTCTCGAGCTCATTCTGAGAAAGGGTGGATTGGGGGGTGGGGAGGGGGAGGGGGGAGCGAATTCTTATACTGGATCAAAACAGATACGACGGAGAAGGTTGATTTTTCCATCCTCAAAGAACCCGGTCGGCTTCGTCTATACGGTGGACCTTACAATCTTTCCGAACCGGCTAGTCCAACCATGTTTCTACGAAAGCAGACACTTAGCTTCTGTACTTGGGAGACCAAACTCTCGTTTCATCCAACAGCGGAACATGAAGAAGCGGGAGTCGTGGCCTGGTGGAATTACCTCACTTATAGCAGTATTGGTATTCGAACAGTGAACGTTGGTCCGAACGAGCTCGCCGGAAATAGGGCGAGAGTTATCCGCTTCAAATCAATGGATGGCGAGATTGTCGAACGTCGACTTCAAAGATTTGACTCGGATGTTGTTCTCTCTATAGAATGCGGTGACTCGGGTTATCAATTTGGGTTCAAGGAGCTTCAAGGTACGACAAGCGACCATGAGAGGTCAGAAGCTGAATGGCTCGGGGAAGTGAGCAACGAGGCTATGACAAAACCGCCACCTATTGGGCTGGACTTTTCGGGTATGCTACTGGGCTTATACGCCTTCGCAGATTTTCGCAAATGCACAGAGCCTGCCGACTTCCATTACGCAGAAATCAAACTAAGTCAGAAGGGTTAGTTACGGGGGTTGCAAAAGGATACAAAATGGAATTTCAAATGTTTTCCCTTTAGCCGCGGCACAATGCAGTAGATATATATTTATATATGATCACGTAGACTGCGCCATAACCCATAATTAGGCCGAAGACTCATAACCTAAACCTAACCCATAACCTGTATTAGGGGCATATTAAAACGATATCCGGGTTGAGGACCCACTGAGGTGGGAATGCTAGCGTACACTGACTCCTCGCATGCCCTTGTGATTTTAGACGCAGGGAATGTATATAAGATGGCAATTTTATCAACGAATCCACGCCTACTGGCGAAGTTCTCCTCTTGCCTTTTTTTATCGGTGTAGGTTGAAAATTTGAACAGAAGGCTTAGCCTATTTCGGCCGGTAGTTCGCGCGATCTTCCGGTCGGGTGTCACTCCGCTGAATGCCCCGCCATGCTGCAGTCAGAGAATGAGGTGGGCACAGACTTGCTGTGTACACACCAAGACCAAGCGTAGCGAGCATCACTTTAGGAAACCCCCGAAAAAGCCGCTCAGATTAGTTATTGTCTTGCCACGCCCTTTTGACATCTTATACGCGCTCAACATCCCATCGTATTCGAATGAGCATTAAAAGTTCTTCCAGCTTATGGCTCTCGAGATTTCATGGCTCCAGTGATTTTCATTGTTCCTGGGTTGTGGGAAGGCCCTGTAGCCTTTCAACCGCTCAAGAAAACGCTTGAGACTACCGGCTTATCTGTTTATACCACGCGCCTTATTAGCACTGGCACTACAGCCGCCGACGGCCTCACAGTAAGAGATGACACCGCTGCTATTTCCCGAGACCTTGCTGCTACCGTCGAGATGGCTGGGTCGGATGGTGTTGTTGTCTTCCTGCATTCTGCAGGTGGCTTCCTTTGTAGTGCGGCTATGCGAGACCTCACAACCACCTCAATGCATGCTGCCGGCAAGAAGGGTGGGGTCAAACGAATAATTTTCATGTCGTGTGCTTTTGGGCCGGAAGGATTTGAGACGAAGCCAACATCAACAATGCAATTCTTCGTGAGTATCGCAGGCTACCTGTCACTATGGCTCCATTTTGTACCCTTTCCACTATGTGGAACATATTAAAAGTGACTAACGCATTGGCAGAACAATAGCTACTTCACATGTGCTGACCCTCGAAGTGTTCTTTTCAACGATATGGCCGATTCAGAGGCTACGGAATGGATCACTAAGCTGCAGTGTCAGCCAGCTAATTGGGACGGAGTCACAACATACTGCGGGTGGCGCGATGTTCCTAGTCTTTATATTATTCTTGAAAAAGACAAGGGAATCCCTCCTGAGGTCCAAGAGCAGATGGCGAAATTAGCTGCCAGCAAGATTGTCCGTTTAAATGCAGGGCATATGGCCCAGCTGACGAAGACAACTGAAGTTGCCCAAATTATTATAGGGGTCACCACAGAATTACGGTAATGTGGCGCATACAAAACTTAGAATTTAAAGCATTTCGAGCATATTGACTTGCAATTTTCTTTTTTGGAGATCCACACCAAGGTCACAAGTATGTTATGGGCGTAAAATAATAGACTAATCACTCCGAGATATTGAAACTTACGAAGCAAACAGAGTTCTCACCGATTGAAGTTCCTACTCAACTAATTCAAATAGGCCTCAATGCGATAGTGCTTTTCTAGTAGACAGTGAAGAATTGAACTATTCGTCTTGACGGATGTAGCTTCTTGTTTACCACGCAGAAAAGAAAGAATCCCGCTTTGATACGGTCAATGCAAAATATTAATGAGCAGTATCGAAGAACGCCTGCAGATTCTCAAGAATGATCCTCCCGCTCCCAGGTCTTAGTAAACCGAAATCACATTGAAAGCAAATTTTTGCAACCCAAGTCTCTTCTACAAGACAGGGCCGAGCTTTGCAGGCAAGGTTCTACATCATGATTCCAAAGCAAGAAATACACTCGAGACCATTGATCAGAGAGTTATTCTCGCTCGGGTACTCGTTCGTCGCAGTAGTCTCAAATCAAACCGTGTGTTCGGAATTGTCATGGTCATGGTCACCTGACTCGCCTCCCTGCACACGTCAGGTAGTCTCTAGATAATAAGCCAGTTCTGAACGAAAGGTTACTAACGCTGCTGTGGGGGCGATATCTGATGTCATTTCAGCTGCTTTCCTGAATATCTCAGACCGCGGTGAATAGCCTGGTTCCGGGACATTCAATAAACTGTAGATGATCAACTTAATGTGGAGAACTTCCGGGAGGGTTTGCGGAGCCATCTCCGGCCTAACGACGTCCGAAGCCGCGGGGCGAGGGAATGGTGGGGCGCATATCAGGAGATCTAAGAGAAACTTTTAACAGTATGGTCATAGGATAAATAGAAAGATTCTCCACTGGTCAGCCCTCTTGAGATTCCTGCGAACAATATCCAACGTCCCAAGGCCTTCTATATGATTACGAAGTGTGATGCAAGATGGCCAAGTCTCTCCTGTTATTCCTGTCTACGCTCCCATTCATAGCAGCCTCTTTTGTCCATCCCGGCGCATTACACACCGCCGATGATTTTACACGCATCACAAATTATGTGAATGCAAAATCAACCCCCTGGTACACAGACTGGGAGCTCTTGTTGAATAGCACGTATGCTCAAAGCACCTATAAGTCGCAAGCCGTCTCGGCAATTTATAGGGGTTCTGACGGAATCCATGCCCAAAACTACCAACTGCTCTATGAAGATGCTGCTGCCATGTACCAGCTTGCCATTCGCTGGAGGATATCCGGAGATTCGACCTATGGTGACGCTGCAGTGAACATACTCAACTCATGGGGTTCGACTTTGAAAGTTATCGGAGGGGATCCAAATCAATGGTTGGCAACCGGTATTTATGGCTACCAACTTGCCAACGCCGCTGAAGTAATGAGGGCTTACTCCGGCTGGTCCTCGGCGGACATCACGACCTTCCAAAATATGATGGAAGATGTTTTTGCAGCGCAGAATGAGTTTTTTCTCAGAACTCATAATGGGTCCGCAGACATCCCTTATGCTAACTGGGATCTATGCAACATGGCCTCGATGTTAGCCATTGGTATTTTGAATGACAATTCGACTAAATTCAATTGGGTAGTGGACTACTTCTACAATGGGCGGGGCCACGGAGCAGTCGGAAATGGCACCAACTTCGTCATAGCCAATTATACCGAGTCAGGATCGACGAAGATTTTGTCTCAAGGCCAGGAGGCTGGCCGTGATCAGGGCCATGCGACTCTGGATTTCACTGTCGTGGGAGTCTTGGCCCAACAAGCATACAACCAGGGTACCGACCTCTTCGCTGCAGTTGGTAATGCTTTTCTCAATGGGTATGTAATATCGACCACATTTCCATATTGGCTGTTTATGTCAATCCCATGCCTTTCAATTACCTCTTGCTTACCCAAGGCGTACCTCTGTACAGAGCCGAGTACTGCTCCAAATATAATGTCGGATATGACGTTCCATATACTTCTTACGATAGTGTCGAGGGTCTTCAAAGTGTCATTTCCAGTGACTCACGTGGTACTGCTCGTCCGGGATATGAGCTTTTATATGCCCATTACAATGACCTGAAGGGGCTCAATGCGTCGTGGACTGGAAAGTACCGCGACTACGTGAACGCTAATATCACTGCCGGTGTTGAAGGGGGTGGAGGCAATTATGGCCCCAACAGTGGTGGATACGACGGACTCGGCTTCGGGACACTGTTGTACAGGTTGATAGCATGATGGTACAACCTTTATAGCTGCAACATTGTTATAAAAGAAGGTCTTTATTATAAGTTGAATACCTAAAATAATAGGCTATTACCGTATAAATAATAGAGTCACGGAGACCTACCTAAATAGGTTAGCGTAGGTTACGCACCTCGACCTAAAACCCGCGTGTGGGCTAAAGAATCGGACCTGAATAGGTTAGGTTAGGTTAGGTTTTAGGATTTTTGGGTTTTGGCGCAGTCTAGTCATAGACACTTTTTTTCAGACCTATGTGTAAAGGAACTGGAATCTAGGTCTCAGATAAATACATGTTTCCCATCAAGATTATTCTGACTCCAATCGGAGGGTGATTTGCGCATACTAGGTAAACACACCCAAAGCTACTGTGACGTTATGTTAAACTCAATTAATTGAAGTAGCGTGGAATGATAGAGGAAGTCGTCTTCTAGAGGTCTGCGTTGCGTGAAGGCTTGGCTGTTGATTGCAGGGGATCGTATTGGATGAAAGGTATTTCTTTCTCCACATTGGAGAAGCACTCCGTACCTTCCTATTCAGATATTTCGGGCATTACATTTATTTACTTTCAAGCAGAAGGTAATCACGACTATTTAGTGCTCATGCCATTCAGGGTACCATTAGTCCGGTAGAGGTAACAAGTCACTTCCGTTAAAAACTCATGGTGTATGTAGTTGAGATGGCACACATATTTACTCATGCTCTATTTCGTAGAGACTGGATGGTAACACGAGGAGTGTACCGGAGATTCTGAGGTTCAATCACGCAGTCCTTGGCGATAACGCAACGACTAAAGTAACCTGGTTAAATAAGCTACTGTATGCAGGAATGAATTGTACTATATGTCAAGCGAAGAATGATAGCGAGGCAATACGAAAATGGACGCCAGGTAAAAATAGCTTGTCCATTGGCTCGTCCCGTCAGCCTCAAACAATTGAGAAAATGTAACAAGCCGTTTTGCATACATTTCATACATCTATTTCATTTTAGCATTGACTCTGATTTCCCTGTACTTGAGTAACATTTGATACCACAGATAAGTATTAGCTATACCGGCTTCTATGTCTCATCTTTTGAGTTGCCGATTTCAATGACGCATTTCTCCGAACCAGTCAGTTTCGAGTGGAGCTGCTCTACAAGTAGAAGCTGGCTTTGCACCGGAACAAGATTTATGGGCCTGGCGGTCATAGACATGTAATATTCATGTCCTCTCATTTATGAGGGCACGGACTTCATTTGATACAGTCGTTCCATTTGTACTATCGTATTTCCACCATGGCCCACCAATCACCAGCGGTACCCTCAAAATACTGAGCCACATCATTATTATCGCTCGCTACACTCGTGGTGCTGATATTCCAACATGTTAGGTGGAGCCGAATCCACAGACACTCCACTCAGTCTCAGAGACGGTTCACAAGGCCCTGGGAACTGTGTTGCTCCTAGAGCCTCAAGTTCGGCTCCTGGGATGGGCAAAGGGAAGTGGTCCATCCCACATGAAGTACAAACATATGAAGCTTCCTATGTTATCAATGACCGTCCGAAAACATGGGCATCCTACCCCTGACCCACTTCTTTTTCCTATAGTTAACGAACCCCCAGTGTGGGCATCGAGGTAAGATGTCTAGACCCCTATGGGGTAGGGATTTAGTGTATGAAGAAGGCCGCAATAGTGAAAGGGAAGAGGGAAATCGACATAGTGCATTAAGCTTATCGTAAACCTTACGCCACTGGCTCTTAATTTACGACATAGCCACCGTCAACAACCATCGCATGTCCTTGAACAAAAGATGCTTTCGTCGAGCACAGGAACAAAATAGAATCCGCAATCTCTTTAGGGAAACCATAACGACACATGGGCGCAATGTTAACAGCCGAGCCCATGCGATCGTCCAATTCTTTAGTTCCCGATACCATTGCCGTCTTAATCAGACCTGGACAAACTGCATTGACTCGAATGTGATCTTTGGAGTAGTCGATGGCGTCTCCCCTCGTCATTCCAATTACTGCTGCCTTCGAAGCGCAGTATGCGGCTACAAACATATCAGCATAGTGCATTATTACGTATACCCGGAATGGAATATCAGATTTTCATACCTGCTTGAGGCCTACCTACAAGGCCGAGCTGACTAGCCACATTGACAATAGAGCCTCTTTGAGGCTGTCGGTCTGAATCATGGCTAGCGAGAGGCTCTTGCTTAAGCATCACTGCAAGCTCTGCTCTAGAGGAAAGCCAGCAGCCTCGGTAGTTGACATCATTGACAGCATCAAATTCTGACAGCTGCATTTCGGTTGATCGACGTTCGTGGCCGAGAACCCCTGCGCTGTTAACTGCGTAGTCGATTCTTCCGAATTTGTCTACTACAGCTTTGAAAAATGAAGTGATGAACTCCGGGGCCGTAATGTCCCCCGGAACAGCAAGCACCTGGATATGGGATGACGTTTTCTTGAGCGCTTTTTCTGTCTCGGAAAGTAGGTCGGGATTAAGGTCAGTTATAGCAATCCTTGTGCAACCCTCCTGTGCGAAGGCGCGTGCAGTATGAGCACCAATGCCTTTGAAAAATTAGCAAAAATGACCCAGGAATGAGCGTGCTATCTCGAAGGGTACTTCATGTAACTTACCAACTCCACCGGCGCCAGACAGGACTGCGACGCCAGGAAACAATGTTTTCGCGAGCATTTTTGTGTATTGGGAATCTGTACACCAATCCCTTTCTTATAGTAAATTACAATTTCCAGTATTCGGAGAGACGACGAAGTTGTCAGTCGCCGGAAATGAACTCTATAGTTACGGTGCACTATTTCATATCCGATCTTTCCGGACATTATCTGCTTAGCATTGACTAACAAGCCCTGATATGGTGATTGATGGAGTAGTTCCAGCGGAGTTAATTCGCCCCAAAAGTCGATCTCCAACGCTTCCCAATCCGGGTTGTACAGTTGGGGTATCCGCACCCCCAAGCGTGACTCATGATGTAAACACGGGATACTTATATTTATTCGTTTATTGCCAATCATGGAGAATAATTCAATTGCTATTTGAAAGGGAAATTTGGAGAAACTCAACTACTCCGAGGGGTGTCAAATCTCTACTTGGCCGACAACCTTCAAAGCCTCCGACGCATTCGTCCATTTGGACCCATCGAGCACTAAGCCACTTAACACTGCCCCATATTCCTATAATTTGTAGTCCCCAACTGATAGTACTGATTATTTTTGAAGCTTCTTGTTCCTCGCTTGGGACTCGTAATGGCAACCTCTTACGACTTTTCAAGACAGGTGATCCTGATAACGGGGGCCGCAAGTGGAATCGGGTAAAGACAAAATATTTCGTTATCTCAGAGAGAAAACCAAGTGTTTAACCTTTCTTAAGATTGGCAACAGCAAAAGCATTATTATCCAGCAATGCCATGCTAGCGCTGTGCGATATCAACACCAAACCCCTGCAAACCCTCGATATCAACGAAGATAAATGCCGAATACACGAGCTCGACGTGACTTCTTCTTCCCACATAAAAGAAACGATCGCTTCCGTCATCCGAGAATTCGGTCGCATCAACCATCTCTTCAACTGCGCCGGAGTAAATCCCCAAGAGTACCAGTTGACCGACACCACAGATGAATACTGGAGCAAGATTATGGAAACGAATGTCAGGGGCACTTACTTAATGACCCGAGCCGTTATACCCCATCTCGAAGCCGGGTCATCAATTGTCAACGTCTCATCGATTGCGGGCTCACGTGCTATTGCGCGCTGGGCAATATACAATACTTCCAAATTTGGGATTGTTGGTTTTTCCAAGTCTATGGCTCTGGAGCTTGGGCCCAAGCAGATTCGCGTGAATGTGGTGGCTCCAGGGTTTATTCGTACTTCGACGAATATTGCGGTGATGACGGGTGACGACGCTATTAGAGAAACTGCCGAGAGAATGTGCGCGATGGGAAGATTTGGCACGGTGGGAGAGGTGGCTGACGTGGTTCTGTTCCTCATGAGTGATGCTGCGCGGTACGTGAATGGGAGTGTGGTGGATGTTGATGGTGGGGCGAAGTAGACGGGGTTGAGACGAGGATTTGACCCACAAATGTAGTAAACCACATGTTAGGACTCACCGCTTTTGCCCTATGGCTTTCTCTCACTTCTTCGTGTAACTATCCTAGCTTTCTCACCTACACTCATCATAGTCATCAATCCATTAATATCTGTCATTCCTTTCTTCCTTCTCATCACCACACCAATTAAAGATTGTACTTTACTTGACTCATGTCAGTGGCTCATTTTCGACTTCACGGTATCGACGCTAGCCTGTTACTAGTAAGGTTTTCTTGCCTGTAGAATGGCTCGACCTTCTAGGCTTTCTGAAGACTGATCAACCGAAAGAGGCAACTTGTCACCAGGAATAGGTAACCACTCTAGTGATTAAAGTGATATATACTCCAAAAGCCCAGAATTGGAAGCGCTCACAGAGATAAGATATCGCTAGTCCAGCTGTACTCAAATATTCCAGGTATCTTGGTTTTACCATATTACAAGCCGAAACGTGACCGAAATTTCAGAACAACTGCATTTTATCAATCAAAAATACATTCTCCAAAATTCTTGGAGAAGCTGATACGACATGTATCGGGCCAATCAAATGAACGACGCGAAGTAAAGCAGACCCCGGATTCGGAGAAGTCAGCGGAATGCACCCGCAATCGTCAGAATTGTTCGACCTGATACAAAATATGATAAGCCCATTTCCGAGAAGCGGCTTAGACCAATCGGTTTTAAGATACAAGTCATATGTACATGTTTTATCTTAAAGTCAGATCAGATATATACCACGTCTTTTCTGGCGCCCTCCCCATTTGAAGTATCTTCGCAATCATCACCGTTCCTTTTCTACGACACCACAAAGTTTTTGTCTAAGATAATCAACCTGAACTCTGCGCAATGGGAGACACTGAGATTACATCGATTAGAGAATCGATTGACCTTGGGGTCGAGAAAGTCAATGAGGATGAGTTCGAAGTTTTTCAAAGGGGCGAAGGACATGTCGACTTTCGTACTGTTGGGTGGCTAAAGGCTACCATCATCTTCACCAAAAGTGGACTCCCTCACATTATAATTCGCGGCCATCTTTACTAATTCTGGCCTGTAGTCATCTTTGCAACCGGTGTTCTGGCAATCCCATCCTCGATGTATGTTGTCGGCGCCGTACCTGGTGCAATCCTCGTTGTTTCGTTCTGTGTGCTGAACACCTATGCGGGATATATCCTTGGCAATTTCAGGAATGCTCATGGTGGCTGTCATTCAGTGGCAGACATGGCAGGAATTGTTGGCGGGCCTATCTTGAAAGAATTGTGCGGTGGGCTTTTCGTGTTGACTTGGGTTATATGCTCTGCTTCTGGAATCGTCGGTGCATCAACCGGACTCAATGCTCTTTCTGATCATTCGCTTTGCACCAACTGGTTCTCTTTCATTGTCATGCTCATTGTGGCTATCTTTGCCAGCGCTCGCAAGTTTGAGACTATTGGCTGGCTGACGTGGGCTGGGTTCTTAAGCATTTTCGTCGCCATTTTCATTGTTGTGTAAGTGGCTAGCAAGCTTAGCACTATGTGGCCCACTGACTAACATTCTTTCAGTGTAGGTGTTGGTGTCATTTCTAGGCCGGCCGCCGCTCCTCAATCAGGGCCATTTGACCTCGGGTTCCACGTCGTCGCCAGCCCAGCCTTTGCACCTGCAATCACTGCAGTTCAAACGATGTTTACCTCCAGTGCAGGGACATCCGCCTTCTTGCCAGTCATATCAGAAATGCGGCGCCCAAAGGACTACAACAAGGCACTTTACCTATCAATGGGCATCGTCGTGGTCACGTACTTGACCTTCAGCATCGTCATCTATTACTACTGTGGAAAATGGGTAGCATCCCCATCGCTCGGTAGCGCCGGTCCAGTTATCAAGAAAGTTGCGTACGGAATTGGATTCATAGGACTGATTGTCACAGCTTGTCTGTGGATTCATGTTTCAGCAAAATACGTCTTCGTACGGATTCTGCGGAACAGTCGTCACCTTCAAAGCAACACCCTTGTGCATTTCGGCACGTGGCTTTCCTGCACGTTTGGACTCAGCATAGTAAGCTTTGTTATTGCGGCGGGCGTCCCTATCTTCAACTACATCCTAAGTCTGGCTGGTAGTATTGGGTTCGCACCGCTCGCGCTCATGCTGCCGGCATACCTATGGATGCACGATCATAAGGACTATCGATCTGGAACAGTTTCTAAGCAAACGGTATACTGGTTGCATGGCTTTATGCTGTTAATTGGTGCCTTTATGACTGTTGGAGGGCTTTATGGGGTGATTCAATCTATCTTGGACGCCTATAAAAATGGTGAAATTGGCTCGGCTTTTTCGTGTGCGGACAATAGTTAGATTAAATAGAGATCTTACCGGAAATTGCACGCAATGCCTCCACCGATCAACATGAAACACATAAGACCCGAGCTTAGAGCTAGTTAAATGTAGCCTTGTCTAGTATCCTTGACCAGAAGTTTATCTCTCCACATTTGCGGCTTATTACATATCGACGCTCTTTTATTGACACCGCGATCCTCAGCTGAAAAACGCTCAGTATCGCAGCTTACAAGTTAGCTTCTTGTGACGAACGCGTATCTTGCAGAATCCATTTCGAATTCATGCTGAATGGTCACCAACAAAACAGTATAAATTTGCAGAGTTATGTCCCCACCACATCTCTGGATCAAATATATGGTAAGCAGCAGACATCCCATCATACTACCTATTCTTTTCTCTTGTATCGTTGGTAATAACTTTGTACAGGATAACTAGTACTGCTTGACAAATTGATTTTCAGCGATACCTGGACCTTAGTGTGCTGGTCTTTTTATTCTTAGAAATTTCCATGGAGGACCTTGTAATAAAAAGAAGCCACAGTAGAAGTCCCAGTCATAATGGTCAATTCGGAATCATAGATTCGCTGATCAATATATAAACCTACAATTGTGCCCATAAGTGATGGGGTACAAAACACCATTCCAATAAATAAAGAGTATTTTCAAATAGATCTGATGCACAAGGAGCGCTTGAATCAGAACTATAATTCTATATTGAAGATGAAGGTGTTTCTTCTATGTCATACTGAGGACCCAAGGCCAAGCACTTTATCCGTGGCATGGAATGGGTTTTGGGAAGTGGAGATTTAAACCATCAGTGATCAGGCTTTTGTGCCGAGATTTCTAATCTCGGCACATTCTTCTTTGCTCCAACCTAGTCGATACAGCATGTGAGGAAAGAGTGAGAGCGTTGGTCAGACCCTCCTTGCGTGTATCAAAGTCTTCGTAACGGTCACGGCTAAATACCCCATTTGTTTAAACTTTAAACGGTCTGAGGAGGAGAGTGGAGAGAGGGGGAAAGGGGGGGGGGAGGGGGGGGGGGAGGGGAGGTTATTTGCGTTCTTTAATTTGACTAATTCTACAGGCGTGGCTCTTGAAAAATTCGGCTATAAGGGAAGATATAATGTGTTTATCCAGACAGGCTAAGTAAGCAAGTAAGCGCAGGTCAGTCCATATGCCTTGCTACACTACTATTTTAACCAAAAGGCCCCCTTAGACCTTCTTACACGTAGCTCTAGTTTAGAACTAAACGATTAAGATGATTTTTATATTTAACTGAATACCCACGTAAATCTTGTAGGCAGACGAGTAGAAAATTATGGTCACGACTAGTAACCAGAGACAAAATCTATTTACTAAGGCGATAGAAAGTTATTACAGTAAAGAACAAGCCCGGGGTGCACTTACCTTTTCAAGAAGAATGGGGCGGGGTGTAGTGACTTAAAATCTCGGAGTCTGGAAATTGGTAGCCGTTTCCCGCGTTACTGTATTAGCTGGGTTTAGGGCTCGCCCGTGCTTCCTGAACAGGTGAACTGGCTTTTGCCGGGCACCGGGGGAAGCTTAGGTAACATATTGGAGTACGTATATCTCGACCAATAAAAGGTGAAAAAGAAATCTGCGTTGCTATATTCCTTGAAGCTGGCAATTTGTAGAATGTGTCTATTTCGGTGCGTGCGCGCCCGTAGACTTCGTTCCTCTTCTGCTTAATACTTTTTGTTAATACTACATGCTATCTTTCATTTTGGGTTGTAACATCTTGATCAATTATCAAATACAGCCACGGCCCTGATAGGGCTTCCACTACCGCCCATAAGCTTTAACGGGAAACCAATAAATCGAAATCTTCCTCGTCCAATCAGAGATTCTAAATTGTCGAGCCCCTCAATATGTGTAATGCCTCTCTCCCCACAGAGATTGTGCGCGATGAAGTTTAATTCACCTTCAGGTGCAGGCGATACAGCCTCGACGCCAAATATTTTGCAACCTCTATCAGCAAGCCAATGCACTGACTCGGGTGCTAGACCAGGGAAATCATGCTGCCATCGGGGATCTTCCGGCGAAACCCTTGTGTTGTATCTGGTAGTGGAAAGATCAGTAGATGATTTTCGAGTTATTACCCTCGTATACTCACGCCATGTACAATAATACTGTGTCATCTTGTTTAATCTCTTGCGTAGAAGCAAGTAAAGCGGATTCCATTTCCTCAACGCCAATAGCGGCGCCGAGCTCCACATGGCTGAGATCTAGGCAAATACCCTCGGTATAAAATTCACTCAATGGCATTTGATCCACAGAGAGGGCACCAGGGGATGGGTCAAAATGCTTTGGAGCATCAACATGCGTGCCTGAATGATCGGACATTGAGATGTAGTAAGAAGCGGTGCGGAAAGTGGTATTGCCCGCAACCATCGGCTGGTGTGTGTCCCATGGAGTCATGACAAAAGGTGGGTGGAAGGGATGACATAGTGCCCGATGTTGAAGAGGGCGTGAAAGATCGACTATTGTTGGTTTGTGCGCAGCTGTGGAAATATGCCGAGAAGATTGAGCAGGAAACAGTAGTGCGGTCTCAAAAGGCCTGGGCCACAGCCGGAGAGCATGGCGGGGAAAGATCCGTGATAGCATTTGTATATCAAGAAGAAGAATGAGTAAAAACAGAATCCTAGGGTATAAGGAGGTTGCGAAGGATGCTGTCAGAATAGTGTGACTTTTAAATCCTAATCGTAAGTGAGCTAAAAAGACAAGTGATGCAGATTAGATAACGAACAGGTCTAAATCAAAAACTTTACCTGAAACAAAGCGGCTTCGCGTAATCCCAAAACGACGCCCAGCAGATCTTGGAATCTCCAAATTTCTATATTTGGGCTAGCGCTATGGGTTTCTCTTTCATTGCTCTGTTGAACTAAGTCCCACCTTCCAAGCAGGAAGGCGGAGCAACTCGCCAAGCCAAGAATGCATCAATACACAGCAAAAATACCTGAACAGTCTCAATGTCTTTTCGAACCTTCCTAGTGCAAGATTAGCAGGCAACGTCGATGGTAATTTGTTACAATACTGGAACAAAGATACACCCACCTATCGGCCGACAAAGATAAGGTAAAAGCATGAACGTAACAATTTACTATCGCTGTAATGGCGGTATCTTATCAGCGGTCCCCATTCTTGGATTCATCAGTGGGGTAAGCGCTTTCCGGCTTTGTTATTGTTCGTAAAGTCGGCCAAACACTGTTTGGAACTGTTGGAGACAACAATTTCCGGATTGGGTGTCGCGTATCAGTAAACCCAAGTTATCCGTAACTAGTACAAGAGTGAGCATTTCAAATTGGTTACTAATAGGTTTGATCACTCAAAGTCATTACCCAAGTCAGTTTACCCCTTTCTCTGCAAAGAAGATTAGCCAAAAGTCAGTTCAGATAGAGGGTTGTCACCAAGATTTCCACTCTAAAATTATCACCACAAAGCACCATACCATTCTCCCGACTCGTTTATTCGCAAATAGTTCGAATGTATCGGACTATAGCAAACCGTTTGCGAGGGGTCCGAAACCTAGTCCAACATTCTTGGTTACAACAATGTCGACGAGTGGGAACTACGACAAAGAGTACAACACCTCGTAAGGTATTGCTAAATGTTGACATGGGCGAGGCCGTAAGTCTTTTTTCGGTTTCAATTTGGTTCATTAGCTAATTGTGGATGAATCAGTATGGAAATTATTCTTGTGGTCCTGACCTCGAAATTCTGCCAATGATCGACATTGCGAACATAGCATGCGGATTCCATGCGTAAGTGCAATTGTATTGGAGCTCTTACGTAACGCTAAGCTAAAACATCATCGTAGGGGTGATCCCATTGTTATGAATGAGACGGTACGAAGGTGCAAGGATCATAATGTTCAGTGTGGTGCACATCCGGGTCTGCCAGATGTTCAAGGCTTTGGTCGTCGCGAGATGAACCTGTCCCTCGAAGAATTTACGGCAATTACCGTGTATCAGGTTGGCGCACTTAAAGCATTTCTTGATCGTGAAAACATGCCCCTGAACCACGTCAAACCTCATGGCGTGCTATACGGGATGATGTGCCGTGACTATAAGATTGCGAAGGCTGTCATGAAGGGTATTCCGGATGGTGTTCCAATCATTGGTCTTCCAAATACGAATATGGAGCATGCGGCGAATGACACAGGTACGGCTTTCATGGCGGAACTATATGGCGATGTGAAGTACACTAAGGATGGGTATTTGATGCTGGACCGAAAAAAGAAACCTTGGAAGATAGAAGATGTGAAGACACATGTCGCTCAACAGCTTCATGAGGAAGGGGTAACCTCGGTGGACGGAACCTTTGTGCCGCTGCCTGTGAAGGACTACCCTGTTACTATCTGCTGCCATTCAGACTCCCCGGGATGCTTGGATATTATCAAGGCCACGAAAGAGGTCATTAATGAGTATAACCGATGATCTAGGACACTAGATTTAAGTTCAAATAACTTATTTTATTTGAAGACTTTGGCGCAACACAGAGCTATTAAATGTCGTTTAAGGGATAATTTTGGAAAGACTCTGCGTACCTTACGAAAGCCTGCATGAGATCAAGTGCTAATTGATCACACAGCTACGTAAAACGGCATGCAAATATTTCTAGCTTACTAGCTTCTTCGAGATTTCGTTCCATCGAACATCGGTTCTATTACCAATATTTGTGGTCATTGTTTCATTCCTTTCCTAGTTACCCTGAACCCTAACAGGTATATCCAAGCGTCGGCACGGTTCACCTCAATCCTGAATTTGATCTATATACCAATAATAAAGGAACATGGGGCCCGGGCCAACATGCTGGACCCCTTTTTCCTTGGCCTATGATGACGTCGTTCACTGCATCCGGTAACGTTGATGAAACAAAGAAAAGACTTTTACTTTCCCTCGGTGTACATGATGCGTAAGATGGGTCGAGAATTTGCAAAGTCACGTACAAATGCGTAGGTCAGGCCACAAATGAAGGTAGCGTTGTGTATTTATCATCACTGCAGACACAAAAGAAGGCCCTCAGTCGTGTCGTTGCGGATCTTACATTTTCGCAGAAGGAACTGTTGAAGCGCCAATTTGGTATAGCTCACAACTTGCAAAAGAGCCAAAATCTTAATGCAAAGATTGTAGGTAACAGCCCCAGCTGTTTCCCTCAATTTTCAGGTTTACACCTCGCATGACAGATCCGAAGAGAAACGGAATCCAAACCAAGAAGCCTCATCTGTGCATATAGCCAATTAATTTGCACCTGCCACTGATCGGACCGATCATCAGCTACACATACACCGGTATGAGGACGATTTACTTATCGACACTTCAACGTTCAAGGGAGATGCCAATATGGTTAATAATTTCCTAATACTAGGATTGAATACTTCATGTGTCATTGATCGCATTTCACCGGGATTTCATCCAAAGTCTTTAACAACGAGCTTATGCACCTTCAAGGAATTAGAATTTCTTCGGAAATAGAGGATTAGTGACAACATATGTGGGATTTGTTCTTGGTAAGATGGGTTTTATCAAACGTGGAGATTGGCCAGAAATCGCAGAACTCAAACGTGACTAAACTTCGTTTCGGTTTTTTTGCACTCTCCTGGCATATGTCTCAAGACTAAGGCCCATAACGTTGATGAAAGGCCACTGCACGTTTTGCTGGAAGAAACGTGACCATATCAACAAAGTCTCGATGCCAAGTTGTGAAGACTCCAGTTGATCAACACTCGTTGCGATAGATGAGACATAATAGTTTCCGTATTCCTCCACATCGACTGATGTTCTGTATTCATCGATAATTCGGCGAACCCAATGCAGCATTCTAATCTCGTTTTCCGACAGCGGTTCGGAGGCCTCTGTTTGCTGTATACTAGCGAGCCACTTGGCAAGGAAAACAGCACTTTCAAAGCTGGCCAGCGCGTGTCTTATGCTCCAAGATAAGGCTTGGCTTCGAGCAACAAAGTCTACGCCGAGTCGCACTGGAATACTCAAAGCGTGGACGGCATAAAGAAGCGCAGGAATCAAAGCAGGGCCTCGTCCAAGTATAGTCAAGTGACAAAGTGAATGGGCGATCAATTCCGGGTTACGTGTTTCCAGTCGCCGATGAGGCCCGATATCAAGATGAAGACGAACATAGGCCATTCCAAGAAGTGCGCTTGAAGTGAAAGATACAAGTCCATTCTCATTTCGAGGATCAAGAGTCGATTCTGGAGTCGCTTGCCAAATTGAAGTCCAATTTCGCAGCGCGTCCCTTTAGACTTGTTAGTTCCCAACAAACCCTAATAAAAACCACGTACTTACTCAATTTCTTCATATCCATTCACTGATGACCCTCTGGATTGAAGCTCAGACAGTTCACGTAGGAGATCAATTTGTTGGATTAGCCCATGCAATATCATGTAGCTACCTAGCGGTGTAAGAACAGGCCTTTCAGATGACCCCCGCCGCTTACGCAAAAGCAAGGATAGGGCTTCTTTGTAAGACATCTGTGGTATAGAGGTTGCATATCGGGCTTTCCACTCTTCCTCTGTCGCAGAACCCCATTCCGCTGTAGCACAGGGAAGTCGAAGCAGTATATTACTTGCCATCACAGCTGGCGGATGATTGTATGCAAGGCCCAATGTGTGGACAAAACAATAAGCAACAAGCTGGGTTCGGCGGCAACATTCGGCCCTTGCCCAGTCCACCCAAGTATCAGATGTTGGGCTGGTATTGGTTTCCCGCATGCCGAGCTTTCCTAAACACTCGATGATCACATTTCTTAGCCTCATAGACTCCTGTACAAGACCAGGTGATTCCCAGGCAGAATAAGCCATCAATGTCAATGACGATCGTAGGATCCCCACCAGGGAATTCTGACGGCACAGCTCCGCTTCGAAGCCATCGTGCCCGTGCTCTGCTGTGGGAATCAATGATGAATTTGAGCGGGTGATGGACCATTGACTGGATGGAAGTCCGTAACTTCTAGGTCTGCGCATATATGAGGTACGAGTAGTCATTTCACCTTCGATGTTCCTGATTTTGTCTAGGACTAATGCCTGACCGGCAAAAAATAAGGTTTCCGCCACTCGATGTTCGAATCTGTATTGTGCTCCCATAGATGAAAAGCCGAGAATCTCTTCGAGAGAAAAATCTTCGAAGCTCGTTGTGGGCAAGTGAATAAAAGGCATTTGAGGATGAAATGTTTCCCAAAAGGAAGTCAGGTACCGAGTCAATGCATGACGAGAGGGTAAAGTGAAATCAGGAATCTTTTCTCGGTCTTTAGATAGTAGAGACACAAGATGCGAATGTCGAGCTTGAGATATGTTAAAAAAGGGACTGGGTGACCCAGGATGGTGTGGCGAGTGAAAATCTGTCACCGTTGCAAGGCTAGAGTCACCCAAGGGAGCAGATGGAAGCCAAGATCGAAAAGGGGTTCCAGGGTGACGATCAATTACTTGGTGATCAGGATCAAGCTCTACCTCGCTTTTCGATCCGTTGTGGTATTCGGGAGTGTGCATTTCTGATAGTTGATTGACCTCGTCAGAATCAAAATTGAGATAGGTGGTGAGCAACCCAGCAGATTCCATGAAATTTGTGATCTCTTGGAGATGTAAAAGTCCGTCGTCGAATAGTTCGCCAGAAATACCTATAAGTAATGATTAACCGCCATAGCGTATAAACAAGAGCAAATTCATGGGTTTGATCAAATTATTACCAGAGGAGATCATTTCACCTGGATCCCTCTCATACGCTTCAAGCAGGTTGTGATTTGGAGAATTTTGAGAGTTTTGAGAGTTTTGAGCCAAATGAGACAGTGGTTGGTTCTCACATTGTGACGAGTGGTAGGTACTATTGGGGCCTAGAGAGGTCTGGCCTAGAGGCTCTGGACGCGGCGACGGTCCGTTCTCTGCATTTCCGATCGCATGGTTTTCCCTTTCTCCGCTATGAGCTATAATGAGATGGCGCTTCAAAAGATCTTTTCGAGAGAACGAAGAGCCGCATTGACATGAGAAGGGCTTTTCTTTCGTGTCTGTTGAATCGATCAGCTTACTTATTCTTTCTTTTAGTTTATATGTAACTAACGAGTGCGAGCATGGCGCTGGAGATGCTCGGCGCGTTTAAAGCGCCGCGTACAGCGAGCGCAGGCAAATACCTTTCCATCCTCTTGCTGATTTCCAAATGTGGAAAAGGATGAAAACATGGTCTCGGAAGTGGCTTTTCTTCACTGCGTAGTTCCGATTGAGGTGTCATGTATCCTAGCAGAAAAGGATATTTCGATTTTAAAGTCAGCCTGAGCGAGAATTAAGCCTGGTATAAGAAGGGTTTCGATTAGTCAGCCTTAGATTTCTTCTTGTGCTGATAAAGCGGATAAAGCGATTACATGATAACCATTTTGGATAGTCATATCATAGTAAGAGATGCATTATGAGCGGGGCAAATTCTCCGAAATTTCCCGCAATTTCCGTAGTTGCCCTACCGTCTCACCTATCTATCGCATTAACTTAATTAGGGTTTTCCGTCAAAGTTATGAAAAGAAGGGCTGGCCTAGCTATAACTCAGGGCAGCCGCTGCTTAACTTATTCATTTCATAACGTGATTAGGGAGCATGCGGCCACCCGGCCGTCACTATTACCACTGCTCTCCTCGGAAGTTTAAGAAATCCCCAACGCAGCATTCAGTTATCTCTTATATACAAACAGCGACGCTTTGTATTCTCGAATCCCAAAATGGCAGTCATTGCTGTTGCTGGCGGAACGGGTGGCTTGGGTCGCGCCGTTGCGGAAGCCCGAGATGCTACCGCCGGAAATCAGTATATTTGCGCAAGCAATCGACGACATTTAAGAGATATCTGCACGGCAGCAGGAGGAGCCGTCTGATCTATGAATGGACGATCGTGTCGTTTCACACATTTCCCACAACCCTGGAGTCGAGATAGTTGTTCTTGAAACTTTGATTCTGAATTCACTCAAGGCCTAGTTGCAAGCTAAGACGTACTACTGTATTATAATTTTCAAAATGCTTCAGCTTTCACGCCGAGCAAGCTCTCTGCATTGCGAAATGCAAACTTCTCCAAGTCCTTCCCCGCAATTAAGCCACTTTTCTCAACCTCCCGGAAGAACTCCAGACCTTTTTCGTTTGATGAAAATGGATAGTCAACACTGTACAGCACATGATCAATCGAGGTAGTCTGCAACAGGCACGCCAGCGGAGGAAGGGCGAACATGCCGCTCGTTGTGATCCAGATGTTTTCAGTCCACACGTCTCTCAATCCCCGCCTCCGGCCCCATCTCTCTGAAGTCAGGATGACCCTCTCCAACTGGAATGGAAGCATCTCTCCCATGTGACCAATCAAGATCTTGACCTTTGGGAAACTGTCGAATAACCCACTGGCAAATAACTTCAGAATGCTGAGCGCAGTCTCTGAATGCCATCCCCAGCCGAACGCACCCAGCGCAAGGGCAACCGAATCGTCATAGTCGCCCTTATAATGTTCGGCCATGTCATCAGCTGGGAAAGAGGGGTGTATGTACACCGGGACATTTAATTCCTGCGCCTTCTCGAAGACGGTCCAGAACCGCTTCTCGTCGTAGAAATGGCCATTGACATGACTATCAACCAATGCACCAACGAAACGTAGGTCCCGGACACACCGCTCAAGCTCTTTTGTGGCGGCAGTTGGGTCATTCATTGGAAGCATCGCAAACCCTGCCATTCGGGTTGGATTTTTCGAGATAGCGGAGGCAAGTTCGTCATTGGCTGCTGTACAGAGGGCTGGAGATCTGTCCCCAGGACCATGTGAAATGACCTGAAGAGACACATTTCCGCCGTCTAGGTCTTGAATTCGCTCATTACCGAGCGACTGTAATTTGGTCATAATGTGCGGAGGGAAAGTAGCATAATGGTCGACCCGTTCAGCCTCGCGAACTTTGGACGAGACGAAGTGCTCCTCAAGGGCAATCAAAGGCAGCATGATTGTGGAGAATGCTATGATAATATCGATGGAAAGAGACGATGCGGGAAATTCTAGTCTTAAACATAGTTTCGTTCGGTCATAACTTTTTATCTCCGATTGCATAAATCCGATGTGGGGATCGATACAACCCCTCCAGGTTGGATCTGCTAATTGCAAAGATTTCCGGGACATCTGTTCTAGGGCTTCAATTGCCAGAGTGATACATTTGAGCTCTAGTCTCTTTCGACCCCAATAACTCTCCAATGCACCGTCATGCCTTTCGCCCCGACATTTTGCTTTGTACATATGGAGTTTTAGTCACGTGACCATCTTGGTCGGCCATCGGTAATCAGAACTATTAAGTTAGGGCCATGGGGCTGAAGCCTAAAAATGGTCCGAACCAAAATGACTCCTCTAAACTTTCCGTCCGGTTTTACGGGCACATTAATATTATGGAGTGCTGAATTAGTTAATGTTGTTATATAAGGAATGGAGCAGGCCATATATATACTTCATGACGCACAGTTTAGCTCCAAGGTTTCTAATCAGCTCGGTTCTCGGAAAGATAGTACAGGAAATGTTTCCAGTGTAGGCTTAGTTCTTGATCTACACCAGCCCCACATCGTATCAATAGAAAAGCCCGTAAAGTCCTCCTCAGGCCGGTAGAACTTTTCGTGCTTATCATTCCAGGAACGGAGTATTTGTTTGCCTTGGTACCATATCCAAGGCGTCCGAGTAAGACACCGGAACCCTAAGCCGTCATGTCTTATCTTAACCAGTATATATACTAGCACTGTTACCACAAAAGAAACAGAAACAGGAAAATCCCTATTAGTAGCTACTCAAAGACAAGTGATAACAGACGCAACTGCAACACCACCTTTTGCGATTGCGCAACGTCTCTCAGGTGAGATTCTGCAATTACCCAAATGACTGAAAGCACCATTGAATACATGATACATACCAACCAGGTGGGCATCGCACATACCAGACTCTTCATCCAGCATGGCCTTGAAGGGAGGACTGCGGACGACGGGCTGAATGACGTTTTGGGTTCTGTTGGGATACAAGTGCGGATCAACCATGGAAGTAAGGTGAAACTCCCATTCGGAGGCGGGAAGCTCATCTCCAAACAAGATGCCAATGCTCCGTGCCTCGCGACAAGGCTTTATAAGATAATCATCCTTGCTTACTCTGCCAGCTTTGTATTCGCGCGTCAAACTTTCCAGCTCAGGAGACCCGGGTAGTATGGTAGGAACAATATGCTTTCGAAGTATGCATGCCTGAGCTGTCGTAAGCACCTGGTGCCGGTGTACCAGATCGTCCAGCTCCTGGAGAATTATACCCAAAATACGCTTATCCGCCAGCAGGAAAATAGCGCGCATGTCGTTTATGCTGCACAGAGCTAGATGCTGAAGTATTTCAGGGGACAAGGAGCTATACTCGTCCTGGAATAGACGTATACCAACTTGATGCACATCCTCAAGTCCCTCATCCTCCTTTTCCGCGGAGCTCACATCGACAGCGTCTGGGCCCTTGTATTGGGCGCACAGCTTATACCCAGTAACAGACCCTGTATCGGAGACCAGGCGGAGATCAGAGACAGAAACCACTATAGGTCGAACCCCGGTATGCTTTTCAAGCAAAGGGCAAACTTTTTTGATAATCATAGGATCTTCACGGCCCACTACAAGATGAATGGGCTTTGTTGCGTTGAATATACCACAGAACCTCTCAAGAAGGACCTCCGGCTGAACATTGGGTCGTAGCCCTGGGGCACCCGCAGCCCTCTCTGACAGAGCCAGAGATAGTTGAAAAGCCTCGGCGATGTTCATGGTAAAGAAGCGAGCGTTGATCTCACATATCTGGACCGACAGCTCTCCATGTGTCGTCTTGGAGAGGAGCAGATCCGGCCTCCAGTGTCCTAAGCGGTCCGAGAAAGGTTTCATGACGCCACTTTGAGTGCTTTTGTGTATCCACTACATATCGTCAAGTCAGAAATACAGTCGAAGCACAATGTGAGTAATCCATAACTTACCCGAAGGAGGGCATCTTCATGAGGTTGCAGTGGCATGCGCCGAAACAATGCCTTTTCACTGTCATCCGACTCAAACCATCGATCCACTATGTTTAACACAGCAAGGTTCAAAGCCTCTTGGAAATTTTCCAGGATTATGATTAGACGGTCCGGAAATAGGATAGGATAAGGACTGATTCGAATTGACCGCCGGCTTGGCTCAGAGGCCGAATTAATGAGGGCGGTTCTGAATCTCTCTTCTTCTTGACTTCTGGCTTCAGAATCTATCCTGTCTATTGCTACAGGAATGCCGTCGCAGGAAGCGGATGTCAGAGATATTTGTTTCCACTCGGGGTACTCAGCGATGCTTCCCATTTTGGCCAACGCCGTTAGAGAACAGTAGGAATAATGGGAAAGCCGAAGATAAACTAGGTGTCTTCGCGCATGCCTATATACCAAATTTATGTGCATATTCGCCTAGTCACCGTTGCAGTGCGTATTAGTGGCGGGCTAAGCGGTGTGTAGAAACCGACCCTTGCCTCCCTGTACCTTACATGGCAACGCCTGGGATTCCGAGGTTGTAATCATATTGTGATGCGGTATGCTGACTTGTATAACTAATTTTAGCAAAAGCGGTAGCCCTATCCAGCCAGCCAAAGGACCAAGGTGGGCTAGACTGACTGACAGGCCGGATTGAAAGAATTGAACCGTGGTAATTCTAGCTTTCTTAAGGAACTGACTTGGCCTCAAAGATGGTGTGAACTCCCCAGCTTTGCAGGCCATTCTCTATATCCCGCTTTCCTTGTACGTGACTTTTTAAAGTGGCGGTGAAGATAGAAAATGCACGGCACCTAGAACCTTCCCTATCCGACATACCTGAGCCAGCCTTGAAATCAAGACAGCTGTGTACAGCTCAAGCGCGTACACTGTGAGGGGGAACTACGATGACGCTATAGGGGCCGCAACTGACATCATGATACTAAGGGGAATCTCACGGTATATGTGTGGATCTAACAGTATAATACTGTATTGCGCTGACCTATCGCACCAAAGAGGAAGGGCCGATCAACTCTGGGGGTTCATCCTTTTGCTAAGTATGCTTGCATATAGCTGTACTTTGTACTGTAGATCCAATCTGCGAATTCTGATCAACAGGAAAAAGTGGTCAAACCTATCAGGCTTTTACTGCTAAGAGACCAAAATATCTACAATTTTCACCGCTGTTTAAGCCCAAGCAGCCCCCTTGCGACCTGCATGCCCTCCTACTTCTGAGTGCCACATCTCAACCTTCTGAAAACTCTGATTATAAGTACCTTCTTCCACTGCTTTTTGCCGCGTCTACTGGTTGAGTGTCATATCTATCGTATCGAGGGAAACCCCCAAAGATTACCCATGGCGAGAATCGACGAAAAGCCCCCATACGCCTTCCCATGTTCACATTCCCAGAAGATTGATCAACAGAAAGTCTTGGATCAATTCCTTCGCCAAAATCCAACTGTGCAATTTATTCGCTTACAATGGCAAGATTATTCTGGTTTGCTTCGAGCACGGATCGTGGTTATTTCGCATTACCGCAGCTTGGTATCCTCTAAGAAGGCTGTCCATGCACCACCCATTGGCTTCCATTGCATCGTGGATAACAACTTGGTTCCATATCTCGATCCAACCGGCGCCCACCTCCTTTTACCTGACTATAGAAGCCTGTGTCTTTTGCCTAATCGCGAAAAGTATGCCGTTCTTATGTGCGGTGTTGTTGAAACGCGCCCGAGCATCACAGAACTAAACTGGGAGTTGTGCCCGCGCTATGCTCTGGCGAATGTTCTCCATACCGCTGCCGATCAGTTTGATGTCGACTTTCTGGTGGGGTTTGAAGTCGAGTTTGAAATCCTGCACCGCTGCTCCTCGTCTTCCGAAGAACGAGACACAATTGTTCCCTTTAGCAAAGGATTTGGGCGCTATGCCGCAGACGGCTTACGTGATCCCGGTTTTCCCCTTGTTGAGGAGGTGGTGCAAACCTTGTTGGACAATGGAGTGGGTGTTCAGACGATTCAGACGGAGGGACGGCGTGGTCAATATGAGATCTCCCTCGGACCGCGGTCGCCACTTGATGCTGTTGATGAGCTAGTTCTAGTTCATGATACTCTAAAGGAAAGCTTCGCACGACAAGGGTATATTGTCACTATGGCGCCCAAACCGATCGGCAGCCGTAGACAGGCAATCGGCCAGCACACCCACATATCAATACAGTCAGCGACAGGTGCAGCCACAAAGGCACAATCGTTTCTGGCTGGCATCTTGGCCAGACTGCCCATGCTTTGTGCGGTTTGCATGCCCTATGACCTGTCGTATGAGCGAGTACAGCCTTACCTTAGTGGTAACCAGGTAGCCTGGGGCACTGAATAATGTGACATTAAGCACGGTGCCTTCAATCGTAGGTATCAGCGCAGCAAAATTTTTGATGAAGCTTACGCCTATGTTGAAGGTGCGTTCAGAAAATAGCCTCCCGGACCGGTCTCCTCGCGCTGGTACTGGTTCAGCTCTTCCTTGCGCGATGCCATTATCTCCGCCGCCTTCAACAGAATGTCGCGGCGATCGTAGGGCTCATCTATCTCCATACGGGGAAAGCGGTCGTCGCGGCTTCAACTGCGCGCCTGGCATCTTGAACGGATGCACCGGCACAGTAACTGAAAAGCTCACCCGTTGCAGGCGCGCGGACTTCAAACTTGATATCGGTCACTATCGACTCATTGATGATAACAAGAGGCGTCACCGGCTTTGTGCCTTTTTTGGTCATTGTGTATTGTGTGGTAACGGGATTGGTAAAGGGTCATGAATTGTCCGTTTTTCCTCGAAGAAACACAAGAGAAGATGAGAACTTCACAATAGTCATTTCTGCCCAGATTTATATTCCTGCATTACCTCTCTTGCGACCGGGGTGGCCACAACTCCCTGGTCCGCCTATTGCAAAAATCACCAAACAGTTATACCGCTTTGTCCGGGGGTAAAGCCTTCGTGGGCACCCAGCTGACGGGGACCCAGGAATTGCTGGCGGGGACCTAGAAAATTCTGACTAATCCTGGTCTACATAGGCCTCGGTATAGTGCGGTTCCGGTTCTGGAACCGCGCACCGAACCTTAAATCTCGCGGTTCTAAAACTTTAGCACCGGTCCTTTCACAAACTCCGCCGGATGTGGAAAGGCGTCTTCCCTGAAGACCATCTGGTCAATCCGGGGATAAGTGGGGGGTGATAGTTCCGCTTAGTCACGGTGGTGAGAGACCCGCCCTTTCCCCGGTTGTCGCAAAGAAAGGCCTTCTGAAGACCACCTGGTTCGCCGAATGAAATTAGGCATTCTGCCGGTCACCGCTCTTTAGTAATTGTGGGGGCACGGGCTCGAGATGATAACATGCAAACAAAAGAATGGAAGACTATAAAGAGACCTCGTCGCTCCAACTTACCATTTTTTGAATTTCTACCTACGACCATTCTCATTGAAGTCCTCGTGAAATCTCATTTGAGACAATTTCTTCGTTGTTGGATCCTTTAGAAGGCATCATAACACCATGCCGTCTCCTCGAATTCTACCCCCGGGATTGGATGAACAGGCTTTAGACGAGTTCTTCAATCAGGTATCTACAGTTCTTGGAGAGGAAAACTTGTCTAGAGATGCAAAACTAGATGCCCTGGAAGGTCCCAGCGGCACTCGAGAGTATGGCGATCCATTCGCGGCGTTCAGCAAGAATCAGCCTAGCGGTGCCATTCGCCCCCGCTTGGTCTCAGAGATACAGGCGATCTTAAAGCTGACCAACCAGTTCAAAGTACCGATCTGGACGGTTTCTCGAGGGAAAAATCTGGGGTAAGTTTCTTCCTTTCCCGTGAAAGAAGATGGCAAAAACAAGGATGAACAGAAAAACTGATAGGGAATATACAGATACGGTGGAGCAGCCCCTGTGGTAAGTGGTAGCGTAATTTTGGACCTACAGCGGATGAACAAAGTCATCGAGATCAATGAAGAGTACGCCTTTGCGATTGTGGAGCCCGGCGTATCTTTCTTTGACCTGTATGAAGAAATCCAACGACGAGGCTTGAATCTGTGGCCCTCCGTGCCTGCGCTTGGATGGGGCTCGCCAGTGGGTAACACGCTCGACCGCGGATTTGGGTATACACCGAATGGAGAACACTCTCAAAACCAATGTGGTCTTGAAGTGGTTCTTCCTGATGGAGATGTGTTGCGGACGGGAATGGGTGCGATGAAGGACAGCTCACTTTTTGCTCTTCACAAAGGGTATGTGTATCAAAGCGGAGAATGCACTCTACTGGACCTATGTGACCCGATACTGATGTCACCTGGTTGGTTAGAGGATATGGACCCAGCGTGGACGGTCTTTTCTTCCAATCAAATCTCGGTATCCAAACCAGAAAAGTCCCACCGCTTAATGGATGAAGAGCTAACAAATGTGGTGTCGGTAACAGGTGTGGTCACTAAGATGGGTATTCATATTACCCCGGCTCCTGAAGCGTACGCCACTGTGGAAGTCAGTGTGCCGAAAGAAGAGGATCTTGCGCCTCTAGTGGGCACTCTATCTGATTTGATGCGTCGCTCAGTGATATTGAATGCTCCTTCAATCGCCAACATCTTCCGCATCGCAATAACTTCAGGAGTTCCTGAGGTATATCAGAAACTTGCTCCGTACATGGGAAAGGGAAAGTCCATTCCGTACGGAGTCCTGGAGGAAATTCGCGCTGAACAGAACTGGGGTTTCTGGAAGGGGGTTTTCGCCCTTTATGCGCCAAGAGAGGCCCTTCCTGGACTTTTGAAGGCCACCCAGAGAGCTTTCTCTGGAATTCCGGGTGTCCAGTTCAAGTCACGGGAGTTTACGGCGTCAGCTGGACAATTCTTGACGACGTCAGAGACTGGGGAAGAGGACATCCCACAGAGTGGTATACCGACCTTGGCGCACTTGCAGTTGCTGGATAGTCGTGAACCAGGAAGCGGCCACATCTGCTTTTCACCGATCATCCCACCCTCCGGAAGAGAGCTGTACGACTGGTATCTCTCTGCGAAAAAACGGACTATAGACGCTGGATTCGATTTCTTCGCCGACTTTCATGTCTATCCTCGTTATATCATTGGTATCGAGCTCGTGATTTTTACTGCGGCTGAGCAAGAGCCTATCGATCAGCTCTATAAGCAGCTACTGGCTGACGCCGCAAAGCAAGGCTATTCCGAATACCGCACTCATATCAACTACATGGACGAGGTTGCTGCTCATTTCGACTTCAATAAGTCAGCCTTAAGAAGATTCATGACCTTGCTGAAAGACGTTGTGGATCCCAACGGGATTCTGGCGCAGGGAAAATCGGGCATCTGGAATTCGAGCAAGCAATTGGCTCCGAAAATTTGAGGCCGCCATTTTAGTGGGTGGTGTGCCATTCCGCATCTTCAGTCCTCGAACCGATTCCTCACACTTTTTTTCGTATATTGAGAATAACAGAACGACTTGGGTGACGCAATTCTCCGTTTCTATATGCTTATTTTTTCCTATCCAGCCAAAGCTCCTGGGTGCCTCGAAACCAAACAAATGGTACTTACTGTTGCTGTATTCCAAGTACGTATAACTCTGTTTATAAGAATGTGAGATTCTTTTCATTCCTCGATTGAATGATGCATTGAGCCCGTATTTGTTTGGATCCACAGGTAAGTGCAAAAATGCGACGCTTGTTGAGAGCCAACGACGCTGCGCCAAACTTGGACGGCTCAAGCTCCATGGCATGTAGTGTAAAGGACCGTGTTCCTCTAATACAACTTGATCAAGTCTAGTACTAGCCATGAAATCTTTCCTACAAGACTAACAATATGCCACGGGTTTCAGGAACAATTCTTTCTCGCAATCATATCAAAAATGCACATTTCGTCAGGTATCGGGCTGGTAGGGATTAAAAAAGTAGCGTATTATTTTTATGATTAGATCTATTTATTACTTCTCTACTAAAGCGAGTTCCTCGGCTACCTTTTTTTCGTTACGAAGAATAGCGTCTCACTCCGATTTACTAGAGAGACGACGCTGACACTTGCGACTATAATAGGTACACTTAGTATAATTATGATTCCTCGGAGCTATAATATAAAGGGCACCGTAAGAAGAGTAATAATTATAAGGGAAGGAAACGAGAGAAGCTTTAGAGAGAATCGAGCTATATTATGTCCTGGAGTGGGAGGTAGTCACTGCCAACGGCACTCTCGTGCACACCTCGCCGAGCCAGAACGCCGATCTCTTTTGGGCACTCGCTGGTGGCGCTGGGTGCACATTTGGTGTGGTGGTGTCCATGACATCCCAAGTTTTTGTTGATGCCCCGACCACGGGAGCCTTGTTGGAATTCGAACTCGATGCTGCACCATCTGCCGACGCCTTCTGGGACTCTATTTCGGTCTTCCTCGCTGGTACTACACCGTTGGTGGACATGGGCTCATTTCTGCTATCAGAAATAACCAACACCACCTTCGATGTCATTATTGCAGCCCCGAGTTCGAGCGTATCCACGTTGGCCACCCAGCTGTCCTATATAACCGGCCATCTCAACCGAACAAGAATCGCTTACTCCCTCACAGCGCAGACTGATGCCTCATATTTTGAGTTCTTCGCTCGCTATTTCGGGCCACTACCAAATGGTGTCTATCCAGTCGCCCACTTGGTTGGAAGCCGTTTGCTTCCAAAGGATTTTTTCCAATCGGCCAGCCGCACGCAAGGGTTACAGAATTTGTCTGAATCCGTCACTCTTAACCAAACATACACCATAGCCGCCGAGCTGTTTAATGCCAATCAGACCAGTACTGCTGCCAACTCAGTTCACCCGGCGTGGCGCGATGCCATTGCGCACTTTCTCGTCTATTCGGCATGGGACTGGAGCTCCCCGACGGAGATGGACGCCCGGTCCGACCGCCTCACAAACGAAATCATCCCTACACTTGAGCAATTGACTCCTGGTAGTGGCACGTACCGTAATGAGGCCAATTACCGTCAAAAAGGCTGGCAAGAAGCATTCTTCGGGGACCACTGGGATCGACTCAACAGTATTCAACGAACTTGGAACCCCGAGGGCGTCTTCTATGCTCCGCTGAGCGTTGGAGCTGACCAGTGGGCGGAAAAAGACGGAAAATTATGTCAAGTCTTCTGAAATAAGTAGTGAAATGAGGATGGCTCGATGACAGTCTGGCTCTGCAGACTGGGCAACACCAACTAGGAGAACACGAACACACACGACCACTCCCAGGCTTCGTGAAAGGAGTGTAGAGGGTTGCTCTGAATGAGGCACTGCGTACCACCCTTAATTCTGCAACATGAATCAAAGAATGCGGTGAAAACTGTAATGAAATGGCTAGATACTTGTTCTATCTCTATGCCCCAGGTATCCATGCCACCTCAGGCCACAACTGCATCTATTTTGTCATGCGTTTTACCACTGCATTAGTGAATTTAACTTACGGAGGACGATTGGCCTCTGATAGGCGGTTTGAATGTGTAGTATTTACCTTTTTCTAGGTAGAGAAGCCTTTTGATATGGCTCTTCAGCCAAAATTCAATCTGATCCTTTCCGGAAAGATCAGAGAAAGTAGCTCGCTTTACAGTACACTGAATTACAGAGCATTTTGGTGATTATATCACTTCAACTTCGTAAGATTGGAGAGATATAATTGGAATGGAAGAGGATATCATTGGATTGAAAGAGTATATGATTGGAATAGAAAAGTGTATAATTGGAATGGAAGAAACAAGAATTCTATACTATCTGATCTCTCATTGCATATTCTAGGCCACGTGGATGTTTCTATATCACTCAGTCTATCTCCAATTTCCGGTATATACCAACCGATGGTGGTGTCGTCGAAGCTCCAGAACTCTCCCGCTCCGTTCTCCTTGGTCAAGCCATCAATCTTGGCGACAATAGCATTCACGCTGTCGTCAATTTCAACGAAAGCGCTGGGGTAGCCCGCAGCCCGGGCAGCGTCATTCCCAGCATCTGTCTTCACAGCCCTATAGAAAAATATTAGTTATTGCCCTAAGCAAGAGAAAGTGTTAAAAGGTAGCTACTTACCCAGGATGGATTGCCAAGGTCGCAATGTTATCATGTTCAAAGTTAATTTTCCGAACGAAGAAGTTCGCCGCAGCTTTGCTAGCACCGTAAGGCGCAAGTTTGATAGGGATGTCTTTGATGCCTCCAATCGTTCCCATAAGACTACTGCTCAGGATGAAGCGAGCAGAGGACGACTTCTCAAGAAGAAGGAGCGTAGCCTGGAAGAGGCGTACAGGTCCGACTGCGTTCACATCTAGATGGGATTGGATCTGCGCAATACTAGACTTGGCAACGGTGGTGAAAGCGGCTGTGTCGAAGACTCCCGCATTGGCGATAACAATGTCTAGAGCTGACACGCCCTGGCTAGACAATGATTCCACTGCAGCTTTGGCGTCGGTGTCGGAGCTGGCGTCAATTTTGAAAATTATCAACTGACTACCATTCCCCTTAGGCAAGTCAGAGAGAGAGATTGCCTCCGATGAGCTTGGGTTGCGGACGGCTGCGATCACAGTCACATTATCGCGAGCCAGGTACTTGGCGACAAGGCCGCGGCCAATTCCTGATGGAATCAGTACACTTGAAGTACGACAGATATTGAATCCGCGGGCTTGATTTACCTTTGTTGGCACCGGAAATCAAGATGGTAGACATGATGACGGTGGCTCTTTGGGTTTTTACTTTGAAAAACGTAGTCTAGTGTGTATTGGAATATTGCTCGATAATTTTGTTCTATTAGTCTCCAGAATGGTCATCTTCTTATACATAAATTGGCTAAACACAGTTATTCATTTCATTGACGTGATCTTGTGATTGTCTTCGTTATGATGCTGCAATTGTCAGCTCCTGGGAGCGATTAACTAATCTGATTTGCGAGCATTGGTAAAACGGGGCCGGAGTTTCCAAGCATTGATAATCTCTATGGTAGCATCGAAAGTGTCCAGGGCCCGTCTATGGACGGGCCGGCCCATGGGCCATGTCAATATCTACTTATACGGTTGAATCTAAACCCTATATTAGCCCTTTATAGTCCGACCGATAAATTTAACTAGGATACACTCGTAAAATCTAACTATGATACACTCGCTAGCGCCGTTTTACTCCTATAGTCAAGGAGAAACCCCTAACTAGTATGTAGTGCATCCCATTAACCCCCTATAGGGTAGGTCGGCAGTTTTAGTTCCACCACCTGGTCTTCTACTTTATAACTTTGGAAGTACTTATTTGAGAGCTTTCTATATGGTATTATTGCTGGAACACTCCAAGCTTAATATCATTCTGCCCTACCCATGTCCTCAAAGTAGTCATATAGTCCAGATGCCTCGTCGTCCTGCTCGAGTTATCCACCACCTAAACCTTGTAACCAAACGGATTCCATCCAGCATCAACCATTGCAACGGTTCTTCTGGTTGCTTCGTCCAGATCTTCCTTCGGCAGGCCCAAACCATCGTTCACAGTTGCCATAGTAGCCGCGAAATTGCTGTCGCTGTTAGACGAAAGAAAGACTCCGCCATACAACGACTTGGAAAAGCCTCTGAAGTCCCCCCGGGCTAGTACCTCTTGGCCATCTTTGATGCGTTGCTCAACAGACTCATACTTTATTTCCCAGTCGGAGTCGCTAGTGCCGAGAACACGATGCAAACTATCAAGCATATCTCGTTGGGAAACCTGGAAGCTGTAGATCCGGAGCTCTGAATTGATGAAGTCAGAGACACAGGGGCTGACTCCGGATTCTGGAAGGCTGAGAAACGCTGCAAAGGCGCGGCCACACTGATCCCAAGTGCTGACTGTGATGGTTCGTTTACCATCATCGAAAAATGTGACCTTGCGACCCTTGATCGTAAATCCAAACCCTTGCTCGCCATTTGCAAGGCTCCACTCATACCAGAACCCACATGCGAGTCTGATGCAGGACGATACACCGTTCTTTGTATCATCGATCCGATTGAGGACTGTCTGCCCATAGACATCATTACTCTTGACATTGACGGGGTAACCGTAAGCATTTGGCATAATGTACGAGACACCAGCTTTTCCAGCCGCAGTGGTAATCCTTTTATGAAGGCCTTCCGGTGCATGGACCCCGAGCGTGATTGCAAGAAATTGCTGACCGCGCAAGGCGTTAACAATTGACGCTTCATCTTCGTAGTTCACCTTAATTGCCTGTACTCCGTTGGGGAGCTCGCCCTTGCTGTCTTCGCGAGTAAGGGCAGTAACCTGGTGTTCGCCCGTTTGCGAGAGAGCTTTAGCAAACGCGCCACCAATACGACCAGTAGCCTAGCGTCTGTCAATATCTTTTGTTCTGAATGAATCATATGATACTGACCCCAACGATCGCGACCTTTCTGAGGATATTGGTTGTCATCTTGATAGAGAATGCTCAGTAACAGGAGGATTTGAGACAAATGGATATGTGCGGATTTGTCTTTTAAATATGTCTATGCAAAACGAGGACCGAGATGTATACGTATCACTGCAGACCATGTTTCGGAGTTTGCCGCACTATGAGAGCTGATCGCGGTCTTAAGGATCGGAATTAAGAGGCAATGTATGGCCGTCTCCATGTCCATATTAGCGCTAACCTCTGCTCGTATTCCTGGGTATGCCCGTTATCTCCGCCTTCGACTTCGAATCACTTAACGAAAAGAAGTCTAAGATAACATTTCTCGAGGTAATGGGTTCTGTAAGCCTCTGATGCCATGATCTCTCTGCCATCAAGAATGTCTGAGTTAATTTCCCAGATTTCGTAAAGTGGAGGCAGTTTGGCCAAATAGATAAGAGTCTTTCGCGGGTCTCATTCATACCGTCAGTATGAAAGCATTTCGGGGCTAAAGGGTAAGAGTTCTCTTGACATGTTTTATAACACTATTCGTCTTACAGTGTTCACTGTGGTCTTCCTTGGGTATTCTTTTTCTAAGCTTTCAAACTAGGGAGTTTCCTAGCCCGGCTGTGACGTCAATCGCTAGGGTACAGCCCCCCGCTTTGTAAGCTCAAGGAGGGGCAGCAGGACCCCTGAGAGTACAGAGATCTGATTAATGTCTGGAAATCATCCGACTTAAAATACCTCAACCGCAATTCAACGCCTCAATTATAGACAGGCAGCCAACATGCCAAAAAATGTCATCGCCACGGGCACTTCTTCAGGCCTGGTAAGATTTTGAGGCCATTGGCAAGCGATCTCATGTCCTGACAAGAAACCCAGGGATTTGAAACTATAAAGCAATTACTCCAGCAACAAGAGCCTTACAACTTCATTCTTGGGGTTCGAGATACCAAGAGCACAGAAGCTGCCTACAACGACCTCAAGTCCGACAATTTGAAGCACACAATACGCATACTGCCTCTTGATCTATCCAACCTGCACAACGTACAACTCTTTGCGCAGCAGGCGCTATCTCAGCTTGGTAGCAAAAAGTTGGACTACCTTTTTCTTAATGCTGGCATGCTCGATGACGCCAGCGGTCCCGGTCCGAATGGATCCGAATGGTGCGAAGGGTTTATCGTGAACCATCTAGGTGAGTTGTTTCCTATTACACATCAAGCCTCCATATATTATCATCGCCAGATGCTAAGTCAATTGCAGCGCAGCACTATCTGGTCCATCTGCTCCGTGATACCTTGGTCGATTCGCAATCTCGCCTTGTCATCGTTTCCTCGGGCGCGATAAAAGGCCTCAGAGAACAGGACCCAGGTATGCTCGTCAAATAAAATCAAAGTCAATCGTCAATTTGAAATTATCATGTATTTCTAACTATCATTATTTTAGCTACACTTGATGTGGACTTGAAAGCCAACTCCGGTGCGGGCATTCGGGTAGTTTACAGTGCCTCGAAGTTTGTTCAACTTTTAGGTGCACACCATTGGCGCCGTGCACTTCCTCGGTGCCAAATTATTGCTGTTTCACCGGGACTCATTCCTAACACCAAGCTTGCTCAAAACATGAGCTTGACTATGGACATGCCCGATGCTAAGACTATTCCTGAAGGTAGTGCCGTTGATTCATGGGCAGCTTTCACATCAAGCTAACACTTGGCAGGCGCCCAGAACTTACTTCGTGCATTCACTATCACCAACGTCCCGGCTGACCCAGAGCAAATATTTTTGACCAGTTGGGGTGAGTGGTGGCCAAAGGATGTCTATGCATTGAGCCTTGATACCGCTCTGCAGGATAAATGGTGTTGGAGCAAAGAGGACATTGAAAAGTCTAGCGGCTTAAATGGGTAGGTAATAAGCTGATTCCAATAAATGGAGATGTTTGACGTACTATGATTACATCTGTCTATTTAAGTATTGATTATGAAGTCTTGTACAATGAAATCAAAGCTTTGATCTCGATCAGCGCCCCAAGCATATTTGAAATGAACAGAGTAAAAATGTGATTTATATGCAGCGTGCAACAAATGCATAATACTAGACACATCATTCTGGCAGTTATGGAAGCCTCATATCACTCCTGTAGGCGGTCTGTTTTCCTCTCGAGCTCTTAATGGGTGGTGAAAGGCCCCATCTGCTGGAGACTTTCAATCCGGCCCAATAAAAATTCGAGCTGTCGATATGCAGCTCCGGGGACATATTGAGGGATTTCTGTAGAAATGAACCGTCAGATTCAGGTATCATATGGTAGAAGAGAGAGACTGAGGATTGAGGCTAGTAAGGACCACTCACCATGTCCCGAACCGTAGACTGAGCTAAATGTTAAACCGCGTTCCGTATGAGCCGTTCCAAGTATACCAGCCCCAGCATCAGCCATGAAAGGAGTTGCTTCAATTCCATTGGCGATCTCATTTAATGCATTGGTGTATGGGACAAAGAGCGGCTCGACAGGAGGTTTTTGAAATCCTTGCAGGCCGTTCCAAGTCATATTCTGGATGGTGGCCAAAGATCCGTTCATGAATAGCAAGTAATCAAACCAGCCATGCCCAATCAAGACATTGTTCGTTCGCTCAATGACACTCGGTAGTGGACCAAGGGCGCTCGGGACAGATCCGTCCCCGTTTGGAAAGATGTTGCTCTCACCACAGACTGCATAATTTGTGGGTGGGACGTGTAATGCCTTCTGCACCGCCGTTTGATTGAAATAGTTATTAGGCCCTCCACCTAAAGAAGGAAACCCAAGTTCATCCCACAAGAAAGGACAGAAGTCCGTCAGGTGATACACATTGAAACATGGATTGATGTAGGTCGCGGCCTTGACAATCTGGTCCCAGACGTCGCAGCCCTCCTTTTGTTCATCCGGTGCGGTCGGGAAGACCTCAGGCGGGGGAAAAGTAAGCGCTTCGTTAAGGAATTTGTTGTATCCACAATCCTCGGCAAGATTGTTGATCTCTTCCATGAAAGTATTATTTAATGAAAACACAGTGGAAAAATGATTCAATGCTGGAACTGCCGGGGCTGTCAAGACTGGAGCGTTAGTGGCAAAAAACATGGTTTGTGGAGATAAAACCGACCGTAGATCATTACACTATCCTCGTTAATGGACGGATCATTGATCTGGATACCCTTCAGGTTGAAGTACGTTGTGTCATTGCGATCCAACATCCCAGCAGCCAGGTATGGAATATATTGGCCTGCATAGCTTTCCCCGGTGATGTAAACTTTGTATCCCTGCATACTAAAAGTCTCGGAGAACCTTTTCCAGAAATCATTGAACTGATTTGATACATCGATCTCATTCTGAACGGTAGAAGGGCCAGGTGAAAAGCCAGTCCCAGCCGGCTGGTCGATGTATACGACGTTTGTCAAATTGGTCCATGAGTAAGGGTTCCGAACGGGTGCATATGTTCCAGATTGCCAAAGAAAGGGACCATTCTCTTGTAAAAGACCGTCGAGTGAGCTACATCCAGGTCCTCCATTCAACCAAATTGTGATCTAAGAGATCAATCAGCGAATTATGGTTTCAATGGATTACCACCTTCTCGTACCTCCTTGTTGGCACTGGGGTTACTAGATGGGAAAAACCAGAAAAATAAACTCGAATTTCCGTGAGGTGTGTTAGGAAGAAGCCCTGAGTAGCTCTCGCCAATATCGAATGGAACTGAAGGGAAGCTTTTCCCGTTGACGAGGAATTCTAGACGACGTCAGCCATTTAATACAAAGATCAAAATATATGAAACTTGGCCTTCGGGTTCACTCACGCTCTGTCTTATTGTTCAAGAATTGGTAGCTGGTCTGGACATTTCGACTGTCTCTTTTGAAAACCTTTTTCGCGTGTTGCTTCACAGATGCGACCTTGCGGTGAGGATTCTCCAGAGCTGCGACCGTGGCAACGAGAAGCGTAACTGAACCCCAGAGGCGCATTGTGAGAAACTTGGAGTCTCTTGAAAGGGACCAATCTGTGTAAATCTTCTGAAAGTTCACCGAAGGAGAGCCCTCATTTATCCAATTCAGGTCAACCCACGAAATCGGAACCCCGACGCACTTGCGGTCGCGATTTATGGGAGCTCAAGTCCCTCGAGCCTTCTTGTAGATCATTGCCCCGCGATCTGCAATCGATTGGTCGGTCGCAGGCTGGGTATCTCGGACGCCTAGTGGCATTGTAACGTCACCAAGCGTAAGTAGGAAGGTGATATAGCAGAATATGACGCAATCGATTTATCTAAAGCCGATCTTTCCAGATGAAGAAGATCCACCTTCCGACGGAGTCCTTCTTGCTACTGCATTGTGCCCCACTTAGCATGATACCGTAAACTGAAGAATTGATTAAACCTGGATCTAAGTTTCGGCGCTTTCCTGGCAGAATCTTGAATTGAGTTTCATGAAATCTTCAAATGGATTAGGGATTAGCCGATGCATGTGAAAGGATTGATTTCATTATGGTCATTAACGATATCGGTTGGGTATTTACCCAGTAGTAATCATGTAGGAATAAAATGTTTGGAGGCCTCCTCCTGCTGACTGAATGACTCATGGAACGCGGCAATTCCACCTATGATACCAATCGCCATGAACATAAGGGAGATTATAGACCAAATCACACCCCAGCACTGAGAGGATCCGCCGTACTTGCTGGCAAAGACACTGGCATCTGAAGTATTCACCTTGCGAAGGATCAAGTCATCACACTATGTTGGTGGCATTGTCAGTCACGGTTTGTTATGAGGTCAGCATGCGCTCTTACAATATCCCAGACGCTGTAGAGAGCAGACATCACACCGACGAAGAGCTATACGAGAAGAATTTAGACGGTTGCCTCGATCTGTGTAAAATGTGACTCACCACCACCCATCTTAAGGCCTCGCCATGAGCAATAAACCAGCAAGCTACCAGCAAACCAACCGCAAGAAGGACGGTCATGATGGTTAACCAATCTTTGCGAGCCCACCACAGCGTCAACAAAAAGCAGACGCCGAGTACAATACTTGCGATTTTGCTTGCGACGATATCAAACCCAGCGAAAATTAAAAGGGCGCCAATGATTGAGGACCCCAAATATCCTGCAGGGAGTGTAATAGCGCTGATTCCACCTTGCATATGAGTTACTCCGCCTTCGTGGGGGTCGAGTGAGATCGATTTAACTCTTCCACCGGTACAACAAGCGGTAATAGCGTGGCCGAATTCGTGAAATGCGATCACTAACATCTAGTTCGGTCAGATCTAGCCGGGTAAATACTGATCGCGGTCAAGTGTCATTGTACCTTGAAGGGCCAAAGGGACCAGCGAACATATGGCAAATTCCACAACAGCGCTATAACGACCACATACACTGCCATGACCCCAAGAGTAACGGCCTGCGTGTGGTTGACCGAGAGGGTGCTGCGCTTGATGAGATGCGGGGCCATCTCGACCGCCCGTCCTCGCAGCGGGGCGTACAAAGCTGGCATGTTGACGAGAGAAAAGACCCTGTTCGTGAGTAGACGTAGGGGTTTAGTGGGAAATGAGGATCAGGGAAGTTTAAGGACTTTATTTTCAGTACGCTTATGTTTGAGAGCGCCTCCTTGTTTATACGCGTCCTCTAGGCTTGGGGAATGGGACGCGCATGCCAGCTGGGGTTTTTTGTGGCGCGCGGCCCAGGACTTGGCCTGTGGCTGGTTACACCACTCGGCTATTTTTAGAAGACTCATATGAGCCCTCGGTCTTTGAAGGGTAGTCAGATGGCATTTCTATTGCTCTTCGAAAGAAAAGTCGGACTCTAAGTTACTGATCGCCTAGCATGCTTCACTGCATTATTTGAGGCTGTTCTGAGGGCTACTTGGCTAAGAGGCGATTGGTTAAACTTAGAGTCTTCTGCATGTTCCACGGTTGAAGGCTCCGTGAATGGAATACAATCAATCTGTTAAGTCTCACCGCCTTTGCCCTCTGGCTTTCTCACTCTTCATGTATTGTAGCTTCTTCTTTCTCTCTTAATCATAGCTTCAATCCATCAACTTTTCATCTTTCTTTCCTCCATCTCATCACAATCAATCAGTCATTTACCGTTTCAAGGTGGACAAACATTGAAAGGCATCTGCACATATATATATTCGAGTTAGGTGGTTAATCTATGTCGTACTGTACCATTCATACATGTTCGTACAGTTGATTTCATTCTAAGGCTCATATGTTCATTCAACTGACCAGCCTTATAATCGCTTAAGTCGTTAGCTTCTCTAGCTGAATATATGTTTTGAGCCGTCTCCAGCTGTAGAATGCACAAGTGGAAACCCCCGCCCTACAATTGGAACACGGCCGACTTGCAGCCTAAACATGGAACATTTGAATTGGAACATTCCACAAACTGGATCGCGATGGATGTCCATGGATCATATCGGACTTGAAAGCCAACATATGTATAAATGTATAATAGCACTAGAAACATATGTAGATTCACTGCGTCTTGCTGCGTCAAGGGCGCAGGGTCCAAATCTTGATGTCATAGCGCTGGACCCCAGCCTACGATCGCCCGGATCCGTAACATCTGATCAATTAGCATGGACCCAAAAATGAGGCAAAAACTTCAATCCCTACGAGAAATTATTCAGTTCCGCGAAAACTGCTACAGTACTCTGCTCGGGCCACCTCCGGTGTCGGTGGCTGGTCGCGAGTACTCCGCACCCGTGCGCCAATACGACCCTGCTCAGACCCCCCAAAAGCCCCCAACAAGGGTATTCCTAAATGATGATCTAGCGCCGCAAGGATTGAGTCAACTCCACCCCGACGGGGTGAGACCGTGGATTGGAAGCTTTGATGGAGTTTTCTAGATACAGGCTAACAAAGGAACTTAAGGTCGACTACCATCTCCGTTCTTTCTGAGCTGCTCCTCGGACGCGTGTCAACTTCCTTATACGCTCCCTCGTGGCAAAAACGCGCATCTTATGAGACATTCTTGGTTGGGCAACCATCGACATGTCTGTGGCTTTATCACTAGCTTTTGTCGCGAGTGTTTGTGCCCAACCTGCTAATCATATCAACGGTGCATGTCACAGTCATGAGACACCGAACTACCACGAAAATGCAGGCGTTCTCAAATACGTCAACCCACTCATCGGAACTTATGGAACAAGCCCTAATAGTAATGGCGGAATGATACCATCGGTCTCCCCCCCTTTCGGGATGACTCGATGGACACCCCAAACACGAGAGAACTTCATCTCACAAACCCCGTACGGTGACAGCGACCGCCTGATTCATGGATTTCAAGCTACTCACCAGCCAGCTATATGGATGGGAGAGTCTGGCCAGATTGTACTAGCTCCTGGAATGGGAGAGGTTCAACCTCTATTCGAGAACAGGGGTCTGGCTTTCAGGAAAGAAGATGAACGTAGTACACCCTACGTCTACGAAGTCTTGGTTGACTCGAAGCAACTCATGAATCGCGATTGGAATGCCACAGCTAAGGCTGCTGGAGATGGCCCTGACCCTGGAGGTGCTGGAGCCGTACCAGAGGACGTGAAGGACGGTAAGAAATCCCCCCTCCTGTTCTCTTCAGCCCGAGAGAGTCAATGCTCATGAAGCAGGTGCCAACGGACGAACAAGAAAGCGCCAAATACAACCAGAGCCACTAAGCAGCACACTCAAAGAGCATCAGCCATATGAGCGATCAATTCTAGTCTGTGTCCCTGGACAGAAACCATATGGATAAAGGAAGCTCAAGTGCCAATAGGTAGCGATGTCTGCGGACTCCCATGTTGGTCACCTGCGACTCGATTTCCAACAAAAATGCCAAAGTGCCTTAGAGAGCAGCAATCTCGAGCCTTGGGTCTTCATCGAGGTCTCGCGTCGGAACTGGACGGGTGATGTTCGGATTGATCCCGAGAAGCGAGAAGTCTTCGGATACAACACAGAGAGACAGGATTACCTTCTTGGTCCAGACCGCGCCCCGAAATTTAAAGGCTATTTTGTCTCAAGGTTCTCAGAACCGTTCTCACAAGTTGGTGTTACGACCGGGAAAGACATTCTTCAAGACAAACTTGCAATACGTGGAAATTTCACGGGCGCCTACGTCAAGTTTCATCAACTCACGAGCAGAGTGGAAGTCAGGACCGGAGTCTCCTATGTCAGCGTCGAACAGGCAAGGAAGAACCTGGATCTACAGATACCTGACCCCAATTCATTTGAAAATACCACCGAGAAAGTCAAACAGGCCTGGCTCGAGAAGTTGGGCCGCGTGACCATTGATGGTGTCAATGAGACCGACTCAGCTCATGATCCTCGCCAAATCTGGTACACCGGTCTTTTCCATGCACTTCAATATCCTAATGATTTTTCCGAACCCACGTCGATGAGGGATGACGCCGAACGTGTATTTTACTCGGGATATACCGATAGTGTACACTCTTCCCATGATTCTTACTATCAGTCCTGGTCTATTTGGGACACTTACCGGGCAGAGCATTCTCTACTAACCCTTTTTGCACCCGAGCGGGTGAATGGAATGATGCGATCGATGCTGCGTATCTTTGATTGGACTACTTGGCTTCCAATGTGGCCAAATATAATCGAAACGAACATCATGATCGCAACCAACGCTGATGCTGTGCTTGCAAATGCGCTGGAACGAGGATTCCGAGACTTCAACATCTCGAAGGCCTTGGCTGCTGTGATGAAGGATGCGTATACTCCGCCAGATCATGATACGGAACTGCTTTATTACGACCGTGAACCAAATACACCAAACGAGGTTCGAGCGGGTCTGACTTCCTACATGAAACAAGGCTGGGTGGCCAATGACCGGTGGTCAGAATCTGGTAGCCGCACGCTGGACTACGCATTCGATGATTATGCCTGCTCAGTGGTAGCAAGTCATGCAGGTGCGGACAAAGAAATGATTTCGAATCTCTTAGCGCGCAGTCGGAGTTATGCCCACCTTTGGAACAATGAGACCCAGTTCATGCAAGCCCGCAATGGTAATGGCACGTGGGCAAACAGTGAATGGGGCTGGACCGAGGGTGATGACTGGGTCTACACTTTTGATGTGATGCATGATGTGAAAGGGCTAGCGGCGCTTTTTGGTGGCCGGGAAGCTATGCGTGATAAGCTGGATGCTCACTTTGAAGGAGGCCATAATGACCAAACAAATGAACCCAGCCACCATGTGCCATACCTTTATTCCGTGCTTGGATATCCTAATCGTGCCGCCGAGGTGATTCGAGAGATTGCTTGGCTGAATTATAACACCACCAGCGGTGGACTCAGTGGCAACGAGGACCTGGGACAGATGAGTTCCTGGTATCTTTTCTCCGCTCTGGGTTTCTACCCAGTCAACCCGGCCAGCGACGAGTACATCGTCGGGTCGCCTTTCTTTGAGCAAGTGTCAATTCGGTTCCCTGCCGGCGCCGCTACAGGAGGACAGATACTGGGTCAGCCTGAGAAAGAGCTGATGATCAGCGCCCCGGGAGCGCCCACGAAGCCGTACGTCAAAGGTCTCAAGATTGATGGGAAGCAAATTTCAAGACCGATCATAAAACACGGCGATCTAGTTCACGCAACACGGATCGACTTTGAGATGAGTGGTGTTCCTTCAACGTGGGGTACAAACCAAGCGTGGTAGAACCAGTTCCGCGGGTATTTTCTCTAGGTAGAGGCTCAGATATCCAATCCAAGAAATTTGCCCGGATAACACTGCTCCACATCATCTTGCAATAAATTTTTGTTGTGAACTTAAAGCTTTGGAACTATCTGTGTCGAGAGCAGGACCCTTGCCCGCGTCATCCATACCGGGTTAACCTTTTGCCATTTCAGACTACTGAGGCGCCAGGCCGCACGAGGGAAAAGGAAAGGCCGGCTATTGCCCGTAGAATGTGGAGATTCCCCTTGAATAAACCCCACATCCGTCATCAATCATCAACCCCTGGCTTCGAAGCAAACATTAATATGAAGATATATTAGGGGAGAGATTGGTTTTACTTATAGCTCTGGATCAAGCGAGAAACCCCATCGCGATGTCAAGAATGGCAAAAATAAGTCGAATGCATTCCCCAGACAGGTGCAGGCGACAGTCCGTCCCCAGACTGCTTCGGTAAACTTCCGACCGGAGAAGTCGTCTCGAGCCGAATGAACGATAACTATGGGGCAAATGGCACCACCGGCTCTTTGAATTCATAAGAAATGGGGATTCGTTGAAGCGATTTCCCATCGTGAGCCACCTTCCTAAAACTGCCTGCAGTCTCGGCGTCTCGGCAGATGAGGACGCTTAAATAAGAGAAGTGGTCCCCAAGTCCTCGTCTCCAAGAAATCTACAGGGACTTCAAGCTCGAGATGTTTGGGTCAAAGTTGTGGATTTGGGCGGCGATCGCAGTATCGTCGCCATCTCTTGCGGCCAAGTCACCGTGGGATCTTGGTAATGGCTTCAGTCTTAACGTGAACGAAAGCACCAACCATCTCTCCATCGCGCGCAGTGGACGTCTGATCTGGGAGACAGTGCCTGGACAACCCTTTCTCGGTGCAAGCGCTGGGAACGATCAAGTCGTCGCCTCCAGCGGCAATTTCAACATCACTGAAATTGATAGAAGCAAATGCACTGGACAACGAATTAGTCAGGTTACTCAGCGTGCCAACGATAATGCCGCTGTTGTGCGAGGCATCCTGTCAGGCTGCGGAGATGAGACAACGCGTTTCTTGCTTTCGCTCAGGGTTCCTGCAGAGCTCCCAGATCGGGTGGCCTTCCACATCGACGTGAACCCTGGTTCTTCGAGCTCGGAGGCGGCTACCAAGTTGTTTTTCACTTATGCCTCGTCGCCATCGGAAGATTTCTATGGTCTCGGCGGCCAGGCATCCTTTCCTTCGCTCAAGAATCAGTCAGTGCCTATTTTCTCGCGTGAGCAAGGTGTCGGTCGTGGTGACGAGCCAACCACGCGTTTGGAGAACGAAGACAGCTACTTCGCTGGCGGGGATCACTTTACCACTTATTCGGCTACTCCTCAATATATTACTTCGGAGTCTCGAGTCTTCCACCTCACCCAGGAAAGCACCGCCTATGCAAACTTCGATTTCCGCCACCCTCGCGCGGTGACCGTTAGATATGCGGCTTTGAAGGTCGACGGTTACTTTATGCAGGGGACTAGCATGCTGGATGGAATCTCTATGCTCACGGAATATACCGGGAGGTAGGCAGTCCCCGTCGCTACCCACCCTTTCATCTTTGAAACCCCTTGCTAAAATATCATTCTAGAATGCCGGCACTCCCACGATGGGTCGACACGGGTGCTGTTCTGGGTATTCAGGGAGGCCAAGAAAAGGTCAACCGAATTGTCGAGAGGGGGCTCCAGCAAGACTGCCCCATCGCAGCTGTATGGCTTCAGGACTGGTAAGGTCACCATCACTCTCTCCAGACGTTCATAGTATTGATGTTAGGATAGGTCTGGGACGCACACGCAGAGTGTCTCGTACATGAGTCTCAACGTCTCACGGCTGTGGTGGAATTGGGAGTCTGATTCCAAATTATATCCCACTTGGAAACAGTTTGTCCAGGATCTGCGTGATGACCACAACGTTCGAACCTTGTCATACATCAACCCGTTCTTGGCAAACGTAAGCACGAAACCCGATGGGTATCGTCGAGACCTGTTCTTGGAAGCCACCAAGGGTGGTTATATGATCCAGAATTCTACCATCAACAGTACTTCCATCGTGTCCAGTGGCCCAGGCATTGACGCCGGAATACTTGATCTGACCAACCCGGCAGCACGTTCCTGGTTCCGGAATGTTCTTGTTGAACAGGTCTTCAGTGCCAACGTGTCTGGATACATGGGTGATTTTGGAGAATACACGCCCATATACGCAGACACCCGCTTCGCCAACCAAAGTGTGGATCCGTTCTTTTATCACAACCAGTACCCTCGAGACTGGGCCAAATTGCACCACTCTCTCCGAGAGGTAGTTCCCACTTTCTCAGACACAATCATTTTCCACCGCTCTTCTGCGCTTGCCGCCAATCGGTACATGAACTTGTACTGGGCCGGTGACCAGGACACCAACTGGGGTGTCAATGATGGCATCAAGTCGGCTGTGACTGTCATGGGTCACATGGGTTTGTCTGGCTATGCACATGGCCATGTGGAAATTGGCGGATACACAACTACATGGGACAGCAATGGCGTCGTCAACCGCACGGCCGAGCTGCTCGGCCGTTGGGGAGAGCTGTCCGCAGTGTCTAGCGCTGTTTTCCGTTCACACGAGGGAAATGTTCCCCAGATCAACGCGCAGTTCTACACAAATTCATCAACGTATGCGTATTACGCATACAACGCTCGTATGTTCCGCAGCCTGGCGGCCTATCGGCGCCGAATCCTCGACACAGAAAGCAAGAACTTGGGCTGGCCTTTGGTTCGGATGCCAGTTGTTTACCACCCCGAGGATGTGAGAGCAAAGGCGATAAGCTATGAGAGCTATTTCCTTGGATCGGACTTGTATGTCGCACCTGTGCTGGACCCTGGCCGCAAGAGTGTCGAAGTGTATTTCCCTGGCCAAAACCAGTCATACACCCATGTGTGGTCCGGACGCAGATATCAAGGTGGTCAGACAGCCCGCATTGCTGCGCCGTACGGTAAGCCTGCTGTGTTTGTGGTGGGCCAGCCGAAGCACAACGATCTTAAGGCCTTCCTTGATTTCGTTCACAAGGAAAACGTGACAACGATTCAAGTCTAAAACATCGCCACTGGCGGAACAGAGAATACCTCTCAAGTAAATGGTCGACGACGGCTTAGATGATTTAAATTATATTATACTTTATCCTTCCGGTTCTCCAGTATTCTTCCCGATCAACTTTTTGACGCAACTTTTTGACGCAACTTTTTGTTTGCTCTCTCAAAATGTCTCATTTTTGACCGCCAATCAATCTCCTTGAAGTCTCGCAAGGGGGCCTAAAGCGAAATATTGGATCCGAATGCTATCTTAAAGCATGCACACAGTGCAGAAATAGGTATGTTCAAGCTATTTGAGGCTCTGTGTCGACTACCTAGGTACGAGAGTCCAAGAGTCGTACACATTTGGGCTGGTAGGATCTCCCAAGTCCGTAAATTCAAAGTTTCCAAGTTTACCGACGGGGCCCCCTACTACTTCCCACCAAGCTGAACTGCACTGGTTCAATCAAATTCCGTATGTAGATATGTGGCAGGAAAGGCTATCTTTTTTGGAGCTACGGAGTTGAGGTGCTTCAGAAATGTGAGATCTCGGCTGTTTCGACCATCAATTGATCTTTTAAGGATTGTTTCTAGAATATATGGTGGGGATGAATGAAAGATCGAGCGGCTTGACTTAGATCGAAAAGAGCTCCCCGCGTGCGGTCGATGCGAAAGTGGCGTCAATGCTTCCACACGCGGATTGACTGCTTCTTCTCTACAGTGATCTGGAGAGTATGACGCAAGCATTCAGAGATAGTCTCTTTCTTCACCCCGTCAGTCTAGCACTTTCGTCGTAGGTCTTCCTCGCTTGCTCAACAATACACTTATTCCTCAGTCGAAGAACCGTCTTTTCCCTTCCAACCGAACCATGCAAGCACAATCATTCCCTTCAGAATGGCTGCTGTCCAAAGAGCACCCATCATACCGACCGAGCTATGCGCCCACAGCCCGCCTAGGACGGTTCCAAGCAGTAGACAAACAATTGCGCCCACGCGGCGCAGTTCTTCGGCATGGGCGATCACTTTGGGAGACAGGAAGTCTGGATGAGAAAAGAGGTCGCAGTAGATGCTTGTAAGAACGACGCTGGTGAGGCCGTTGTAATTTAACACACGACTGGTAACAGCTTGCCCACTGCTTTGAAATGCTACCAAAGCAATCGGCACCAGTACTAACCAGCTTAACTGGGCGTCGCGGGTGGGTCGATAGAGAGTGACAATCAAGGCCGCACCGATGACACAGATCAACTGCACGACGAATGATGCGCATAGCACCCAGCGTTGTCGCGGCGCAAAAGCACGGTGAAAAGCAGCGAAGCAGAGAGACCCGAAACAAAAACCGGCAATTGAGATACCGGACTTGATCCATCGGTCATCGTCACTGCCGACCAGACCAAGCCCAAAATAAACGGTATTTCCAGTCTGCATGCTGACAAAGGAGCCCCAGATAAAAACCGCCGAGCTGTCGAGAAGCCCGGTAATGATGTAGCAAAACAGCAATAGCAAGTCTCCGTAGCGTGGATCAAGCTCATTGTGTAAATATCGTGACAGATGACGCGAACGCGACCGCGACTGCAGCTGTGGCCGCTCGCCTAACAACGCGTCGGTCTCGCGAGATAACGAAGGCATCTCGGTATGAAAAATTCTTTTGGAGACCAGACCGTTAATATGCGCCTGGCAATCAGCCCTGTGTGCGGGGATTCAAGTTCAATCTCCGCACGACAACTCCTATGCGTCATTAGATCCACCGAGTGGGGGTGAAGAGTAGGCTACCAACATACTTCACTGCCGAGCCGGTTTGTTAAGCTTCGGCATTCCAAGTTGGAGCTCGCGAGATGGAACCCCCAATGAGAATTGATGCAGAGATGCAAGGATTCAAGGATTCAAGTATTGCTCCCGGAGGTGGCCGGACAGTTGACGTATTTCGAGTGGGGTTCGAACCCCCGAGGACTGCGAGGTCAAAGAGCACGTTTAAAAGGGCCCAAGAGACCATTCATGAAGGCCTAGGATCCCATGTTCAAGTTTTGACACAGAATGCATGTTTTGTCGAAGCAAGTGGCAGCTCTGGTGAATCTAGGGTTGCTTCTTGGCGCTTATGGCATCCCTGCCCCCGACCATGCGTTTCAACAGTTGATGCAATTGCCTCCCAGTAACTATCAGGAAGTGTTCGGTAGCCCGCCCTACACTCCTGATCACCGTGACCCGTATGATCATAAGGTAGACACAGTCGGAGAGGGTCGACAGCCCCTGCCGTTCCGCAATGGCGATGGTGCGACCGTGGAGGGCCCGAGAAACCCAGATCGTGAGCGCCAGAATCCCGATCTGGTTCGTCCACCCAGTACAGATCATGGCAGCATGTCAAACATGCGCTGGAGCTTTGCTGACTCGCATGTGCGCATCGAGGTGAGTAATTTCGACTCGTTGCATCGGACATATCTGACAGGGGTATAGGAGGGTGGATGGACGCGACAGACCACTATCCGTGAACTGCCTACGAGTCGCGAATTGGCAGGTGTCAATATGCGCCTGGACGAAGGCGTCATTCGGGAGCTGCACTGGCACACCGAAGCCGAATGGGCATACGTGCTCACAGGCCGCGTGCGGGTATGTAGTGTTACTCTGCTTGTCTCACCTCTCTTCTGACTTCGTCTAGGTGACGGCCCTGGACCCTGACGGAGGTAGCTTCATGGACGATCTTGAAGCGGGTGATCTGTGGTATTTCCCAGCTGGCCACCCACATTCACTGCAAGGATTGAGTCCCAATGGCACGGAATTCCTTTTGATCTTCGATAACGGCCAGTTCTCCGAGGAGTCGACCTTCCTGCTGACGGATTGGATGGGTACGACACAACATATCACAACGGGGAAGCAACCAACGCTGACAATATCCAGCTCATACATCCAAGGCAATCCTGGCAGAAAACTTCCGTTTGAAGCCGGATGCTTTTAAATCCATTCCCGCATCCGAGAAATACATCTTCCGGGGTTCGCTTCCCGGGCCTATCGACCACGAAAGACCCAGCGGATTCCGCAAGTCTAAGCTGCGTTTCACGCATCATATGCACGCCCAAAATCCCATCCGCACCACGGGTGGACGAGTCCGAATCACGGACTCCACCAATTTCCCCATCTCCTCAACCGTGGCCGCTGCCCACTTGGAAATCGAGCCTGGCGCTCTGCGAGAAATGCACTGGCACCCCAACGCCGATGAATGGACTTACTTTAAAAAGGGACGTGCCCGAGTTACTGTTTTCGCAGCCGAAGGCAACGCTCGTACCTTCGACTATATGGCTGGAGATGTCGGTATTGTTCCTCGGAATATGGGTCATTTCATTGAAAACCTGAGTGATGATGAGCCGTTGGAGGTTCTTGAAATCTTCCGGGCCGATAAGTTCCAAGACTTTTCGCTGTTCCAGTGGCTGGGAGAGACTCCCCAACGAATGGTCGCAGAGCATATCTTTGCCAATGATCCGGACGCTGCAGATGCATTTTTGAAGCAGATTGAGGGGGCCGAAAAGGATCCTATCAAGGACACTTAAGATGAAGTCTACTTTAGTATTATTTAATTGCCCCATTGGCAGGTTCTATTCTCAAGCATTTGACCAAGCATTTGACCCAACGTTTAAGTTTGATCTGCAGTCACACACGAGGTCAATGGTTGATCGAAGATCAGGGTATATATTCATTGAAATAACTACCCAGGGCGCTGGGCTTTAGCAGTACCTATTTCTAACTTCTTGGCTTTTCAGTAGCTCCCTTTCCAAGGTTGCTGACTCGTGACTCCTAGACTAGTAAAATGACAGGTCAAAAAGCTTCATACGAGTCATAGCTATAACAAAGTACTGGATTCGTGAGCTATAGACAAGTTCCGCGTGGACTTGCGCCTGAGTAGACTGGTCATGGGTCACTCACCGACTAGGCTTGAGTCATCTGGTGAAGCAATTAGTTGAAAGGCCGTGGTACATAGGAGAGAGGGAGCAGGTGGTTTGAATTGGGAAGGGAATATCGAGTCCACTGCTCGTTCCAAGGTTGCCAATGAAGGTACCTGATAAGTTCAAAAAGGCGGTGGGATGATACTGCCGGCTCTGAATCAATCGACGAGTGCCTTCAAGTGCCTTGAAGTGGCTGGTAGCAAGTATGTTTATCCTTTGTTAGGGCCTGGATCGTTCCATGACTTGGCTTTCTAGCTATCTTCAGCCTTGTCGACCAGGTACTGTATGATACTGGGTCCGTTCCTGGACGATCGGGCTCTGTTGGAACCCTTCACCGCGTCACCGCGCCCCCACTTGTGCCTCAAGGAGCCTCTCCTCACGTTCCAAGGTTCCGCCCGCATCCGTGATCCCCAATCAGCAGTTTTCAGCTATGGCATGAAGCTTTTTTTTCCCCCTCTCTTTTCAAAACCTTCTCCATGCTCTCATCCGTGCTCGCCGCGTTCAGACCAGCTCCCGAGTCCGAGGGGACTCCCCAACGGTCCCCGCGCTATGTCGGTGAAGATACTACCCCGACCAGCGACCGGGAGATCCTCGGTTGGTACTCCTACGGTATCGCGGCCGAGGTCTTCGCGGTCTGCGGTGTAGGTTCGTGAAACATAAAACTTCCTTGGCTCTCTAAATCGCATGCTAATTCAATTATAGGATCCTTTCTGCCCTTGACCCTCGAACAGCTTGCCCGAGAGCATGGTACCATCCCAAACAGCAATCAGCCTTGCTGGGGTCCCGGTGCACCAGAGAAACAAGATGGAGGTGACCAATGTGTGGTCGGGTTCTTGGGACTGCAGATCAACACCGCTAGCTTCGCCATGTATACATTCTCGCTGGCGGTGCTTATCCAGGCGTTGACGTTGATCTCGTTTAGCGCCCTGGCGGACTATGGTATGATCTCTTCCCACAGAACAAGCCCTATTGAGCAACACGAACTGGAGTGCACTGGATAGCTAACGACTACAATTTGATATGCAGGCAACAACCGTAAAACGCTGCTCCTGTCATTCGGCTTCATCGGCTCGGTCACCAGCATGCTGTTCGTATTCGTTGCACCTCCAGTCTTCATCCTCGGCTCAATTCTCGCAATCATCGGCGTTACCTGTCTCGGATCCTCCTTTGTCGTGCTTAACTCATTTCTGCCAGTCCTTGTCGCCAATGATCCATCGATCCAAGGTTCCAAAAGTGAAGGCGGGGAGGAGCTGTCCAATCTGAATCGAAACGAGGACACTTCCGATTGGAATGCATGGGACGATGATGATAGCGTGGATGGGATACAGAATATCAACCACGGGCACGGATCTCCTGAGGATGGGCTGAAAAGCAAAGAGTCTCGTGAATCGGCACCAGAGCTTCAACGTTCTACCCAAATGTCGTCCAAGGGTGTCGGTCTGGGTTACTGCGCAGCTGTGTTTGTTCAGGTCTTGAGCATTGTGCTCCTCGTTTTGCTCAAGAAGACTTCGCTGTCTAAGGTGTCTGATACTCTCCCGACACGCTTCGTTCTCCTGTTAGTCGGAATCTGGTGGGGGGCTTTCACCTTCGTCTCGCGCCGTTGGTTGCGCTCTCGACCCGGACCTGCCCTCGACATTTCTGCGACGCCCGGCCTACCGAAATGGCGTGCGTGGCTGCGACTCGTAGGATTTGCCTGGAAGTCGCTCTGGCAGACGGTCAAGGTGGCGGTGCAGCTCCGGGAAGTGCTGATCTTCCTGGTCGCCTGGTTCCTCTTGTCGGATGCCATGGCTACCGTCTCCGGAACAGCGATTTTATTCGCTCGCACTGAATTGAAATTGAGCACCATCGCAGTCGGAGGCTTGAGTATCACTGCCATACTCAGTGGAATGGCCGGCGCATTCCTGTGGCCCCACGTGTCTCGACGGTTCAACCTGCAGCCAAACCATACCATTATCGTCTGCATTGTCTTGTTCGAAATGATTCCCCTCTATGGTATGCTTGCCTATATCCCGTTCATCAAAAATTGGGGTGTCTTGGGATTACAACAGCCCTGGGAGATTTACCCGCTCGCTATCGTCCACGGCGTCGTCTCGGGTGGACTGTCATCTTACTGCCGCTCGTTCTTCGGGTTGCTGATTCCACCCGGAAGCGAAGCCGCTTTCTACGCATTGTACGCTGCTACAGATAAGGGAAGTTCTTTCATCGGCCCAGCTATCGTCGGGGGTCTCGTCGACGCGACGGGCCAGATCCGTTCAGGATTCTTTTTCATTGCGGTGCTCATCGTACTACCAATCCCCCTGGTATGGATGGTCAACGCCGAGAAGGGTCGTCGTGAAGGTCTGGCGATGGCAGAGAAACTGAACATGTCTCACAGGGGTGCGACTGAAGATGGCCATGAGGCAGAAGGTCTTCTGGCCCATGAAGATTAAATTGCATGATGGAACGAATTTGTATATATAGAATTGTCATGGCCGGTGGCCAAAACTTATTGTTTGGACCGAATTCTAGTAGTTCATTCGACCTACAACTGCCCTCGGCCCTGTCTTTACGATAATTACGCCACGATTTATCGGTCAGTGCCCAGGGCAAGAATGGAAAAGGCCCGAGGGCGTTATATTGCACGGGGCCAAATGGAATTGGCCGTGCCAGTCATGCGGATAAAGAACCCAATGGTGTAAGACAACAGAAATGACAAGAGCCTATCGTGTGCTGATCAATGTTGCAGAGTCAATTAAGAGACGCGAAAAGGCTCGCTCAGCCTTGTCTGTCGTAAACGGTTTGCCCGGGCTGCGCCTCAAATGTGGGCTCTGCTAAGGCGGGCGACGATGATCGGCCAGGCTAACGAGGCTGCCATCTTGATAATTATTACCCGGTCCAGCATCTGCTGCGATGAAAATAGAGGTGCCTACGGTATGAATAAAAAAATCCTCCAAATGATTGAAATGTAAAGAGACCCTGGACGTGTCGTATTAATTTGCAAGCCCCAAACGCCATAATGAACAAGCTCTGGTCTACTCTGGTTGGACTTTTAAGTGTCATCGCAGCAAAGGCACATCCGCTGGGTATGTCTCTCGTGCCTGTGAATGACTGCTCCAGGCTCCCAAGGTACGACAACGTAACCAGTATCGCTGGTCCCTGGGCAGTCAGAGTCGATGGGTGCCATAACAGTACCTCCGATCGAGGAGACTGCGATGTCGAAGGGTATGCGGCGAGTTGTGAGGCAAGATCTGTCGAAGAAAAGAGAATTGAAAATGGATTTGTAAGTTCGTTTGTTTAGCAACTTGCAGGGCAAACCTCTGATTGAGCCGCGCGCTAGATCACAATTTCCAACCGGTTGCAAGGGCCCAAGACCCAGTTTCGCTGCAATGGTGCTCTGCAGACATTTGAAGCGCTAGTACCTTCGGGCGCCGGTGCTCTTGACTGGCATGCCGTCGGCATCGATAGAGACCTAAGTTCAGGGGGCATGATATGGGGGGTAGGATCTGGGAATATCGAGTGTGTACAGGCATATTACCAAAATCCGGTTGATGGCCTCTTCCTCGGATCGAACGGACAGACCAACTGGGCACTTCGTCACTCTGGCTCGGGTGTTAGCAGCATGGATCGACAGCCTTCCTTATTCCTGCGACTGCTCGGCAAGGATTCGGAAATAAGGAACGGCGAGTACAAGACTTCAATACGAATCGATGGAAGTTAATGATTGTTGGGATGTTGATGGAACTCGCTGGCTCTGATACTCCGAAGATGTGGCGTATGTCTTCCTCAACTGATAGATGTTGGCGCTGGAATCATTTAGTCAATGGGTACATGCGGCTTTTTGCATAATCGTGAAGTGACGGAGCATCATATGCGTTTTGAATCATCCGCTCCGATGCTAGATCGAAAATGAATATGAGCAGCATTCTTCCAAGGTTCCATAATCATCCTGTCGGTCCCCGAAGCTACTCTCTAGAGGTGGCAACGCATACCACAACCCTGGAAGATCAAAACACTCCTCGGAACCCCGCATTCAGACGCGCCTAGGCGTGAGAGAAACCGTCGGCGGGTTAGACAACTCAAGGCCGGCTTTGATTACATGCATCTGCAGCCCACCAAAGTATGAAAATCAACTTGTGCAACCTTGCTCGATCGGCCAAGGACAACAATCTGGCCCGAGATGCCGTTGAGACCCCTCGGAATGCCCAAGAAAAACCAACAACTAGGGTCAGCGCAAGCCCCCTTCCTGTTGGAAGAAATGGGCTGGGCCCTCGGGGTCAGACTCCGTTTCGTAAACGGAATAGTATCATTTCGTAGTCTTGGAGGCGTCGGCGCGTCCAATCACAACATGTGCCTCGGTTCCCCCATTTTCGCTTCCCCGGAAAGTGATTGCGGCCCCGGAAAAATTGTAAGCTCTCTGTTATGATAAAGTCGGACATGCCACATCGCGATAGGTGCGAAATTAAGGATCATCGAACTTGACATTCTTGGACATGATATTGACGAGCCTACTGGCCATAGTCGTCGTGCACATTGGTTGACCTACCTCCATTAGCCTGAACGCATTCAGCTATCCCTGCAGCTGATGGTCTTTCTCCGCCATCTCCAGATCCAAGCGTGGCACGTGGATGATCGCGGCGCCAAGTTATGGCGAAACAATTCGATGACGCGAAGCACAGTATCCGCCGTCTCGGAGGCAACAAGACCGAAGATCAGATCAACGGTCAACTGGCTATGATGGTCCATACTGCTAAGCTTGAGGCAGAAATTGAGTCTGGCACCTCGTATTTAGATTGCTCCAAAGGTGTCGATTTGCGCCGCACAGAGGTTTGCTGTGCGGCATTTTGTTGCCAGATTCTTTCCGGCAACACTTTCGCCTACTCACCCACTTATTTCTTCGAGCAAGCTGGCATAGCCACATCCCATGCCTTCCAACTAGGCGTTGGCTGTACCGCCATAGCCTTTGTTGGGACTGTCTTGTCCTGGTTCCTTATCTCAAAGTTCGGGCGCCGCACGCTCTACGTCTGGGGTCTGGGTACCCTCTGTGGCATTCTTTTCATAATTGGAATCATCGATGCAGCAGCTCATGGCAATGGTGTTATATGGGCCCAGGCAGGTTTGTGTTTCGTTTGGCTATTGGTGTACTCTCTTACTGTCGGCCCGATCGCCTACGCCATCGTCAGCGAAACATCCAGTGTTCGGCTCCGGCCCCTGACCGTCTCTCTAGCACGCACGGCCTATCAGGTCGTCAATGTCGTGTCTATGGTAGTTGAGCCATATGCCATGTCCTCCACGGCGTGGAATTTGTCGGGGAAGACGGGTTTCATCTAGGGCTGTACTGCGCTGCTGGCGTTCATTTGGGCTTTCTTCCGGCTGCTAGAACCGAAAGGTCGCACATACGCTGAATTAGACATTCTGTTCGCCACAAAAGTCCCGGCACGCAAGTTCTCTTCTACCTCCGTGGATCCATTTGCAATTGCGGTCTCTCCATCACAAGTAGGACTCGTACAGGAGACGAAGCAGTGAATTAGAGGCAAGTGGAAGGGCCAATGTTAAACCGGCTATATGATTGCAATGAACAGATGATGAAGGAAAATAAGCAATACCATCAATCAACTTCCAAACTCAGCAATAATATCTTGTTGGTCTTGTTCGACTATTGCCACCGGAATCTCGTACGCATGAATTCTATTTCTGCAACGCTCTTGATTTTCCTCGGGTAGTTGATACCACTTAATTAGACAGTTTCAAAAGTACCTCTGCCCCGTCAGCATACTTGCAAGATAAAACTTCGTTATCACTGGGCCCACATGTATCAAAGATTGACGATATCGAAGTGCTTCACCGGTAGATACTTATGACAGACGGACATTCAGAACGTGATACCTGAACAATTCGAAATATCATCGGGCGATAGATTCTGCCAATCAGTACCTAGTATGCTGTAGTAAAAGGAACACCCAGGGAGACTCTTGGTTATCAGAGACTTATCAGACACGAAGACGAGCGACTCGGTTGGGCCCAAAGGACCATTAGGGTGTGAAACGGATCAAAGTATGGATAGGCACATTGGTATTCATTGAAAGATGATAGAGAGGAAACCTGGAAATGCTTTTTGAAAGACAATCATTTGATCGTCGCGGCGCTGTTGCTGATTGCCTTGCTTGCGGAACTGATCACCCTGCTCTTGGAGTATCTCGTAGGCCTTCGGTAACGCTGCTAGGGTTAGATCCGACGAGGACTTCGCGAGAGAAGTTCGTTTTTCGGCTGGCGAGCCCAACTTGCCTCCGGCCGGTCTCCTCTGCTTCGTCGCTTTCCCGGATCACGCGGAGAGCACTCGGTCGCGACTAGCGTACACAAGGACGTATTCCGGGAACACCTGCTTCAGTCACGGACGCGAAATTGTGAAGCAATTCAACTAGCGAACCAGACGGATGGTCAGTAAAGTCCAGGCTTATTCTTCAAACTACTATCGTAGTTTGACACCCTGGATTAGTCTGAATATTTGGATTCTAAGTGAATCCTGGATGGCGTGGATGGCGTGGATGGCTGAAGCTCTGTATTTTTATCTCTCACTTCTACCCCACGTTCATCTTCCACCTTTCGCATCTCCCCACTGTGTGTAGACTTTCTTTTTCACTTCACTTCACATCCATCAACTATCCATCCGATATGCCTCGACGCAAAGCTGAAGCCGCCCCAACAGGCCCGACAACGGCTTGTTGCCGGGTCGGCGATGTCGACTATTATCACGACAAGATGGCCAGAATGACGGGGATATATACGGCTCTACGTGCCCGTCACATCCCTGGCGCAGCCTATGACGCCACAGAACCACTTTCAGTCATCACCCGTGCTAAGTCCAACATTCTTCGATGATTCATTATCACTGATGACTCTGCGGTCAATACCATTACGGCGGACTCTACGGTAGTGGATAACCATAGTGAAGAGGATACTTAGGCAGCATTAGGGTATTTCACATCCGGTGCCGGGACGCAAGAGCGCCTATGACGACCGGCTTTGATGATCAGCGACATGTACTCGATGGTGATCCAAAGAGTGACCCTGTGGCCTCGCTTCGATGCCGCTGGCAAGGTCATTCTTCCAACGGCCATATCTGACGGTACTTATCGGAAGGGTGGGGAATTTTCAGATTCATCGGCTCACATTATTTATCGGAACCCTACTTAGCTCTCCTGGGTAATTCGGCGCCCAAAGTTTATAAACAAAATTTCTAGGTTGGAGAAGCCAGGAAGGGAACATATCCTAATAGGGGAGTCACTAGAGACGCACCCTTGGTTACTCCGTTGTCCCAAGGAGCTGAACGACATGAAATCTCTGCGAAAACTGAATATAAAGGCCAAATATTCTCGTCACCCACCTAGAATATAATTCTCACGCTAGGATATAACTATCAACTCAGAGATCAATACAGCAAAGATCGAAATCAGTTTCACCTGCTGGCTCTCTTGAATTTTAATAAAAGCCCCACTCCGAGGCCAGACCTATTACACTTAGCCTGCCGCCAATCCCTGCTCTTGGCTGTATCCTGATTCGGCATATTTAATGAGACTAGGCCAAATGAAGTGTTAGGTGGGTCCATCCAAGATAACAAAAAATCAAAGTGAACAATGCTGGTGAAACGTCGAGCTTTGATGTGATCCGTTGGTAGCCAAGTTTGACCACCTGAGGAATGTTGCGTTATCAGTTGGGCCAAACACGCGACCTGGGGCATTCCATTTTAATTCTCGGTCCCGCGCTTCGTCATTCGCAACCCCTCATTAGTATGGGCCATGTAAGGTATGTCCTTGCGTGTCGGACTCGATGTGGGACAGTCGGACTTCCCCACCCTTTTAGACTTTCCGGTTCAGCTGGGGGCTAGCCGATCTGCACCTTCTGGAACTTGGCTATCAAATCGTTCACCTGCCGCATGCTCGTTTGGTCGTATTCGGCGAGAAGGGGACCAGCGGCGTGTTTCATCCCAGAAATGGCGTTGCCACTGGATGTCGATGGCTCGGTCCTTGCTCCTGGGGGGGGGAGACGATCAACCACGACCGTCGCTAGAAGCCAAAACTCGGGCGAGTGTTTCATGAAACCAATTCGCTTCCACATGTTTAAGCCTGTAATTGCCTGATCTCTTGGTACCATGGCATGCGGCGGGTGGTCGGAAAGCTGGCTGGCATACGCCTCCCAAACCATCTTCCAGTTGGACAGTGCTGTGCGGATGGCACTGCAATCCCGTGCAGCAAACGAGTTCTGTCGAAGAAACACGGATGAATGAAAATCTGCCGGCATCCAAGTAGTTAGTGCATTTGGTCCAAGGTTGAGGGAGTGGGTTCTCAGCTCATTACAGGCTACAATCGCAAATAGGTTGAGCGGGCCAAGATCGGCAAAGTCCATGCACAAACGCATGTCTATGGGTTCTTTGTAGAACAATTCGACTGCGTCTCGAAGGACCATATTTGCCACCATCGGCGAACGCTGGAGCCAGTTCTGAACTTCCTGAGCGCATTTTTCGGCTGTGCATGCCTGGAACGGCGCTTCGGGCCAGGCCATGTCCATGTCCATCTCCATGATGACCATGCGAGGTGGCAGATTGTTGAAAATCACAAAGCCGTGGTCAAGCAAAAATATCCATAAGAATGTGCTGGAGACAAAATACCAAGTAAGGTCATTATGCGACTCTCGGGCAAAGCAAACGGGCAGTACAGGACATACCGTATCAGCTGTTCTGTTGCTGCGTAATTCTTCCAGTCAAAATTGTACACGGAAAGGGTGCCGTAGTCTGGATGTCTCGCGGAAGTTATACCGATATCTCGTGCCACCTGATGAATGCCCTCGCCCTGGTTAGTCTAGCTACATCACCCCATTTTGTGTTGTATATTCCACGCTCGGGGGCTGCAACTAACCGAAACGACTGTGCTGTAGCGGGAGCGCCGAACTCGCCGTCTACTGGTATGCGTGCCCTCCCAGTTCTGGCAGACGCAGATCAAATACGCTGCCTGGAGCGCTTGGATTTTGCGCATATTGTTACTTGGGATCCAGGGAATCCCGTCCATCCCCCCGCCCGATTCGCTACAGAAGTCGTCATCAGTGAAGGCAACTTCTTCAATACAGTTGAACCATTGTTTGGCCTGTTCGGAATCTGACGCATCTGGGGAAATCAAGGCCCCTGTCAAGAGGGTACTCAGCATCACATCAAAAATACTTAACTTTGTGATAGAGGCATCTGTGAAAAGACGAGGGTTCTGTCCATCTGCTTACCAATTAAAGTCATGACTGCAACTAAAGCCGGCTTCGAACTTGCTGGGTCAAATGACGGCCGATGGATGAAATTGACGTTGGGATGCCATATTTCCCAATATAGGGCAAGAAATTTTCTGATGTTCGTTGGCGAAAAGAAATCTAAGCACCTCTGTTCGATAGCAGTCGACCACTGTTGCGTGACGACGCTGTTCCGAGGTTTGACGGTTATGACTTCTTTGATAAAAAGTAGGATCTGGTGTGTCTTGAGAGAAAGAGCGTCTTGGAGAAAGGGAGCCTGCAACATAGCCGAGCCCATTGAGGCCGTCTCCATCAGTGGCATAAGTTCCAAGTTAGGAGATCCGTCAACACTTGACTGTGTAAGTTCGGTCTGGAAAAACGAGGCGACAACCTCTTCTCGTTGGCTTATCGTGCCGCAGTCAAAGGATTCAATTAGGCCGGTCCGACTGGTAAACTTGTCGAGGAACTGAAACGAATAGTCACTCGGCGGTAGATGGGCGTCCGGCAGATTCAAATTGCTAGCAGTCAGGTCAAGGAAGTCCGTCCAGCTGGTATTTTTGTTGGCATCGTCGCATCCAATCAGTTCAGATGTAGATGTATAGTATCCCAGATAGGCAAAAGGCGAGGGATCGGCCGGAATAGAGAGAGAAGACGTGTCGTCGATCGTGAGGGTCTGGGTGCTTCCCACGGGTCCAATGTTGACACTGGTGCCGACACTCTCGTATGGCCGGGCAGGGCTGGCCGCAGCGCCTGCTTCTGTGTGGTGCTGGGACCTTGACCAGACGCAGTCAACAGACTTGCGGCGGCAGTTTTGGCAAGGATCCCCATCAGTGCAGGCCTTCTTCTGCTTCACGCAGAGATCACAAGCTCGCCGCTTACTCAGCGCCCCTGGAGCTCCTGTGTCACCATAGCCTGTGACCTGACAGGTCTGAACATGGCGTTTGAGTACATCCACACGCTGGAATGAGTGGGAACACACGGGGCAGACATGGGGCCGGGTTGAGCTGTGGGTGGCAACATGACGCTGGAGGTGTGCACGACGCTTGTAGCGCTTGGGACATTCAGAACACGCATGCATCGTGTTGTCGGACATTATGGAGAAAGGGAGTCGGAGTGAGTTTGTGGATGATGTGGAGAGAAAGGAGGGGAACAAAGCTTGAGAGCTTCTTCTTTTTCCTTGCCCTCGCCACGAACCCACAGTTCCCCGGACCCCACAGTTTCCCCGGATCCCGATGGCAAGTCTGGGGAAACGAAAGCAGCCACAAAAGTTTGGGCTCATACTCCCGGATTAGATCACGCGAGGGCCCCAGTCGGATCAGAATGTGGGTAAGGATCTGCAATGACGTGTTTTTGTTTGTATGGGAATCAGTGCATCGTCGCGAATATAAAGACAGAGTGTAGCCTCTTTTTATAGTTATTGGTGATGGAGTCATAGTCGCGGTGGTCTTTTCCTTGAGAGCACTTCAAACAAGAACAGAAAAACGAATCATTTACGTTTGCGCAATATTTTCCAACATGATTGCCGATACTTTGCTGGCCAAACTGGCCTTTGAGCTGTCGCCACAGTCAACGCTCCTTTTGTTGTTCATGTCCCTGACGATTTTCTACTTTGTCTGGGCTGTGTATTCACTCCTGTGGCACCCATATGCAGATATCCCGGGGCCTTTCTGGGCGAAAGTCTCGAGACTGTGGTTGGCTCGCCAGGTTCTTCGTGGAGACATCGACAAGATCCAAAGGGCTCTTCACGAGACACATGGTAGGCCTTGCTCTGGCGTGCAGCCCTTGTTCACTGTCCCAAATTTCTCTGCCTTCCTACTGCCCAATCACTCTAAGGCCTTTTCGTTCCGCTTTAATCCTATATCCCCGTTACCGCTTTGGAGACATTCGGACTTTTCCTGACCCTCTCGACTCGTGCAACCTCTGACAGTGCTCCAGGTCCAATTGTCCGCATCGCACCCAACGAAGTATCCATTTCCGACCCTGAAGCGCTCAAAACAATTTATGCTGTGAAGACGGGCTTCACCAAGACGGATTTTTACCTCCCTTTTGCTTCTCACCTGTCGCCAAACGAGGATCTCTTCACGCAGCAGGATGAGAAGCACCATGCTCATCGCCGCCGCTTCGTGAACAATCTCTACTCACTCAGTAGCATCCTTCAGTCGGAACAGTACATAGATGCGTGTACCGCCTCTTTCACAACACACTTGGATGATTGCGCTTCATCTGGCACCACTTTGGACCTCGGACAATGGCTTCAGATGTACGCTTTCGATGTCATCGGTGAGCTTTTCTACGGTCAGCAGTTCGGTTTCATGAAAAATCGCCATGATTACGGGCATTACATTGAGTCCCTAGACACGCTGCTTCCGGCTGTCGCCGTTGCCTGCGTCCTTCCCTCCTACGTGCGCCCTCTGCAGGTATTGGGCCATCTTCTCCCACCGATGCACCGAGCGCTACAGTGTTACAACAATATTGTCGCCGCCGCCAAGCAGGCAGTTGGTCAGCGTCAGAAGCTCATGCAAGAGAACAAGATTGAGAGGTGAGTGCCCAATGGTCATTGCTGCTGCAACAACTCACTACGGCCATACTAACCACACGCTATTGTGCCTTTTTTTTCGTCTAGGTCTGATCTTCTTGACAAGCTGTTCAAGATAGCAGCGGATAAGGACGACTTTTCTCTAGCTGATGTGACGACGGAGGCTTGGGTATCGCTCTTTGCAGGTTCTGATACCACCGCCATAGCAATGCGCTCGATCCTTTATAACCTCATGAGAAATCCCCGACTGTACGACTTAGTGACCGCCGAGATCGACCAGGCTGCAGCGGAAGGAAGGCTCAGCGACCCTGTGAAGTATGCCGAGGCCATTCAGATGCCTTACTTTGTCGCTTGCTGCAAGGAAGGTTTCCGCGTCCATCCCAGCGTGGGGATGTCCATGCCGCGGCATGTCCCTCCTTCTGGGGCAACCATCGCTGGCCGCTTCTTCCCCGCGGGCAGCCGTGTGGGGATGAGCGCAAATGTGATTCACTTCGACAAAGAGATCTTTGGTCCTGATGCTGATCAATATAACCCCGACCGATGGCTCCAGCCTGGCGCTGAGCGACTGGATCGATATATGATGCACTTCGGTGGTGGACAGCGTACATGTGTGGGGAAGAATGTAAGCCGTCCTCGGTAGATCGGGGTCCCCCTGAAATGTCAGATTCGGCAGAACCTGGTGTTTGCTAATATGTATGGAAATGCTAATATGTGTGGAATCCATACGGTAGATTTCACTCGCCGAGATTCATAAACTTATCCCGAACCTCTTGCGACGCTATCGCCTTGAGCTTGTCGATCCTCAGAAAGACATCGAAACACATGATTACTGGTTTAATAAGCAAACTGGTATAAACGTGAAGGTCACTCGGCGACATATGCCTTGACGAAGTGCGATGACTTGTTTATGGGTGATGACGAGCTCGATGTGTGTAAGCAGATATGTCAAGAGTTGTTCGCGCGATTTAGATCTCTGCTTCGAGGCAAGTCCTCAACAGGAAAGCCGTCATTATTGCCAGGGATTATTGCGCTTTGTGCGACTTATGATATTTTCGTTCATAATGTAAAACTTGGTATAGTCCTCACATGCGCCCAGTCTGGTCGTGGGTGATGAACTAGGTCAAGAATGCAAGTCTCTCTATTCTTCAACATTCTCGTCATCAACACAGGGTAATTGAAAATAAATATAATAATAAAAAACTTTAGCAATAATTAAAAATAAAAAAAAAAGTCCATTCCACCGGGGGCCCTAATAACACTGCTCAAGCGCAATGTCTTGCTTGTAGCTGGTGATGAAAGACCCAGCATAGCACCAATGGCTCCAAGAGCATAAAGTGCAATTACATCTTTCTCCTCATCCCCCGTAAGCTTGACTGTGTCGATGTTGGTACCGGGTGTTCCTTCTCTTACATGTAATTTCAGACTTCCGGTCCCGGCCTTTGAGGCCGCCATTATGTACAAGGGGGTAGCTGATAGTTAACGTAATGTAGGTAACGGTAAAACTGCCCCCTGGGAAAGTGATCGGCTCCCCGAGCGCAGGGTGAGTTGGTCACCCCGCCGCCCTGAGCTGCTCCATGAGCGACCCTGAGTTGCTCCAGTATGATATGAATAAACCTGGAACGTCTATAAATTGGGACACGAAGGTTCACAGGATTCAATAGGGAAGGAAGCTGGGAAAGCTGAGGAGTCTACCAAACTCTGGTGGCCCAGGCCACCGGAGGGGGGATTTCCGAACATTATGGTTTACTCGCCACACGCAAATTTGAGGGTTGAGGGTCTTTATCGGCGTCCAGGGTGGGTTCTCTTCACTACCTGACCCACCCCCGCCCGACGGCGCAAGTGTCTACAGGACTGCGCCGTGCGGCAACACCAGAAGCAGCCATAGTGACGTAGGAGGGTTAAACAGTCACTCTCTCGACAACGTATGCAACAAGCAACGTTTATCAGCTAGAAGAAAATGGAAGAAGTAGATAAAGCACAAAAGTAGGGACCGAAGCCCACGACAGCAGCAGAAACCGCCCCTCTTTCATATTTCTGTCTTATAATTGGACACAAGTTCCGCCCAGACTAGTCCGGGCTCCACGAACTGATCTGCTGTGAGATCGGTGATCATATTACGTGATGAATATTTTACTCAAGAGGGGTCGTCGATTACAAAAAAAAAAAGTATCAGAACCCCGCTTTTGCCAGAGAGGCGGGGGGGATCTGGGGCTCCGGTGGATCGGTCGTCACCCAGCCAGCAGTTTTCGTCCTGTTGGCATTCACGGTACGCTTGACTCAAATGTATTACCCATCAATCACTCTGAGTCGTTACCCCTTGCAAAAATATAACCATTCAGGCTACGGACTTGCGACATACATCTACAGCACATAACATCAGTGTGCGTACCAGAGTAATAGTACCATATTATTTAAAACCAGAGTGTCAATAAATGGGACACGAAGGTTTACTATTTCGATAAAGTGGGGAAGCTGGGGAGGCTACCGAGCTCCGGTCCCCCGGGGGAGCGGGCGGGGTACGGCGGGGGATTTCCGGAAGTCTCCAATCTAGTCCCGAGATATTCGGTCCAGGTCCAGCATACCCTAGCCTGTATTGTGATTACGATTTTAACGAAGTCCATCACGAAGGGCACGAGACTTGTGTATTTCTTTTGGTGCTTTTGGCAGAGGGAGTTGACTTTCGCTACCAACGAGACGATAGCCAATTTAGTCAAACAGGAATGGCTTAAAACCAGCAAAATACGCAGTGGGTGACGGTGGTACTGGAAATGAACACGCGCGTTTTGGGTGACGTGTTAAAGGTCAGAGGCAGGGTTTCAATGCGCCACTGGGGACAATTTCCTCACCACATTTTCTGAACGACTCACCGTAGACTACTAGTTGACCCATCCATTGTGTTGCAGGGTACTATGGAAGAGAGGCTATCTAAACCCCAGTACTTTTTTACCGAAATCGTGAAGTGCAGCGTTCGAATCTGGACGATGCCGAGAACTGGAGCATGCTCGTAAAGTACGAACCGTCAGCTGTTTAATTGACCTATTGTGTAACCTGACTATACACCGTCTCGAGACTATTTTCTTCCCCCGTTGAGAGAAGCTTCATAATTGAAAACATCAATTTTTGTGCCGCATGGGGCAAAAGGGATTGATGATCCACCAGTGTCCTTCGGTCGACGTTTTGCTTCGCTATATGTTATCACGAGACTGGTATTGTGTGCCTCCTTGCAGCTTTAAGGAACGCGATTGAGGCTATGGTCTTCTCGGAATTGCACTTGTCAAAAGCCTTACCACGAGTTACAAACAAAATCTTTGGCAAACTGCTGGTGAAATGTTTTCATGGGACACTATCAAGGTTGTCCGGCGCATTCCATGCGGAAGGCGAGGACCTCGGAAATGATTGGAAAGCTTTATTTAAAACAAATAACCGTTCAGCCCTTTCAACGTTCTCTTGTCCACTGCATGATGTCGATTCTCTTCCCAGACCTCACCGCCTTCACCAAACTGATTGGACAGATGACCCAAAAAGAAATCCAGGTTTTCCTTACATTGCGGGAACGCATCCTTGAAATAATCAAATAGCTCTTGCACCTTCGGTTTGGTGGACGCATAAGTCACCTTCTCACCAAACAAATCGAGATACTTTTTGGTATGAGCAAGATCTTTCTCAGCATCCAGCTCCCAGCCAGACTCCATGTGGCCTGGAATCAGTTTTATCGGCTTTAAAGCCGAAATCAGATCAACGGTTTTCTGCCATGCTAGGAGTAGAGCCGGTGTCTCAACCTCTTCCACCCTATTTAACTCTATTAGCCCTGCAACTCAGTGAAACCGGGAGAACTTTATGAAATATTTACCAGGTGTGTGTGCTTCTCCCATAGACTGTATCTCCACAGATGATCGTCTTTTCAGTTGGCATCCAGAAGATCGTATGATCGACCGAGTCACCCTGTAGAGGACCTAGAAGTACCACAGGACTAGTAGGATTACCCTCTAATATGAAAAAGCTGAAGTTGAACTCTTCCGGCTTCCTAGGCGCCTCGGGAACATTCTCCTGTCCGAAAACGGTAGGCCAGAACTTCACTTTGTCGTCGTATTCGCGGTTGATACCTGCGAGCACGTATGGCGCGGCATAGAATTTTGCTGACGGGAACGCCTCGAGGATAGGATTTGCTGAGAAGAAATGGTCGGGGTGGTGGTGGGTTACAAACACAGCTTTGAGGTTGTTTTTTGTTTTGGCTTGGACCCAGCTAACCACAGACAGGGCATCGGGAATCAGAAAGGGAGGGTCGACCAAGATAGCCTCTGTAGCACCCACAATCAGTGTGGTGATACTGGAGAGCCCTTTAGCCGAGGAAGAATGGTGGTAGGTCTGAAGGGGCATATTGGTTTTGATCAAGCAGTCTCTTTTCAAGGTAAAATAGTAAAAAGAAAACTATTAATTAAAGCTTATGGACAAGTTGTATTTATATGGTTTCTACTGATGACGGGGAGAAAATCATGGGCATTACTCCGCAATGCTGCGTCATGCATACCCCGCCGCTCATCTCCCGTCGGAAAACCCCCAGCACACATTGGAGTACACACACATCCACTAAGAGCTATTGGTAATTTTCCGGCGCTTGGCGTATATGATCGTACCGACTACGCCCTCGCTATAGTAATAAAGGTACCACGGAAAAGAGACCCCGCGCTTGTCCCCCCAACAAACTTCACCCCGCAATTACCGCGAGGGGAAGGAATATCCCCGGCCTTCTAACAGGCTGCGGAACTGATTCCGATCTGCACATAATGCACTACTGACTGGGCTCTAGCAGTGCTCCCCAGCGTGCCTCTCTAAAATCCTATAATAAACGTGATAATTTATAACCTTATATCTCAACCACAATAATAGCTTGTCCCTCTTCAATGCTTTTTCAAAGCGACGTTGTTTTATAATTGAAATACTATCATATATGAGCTTCGAGAGTGTTAAATTATCTCATTTACTCTGGTTTTAGGTGGTCCGCGCAAGACGATGGGCCACTCGGCGATAGATTAATCTTTGAATCCCCTTATTTTGCTCGCTGATAGTCGTATCGTCGTGAAAAGCGTTATTCAAGGTTAGGGTGTCGATTCACGACTTTTGTAACCTAGTTTTCGCCGACGGTTTGGATAGAGGTCGAACCTCGCTTTAGAAGTAGGAGATTGGCTATTTCGCGCACTGTAGAGGGCCTTGGTGTTGCTCCACGCGCATCTATAGATAATATCCACTGCTTAAGCGAATACTCTTTGATTTGTGTCAATTTATGGCCATTGGCGCGAGATCGAACGCGATTTGTATGTAGTACCGCGTAGTCGATATCGGTATATTTGGCGTTTCATTTTATATCCACCGAGGCTCGCATCATGTAACGAAGTGAATTCTTTTTTTTTCACTATTTGGATGCATAATCGTACGGATAGAATAACTCAGAAGACACTGAAACATAGCGTTTTGTCCAGGGCAGTTAGATACCTGGAAAGAGTTAGTGAGGGCGTATTTGTTAATGTAAGTGCATTTTCGAAGCACTTAGATGATAAGAGTGAAGGCAATATATACAAACTCCACCTAGGTAGTAGGCCTTGGCATATGGCTTGTTTCTTATCATTAAATGTATTGTAAGCAATGCCGTTCGGTTATCTTAGTGGAGACTCCGGCTCGCCCGGTATGCTCGATGGCGGCCATGAAATTCTACCCGAAGTGTGAGCGTCTGTCACATAACAGATACTGTGCACGATGTATGAGAGGGACGATTGATGGACCGGGACTAGCCCGGGAAGGCCGAGGGTCTTTGGCATCGAGCAGCTTGCCTCTCTCTTTCCTTCATCACCTGTTTTGTTCCGCGAATACTTAAGAGACGGAGGAAATAATAGAACAGAAGTTGATAGATTGAAGCTATGAAGGGATGAAGAAGAAGAAGAAGCTACAATACATGAAGAGAGAGAAAGCCAGAGGGCAAAGGCGGTGAGACTCAACAACTTTATTGCCGCCTGACTATGGCATGATATAAGATTCCGAGTAAATCCGTGACGACGGAGCTTTCGCTGCAGGTGACAGATGCCTTCGCTGAAGCAGTCCCTTCTGTGTGCCCTTCCTCATATTCAGCCAGCCTGACAACCGAGAGCGATCATCTCTCAGCCACTGAGTACCAATCAATCTCGGAGACCTTTCCAGCAGCATTGCCATTTACTCCATTGTAGCGGTGCCGAGCCGCGACCCCAACACGGCCGACCAAACGAGTCCGGTTCCACGATCCGGCTCAGACGTATCCCTATCAGATTAGCTCATTGGGTTTCGTTAGCTGTCATCTTCTATAAGATCTATGTTTACCCAGATCCGTCTCTTATCAGACGTATCCCTTTCAGCTTAGTTGATTAATTTTCGTCAGCTGTCATATACTCTATGCCGTATCTTTTTTCTATTCTAGGAATCGGAAGCACCCGGAATAGCTACACTCACTTGAATCAAATAGATTACCCAAAATAGTCCCGTGTGTTTCTTAAGGTGCAGAACACATGGTACTCTACGGTAGGACATATTGAGATCAGATCAAAGTGCTTGGTTCAGGTATCATTTGGAACTTTATATTTATAATAGTAATTGTTCATAGCATCAGGATGCACCCAGGTTCTCTCCCCGAGCGGTGGTATTGCACATCCTTCCATCGCCTTCCATTTACCGCACACAGTAACCTCCATCAATCAGGAGATCGTTTCCAGTCATATAGGAGCTAGCATCACTGACCAAATAGACGTACGCGCCCTTGAGCTCCTTGGCTTGACCGTTGCGAGACATGGGGATCATTGAGTTCCAAAGGTCTTGAGTTTTCTGGTCAACAAAGTCCGACAATCCAGTATCGATATAACCGGGGGAAATGCTGTTGACTCGGGCAAAGTCGCGCCACTCATTGGCGAGCGATCGTGCCATGTGGATACAACCAGCCTTAGCCACGTTGTAAGAGGTCTGTTCTTGGGGGAAGTTGGCGATGTGGCCAGACATAGAGGAGGTAATGACGAAACTGCCGGTGCCACGCTCCTTGAAGTGGGCTCCGACGGCCTTGGCGCAGTGGAAAGTTCCAGTCAAGTCGGTCTGGATAACTTCTTCCCAGTCCTTTACGGAACCATCCAGAATACCGCTGCTGGCTGTGCGACCGGCGTTGGCGATGAAGGCGTCGATCTTGCCAAATTCTTTAATGACATCATTGACGAAGCCTGACACGCTCTCCCAGCTTCCCACGTCGCACTTGTAGGCCTTGACCTTGACGCCGTACTTTTCACCGAGCTCCTTAGCGTTCCTCTCGCCGCCCTCGGCGCGAGAGGCGTAGGTAATAGCCAGGTCGGCACCCATTTCGGCACAGCCGCGGGCGGCTTCAATTCCCATGCCACGAGGGCCGGAGGCACCTGTGACCACGACGACCCTGCCCTTAAGGCTGAAGAGGTCCTTCAAGCTATCGGCTTTGGGAACGGGAATCATAATGGTGGTAGGGTTATATTAAGATAGATGAAAGTTGAAAAAGGTTGAGCGGTCGTGGATGAAGAGTAGAGGATAGAGAAGTGAGGATAGAGAAAGTGAAAATTGGGGTAGGGCATGAGAAATCCATGGGTTTATATAGCTGGAGGTATACCCCTCTCTTCGACAAGCCCACCTAGGCATGACTTAATAATGGGGTATCCTGATCACTACGGGCGCATCTGATTCGCTGCCAAGTCGAGTCCCTGGTGTGTCTAGCCTCTGTGCTGCATCATATGTCACTAGATCCTGATTCGCCCAAACCTGGAAACCTTGGAAGAACAAGTGAGTGCGACGTGGAATGTCGATGCGGATGATGGCGGGGCCATGATGTCATGACTTACCGGACCTGCTTCACTTCTCTGCTAGACATTGATCTCATCGGGCCGAACATCGGTCGGTGCACAAAACAAGCTAAATCATTCACCGCTCGCTCCAAATAGCTAAAGTCCCTACTACAGTACAGTCTGAAAATCAAAGGTTCGAGGCTTACATCCGTCTACCTGCGTCTACCTCATGGATGAGCGAATCGCCCCACATTTGCCAACATTACTGTACAAGCCGATTTAGAGGGTCCTCGTACAACACACTCGCGGGAGGGCCCGGGGAAAAATTGTAGAACAATTATGAGAGACAACAATAATGTTCTTGAGAATAATCATATGATGCAGTAGAAACCATTGTAGTGCTGAGCCATACTCTTATCGCGAAAATGGATCCACAACTTTCAATGACGAAATACATAGGCGTAGTAGCTCGTTATGAATAGTCGTTGACTCAGCAATGCAGTAAAACAGAACTTATTATCTAGCCCATTCCTGGTCCAGGGACGAGAAAATTTCACGCGTCGTGCTTAGTTGTGACCATGGAAGACAAAAATGCCGACGAGATACCACAGGTTGAGCCAGATATGGAGCCCGCGAGTGAAGCTATACATAGATCTTCCACAGTTTCCACCCTACACCACAATCAGTTCAATGACTCCTTCTTGTCGAGGTATGGGGTTCTTTTACGTAGGGAAATTACCCCGTCGGTTTACCTTGCTAACTTTGTACCAGGTGTCGGTCTTTCTTTCATCGACAGACGCATATTGGGAAAGTAGGCCGTCACCCTTTGCGGGACAAAGAGAATCTAGAAATCCATACCTGGGATGGTCCTGATGATCCTGAAAACCCGTTAGTTACGAGTTCGAGATATTCCGAATTTGGCCGGGCTTAACATTGCAGATTCAATTGGAGCAACACCTACAAATGGGTCTTGACACTGACTGTGTGCTTCATGTTAGTTATCATATCAATCCTCCGCGATAGAATGCTAATAAAGAATCGACAGTTCCATTCTTACCGGGCTTCCAGCAGGTTCTTATGGCGCTGGAAACACATACATGGCCCAGCGCTTTCACGTTCAGAACCAACCATTTCCAAATCTGGCCTGGGCCACTACGTCCTGGAATATGGGAGCTGCTTTTTGGCCTCTTCTATTCGTACCACTCACTGAATCTTCCGGTCGGATGCCTGGATACTTTGTTGCGTATTTCATCCTTGTGGTCTCTTTGTTCCCGTCGGCGTTTGCGCAAAACTTTGCAACGCTCGTGGTGACTCGCTTCTTCGGTGGCGGCGCGTCGTCAGTTTCTATCAATATTGTAGGGGGTAGCATCAGTGATGTTTGGCTCGGCGAAAAGGCTAGAAGTCTGCCAATGTCGCTGTTTGGTTTCACCAGTGTAGTGGGAATTGCCCTCGGGCCTTTCATCGGTTCTGCCATCCAGGAAATCCATAAAAGTAGCCCATGGAGATGGTAAGTTCCTTGTTTCAAGCTGCCAGGGCATATGGACTGATCAAAGCCAGGATATTTTACATTCAAATCATTTACAATGCGGCGTTAATACCCGTATTTTGGTTGATTCTCCGAGAGACTCGTGCGGACGTTATTTTGAAAAAGCGAGCACAGAAGATTCGGAAAGAGACTGGTCGACCTGTTTATGCTGAGGCTGAGCTCGACACGACGAGCATATGGAGGCTTCTACAAGTTTCCTTTGAGCGTCCCACCCGGATGCTTTTGACGGAGCCAGTTGTCATATTCTTCACCCTTTGGGTAAGTTTTGCGTGGGGCATTTTATTTCTTTTCTTCTCGAGCGTGTCTCAGACCTTCAGCAACAACTATGGATGGGGAACCTTCACCACGGGTCTCGTGCAACTAGCGATTTCAGTTGGGGCTGTCATAGGTACAGTCGTCAATCCTCTTCAGGATTTCTTATATCTCCGTTCAGCAAGAAGAAATCGCGAGAATCCTGGCCGGCCGATACCGGAAGCTCGGCTCTATACATCCATTCCTGGGAGTCTACTCTTCGCAGCTGGGTTATTTTGGTACGGCTGGGGTAGCGTTGGTAACGGGTCTGTTCATTGGATCGTTCCTACTCTTGGTATCGGCTGCACTGGCGTTGGAATATACTCCATTTACATGGCAGTAGTCAACTATTTGACGGACTCCTATGAGAAATATGCGGCTTCAGCGCTTTCCGCTGCCTCGCTAGGCCGGAACACATTTGGCGCCTTTCTACCGCTAGCCTCTTATGAGCTTTTCGAGACACTTGGCTACGGTTGGGCTGGATCTCTGCTTGGGTTCGTCGGTATCGCTCTTTCTGTTGTTCCAGTGGTATTAGTTCTCAAGGGGCCCGACATCCGACGACGCAGTCCGTTCATGCGTGAGTCGATGTTCAAAAATCCGGATGAGACAGTTCAAGACCAGTAGTGAGAGAAAACCGCATATCTATCTCGGCGAGGATCTCGACGATGGTCTTTTTGCTTGGATTCAGATCGGCATCAATGCTACAGCCCACTACACCGACAACTCGTATTACAGCATTGCTGCTTACTACGATGCCAACGGTGGACACGGAAACCCCGACAGCTCTGCGATGGGCAGCAGCTCTGGTGGCTCCAACGACACCATGCTCTCGGGTACCTTCTCGGCCAGTGCTTTTGCTACTCCCTCCGCTTAGAAGGTGGCTTTAAATTGGGCGCGAGCTTGACCCATGATTGCAAGGGGAATTTTTTCGGCAACGAATAGAGCCACGAATAAAGAAGAACGGCGGATCCCGAAGGCAGAGGTCGGCCGAAGAGGCAGTGGTTCTCCGAAGACAACAGACCTAACATCACTGTACTAGACTAGACATCAGGTTTGAATTGCTGATCAAACAAATTTTGAAGTTATTTGGAAGATGATCGTAATTCACTAACTCAAATCCAAGGCATGTACGCTCAGTCGGGGGTCCCAGTACCTGGCAGCTTTGCGCGCCCGTAGACGCACTCCTGAGTATGTGACGCTTGGCTGTTTCTCTTAGTGCCTTGATAGACGCGCACGGACAGCAGTTTCCCTATTTCGACGTCCCAAGAACCAAGAACTGGGCAATTATAGAGTACTGTATGCCATTTTAAGGGTTTTTACCTGTACGTGATATGGGCGCGGAGTTCAAAGATCTTGGATTCGTAGTGAATGCTTTCGCCCCCGGATGCTTGTTATTGCTCGCCTTGGAAGATCCGACCCCACTAGTCGACTAGGTTATCCTAAAATGGAAGGTAATAGTGCAAAGGCCCAGCCCTAATACCTACCGCTCTCCGGCAATCTCTCAAATTTTCGCCCGAGGTCAGGAACCATTAGGGTTTTGGTTTTGTGTTGCAGCATGTGTAAATGTATCTCGCTAGACCGTCAGTTTTCAGCGGAATGCTCAACGGCATCATCTTTATAGTCCAGGCAGCCGAAATTCCACGGAGACGGACGGAATATCCGGAGAGCGTCGACTCTCCGGATCGACAAACGCCACTACCAATCACCTCAGTATTGCGGCACGTATGCGGATGACCATCGCGGCTACGCATGGTCCATACTGAAATTCCTGCGCCCATCGCTTACCCAGATCACTCGCTCCTTGAGCATCCGATGATGGATGGGTCAAAAGTCTGACGCGGGAACTACTGTAACCCCTGGAAACCGCTCCACGTAGTGGCACTCTTCAACCATTCAAATTATCAAAGCATCCCAATATTCTCTGAAGTACTGGTTGTCGGCTCTAAGTGCCCCCCCTTAAAATACCGCGATCGTTTAGCGTCCTTCTTCCCGCGTGTGGGTCGGTGAATATGCTCCGCCCTAAAAATCAATACTCCCCACCCGTGCAGGACCATGTGCAGTTATTCCTGCTGCAGGGGAAGCGGCTCCAACCGCTCGCACCAATGAATCTAGAGCTCTTGAAAGTTTCACGGGCACTATAGCGGGCAGCAGTGGCGTTGAGATTCTTCAGAAAACAAAACCATGAGGGCCCCTGATTTCTGGGTCCCCTCGTCACCTGCTTCCCTCCGACACCCTTTGCGGATGGGACCGCGACCTTCTCCATACCGTGATGGACGATAGCCTCAAAGAGGCCATCTTATCGGCCGTAAACGACGATAGTCGTAGCCAAGCCATACTGGTGGTCACTGTCGTGTTTCTCGTGATCTCGTTGATTAGTGTTAATTTACGGACCTTTGTTCGAACTCGCATTGTTCGCGCATTTGGTTGGGATGATACCGCGATGCTTATTGCGATGGTGCGTCTTGCTGGATGACTGGCTCACGACCATGACTGATTCATATCTTACAACTTAGGTCTTTAACCTCGCTTTTGCCATTTGTGGGATTTTGGGATCAAAGTATGGGATGGGAAAGAAACTTCTTTACTTTGAGGCAGAGCCACAGAATTTCCACAAGGCCCTGCTGGTTCGTTCTCCGATCACTTTTGTCGCTTCAAAGTCCTAATCGCATCATCTAGTGCTGGTGGTTGGGCCAGATCTTCTATGTGATTACCTGCGTCATAGCCAAACTTTCCGTCTGCATCACCTTACTTCGCATTACCATTGATCGCCTTCACGCCTGGGTCATTTTCGGGGCTATGACTCTGTCCGTGGTGGTCGGCCTGATCTTCTTCTTCTTCACCATCTTCCAATGTCATCCAGTCAACTACTTCTGGAACCGGGGATCGGAGACGGGAACATGTATCGACATGAATCTACTCATCGGCATCGCATACTTGTACAGTGTCGGTGCAGCACTTACCGATCTGACCATTGGTCTCCTGCCGGTAGCGTTAATTTGGAACTTGCACATGAATCAGCGCACCAAGGCTGCCATTGTCGGTATTCTCGGAATCGGTTGCATGTTCGTGGCTTTGTCCCGCCTCCTCTTATTTATACTGATCGATATCCGCAGCGCGAGTGCAGCAGTCATCATTCGCATTCCTTTCGTTCATCACTACAAGGACCGGGAATTTTTGTGTATGAGAATTATCTTCGCTGGAGGAGACACTTTCACTGACAACCTACAAGATAATACCTACCAAATCTCGATCTGGTCGAACGTCGAAGCCGGATTGGGAATCACAGCCGGTTCTCTCACCACCCTCCGCCCCCTCATCCGATTCCTCCGCGATAATTCCTCTGCCTCCCCCAGTCGCACCGCCAGATCTTTTCCCTTATCCAGCAACGTGGCCCCGGGGCCCCACCGCTCCTCGAGATCGAAACACGAAGATCGGGAAGACGTACACCAGCTTTGGACTGGCAGTGAGATGGACGACTATCACGGGGTGACTACCACCATCATGGGAAGTCAACAGCCCAACTCGAACAGCAGCAGCGAGGAGGATCTCAACCCGACCAACCTTAATTACACCGGGTGGAAAGTCGAAAGGTCCGTTCGAGTGTCCGTGCGTGATGAATGATACGATATATAATCGATGTAATACTTTATATATAAATAATGTCCAATTTGATGAGCACGACATCTAGAAGGTACCGTTTGATGCCTTCTCAGGTCTGCATTAGTCCCAGTATCAAGTGGTCTAACGATACCAGAGCACTGGATGTGATGAAACAACATCTGCAGAGGAATTGTTTCAGGCCTGGGCCAAAAAATACAACGCCAGATCAACGCAATCGGCCCACAGGTGGAACCGGTGGGTCGTCTGTAAGCGAGCTTATCCCCGTCACGCCTCAATTTTCAGTATTGTTCACGCGATAGCTCCCGGCGATGGGAGGATAAGAGGAATTCTCGATCAGCTCATGGGCAATACCGAGCTGGGTCTCCTTGTCGGATGTCTGGAGCGCCTCGTCCATCTCATCAACAACATCATAAGGAGGTCAGGGTCCCAATGGTGGTGGTCTTTCAAGTTGCGCAGCTTCTTAAGGACATCATCCGGCACGGTCTCGTCGACCATGGCGCCGGAGGTGATGGCGATGTTGGGTTCTGTCTTCTCCATGACGAGTGAGGGGGTACAGTGCAGAAAGCCAAAGCTTTACCATAAGAAGTCGCAGGGGATACTATTTACAAAAGGGAAGAGAGGGTGAGACCTGGCAATATCTTTCAAAGGAGACAAAAAGGACACACGAGCTTCCCGGGAATAGATCGAGGCCGTCGGTGGCCCGTGTTATCATGCGCAAGGGATTATAGAGACTCGATCCGGTAATGAGTGCAACCCAAGACAGAATCCGGACAGGCGCACCGGACAGGCTGAATATAATACGAGCTACGGAGGGTGGAGAAATGACAGGGGGCGGGGGTGCGTGAAAAGAGGCAAAAGTAGATCGTGGCTGTTCAAATGGTCAGCTTGATTGTTTCTCATGATGCCCCAGAGTGTTGACTTCAAGTCCTGTCGATTTCGAAACAACAGAGGAAGTAGCAACCCGAATCAGCACATGAGAACACCCCCCGTAGAAACAGTTGTGCTCACAGCACATGAGATAGAATCAAAAAACAAGTTTATACAAGAGTGCTGCTCATTATTGCCACGAGCCATTCAGAGCCGCGAGATGCATGTCAAGGACAACCCCGTTTGTGTTATACTCTTCAGTAGTGTTCCTCTCCAGCGCTGCTACTCTTCAATTTGAACAAAGACAATTCTGCTAGTACATACTCCGTGTACATCTTTGGAGCCTTCCACATAGCTTATCTTGGCTGTCTCGGGATGTTCAACGTCACGAGGATTTATACGGTAGTACCACACGATTGAGCTCGGACCTTAGATCATGCCCAGGCGGAGTGGAGGTGGATGCGTCGCTTAGTTCAATAAATCCCCACGGAAAGGCGCTCCCAGCCAGCGCCTTACCTTCTTTCGACGGAGGACCTCCAATGCCAAGCTTGCAAATATGTGACAAAGGGGCTACTTCAGCGCCGGGGCAGTTCCAGGACCCTGGCAGGGTAGAAGATAGATGTGCCACACAGCATGTCACGTCCAACTCCGTCCTGCTATCAATCCGGTAGCTCCCGGGTATTTCAGATGGTTTTTATTTTTGGCAGTATCTCCGGCTTGCCACATGGACTCTGTCTGGATCTCCGACGGCGTAAGATACGTATCCGGATGTATGGCGCCGGTTGCACATGGGCTTGAATGCTTTCTATCAGCCTCTATGCGGGAGGCCCTGGAAATAGAAGCAGGAACTACTAACAACGACGCATTGAAGTGAATGAGTATTATCCATTTAGTCATTGATCATAGCAAGTTGTTCGTCGTCGAAAAGTTGGACGGAAAGGGATCCAGGGAGAACAGCGCATCGTCCCCCAGTGCCCACTCAAAGTCAGCCAGGAACTGCTCGTCAAGGTGGAAGGCATCATTTCTCTCGGATGCCGTAGATGTAGTCGCTCCACTTGTAACCTCTCGATTGGTATCGCTGACTGGCCCTGAACTTTCCGCTGCGCCCGAGTACCGCGAACGGGTGTAGCCGTTGCCCTGGGCGGGTTCCACCGCCGACCTCACGCTTCGAGCACCTGGATCGAACTCATCGCGCCACCACCAGACCGTGTCCACAATCGGACTCAGTACTAGGCGACTGCGGATACGTAGAGAGTTATACTCGGTTCCATCCATCTTCCGGAATGCCCTGCTGCTATTCCAGACTGCTTTCAAGACAGTAACGGTCTTTGCAGCCAGGTCGGCACTATCAACTGACATTTGCTGAGCCAGGTTGATTGCAGTGAAAAGTGAGGCTCGTGCACGGCCGGTCTCGAGTCCCTGGGAAGCCACGTTGCTTTTTAGAATACGGAGCAACGCCGTTGAAGCGAGCAGCAAGGCGAAGGCCATCTGGACTGGTGCCATTGACAAGAACCCGACTCGTTCGGATAGCGACTGTATATAGTCGATCAAGCTGCACGCGGTTACGAATATTTGTGGATAGCATCCGGTCGAGACCAACGTCTGGTTTTTGTACAGGTGGAAAGTCTGAATCGCCATCCGGCATAGGGCCGTGTCAAATCTCTCGTCGTCTGGGTCTGGAAGTTAGCACAGAAGTTGGAAGAAGGCAAATGGACATACCAGTAACGGCCTGAAGCTCCAAGTCATCTACCTGACCTTCATAGGTACGCAGAATGATGTCCAATGCCCGCTCCTGGTCCAGTGACATAGTGCGCAACCCATTTTCCACGGCCGCTTCACTGCACTTGGCAATAAGCTCTTGGCAGCGAAGCTTCAACGCCATCCAAGGTGCGATCTTCTCAAAAAGGCCTTGGCGTTGTGCCGGATCCTGACCAAGATTGCCGAGCGCTCGCGGTAGTTGACCCTTCGTCACACAGACCCTATTGACGTTTAGCATAATGCACTTTAGTGGTCTCTCGAGAAGACACTCACCGTTGATACACAATTACAGAATGCGCCCATAATTCCGAGCGGCGAAGCAAGTCTGCCTCAGAGAGGGCTGCGTGCTTAACGCGTGAGAACTCGTGGCTAGACATGGGGATATGGAGACCATTCTGCATCGCAATGTGCAGCAGAACCCCGCCCATCGGGAATGTCACATCGGGATGGTCACCCTTCGGGAAGGGCCATGTAAGAATAAGCAAGATGCCCTGGATGGTGTTCGATGGCGGTGACACCGACAGGGTGGAAAGCAAGGCCATCTCGATGATACTACGGGCCAAAGCCATTAAGAGAGTCGGGTTGCGGGAATAGGCCCGGCATGCCACGCCGATAATGGCCCAAAAGAGAAACGGTGATTGTGCATAGTATGTGTTGGGCCGCATTTGCGGGTCAAGTATGGGAAGAAATTGAGCATAAAATCGAAAGAAGCTACCATCCACATCAGTATTTGACTGTATCATGAGTGCCACTTAAACGTACATCTGAAATAGATCATCGATCTCGTCTGCGCTGACCTGGATGCCGTTTAACGTACGCGGCTTTGTGGTATCGCCGTTGAACAGCGGTCCCGGAGCACCGTGCCCTAGATTTGTCGGCACTAGAAGTCCCGGGGCATACGAGGGAGGAGGCTGGGGTGTTTCCGAGAGCGAATCGCTGGCCGGTGTATGCACGCCCAGCTCCGCAGCCGCTGTCAAAAGCGCAATCGGCGAGGGATGAGGATCGGCCGGTTGAGATGCTCTTAGTTTGCGCCTTAGATCTTCTGATTCCCGTTCCAGGTCAGAGATGCGCCTCCATGGTGTGTTAGTCGCCGTCAGAGCCAGAGTTTCACAGTACATACTTGCGCTTGTGCTCTCTCTTGAACGGGTCGGACACGACACAATTTGCGTTGACTTTTCGACACCGGGTGCATGGTTGGTCGGGATTCAGGAAGACATCACATTTGGCCTGCTATGTTTAGTAAGTTGTCGAAGAAGATGAGACACATGAAGAGTGACCTTTTGCTGGCGGCACTCAGTGCACGCCTTCTTTCCTTTCTTTGGCCTGCGAGAAGCCATGTCAGTGGAATGTGGAGCATATACAACGGGACCCTTACGTCTCCATGAATTCCAAGTCGGATCTACTGCGTAGAAGGATAGTGACCGGTTCGTAGACAGAGAAGAAGTCAAGTTCCGGTTTCGGGCCGGAGTTTGCCGGAGATAATTAGCGGGACCGGGATTAAGTGATATTGCCGCAAGTATAAACACTTGCCCACCTCTCCTCTGCTTCTGAAACTTCTGACTTCTTGACTTGTTTTCACTAGGATTGTGAAAGTGAAAATTACTCTCGTTACTGACACTACCGAACTTCCAATACAGGACGAGCAGTGCCCCGTTCGAGTACTTCCAGCGACTTCCACAGTGTCACGAACTCTGTTCGCAGAACAAGCTTGTCTAACCACCCCGTGTGCTACGCTGTACAAGAGAGGGGTTTAACCCCTGAGGAGCACAACAGGGGCCCAACTTGCCGAGCCCCGTGTTTTCTAGAACAGGGCGCTGCACCCTCCCACCATGTCACTTTGCATCCCGAGATACGTATTTGCCTCGTCTGGTTCGGTCGGGTTCCTCAATCCGCGTGTCCAAGGGTGTAGGGATGCACTAGAAGCATTCTGCCTAGCTTCGAGTCCCTAGTTCAAAGTTTGTCACAACATGCGGCTAACTGCAGCTGCGGTAAGTTTTTCTTTCATGTAGTTCGATTTCTGCAAGAATTTGTCATTATGCGAACCAACAGAAGCCAAGTGCCGGGGATGGACGTAGGCAAACTATGGAACCTCTACAGGGATGGTAGATAATAGGACCTTGTGCGTTAGGTTGCATAATCGCGTGTCCGGGCTCTTGGGATCCAATGCGCCCTGAACAAGTGTTCACACTACATGGTCCGTATTGCCTCGGCTGTTGGCTACAGCAACCTGGTGGGCATAGACGGCATACCCCCAGTCAATGCATTCTAGGCCCACCCAAAATACGACCATCTTCTCAGGATCTTCTTCAATCAAACCCCTAGACATGGTCATGCCATTGCAAGGCGAATGTGGCTCGTGAAAGAACGAGTGGCAGCGCCACCATGACGCCTAAGGCAAACCCATGTCTTCAACGTGACATCACCATCTACAATCATTATATATTCTACGAAAGGATAGATCTCTTTGGCGAATAGACCTCACGCCCGACCATGAACTACGATCTCCCCTCCGTTGCCGATCTCAAGCAGGCCGTCGAGAGCGGGCAGCGGATCACACGCGAGGACGTCTCGGTGATCTCCCGCGCTGAGAGCGCCATCACTGGACGCGGGCCGCTCCGGGGTGGACCAGCTGGTAGGTTCCCTTAATCGAAGTTCGAAATCGCCATGCTAATGTAGGGACAGCTTTGGCCCAGAGCCTTGCGATGCGACAGATGAACTTCGATAGCAAAGTCGACCAGGTCTCGCGAAAACCACAAAGCCACATCACCCATGACGATGCACAGGAGATTCAATCGATCGAGGTAGATTGGTGGTCTGATTAGACATTCGAAACAGTGCTAACTGCACATAGAGTCGCGCCTTCAACAAGCCACCAGGCATCGGATCAATCGCCGCACAAGTACGGACTATCGCCGATCGAAACGAAATTCTAGGCTTGCCTCCGGTGATGGCCGATACGCCGGTATATGTGACCAAAGACGACGCTCGTGAGGCTCAACGAGCCGAGGCCCTGCTGTATGGGGGATATACCCCGGGCCAGGGCATGGCGGCCTCGATGCAGGTAAGTTGGAGACACGCGGGTATCGGGGCCAATTGCACTGACTGGAACTGGACGCGTAGAGTGCAGCGGACAAGATCGAGCATTTACGAAGCGGGGACCTGTAGCGAAGACGCTCGGTGGCACATAGAAATTAACCGAACTACCCATAAATTTGTTGAGAGTCGTAGTGGAGACGGGAGAACAGACCACCAGCTAATTCAGCTCAAGGCCGCTAAGGTCAGCTAAGGTTGGCGCGGACCCCACTCATGAGCATGGCGCTGTGTTTCGAACATCTCCCAGCCTTCGCTAGCTTGGCCCGCCGTGCTGGAATCCCGCAGGATCCTCAGGATCCTCAGGAGTCACGGCCTCTTCGGTGGATAGTGGATTCTCGAATCGACGACGCAGTTCTGCCAATCCACAGTGGAACGCGCCTGGTTTCCCTGCGGGTGTGAGAGTTTGTGTCTCGCTGCGCCTTCTGAACCCATCACAATGCAGAGGCGGACAGTGATTACTAGTGAGAGTCCGCTCCCTTCGATCTCCGAAGCAAGTGCGGTCCAGCGGCTGCACAACCACGACGCGATGATTACCCAGAACCCCCTAGTAGTTCACTACGAGCGGTGTCAGCCGCCGGCGGATGCCCCAGCGGACGAAAGACCCGCGGTATGGTACGAATTGACCGACCGTATCAACTATCTCCCGGGGATTCGAGGCCACGTTCGTTATCGAGCTTGCTTCCACGATACCCCGCAAGGGCTCCAGACGCACATCTATGCGCCAATGGGGGTGCATATCCGCAATGAATGGAGCGTGCAGCGGGGCGATGAACCGAAAGGGTTGTATTTGCAGGAACGGGTCGAACTGCGCTGTCCGCTCGGAATGACGGGCTTCATACGCCGCACGCTGACACGGGCGCATCGGGAATTAGTGGCACGGCTAGGTCGAATAGACGAACCTTTTGGAGACGAATAGACGTATCTAGGACGTGTTTTGGAGGGGCCGCGGGGCTGATGGACTAGAAGCTGCAGCTTTGGCGGGGCGGGTTATTTGTCATGCGTCATATCCACCATGGGAATTTGGAATTGTCGAGTTGTGATGTAATTTATAGTTTAGTGAAATGGAGACGTAAAGGAGGGGTGAGGTTCGCTTGTTGTCAATCAGTTCCTGCTGGTGCTGTTATATATAAAGGCACTGTCTCTCCCACAAGGTCCTTCCCACGTTTCTCAAGTACCTTGCAAGAATCAATACACAATGCCTCTCTCTGGTCACTGCCTTTGCGGCGCCGTCACTTACACTGCGGCCGTCGATAAGCCTCTCATCACTGCTTATGATCACTGCGATGACTGCCAGCGCCAGACCGGCTCTACCTACTGTGTGTCTTTCTCGTGAAAGACAATTGGAACCCCGCTAACTTTCCCTAGCTCTGGTCACCATCGTCCCCAAGGACTCTCTGACCATCAACGGTCCGACCAAGTCCTACGCCAAGGCTGGCAGCTCTGGCTTGCCCGTCCACCGCATCTTCTGCTCCGAGTGCGGTTCTCCCATTGCCCATGACCCTGAGGCTGCCCCTCCCATCATCGCCCTCAAGGCCGGTACTCTCGACAGCGAGATCAAGAAGACCCTGAAGCCTGTATGTCTTGACTATAGAACACACTTTTATCGAAACCATACTGATAGATTTAGGACACCGAAATCTGGACCGTCGGCAAGCTTCCCTTCTGCCAGGAGAACCTCGAGCACCCCTTCGAGCACATGCCCCAGTAAATAAAACGCCGAAGTGGAACCCCGACAAAATAGGATTAATCGGGCGATTTACGACTGATTATGATGCATGACACAGAAATTGATAGTCGAATATGAACTTCATTTTTAATTGACTCTTTAGATTGGGTATCGTAGACGTCGAAGCCTTGGAGGGCACAGGTGCCGTCGTGTCACAAGTAAATCATCACGGTGAATTTTCGAAGCTATGAAAAGTCTGAAATCTATAAAATGACCAGTCAAGAGTTTTTCATTCCTCTCATCACATCCAATCTATCAAATTTTATCTGGCTCCATTTCCATGTCGACCGGGACCTTGTTTGTGCATGACTCGCGCACCGGCGTGAAGTACGACATTCCGATTCGTCGCAATGCGATATGTGCTCGCGATCTGCAGTGCATTCAAGCCCCGAGTACCGGGTCCGATCGAGCAGATCAGGTCTCTCTTGGGCTACGCGTACATGACCCGGGCTTGCAGAATACGGCCGTGACTGAAAGTGCCATCAGTTTTTCGTGAGCCGCCTTCATCTGCTCGAGGTAGACTGTACTGATTCACTAGTGACCATGAGCGCGGGGCTTTGATATTTCGAGGCTATACCTTGGAGCAGCTCTGGAATTCCGAATTTGAAGACATGTTCCATCTGCTGGTATGGGGAACATATCCTACGGTGTATCAGCGGACAAATCTAAGCAGAGCCCTCGCCATGCATATGCTGGAGGTCCCCGGTGAAGTGTACAATGCCATTCGAAGTCTACCGTATGTCTAGCGGACCTTGGTTTACGATAAAAACTGCTGACTTTGCAGGATACTAGGTCGACCTCACCTCCCCTATCATTGATTTTGGCGGGTCTTGCGGCTTGTTTAGCTTCTCAGCACGGTTCAATTCCCGCGTCTTCTAACGCGACACTTTATCAGGAAAATTTGGAAGAAGCCGACCGGAGAATCCTACAAACTGTAGCTAGCTATGCTGTGATTTTCTCTGTAGTCCGATGCCACCGACTCGGCATTGGTTGGCAGCCTCCTGCTTTGGGGAGAACCTATTACGAGAACCTCTTTATTATGTCCGGCCTTGTGGACCCGATCACGGCGATACCTGATCCTACTCGGTTGTCTTGTTTTCGCCGCTTTTCTTTACTAAACGCCGACCATGGCATGGCCCTGGCAGTCTTCTCAGCGCTGGTGACGGCTTCTTCCTTAACCGACCCAATCTCTTGTCTGATAACATCGGTGGCCGCAGCCCACGGACCCCTCCATTTTGGGGCTACCGAATCTGCTCAGCGCGCTCTCAGGGAGATAGGAGATTTCAAAAATGTGCCTTTGTTTCTTGATGAAGTAAAGTCGGGTAGTAGAAAACTATTCGGATATGGCCACCGGTCATACAAAGGAATTGATCCCCGTGTTCGTCCGATCCGGGGAATTCTGAGGGATCTAACCGAGCCCAGTCCATTTATCAAACTTGCCGAAGCGATCGAAGTGGCGGCCTCGACAGACGAATACTTTATCTCACGCCGGTTGTATCCCAACGCAGATTTCTACGGGAGCTTTGTGTTCACCGCCATGTCAGTCCTCCTGTCAAATTTCTTTTACAAGCAAGAGCCCTGGTTGATGTCAATTAGAGGAATCGAGACGGAGATGATTCCAGCAGCCATGATTTCCCACCGTATAATGGGTATCATGGCCCATTGGCGCGAGTATATGAGTAAGGACCTCGAGCCCGTACCCCGGTGAATTACCATTGATCGAATGTAGCCACCCGTGGAAAATTGTTTCGACCGTCGCATATCTATACCGGGCCTATGTCGGCCACTAGAGAGGCTATTGCTAAGCTTTAAAGGAACAAACAGCATGCAATGGGACCCCAAATTATGCAGGAAGGATTTCCAAAAGTGTCAAGGAGGGTACGCTGGCCAGGGATCACAGCTAGAAATATCAGGTGACTTGAAACTTGGTGGAATAATTAAACGAATGGCTTTGCTTCTTCTCGTCCGCTTTGATTGTAAATTTTGCGTACACTTGCCCCGTGAGCTAAAGCACAACAAGATGAATCGTGATACAGATGCACACCAGGGGAACGAGCCAGCAGAGACCACTCCACTTCTGGCCCCCGCTGTTCCATACTCCGTATTCTCTAAGACACAGAAGCGACTCATTATCTTGACTGCATCTCTCACTTCTTCATTTTCTCCGTTGTCGGCTAATATCTACTATCCGGCTCTTAATTCTATCGCCAAAGATCTGCGAGTCAGCCCTTCACAAATCAACCTGACTATCACCACTTACATGGTATGTTACTGTATGATGGCTTCCTCGATAGTTTGTTAGCCTTGCTCATTATATGACAGATTTGCCAGGCCATTGCACCGACATTCACAGGCTCCCTCGCCGATCAAGCCGGACGTCGACCTGCGTACATCTGCTGTTTTATAATCTACATAGCTGGGAATATCGCCCTCGCAATCCAACATTCCTTTCCAACCTTGCTCGTTCTTCGTGCCGTGCAAAGTTGTGGCAGTAGTGGTACTGTTGCGTTAGCATCTGCCGTTGTAGCCGATGTTGTTACCTCCGCTGAGCGAGGCGCATATATGGGAATGGCTTCATTAGGAAATATTCTCGCTCCATCATTGGGCCCTGTGGCTGGCGGACTACTGAGTCAGTATTGGGGCTGGCAATCAATATTTTGGTTTCTGGCTACCCTGGCGAGTGTGTTCTTCGTCCCATTGCTGGTTTTTCTCCCCGAAACGTGTCGTGCTATTGTGGGTAATGGGTCGGTCCAACCTCAAGGGTGGAACCGATCACTTCGCAACTGCTTTCGAAAGCCAACACACGGTCTGGAGATTGATCGTGAGGTAATATCCACTAACAGTACGGCACGATCTCCCAGAACTTTGAAAGCACCGGTTTCGCTGAGCCTCCTGATGCAACGCCCCGGTGGCTTAATTATGCTAGCCAATGGCGTGGCTTTTGGTAGCTACTACGCAGTAACTGCAGGCATACCTGCACAATTTGAGGCCCTTTACGGCCTCAGTGACTTGAAGATTGGACTTTGCTTCATACCAGCGGGACTGGGCTCATTGCTCAGCGCAACAGCCAATGGATTGCTGGTTGACTGGAACTATAGAAAAACTAGCTTACAAGCGGAGCAATTGGTAGATCAGACCCAAAAACAGGACGTGCTCACATTTCCAATTGAGAGAGCAAGACTCCAGATTGGGCTACCTATGGTTGTAAGTCACACCCGTTTCTGAGAAAGTCTCCTCTTAATCATGCGTCCCTGACCGAGCGCCAAATCCCCGACAGATGCTTGCAGCCGCTTCCATTGCAGTATATGGCTTTCTAATGGCCCACGAAACACCTCTTTGGGCTGCTCTTCTGATGATTTTTGTGATATGCTTCTGTATCACCGCTGCGTACAATGTTATGAACGTGTTGATCGTAGACTTGTACTACAACACCCCTGCTACGGCCATGGCTGCCAATAACCTTGTGCGCTGCTCTCTTGGGGCTAGTGCCGCAGCGGCGATCAATCCCTTTATCCAAACTGTCGGTGTACAGTGGACATACTGTGCCGTGTCTAGTCTCTTGATGATCACTTGTCCTGTACTACTACTTGTGTATTTTAAAGGCTGGGATTGGCGCCGAGCACAAGCTGGGATAGTGATACCATAGCCGAGTCGGCAAATTTTCATCACTTTGATCACTTATCGAATTCAAGCACAATGCAACCACGTATATATATTATGGAGCGATTCAGGATTTTCAGATTCAGCATGATGTCTTTAAAATTGTTCGGCAAACAACGGTAATCTGCTGAATGTATCTGGGGTATGAACTTCAAGATGATCTATCTGAAATATCTTTTGACGATTTTCGGTATTGTCTCTACCGTGAGTCCCCATATCTTGTCTTTTCGAGGGCAACGGCTTCGTGTCAGGTACCCTCGGACAGACTGGATTGTGCCTGGAGTAATATTAGACTTGGAAGGTATGTCCCAATGTGTTCAGGTGTTTTTTCGCGAACTTAGTCCAATCATATACTATTAGGCACCAAGAGCACTCCAGAGATAAGCAGTTATGGACTGCGTTGCCACCAACACTACCTCCTGTTGATGCTTGACCCAGATGCACAGGTGCCCGGAACGGGCATCCAATGCGTGGTTTTGCATTGGTATCAGCCAGATCTCAGCTTCGATTGCGAAGCGAACGATCCACAAGGTCTCTTAAAACCAGATCCAGACCGTGTACCAGGTCTCAGTGCTCAATACATTGCACCCCAACCTCCACCCCTCTCTCATCATCGCTACATATTCTTTCTCTTCGAGCAGCCGGCATCCTATCGACTCCCCAGATGCTTCGAATATATTCCTCCCAAAACCCTGGAGTCGAGAGTCGGGTTTGATATAAGACTATTTATGCAAGCCTCTTCATTAGACCCACCTGTCGCGATCAATTACTTCTTTGGCCGGCTGAATGCCTCAAAAGGGGACGAGCCGTCGTCAACTCCGAGTGTGACCACCACATCTTTTCGCTCTTTGACCTGTGACATTGGTCCTACTGGTTCTTGAGAAAGCTCCGACGATTGCACAGATGCGAACCTCGGGGCAGCCGGGACACGAGTCGGAGTTTGCCCAAGTGCTTGGGAACACTAGTACTTCCCCTCATTTTCCTAACTAGGACTGTTACGAAAAACCAGGATTTCTTATTCATAGCGAGTCAGGGAACGGGGTATAGTCTGATTACTGGGGCTTAGGTAACAGTTTTTTGTTCATTCAAAATATGTTTCTCCTCATCTAAGTCCTTGATGGGGCACTTCAGAGTTGTAGACCTTAGTTGTGGGATGTTCAGGGTCTGGTAGTATTGAGTAGTCTCAGGGTATTCGACAGTCTAATAGCCCATGTAATGCCTGGAATTTTGAAGGCCGAGAGAACAGGAGCGAACTACCATCTTCCTGTAGTGTTTATGTTCAGACCTGGTCAAGAAGGATATCGAAAACAACCCGACGAAGCCTAGACTACACTTTCTTTACTTCGCTTTCAAACCCCCACCTGAGTCTGGATAGATTATGTGTAACAATGAATACGCATATTCCTCGGTTGGTGAAGGATGTCCAACTAAAAGCTGGAAGGAAATTGCAATACCGTACCGTTGCATAACCTCCTTCAGTCGGCGAAGAACTTTCTGGGAAGCATACCTTTGTATTTCACCTCGAAGCAACCAATAGAGTAAAGTTCCAATGTGAAAGCTCGAAGAGATAAGTAGCATGCATGGCATTTATGCTTGGTCGGGTAGGACGAATCCAATTCTCTTGTGGGGGCCTTCGGATGTAACTTTTGGTCTCTGCAAACCTGACTAGTGGCGGTGAAGCTTTAACACAACAACGATCAGTTACGGCAAAAATTCACAAGTGTGATGGTTGGCATTCACGGTGAAGCCGAAGAGTGGAGTTAGATAAACAGTCAATGCCTGTTGGTCTAGAGGGACCACATGCAAATACTCGGCAAACTTACATAAACTGAAACTGAGATTCCTTCGGTTTCTTCTTAAATACCAACATTATCGTCCAAAATACTTCTTTACAGAGACTACAATCATGTCCAAGCCATTCAAGTCAGCTGCCGGGAAACTGCCCAAGAGTGTCAAAGTCCGCTCGACATGTAATGCCTGCCAGCAAGCCAAAATCCGCTGCAGCCACGAAAAACCGTCCTGTCGCCGTTGCCAAAAGCACAAAGTTGATTGTATTTACAGTGTGTCGCGACGACTAGGGCGTCCAGCTAAGAAAAAAAACACCCGACTCGGATTGGAAGGCCAGGGCGGTGCCCCAAGCCCGGATATGGTCGACCAGCAAGAGCGCTTAAAACCGGCGAGGAAGTCTAGAAAGAAGAAGAACCGTGGGCAAATTCCAGGATCAGGAATGAGTCCTAGTGTGGTAAGGGCCTCGGCCAACACATCGCAAGATAAATTTCAGTCCTCGCCTGGTCCTGAGAAGAACGGGGACGATATCTCTGGTGAGTCCAGTTCCTTTGCCGATGGATCCATATATTACAAAAGCTCACTCATTGTTAGCGCTGCAAGTAGATTTCGCAACTGAAGCATGGTTTCAGGAACCAATGTTCACACGTACGAATTGGAGTGCGGGCAATTTCATATATGAAAATCACTACGAAATGGAGTCGGAGGACGCATTTGATGGTTTTGCGGACTGCATCGAGCAAACAGAACCATCCGTTTATTATACAAACGACCTTTTTCAACCATCACCTCCTATGGGTCTTGATCCGATTATGGCGCATACCAATCTCGATGGAGATTTCAACTCGTTTAACCATCCAGTACCAATTGAGCAGCTGGTATCTCCCTTCGCTTCGGGGTCCAGCATAGCTTCCTGGAAATATAGCTCGAATGCTGCGCTTGACGGTTGTATATGGTCAGACTCCCAGGCTCTAAACCGAGTACCGTCTACGAGTTTTCTAATTGATGCCGCCAATATTGCCCGTTCGTTTGAATCTCCCAGGCCAAGTCATGATAGTGACGAGCTATCACAAGGGGTTCCCGACTTCATGGATGGACCACAATACCTAGGGTGCAGTTGCTACAAGCAAGCAATCGTCGAGTTCCTCAGACCAGGCATCAGGGGCGACTCAGGGGGTATCTCAAGTATTGACAATATCTTGGCCTGTCAGAAGAATTTATTGTTGCAGACTGAGGCTATTCTTCAATGTGAACTGTGCTCACAGTCCGAAGCCCAGCCCAACCTACTTATGGTGATCGTCGTCACCATCGACAGCCTCCTCACATCACTTGATGCTGCCACATCATCTAATGCCGGCAATGAAGATGAGATATCCGCCAGGGGAATTGATGATGGGCACAGGGCTCACATGGACATTGTTGGAGGTTTCAGATCTCACATATATGCCTGTCCACTGTCCGTTGGAGGGTTTCGAGTCCCAGCAGATGAGAAGATGTGTTTTGTACGGCAGATGTTGCACGGGCGGCTCTCAAGGCTTATGATAATGATACGACGTATTCGTGCCTGTATGCAACAGCACTTAGCATCAGCGCTCTCCCGAGGCAGATTATTGATGATCATGGAAACGGACAGGCGGCTGCAGCTCCTCATGATGAAGGTCAAGATGGCCGTGGGTTGACGGCCAACAGTAACAAGCAAAGTCAATTTTAAACATTACGATCTTTACTTGAAATTCATGTAAAGCAAAGCATTTTGTGACGGTCGAGGTGGTCTCAATTTCCGGTTTCCAGGGAGCCTGTGGCCAGGTCAGACGAATATGAAAATCTGTAGTGAAACATACGATTCAGTAGAGGCAATCCTACCATCCATAACTCGTTGGCTATCTGAATAGATCATTCAAGCATATCAGCATATCAGCACTTTAGACATGCCATTGATCACCTGTTCCTGCACAAAGTATTTTGAGAAGCCTCGGTTCGGGGGAGTCATGGTGTGACCACTTCTGTTATGCAGGGGCTGGATTTGAGATTATCATGGCTCGATCTAGACGCACGCCGCAGCTTATCCATGCTGATCTACCATGACATCGAGCTAATCCCCTTTCTGACGAAAGGTAGTGCAGCTCGTCGCTGATCAACTTGTCCGCCCACGCTTGTTACTTTAGGATCAGACACTCTGTGGCACAGCGAGAGTGACATTGCTTGTCTGCAAATTATCAAGCTAGCCAGGTGCCAGTTACCTGACGTGTCCAAAGAATACAGAGAATATCAGGGAGGTTCCCATCACCAACCTGTCGTTCAGACGCAAGTATGAACATCGACGCCCCTTGTCATTGTTCGATCGAGGCGCTGCAAATGATGTCGGAACTGCAGAATGTTCCCGCGGTAGTGGATGTCGAGACGGCACTAGACCTAATCCACCGAGCTTGTGGCCAAGGCAGAAACATTATCCAATGCCAATTCTGCGCGAAGACACCCCAAATGTCCGTCACGACTCTTCCGGCACTGTCAGAGCAATGTATTCCTCTCCTTGAAGCTCTGTGTTCGGCTTACGATATCTCCACTCAGCCCGGCTTCTTCGACTCCGCTATGCTGGCCTTCGATCAGAGTCCATCTTCATTCATATGCATTCGAAGCAAAGTCATCCTGGGAGAAACCGAGCTCGACGAAAACGAAACGCGCCTGTTAGTCCGAACCTTGCTTAGTCGAAGCTTGATGAAACTAGTGGAGTTGATGGAGGGTCTCAAAGGGGTCGTATCAGCCATGTTGGAAAGTTCGTACACCCACCAAACCAGCATAGCAAGTATTCGGGCCTGTGAAATATCGATGGAGTCGATCATCAGTCGGCTGGCAGTGCTGATGCAAAGCATTGAAGGCGAGTGCGACACAGCTCCTTTGCCCTAGCAGGATTTTTTGGAAAGATATGAGGCTTGGTTTTCTTTATCGGACTGCAGTGATGTAGATAGTTGCAGATTATCACATCTCTAGTTTCATCACATCTTCAACCCTCCTTTCACTCGGTTTCTTCTTGCCTGTGGGCTGATTTGGTGTTCCTGATCTCTGTAACAGGCTTATAAGCGAATTCTGGAGTGTCGTAGATGCTTGAAAACATTTCTCAACACAAGCTAAGGGGTGAGCATACTAGAATCTGAGTGATGAAAATATCCTGAAAAGGGGGGCTTTATAACATAAGGGAAGCAATGCGGCGCTTATTGATAAATATACACATTTCCCCCTAACACGGCTCACTCATCTGGTCTTTTCAGGTGGGCTTGAGAGTGATGATTCGTTCTCCGTATAGTTGGGCCATGGCCGTTGGAAGGTCCCGATCCATTGACCCCAGCCGACAATTTTCCCGACCATGGCGTTCTGGATGTCCTTTTTGGAGGCCTTCTCGGGATGCTCGAATTGAAGACGCTCATTGAGAGCAATGATCGTAAAAACATAACGGTGACTTCCGTGCCCCAAGGGAGGACCGGCACCGATATAAGACGCGCCCATAATATTGGGCACATACCGCCAGCCCGCTTCGGTCATGTTGGACTTTGGGTCAGATTCTGAGGGCTTCACATCGGCTTGAGACGCTTTTGTGGTCGATGGTGGGATTGCCCATTGTAAACCGTGATACACGACGAGGAATGGGATGGGAAGATCGATGTCTTCGCAGATTAGCACGTATTCTTCGACGGGATGGTCACATTGCGGAGGAGTCCAGCGCAACTCGGGCAGACAACCACGCCCATCTTCAGCCAAGTTGGTGTGGCGAAGAAGTAAACTTGAGCCTGAAGGGCCGCATTCAGGACTCTCAAGTGTCATGTTGGGTTTGGGGATGCTCTTAAAAGCCGCTGTGTGGATGATTTGACCGGAGTCATGGCCGCGGAAAGGATAGAGCGTCCGGCCCAGCAGGAATTGAAGGTAATGCAAAGCAACCGCCATCACACCGATTGAATCCCAAAGTTTGTAAAGCAGAGGTAGAAGGCAGTGTTGGAAACAAGATGGCGACGTGGAGAAATACCTCGATGCAGGGAACCGGGACCGGCCCGTTACCGGAATGGCCATCGGTGAGATTGGCGTGGGCACAGGCTTAGGCATAAGTACGGGCACCAGGACAGGGACCACAGAATTCATATGCATGTAGAATACCAGAGAGATAGGTGACAAAAAGTAAGCACGCATCAGTTGAGTGGCGAAATAAATCAGGTTCAACCCGGAGAGCTCAGTGACGGAACGGACAAGATCTGTCGCGACACCTCTAAAGACCAAGACCAAAACTGGAAGCGAACATTTCAGTGTAAACGTGATCATTGTTTAAATGGGTCTATGCAGACAATGGTACAATTCCCCCTCGACTCTGCTCCGCTAACATCTCGGCGTTTCCTTTCACTACTATCCCTCCTCCTCCTCCTCCACCACCACCACCACTAGTGCTTAGCATAATGATCGAGAATTCAGACAAGGACAAAATAGCGGTAGAAAACCCTGTTCCTCCTCTCCCAAAAGAGCGACTATCTCTCCCCCATCGCCTAAACTGTTTCTTCCAACTCTGGCTGCTCAATTCCTCGCCAATCTCTACTTCCTCTACCTCCGCCTCGTCAATCTCCCTCAAGCTTCCGCGTCCGCATGGGTTTACCCATGCGTCGCCGAGGAAGAAGTGGGATAATAGTAGAAGGAAGAGGGAGGAAATTACACAGGGAATTTATGCGGAGGCGCATGAGTGGTTGAAAAAATCTTAAGTTGTTTTTTTAGGTACCGTAACTACATATATACATGGTCAATTTATCACCAATATCAACACACATGAATCGTCAGTGGCTGCGAGTTCTCCGTAATTCAAGTTCACATAGAATCATTCCACATGGATATCCAAGGCACAGAATCATCCGATCTCAGTCGGCCCAATCCCCATCACAAACATACATCATCATACAACAAACGCCAATGCTCTAATTAGAAGTGCGGCGGCGCATGCCAACGTCGAGACCAAGGGGCTTGCGCAGGAAACCCTCACGGGTTTCCATGGGGCCCTCCTGCTGGATCTCAAACTCGAAGAGGCGGAAGACAGTAGCGACCGTGACGAGAAGTTCCATCTCAGCGATGTTGCGACCAACGCAGGAACGGGGACCGTGGCTGAAAGGAATGAAGGCGGCCTTTTGGCGTGGGGTGATACGGTCAGGGTTCCAGCGCTCGGGGACGAACTCATCGGCATCAGGGCCCCAGATCTCCTTGGAATGGTGGATAGTATACGTGGGAACGGAGAGGACATCTCCAGGGCCGAAAGTGTGACCACAAATCTCGACGGGAGGAGCACCGGCGGGGATCTCACGGGGAAGACCCATAGCGGAGGTGCTGTGGATACGCATGGTTTCCCAGATCACCCACTGGAGGTAATCGATGTCCTTGACCATGGCGTGAGTGGGGACCTCAATGTCCTTGGGGATAGCCTCATCGAGGGCCTTGTGCAGCTTCTCGACGACGCCGGGGGTGCGCTGACACCAGTATAGGATAGCACAGGAGGTGTTGGAGGTAGTGTCAGAACCAGCGATGAGCTGAGTGAGGGCCTCGGCGGTCAATTCCTCGCGGCCGAGGGGGTTGCCGTTGTCGTCCTTACCCTCCATTAGGCGGGCGAGTAGATCGACACGAGTGTTGTTGGCCATAACCTCGGGCTTGGTACGCTCACTGACACGAGCGATAGCGATACCAGCCAAGTCCGAGACGGCCTGGAGACCCTCAGTGAAGAACCGGTCGGGGATGTATTTGGCGAAGGGGATCAAAGAGGGCATGCAGCCCAGGGTGGCGGAGACCTCACCGCGACGGTTGAGAACCTCGACGGCAGGGACGTACTTAGGAGGATCGTTGGGGTTCTTGCGAACCTCGGCAATATCCTTGCCCTTCTCGAGCATACCGAAGGGAGCACCGAAAGCGAGGTCGCCAATGATGTCAAAGGCCAGGTAGTTGAACCAGTTCAGAGCATCCATACTGGCATAGCCGGTCTTAGGATTGCCCTGCAGCTTGGCGAGCTTGGTCCACTGCGTGACGAACTCTTCCATGTTATGGTGGATGTACTGTTCAAACTGGCCAACGGACTTGACACTGAAGGTGTGGGCGACAGTCTTGCGCTTGCGAGTGTGCTCGGCACGGTCGCGAGTGTTGAAGAGACCACGGCGGATAGAGACAAAGGCATCGTAGAAGTCACTAGAGGGCAATGAATTAGCATTGGACAGAACGAAAGTATAAGATAAAGAACGACATACGCCTTCAGGAAGCCATTGCCGTGTCCGTAGATGAGGGGCACGGCAGCATCGTCGGCGACGGAGACTTGTGTGGGAGAAATCCGGACGAGCTTGCCATACTTCTTGTGGGCCGCATCGACGGACAAGAAGCGCTTACCCTGGCGGGTCTGAATCAACAGCCAGAGGTTGGTGAAAGCGGCAAAGCTGGGACTGGGGATATCGTGCAAACTCCAGCGCTGGAAGTAGGGAGCAAAGAAGTAGGCCAGGGCCAAGCCCACGATGATATAGGGCGCGGTGTCGAGAGAGAGCAACATGGCCGAAGAAGCTGGCCGCGAGATAGGCCAGTGATTGGAGGAAGAAAAAAAAGGCGGGATGAGGTAATGGAGGGGGATCACCGAAAAGGCGGGGATTGACAGCCGTGACAGTCGACACCAGTTCCGGCCGAAGGGAGATTCAGTCTCAGTCTGAGTCTGAGTCTGAGTCTTGAGTCGATGTCGATGTTCAAAGTTCAAAATTCAAAGTTAATCCATATTCCCTCCAAGAAGAAGAATATCGAGAATATTTATGGCTGGAGACAGTGAAAGGCTCAGTAGGGCTCCCTGAGGTGGTGCCCGAGGTCTAACCGGTGAGCGGGAGCCAAATCGGTATCTGGGGATGCGCCGCCGGTGGAGCATAGTGCCGTACTTGGCGGCCGAGCTCGGTTATTCCCAATCAGCGGGCCCATATTGGCGAGCTAGTAATGATCCGTGGCTGACATCTGGGGAATCTGATTGCTTAGACTGCTTCTGTTTTGAGGGGCTGACAACGTGGGGGGAAACCTTAGCGTCCAGTCAGGTGACACTATTCTCAGTCGAGGTGAACAGTCAAGAAGTAATTCTAGCCGGAGTAGGTATACAGCAAATACTAGTAACACTTGCATCTCTGGTTATATGTATGCGTTAGTTGATATATGCTATATGCTATATGTCAAGGCTTCCAAGTACACCTCTAGGACCTTCACCACTCCGCCACGGGAAACAGCCCGTTACGCTTCTTTTCCGCCTCCCAACGCTCTATCCACAACTTCATATTCTCACGGCTCTTCGCACTGCCCACATTCACCGTAGGAATAACCCGTCCGATCCGTAGCGCACAGCAGAACATGGTGAGTTCCCTAAATGAGCTGTGTTCGCTATACGGCACCCCAAAGCACGCGCTCTCTCGCGTGCTTCCGCGTTGGGGGGTCAAGTCTTGCGCCGTAAACGGCGTTTTCCAGTGTTCCCCACGCAGTACCGTTGGCACCGGAGGGTTTTGCAACATTCGGCCAGCCGGGGGCCGGTATGACCATCCCGTGGGGCGAAAGCCGACTACCCGGGAAAAGTGTGGTTTCAGCGTGTCAAGGTAATCTGCCAGGGTGTCGGCCCGAATTTCAAACAAGGTCTGCATATGTACCTGCGCTTCGGTCGGGTCGCTGGTCAATAGGGAAGAAAGCTCCGGGTCCTCCAGACATTTGCATATTCGCTGCTTTTGCGGCGTGGCGAAAATCTTCGACCCCAAAGCCCGCGCAATGCCTAGGCAGATTCGCTCCTTGCCAATACTGTACGTGCCGATGACTACAAGCAGGCGACCGTTGTTCTTCGACGACTGTTCCTTTTCCCGTCCATTGCCAGTCACCGATGACAGAAATTTGTTCATAAAACTGCCCGTCCCATTGCTCCCCTGGTCAAGCGCCACTCCAGCCTCCTGATTGAGACGAACACAGAGTTCCGAGCATGCCTTGATCACGTCGTCCTGGTAGGGAAATGCATACTTTGGATTGAGGTAGGTCGTGTCGAGGTAGCACTGGTCGAGTCGTTGTTGTTGCGGCTGACCTGTTGCCGGGTTGATAGGGTCAGGTCGTAGCAGTGGATGCTGGGCTTGAGCCGGGGAGGCGCGAAAGTCGCCGCAATGAAGGATCCGCTGTCGCCGGGCATTGGGTCCTACTCCAAAACTCTTTTCGAAGAGAAATAAAGAGCTGCCGGGGCAGTGGTTGGCGTGGATCATCGTGACCTGCACGCCCCCGGTGTCCGGCACCTCCGAGGTCGTTTCAAATTCAAGGTCAATCACCCATTTGGGGTCGACTCGGAGCTGCTGGCGGACAAGATTACCGGTTGGACGGCTGCAGTAAATAGGTCCATGGCACCAGGACTTGCTCAGTCCAATGTAATGATCGCTATGGAAGTGGCTAAGAAAATAGGCGTTGCACCCTTCCACGGCCCCATATCGAAAAGCGTCCACGCATATTGAAAACCCGGGCATAATTTTGTAGAACGGACAGGTCCGTTGATATGCTTGCTTCCCACGAGAAGACACCTCGTTGGAAGCCGCCGCGGCCCAGGCAGTATCTTCTGCGTTTCCCGCCATCATTTTGGAGAAAGCTGACCTTGCTGCAGCGGTACTCTGTGAGTATGGGTCGCGCTGCGCAGGTCGGGCGATAGCAGCGCGTTCAATTCTGGTCATGCTTTTATTTGGATCTGGCCGCACTGGCACTGGCGCAGGCTTTGGCGAAGGTATCATTGTCGGCGCTGGGGTTGGTGTGTTCGGTGTATTCGAAGAACTCGGTTTGCCATCTAAACAATCATTCACATGGACCGAGACATCCTATTTCCCATTAGCTCCGGGTCATACTTGGTGTCACCAGAAGAACTCACTGCCTCGCTAAGTCCTGCCAGCGCTTCCTGGCATATCGGACACGTTACGCTAGCATCGGTTGTATCGGTCCCATTCGGATCGTCGATATCATTCTCGTCGTCAAGTCGTAGCTCTTCCTCGTCTTCCCATGGTCGCTCTCGAAACTCTTCTCCTACTGCCTCATCCTCTTCAAGATCGTCAAAATTTGCGTATTCATCATTATCGGTAAGGCTCGTGACTTCTCTTACCACTGGCGGCTGTTCGGCAGGAGGGTCTCTGGCCGGGTCGTCATAAAGTGCGGATAGTCGGTCATTTATCGTAGTCGCGGGGGCGGGTGATGTTTCATCCAGTTCACGGTATGCTTCCATATCATCTTCACTGTCCGACTCGTCGATGAATGGCCCGCTGGTTGCTGCCTTGAGCGGCACCGAGGATTTAGCTGACTTCGATGCATTCTCTGCCTCTATCGGTTCGCTTGGCGAGTCCACCTTCCTGCGCTTCGATGAAGAGCCATTCTCGTTGTATCTCTGGTCGTCTTCCTTCAGAATTCCATCGTCGTCGCCCCAGATATCTTCCGGTGTTCGGGATCGAGATCGAGATCGGCCGTTCGCCTCAAACTTTACTGCGGCTTGCTCAAGCTTGGCTAGACCCTTCTTGTCTTCCAAGAACAGTGCATTTGCCGTATCATTTCCAGTCGGGGTTCCTCGGCCGCTACTCGGGGAGCGTGACAATGTGACGAACTGAGTGATTCGAGACTGCGATGAGCTAGCACCGGCCGGGCCATCTGTTTTCTGAAAAAAGTTCAGAATGCTCTTATTCTTTTTCGCTGAGGATGCTTTGGCGTTAGAATGGCCCCTGGACGGCGTCGAGGCCTTTCGTGCGTTTGAGCCCGCCATGGCCCGCGGGGTCAAGTGAGAGGGCGAGAAGGTAGACTGTAGGTCAATCTGAGAGAAGATGGCCGGCTACCAGGTATTCATTTGCTCCGGCAGGGTCTTATCGAATATGTACAGGGCGCCAGTTCATTGTCCACAAGGGAAGAACTTGTCCGACGCGGGCAGCGCGACACGCCACTCACACGAAGTCACGTGCCAGGTTGAATCCACGCCTAATACAGATTAAGTGTCTACAGTCTACGAAATGGCCAGGCAAAAGAAGACAGAATCAAAACCGGAGTTAATTGAATGAGTATTGAAAAGGTATCATGGGCAATTCATGTCAATGGTTTCACAGCGAGTGACCTTCAAACGATTTCGCAGAGCCAGAAGCCTCTGATCACAGGCTCGTTGAGAATGCGAAATATCCCAAGCGATCTTCAGAGCTGAGATCGTGGCGTAGTGTTCTGCCGCAAGCTCCTCCTCGCTATTCTAATGTGGTGACCCTTGTGCAAGTTGACGGCCGCACAATCTGCCCATATTCGCTCGCTCCGGGCATCGCATGGTGAAATGACATCAAGCGGCATTAATTGATAAATGTTCGGTGTATAGCGTAAGAGTCGTGGCAATTTAGCGGGCCTTAACAGCTTGATTGGCAGCTTCTGTGGGACACATAGAGAATGTTAGCGTACGCTCGCAATAGGGCTAGAGCGACTCAACAGCAGCCGGTAGCAAGCCGCTAATAGCAGGCAGCTCAAACTAGCCACTGAGTCTCCCGAAGCCCCCGTAGACAAAACAAAACGGAGCGCATCACTTACCCCGCCGTGTAGCATCCTCGAGCAACCCCACGTCAACCTCCGATCGCGGCAGCATCACGTAGCGCACGACACTACCACGGATAAACATGTTCTTCACCGATGACAGGTGGGGGTATTGTGCCAAATCCAAGACCTCGACGTCGTCGAGCTTGATGTTGAGGTACTGGTCGACCGACTTCAGAATACCACGAATGCGGATGTCATTTTTGAGCTCGATGGTGACGGTCTGGTTGGTAAGGGTCTTGAAGAAGCTACAGGAGAGACAATGTCAGCAAGAGCCGTGGGCATCGGCTTGCGCAATGGGCTTCGGCTTTACCTGAAGAAAAGCATGATGGCGGGTCAAGCCTGAGGCGGGGTGAATGGCGATCGGATATGAAGAAGCGCGCTGAGGTGAACCGGCGTCAGGTGAATCAGCCAATGTCTCTGGCTGGTTAAACGCTGGACAGGAAGTGACGAAAATTGAGGAAGATGCGCCTTACGATAATGTGGAGAGTAGCGATGGAGTGTCATGGTCATGTGACCTGCCCCAGGCCTTTCATACCACCTTCACCATCTAGAACATCGTATACATGCAATTATAGGATTTTGTTCTCTTAAACATATAATAGTTCAACTCAATTCCAGTTTTAGTAGTTTTGGAGTCAAGATTGGTTCATGCTGTAGCTTAATGTATAACATTACCTCTCCTCAGGCAGTAATCTGCCCAGTAAGATATACATTCCTGGGTTGTCCATCGATACCCGAACCTCACTTCCACCCATACAATTTCCATGGTTTATACATACACAGTTACATTTTGAAAACAATTGGCATCTCTCATCTCGCATTACATTAAGGGGGAAGGCCACCTGGGCACAAATAACTAAGGTAGATACTCAATCAAAAACAAATCACTGCACTTCAGATCATATTCAACGCATTTGGCTGAACAGCCTTGGTGCGCTTCGGCTTCATTGCCCACCCAGACAAGCAGGTCCAGCCTGCTCCGTTCTTCCGCCCCTCATCAAACAATGCTCCGAGCCCCTCAAGCAACTTCGCTCTCTCACGACCCATTTCCGAACGGAACTGGACGAGCCATTGCTCCCACATCCATCCTCCAAGCAGACCAGTCATACTGGCGATATCGCCCGTGCTACCAATCGGCCCTTGTACAGCCTCGTACTCCTCAATTTGACTTGGCACGCGAGGAGCAGGTGTCTCTCGTGGTGGCTGCGGCTCACTGGGTTCCACGCCCATGGGCAGGAACATCCAAGCACGCTTTAAACCGACATAGCCACTCTTTCGCAGACGGGAAAGGAAGCTTTTGGAGGCGCTAGGATCATAGCCACGCGTGCGCAGGTTGAACGCAAACTCGACCGAGGAAGCTGAGGCGTATGAGCCAGCACGAGAAATCTCGGCATCGAGGACCATATACTCGAGGAAACCGCCTGGTCGAAGGCAGCGGAGGCATTCCTTCAGCACCAGGTCATACTCGTCCCGATCGCATCCAGCGGGTACCTCTGTCTTCAACAGAGCATGCAAGGAGCGTGTGATGATCACATCGAACTTGCAGTTGCCGAATGGCAACTCCCACAGGTTAGCAACGGAAACCACGCGGTGGTTTGGTGGTCCCTTGATACCGCTGTTCATGTCCTGGCATTTGGTGACAACCGAGTAAACAGTGGCTTTCGGGAACTCAAGAGCAGCTTGCCAGGCCCACTCGCACGAAGCATGACCGCCTAGATCCAAGATCCTGACAGTGCGGCGTCGTGGCTCCTCCGGGCGGGGAGGCCTCCTGGTGCGCGCAAGTTGCTTTCCAGCTGGACTGGTGAGTAGCTTGCCTCCATTCAGACAGCGCAGAGCATCCATAGCCCACATGGGCTGACAAAGTTGGGCGAGAACGAGTTGCTCCTTCTCAAGCTTGGAGAATTGTGCTTTCTCAGCGAGGACGGATGTGATGATTGACTTGCGTGGCGATTGAGAGAAGGGACCCTTGTATGCAGGCCGCTCTGGACGAACGATTTCGTATTTTCCCATCAAGCAATTGATGTGCATGTCAACTAAGCCAAGTCGGAAGGATTGGATTGCATCAAAGCGCATATTACGGTGCAGGAAGCAATCACCCTTCCCGGATCGTTGCCGAAGAGACTGGAAGCCTCGCCAGTAAATTGAATCCTTGCTAGCAAGAACGGGTGGCTTAGGGCTGATAGCTTCGGGTACACCTTCGGCAAACCGGACAGCCTTCTTGGCAGCGCCATCCTGATGTTCAACAGACTCGTCGAGTGCAACATCCGTTAAGGTCTCATTGAGATCAATCTCGTTGATCGGATTGGTCTCATTCAAGGCGGAGAGATACGAAGCTTGGGCAGTGAGCCACACGCTGGTTCGATCAAGGCTGGCAGCAGCACGTTCCTGGAGCTCGTGGTCGTACATCTCGTCATACTCGTACACATTCTCCATTTTTGTGATCTCTTGAACAGCCTCGAATGTCGCACTCACAGGGCTGTCTTGGTGAGCGACCGGACGAGTTGGCGTTTGACATGGCAGTCGAATGGCAGTTGGAGGACCCTCATCATCTCGAACAGCAGTGACGGGATCTTCCTGGGGACGTTCAGGCCATTCGATTACCTGTTCAACAACATCTCCTTCCTCCCGTCGCCAAGGCAAGTTATAGAAACCTTCGGCAACAGCCGATGAGGGAGGCTGGTTATGGGTTGGAATCGACCATGTATGACGAGCACGAGGGGCGAGCGAAGCGAAGAAGCCACCGGGAGAAGGAATACTCAGCTCAGTGAAGCTGTAGCCAGACAGTTCTGATGCTGGCGTGACACCATCCGCGCTTCGAGGGCGGCTCGAAGGTGCTTGGAGCTGCCACATTTCATCATTTCCCTCGGAAGTCTCAGACAATGCCTCGGGAGTGCCGTTGAGAGGGATATGGTGCAGCATTGCCAGTGCGCCATCAGGCAGGTGGATGCCCTGATCTGACGGGGTCGGCTCCCGAGAAAGCTCTTCCGGATCCTGAAGAGTGTTTGGGATTTGAGGGAATCGACCAAGAACATGGCGCCAATCATCCTGCCGACTCTCAATAGCAATCGGCACCTCCCCAAGCTCATGACTACCTTCCTCATTCCTTAGATCTCCATCTTGACTTCCATCCAGATCGGGCCGCACATGGATATCCGGCAAGTCCCAATTGGTGTCAGGAAGGGAATGTGTATCGGGAGTGAAGGCGCTAAGATTAGACTCCTGATCGGAGGATATACTGCCATCAAGCGAGGGCGGGGCAAGAGATGCAGGCACCTGGCGAGCAAGCATCGAGAGCGCCAACGGGGAAACAGGAATCTTGGACGGAGGCGTCGGAGGAATGGGCGAACTCTTGTGGGTTCCATTGATAGAAGGCCACATCGTAGGCGAAGGGATTTCAAGAGTCAGTAAGCGCTTGCGACTACCGCGACTGCTCGTCGAGGCGACCGAGTTCCGTGTGATTGGTGTCACCAAGCTCCCAGGCCTAGTCCCCGGCGCGGAAAAGCACGTATCACTGATTTCAGTTTCGTCATCAGCCGAGTTTTCGTCGTCGGTGGCATCGTAGAGGTCGTCGAATCCCTCCATCTGTTGCTGCCACTCCGTATCCGAACACGAGGAGGTCGTGCATGCAGAAAGAGGCGACATTAATCGGGCAAGTCGAGCATTCGTAGGCGCTGAAAGCCCACTTGTCTTGAGCGTCAACTTGGGGCTGGTCACGAAGGGTCTCTGTGCTGAAGCAGAGGCCTTGGTTGCAAAGTGTGATTCCCGGGTATCTTCCATTATGGTATTAAGCACCGTCCCCCGGGCCTGCCGGAGGGGCGGACATCGTGCATTCGAGAGGCGAAGTGTGTCAGTCATGTTGCACTCTGTCCACTCGAACGTTGGGTTTGAATCAAACCGGAGTTTGATGTTCTATGGGTATCACTTAGGAAACTGCATCGACACCGGTCAACGGCGTCTGTGGAGATCGGTTGAAAAGATGGAAAGAGATATGAAAGTGAACATAAACAAGCCACAGCTGCCAGAGCTTGCGACCAGAAAGCACCAAAACCAAGATGACGAAATGAGGGACGCGAGACGTGATCAAGGGCTTTGGTCATGGTAAAGGACTATATAACCTCGATCGGGCGCGTTCTACCCGCGGGGAATGGGAATTTCAGCATCAAATCCCTGCTCCTGGTCATCTGGTGCAGAAACTACTGCAGGATTGGGCACCACTAGTTCATCATTCTCGTGAGATCGCATGTTCATTGGCGTAGAACGTGTGGGCGCGTCGCCCAGTGACAGATTACTGCCTGGGCCGAGTTAAGGCTTGGTCTGTATGGCAAGAAATTAAGTAGCCAGCCACGAATCACAGACCGGGTCAAATGTGACGAACCGCTGAACGGCGAGCGCAAAGATGACGAAGCCAGTGATTGGCAGCCTCTAAGCGCTGAGGCTTTTATTTTTAGCCACATCCGGGCCCGTGCGAGGTAAATATCACCACTTTGAGCATACGCGCCCGTAAAAACGGGGTAATTAATGCGCAAATGATCCAGACGCTAGGTGAGAAGAGGGGTAGGTGACTTCGATGCTGCGTGATCAATTAGTCAGGAATAATTTTAGAAATTCTAGCTAATTGATCATTATGGTTGCATTTTGCATTTGTACCGTCCGAGTAGAGTGCCTGATTGTCTCTAGTGAAAATGGCTGCCATTCGCTGTATAGATGAAACTACACTCGTCTCCGACCCGTCGTTGCATCTTCGCTTTACGTTAGGTGAGCTCGTATCTAACACGACCGAGATGTTGTATGTAATTGAGGTTTAGCGTAAAATACTCCATAAGGTAAAAGGAAATGTTCGGACAGCCAGGTCTAGATGGCGTATCTCCAAACTCAAACATGCTGATGTAAACCCGACTCAGCTGTCCAGAATTCTTCAAGTTCATACCACTAGCCCCTTGGGGCTCACCCCGGCCTCAGAGTAGACATCAGCAATTGTATCCCAAAAGCTTCAAATGGAGGGGCACAACACAAAGGCCTGGGCTAAAAAGAAACCGGGGTAAAGGGAAAAACATTGCTCAGACAAAGAAAACTCTTCATGGGTATTTTTAGTTTACATGCTAGTCCAGCACAATAGACTCCGGATTCTGCAGCGATGGTCATAACAAGCCCTTAGCTAATAACGTGGACTGCGATCGTTTCGCTTGAAACAACTCGGTGAGCATCCTTCAAACCCCAAAGTGACGGTCATTCGTCAGACGAAAATTGAGACCTGATTGGCAGAGCCGCAAAGGGTTCCTCGATTGTGCCGTACACAGAAAGACTACGACCCAAATGTGATCTCGCGATGGAACTCAGGGGATGTACTCTTATATCAGGCCCCTTTACATTTGAAGGTATTTATTCTCTAACTAGTCCGGGATGTTGCGGCTTAATGGCCCGAGGCTTGCTATATGCTAATGTTCCACGTTCCTGGTGCGCATGGGTTTGATAAAGAGGAATTTGAAGACATGGATGCCTCTGCCAGAGCCTATGATTATACATAACAGGCGATGCACGGCCACTTTTGGGTGAAGGATCTCGACTTTGAGAATGGTTTGAATAACTAGAACAACTCAGGTTCACGGAATTGATCCTTGGGTACACAGAAGGTTGTGAAGACGTGAAGATGATAACGCAAAATCCTGTGATGTGGAGCCAGATGGAGAATTATGCGGGCTACAGATTAGCTAAAAGGTGTCGGATCGGGTTGACGGATTTGGGTATATTTATAGGAGGCTGTATTTGAATTGCTATCCACAGTATACTTCCCGTGAAGCCCAATCACCGTTGAGTACACCCCCTCAGTAGATTCTAGGAACCGCTATCTCAAGCACAAAGTACGGAAGGCGGCCCGAATAAAGCGGCGCGCCCGGCGGCATCTGCACGGAAAGGTTCAATGCAGAACGGTCGGTCAGAGAACGCTCCCGTCGAAGCCGTGCAGGATCTACTCCGTTCCGCAGCAAGTTGGGTGTAGTGTCAACAATCACTGCATCTCGGCAGGGACATGATAGGAGGCGTGTCCTCGGCGTGTTCTCGATATTACGACACCGACAGGGTCGATTAGGGCGATCGGACGCAATTGGTTGTCACCTGTATAGTCCACGACCTCGGCTAGTAACTACAAAGTAGTAGTTGTAGCATAGTAGTCTATACGAATGTTTCCCGAGTTAAGGCGACATCCATAGACAGTACTTAGTATTGCAAGCATTGAGTATACTTCAACGCACTGCCTTGAGAATTTACGATTTGCCCCTCTAGTGGCGAATGATAGCCTCCCCAACGAACTATACGCAAGGCCACGAGTTCATGCAAAGCAATAATGTTGGGACGGTTTGGGGTGTTTAGATGATAGTGATGGGGGATTTTCGGAACACAGTGCGCCGTGCGTGCACAGACGCCTGAACCCCCACCCATCGGGCAAGCAAAGGAGCGGTTCTTCGGACGGCCATTGACACCGTTCGTAGCACCTCCGACGGTCACGATGATCAGATCATCATCATTATCGGAGCGCACCGAGGCAAGTATTGGCGTGTCGTATTCCCAGGCTGACAGCGTTGCCACAGCCCTGTTGCTGCCGTGTTGTTGCCCTGTTGACGTCTCTGAACTTGGTCACCGGCCGCTGAGACCAGCGAATAGCGGTGTCATTCGTGCTAGTTAGTTCATGGATACGTAAAGCCGGCACACGGCAATGAAAATAGAGGCTTGAGGGGGCCAGGGAGGGACAACTGATTGGCGGAACGAGCCAATAAGACCAGGATCTCGGAGCTTCGACGCGAATTCCAGGCGATTCCTTCAATAACCTTAGCTTGCTAAGGTTTGACCATGCCACCCCTGTCGAAGCTCTCAGGTCATCGGACTCGATGGATTTTTCAAACCCTGGAGATCACAATCCCCGGCGGAATGACCTTTTTGGGAATTTGAGGCAATCTCAGTCTGGGCGCGTTGATTTGCCCGGGGTAACTCCATCGGGACTCCATCAAGAAGACGATGAGCTGTGAATGGAGCTGACCACGTTGGCGCAATCCACCTTGGTAGAAAAGCTGCAGAGCTAGCGGCAGGAGGGTTTCAGATGGCAGTGAAGATCGATTGACACCGAAACCATCCACGTGAGAGGCGGAGCCCTTATCGAACGTTTGCATCATCGAACACCCTTCTTTTGGAGAGCAAGCATTGCATTCAATGAATAGAGCCGTGGTATAGTGAATGAGACGATTGAATCATATTGCAATCAGAGATCTACATAGGAAACAATGTCGCGTGCGTCTGCCACAAGGGGGCTCACAATGGCATCTTACGGTGTACCCGGGATATCCACCTTGGGTTGCCACTGGGTCTGATGTAAACACGATAGGAGAGAGCTTCACTCTAATTTAATCCTCCCCCTCATTCCCCGTCTTCCAACTGCCCCTCCATCCCTATCCCCAACACCCGATATACCATCATGGCGCCTCCCGCGGTCATCGCCCCCTCCATCCTCAGCGCCGACTTCGCCAATCTTGGCCATGACTGCTCCCGCAAGATGGAGCAGGGCGCCGACTGGCTCCACGTCGACATCATGGACGGCCACTTTGTCCCCAACATGACCATCGGATGTCCCGTCGTATCCCAGATCCGCGGCTGCGTCGACCGCCCTCTCGAGCCGTGTGCTCGCGGCACCTTTGATTGCCACATGATGATCATGGAGGTACGTCGAAATACCCTCCGAGCTCTCGGCACATACCGGATCCCCGCTAACCTGCGTCCAATAGCCTCACAAATGGGTCAACGAGTTCAAAAAGGCCGGCTGTGACCTCTACTGCTTCCACTACGAGGCCGCCGTTTCGTCCGTCGCCGCGACCGATCCCACTGACAAGACCACCACCGCGCGCACCAGCCCGCGCCAATTGATCAAGTATATCCACGAAGAAGGCATGCAGGCCGGTATCGCCATTAAGCCCGACACTCCAGTCGACGTGCTGTGGGACATTCTCGATAGCCCCGAGCTCAATGAGCGACCAGACGTGAGCACCCCACCCGCAATTCTTCTTAACTCTCAGCATGCGCTAATCTCCAAACTTTAGATGGTCCTCGTTATGACTGTGCACCCCGGATTCGGCGGACAGAAATTCATGGCCTCGGAGCTCCCCAAGGTCACTGCACTGCGCGAGCGGTACCCAGACCTGAACATCGAGGTGGACGGTGGACTGGGCCTGGGCACGATCGACCAAGCGGCCGATGCAGGCGCCAACGTGATCGTAGCCGGCTCAGCGATCTTCGGCGCCAACGATCCGGCTGATGTCATTGCCAAATTGCGCGAAGCCGTGCAGAAGCGCCAGAAACGTTCCTAGATCACGGGTATACAAAAAACGGGGTTTAGGTGTTTTGCGATAATTCTTGTTCCGTTCGTATTGGACATTGTTTTGCGGGTGGGGTTTCTTATGTGTATTTGTTAATGAGCTACGAATGGCATTCAACCGCGATAGTAATTCGAAAGTTCTGGATTGTATTTTGGAAAGGCGACTTGGCTCTGGTATCATAATGATATTGGCAAGAAGACAAGAATCGGCAGGTAAAAATGCGCAATGTACAGATTCATCATGTCGTAAACGGCGACCCCTCACTCCGCGGTCGCAAGCTTGGCCTCTTCCTTGATCTCTTCCTTTGACTCTTTGCTATCCTGTGTCTCTTCCTTGGTGTCCTTAAGCTCAGGCGCAACGGATGCAATGGCTATAACGTCTTCCTCCAGCGGAGTGGCAACCTCTTCGATAGTACCCTCCTCCGCCTTCTGCGCGGCCTCCTTGCGGAGCGCGTCGAGGTTACCGGACGGGTGCTCGCCTGTGATAGACTTTCGGATATCACTAACGACCTTGCCCTGCTCCTCCTGGTCGGCCGTCGAGATGATCGAGCCCCGGTGATGCTCGACCAGACCTAGCATCTCCGCGTTGTCGGCATGGAAGTTGGCCGACGAGACGGCTGCGACCTCGGGAACGAGAGGGGGACGCTTCGCACCCTTGGGTGAGTCTGACTCAGTGTCGGGCAGCTCGGGAGCGACCGATCCACGGTGCGCCCTGCTTGCGATAGGGATTGGGATTCCCTCATCCTTCGATTCGTCCTTGTCCGCCTGGGACTCTTCAGTAGGCTTCTCGTCATCGGCCTTAGATTTGGCCTTGCTGGCAGCCTCTTGGCTAACCTGACGAAGTGCCAGAACCGTCTTATCGTCCTTCTTCTCTTCGGTTTTGGTAGAGGGCGGGCTCTGGATTGTGATGGTGGAGGGTTTAGGGGCAGCGGGTTCAGGCTCTTTAGGGGTCGAGACAGGCTGGGAGGGAGTCGTAACTGGGTAGCTAGTAGCAGGCATGCCATCTGCATCCTGGACGCTGTTGACGACCATGCGCAGCTCGCCGAATTCGTTCCATTCTTCAATTTCCTCGAGATCCTGCAGGGATAGTGGGGTTAACTGTGGCTCGAGTGAACAATGAGGGGCACTGCATACTCCGACAATATTTCCGTATTTTACCAGGCCGGGCAACTTCTTGCCCTTGGAGCGACGGCCCCATAGTTTCCGGGCAGCTTCGTCGGTGGCGACGTCAATGGCACGGAAAGGGAGCTTGTTGGCCTTGAGAATGGTCTCCACACGAGCAGTAGCGGTGACGATGTGGGATGACCCTGCGGTCAGGGAGGTGTAGAGGTAGAGTGTAGAGTCAGACATTCTGATGAGGTCTTCAGAGACTGAACAGACTCTGGGGGAGAAAAGGGGAGAAAATGGAGAAAATGGAGAGTAATTTCATGGAAGAAGCGTATCTCGTGTTGCCCTGAAACGGCCAAATGACGTGGGGAATCACGTGGACCCCTATACATCTAAGGAAAACTGAAGAAACTACGATGATTTGCACTTCTTTGCCATCGGTTCATGTACCATTGTTCAATTTATCCACAGCTCCAGAGTCTCCCCCGCCTGCTCCGTAGCAAGGGCCCCGGGCGTGGCGACTTGACGTCAGACCGACCCTTGACCCGGGTACAGCATTGTCATTATCCTGCTAGAAGTTTCTGGATGCAGAGGTATGTGTTGAAATGGGGTTTTAAGGGGGGTTGAAGCTATGGTTCAGCTTGTGAAGAGCGGATACTACCGTGGAAATCAAAAATGAGTTATAGTCTATGGAGCTGTCTCGATCTGGATGATGCCGTAACGGGCAAAGGTGGGGGTCACAAAGGGGTAAACGTTTTTTTTTCTGCAAACCTTTGGAACCTTCAGAAGCACGTACCACACCGGACAATTACCGATGTGCTCTTCCCAGTTTCAATAATCAATAAATAATATAGAGCGGGACAATAGTCGCGCCCGACAGAAACCCGAGCTATAGCCTAAAACATCTGTGTACCAGGAACTACAGTCGGACTATCGAGTCGAGCGGCTCGACACGGCGCCGGGTCTACCCAAGCTTATTTAGGAGCTGATATAGAATATTCAGAAATATTTCCTTTGATTAGTAGTCAGCCCACCCGAAGCCACGGCAGACAATAAGCACGTCCGTATTGGATGTCCTCGCCGTGGCTCAGCCACCACAAACAGAGCTAATGCCACTGTCACATTCGATGGCTTCAGCCTAGAGCCGCATCGAGAATTAGGCACATGGCGGCAAAGCCCACGCGGTCAGGTTGAACAAAGTTTGCCTTGTGATCGCCAACCCGTTTGCTTCGAAACTGGACCGCAGTCATGTAATTTTGTGCCAGTCGCGGGGATTTCCCTGACCGGTAGGCTGAGCCGTGACTCTGCCTCCTGCTGGTCGAAGCGTCTACGGCTCCATTCAAAGGGCATTGGCAGCACGGACTCGTAATGCGCCACCTGCACCCTGGTGAAAAGATCAACGCCGGGCCTCAGAGCAGACACGGCACGCTCAAACTTCAGAGATGAGTTGTGTATCCCAGGCTGTGTTCGATCAACCGTGCAGTCTCGGGCCTCGAGTGCCTAACAGTCAATGGCGCTCATCGATTGTAGATAAAGTACAGTATATCCGAATGCATGGCGACTGACAAAGACAGGCTGGAACTTAGCGAGTCGGAAGGAGAGCCAGGGACATGGATGGCGCCGTCATGGCGGTGCATGCTGCATCGATGACATTGTCTCGAGATGCATGGATTTCTATCCAAGTCGACGTCCCAAGATTAGCAAAACTACCCAAGACGAGAACCTGTAGTTGTCCGGTGATCATTGCACGGCGCAAAGGTAGTCGTAGCACCCGATGAATCGAACCAGCGGATACTTGATCAGCAGTGGGTAGAGAAACTCGTCATCGCAAGACCCAGGACCAATACCCAAGACCAAGACCGAAACAATACAATGACGAAATTGCGCGGTAGCACATCACTAGTCTGACGCGGTACCAATGTACCAATGCGCCTGGAATAGAAGCGGCACGGAGTTGGAATCCCCAAGGCACACGGCAGAAGAAAAGGAAAGACAGTCCTGCATTGACAAGACACATCAAAATTGACAGATAACAGTCACGCTGATTCGATCCGTGGAGCCCGTAACTGGATTGGGAGATCGACGAGATCACAGTCGTTGGGTCGAAACGCGTCGATCCATCCACAGCTTCTCCGCCTATGAAGGTACCGTTGATGGGATTTTTTAAAACGTCGCGGGAAAAGGTTCGCAGAGCGTAGGGAGCGAATAAAGTGGAAAATCGGTGAAAAAGATGAAACAAAAACGGGTTTGGCTAAATTGTAAAGATAGAAACCATTTCGCTAGCGTCATGATCGTCCCACCCCGGAGGTTTCCCCTGAAAAATTTGGGTGAGGGAAAGATGCTCTATATTTTGATCGCGGGTTACACGGGAGATTTCGAACCATGGGTGGCTCCCGCGGTTCCCGTGAGTTTCCAGAACTCAAGTGCTTGAACGGAAGGGCTGAAAGGCCAGGGAGTACAGGCACATGGGCGTCAGCTGCAGGGCCCGAGTAGTTGTGAGCGCGACGTGGCAGCGTGAGGATGGAGATGGGGAGGGTTCAAGGAGGGTCTCGGGGCACGTTGTGCTCCAGTTGTCTCCAGTTTATCTTTCGGGCTCCCGCTGTAGGCGCTCGGTTGACCCCCCCTGATTTTCCGATTTCGCGAATTTCGTAAGTTGTTGTATTGGACCCGGGATACTTTCGGGGCGATCCGGTTCGCTGCCTCACTTTCGCTGGTTTTTCCCTTCGTCACCTCTGCAGGTGGACAACCAACCATAGGACGAACTGGTGTGTCACCCGGCTGAGTATAGCGAGGGCTGTGAAGGGAAAGGATGAACGGTCTGGACCTTGGGGATAGGGGCCCCACACCGGATTTTAGGAAAATGTATAGCACCTCTCTCTAAGAAGCTCAACTCGTATATCGCGGTGGAGTTTCGCTTCCTTGATTCCCCCCGGACTTTTGTTCTTCTCTGCCCAAGATCTCCCAATCTCCCAATCTCCCCATCCGTGATTCTAGGGTTGTTTCTAGCTTCGTTCTCTATAAACCGTCCACCTTCTCTATCGTGCTACGACTATCTTGCCATCGTGTTATCGTCCTATCGTCCTATCGCCGATCCGATTCCTGATCGTCTGATAAGATCAACTACGTACGTCGCAAACCGTCAACGTACAATACAATCTTCTATAGCTAAACTCTTCCCTAGCAATCACTCTCCCCCCGTCCCTACTGATATACAGTTCTTTCCGGCCTTGAGGTGATCCCATCTCCCGCCATGACCTCCAATCAAGCCGATGATGAACTGTTTACGAGGGCCATCTCTGGGTATCGCGACGCTTTTTTGGTCAGGCACTCCCACCTTCCGGAATCCGAACGAAATCGGCTCTGGAGACTACGGATTAGCGCCTTCATCGACCACCCCGAGAAACCTGGCAAACGCTCTCGACAGGATGCTACCCCGCGGACGCTTCCTTCTGGTTCTGGTCTACCGCAGGCGAAACGGCGAGCCACCGTACGTGTGACCTTGGTCTCTTGCTCCCGCCCTCTTTCCCGATCCTCATCTCCATCTCCATCCCCGCCAAACCCTGGATTGACATTTGGCAGACCCCGGACTTGCCCATGAGCGTTGAGCTCCGGCGCACCCTTTCGCAGTCCTCGCCGCAATTGCCTCGAAAGGCATCTCCCGGATCCTATCGACACACCATGGTCCGCTCCCAGAGCCAGCAGATCCCCGTCTCTCACTGGCATCCGTCAGCTGGGACTGGCAAGCGACAATCTTTCGGGACTCGGACCCCGCAACCGCTTGACCATGTCGACGAGTATTCGCCTTCGGAATATGCGAAACACCTGGATGAACCCGACAACCAGGCCTATTCTTCGGCGCTTACACTCGGCCTTGCGACACATGGATCAAATGGACCGACTCCGTATCCCCAGCTTGGACATCCATCTCCTCCGTTGGCCGACTCCCCGGCCACAGCGGCGGAGATGACCCGCAGCGCCACGGCCGACACCATCATCAACGGCTTCGACACCTTTCAGTTTGAGTCAACTGGACATGCGGATCTGGATGCCCCGTTTTCCATTCCTCCAGAGTGGGTGCCTACATCCACCTCTGGTACTGCGTATCAAGAACCCTTCCCCCATGCCATGTACCCTGACCTAGATTCCTCCTCCTTCCCCTTCTACCCTCCATCCTTTTCCACTTCTGCACCACCCACCACCTCTTTTCGGCGGCCACTACCGTCCGGCATCCCAGTGATAGAATCCGTGGAGATGAAGCCCTCAGTATCCAACGACAGCAACGATTCAATCGACGCGGCCCCATCTCGGGCAATCCGACGTGCACATGAGCAGGTCGTTCAGGCCACCCGACCCATCGCACCCAAGCAAGAATCGCAAGAAAGCATCGTCTTGAAAAGCGATCCATCCGATACTCACCGAATGGTCCGTATATCGTCGACAGACGGGACGACGAAAGAGGTGGCAGCAATCCCCAAAGCCTCAATTCAACGACCTCCACGACAGAAGACCTACTGTCACCTCTGCAATGACCAACCGGAGGGCTTCCACGGTGACCACGAGCTAAGACGACACATCGACCGTGTGCACGCCACAGTGCGCAAAGTATGGGTGTGCGTGGACATCTCACCAGACAAGACGTTCCTAGCAAACTGCAAAGCCTGCCGCAACGGCAAGAAGTACGGAGCGAACTACAACGCAGCAGCGCATCTACGACGCACGCATTTCAACCCGTGTCAGCGCGGGCGAGGCGGGCGTGGAAAAGACAGTGAGAAACGCGGCGGCAAGGGTGGGGGCAACCACCCGCCAATGGAAGTCCTCAAGCACTGGATGATGGAGACGCAAGAGATAGCCGATGAGAACGTGGTGAGCAGCTTCGATCCGGTGACGCCCGGCGATAGCCAGAAGAGCATAGGCGACAGCAAGCACAAAGACATGGGGATGGAGTCAGCCCTAATGCACGGGTATGATTCCTTCCCCGTGGCGTCGTTTGATTTGGATGCCACGCTGGACACGCCGTACTATCTCGATGGGCAGTCGCTCCCGGAACTGGAGTATGTCATGTGAGCGATCGTAGACTTATTCTTCATTCTCCATTCTCCATTCTTCACTCGTCATTCTTCATTCTTCATTCTTCACTTCTTGTCGGATACTTTATTGCTTATGTTTATCTTTCATCTTTTATGACATGGACAGGCCGGCGCTATACATGGGGGGGGGGTGGCTGGCACTTGGAACACATTTGGCGTTTATAGGTTGCACATACTGACAGAGGAAAGCGCTAATGATGAATCTAATCGAGTGACAAGTGTCACAGATCTAAATATACCTCCCCTAGAAATAATACATAAGAAATACCGAAACACAGGCAGCAGCAATACGGGCGGTGAAAAACCAAGCGTGGCCGATCAGCCGGTTCGCCCGAGCTCGAACAACGAGTGGATGAACATTTCTCTCAGGTGGAGCGTCGGGTGATACGGTGGCTGGCACAGAGTCCAGTCACTGGGCGCCCAGTGGAGTCATCCTGCATCGAAATGTGGCTGACTGCATCTTGGTACAGGAGAACCAGCCTGGTACATAGGGCTGGCTGAGCAGTGACTGTGGCTGGTGTACGATTACAATACGACTCGAACAAGCTGAGGATGCCCAAGACTCTGTTTACGCAGGACAAAGATAGAACTAATTAAATACAAGTGGAGCAATCAGCACTGCACACAGAGTAGATAAATGAGCTAGTCAACACACTGTGCCGGTGGCTAGTTACTGTACAGATCGGAATCAGCCCTGCGCACGCCAAGTCCCAGTACCTTAACCGCTGCCTCATCAAAGTTCGGGGGCCTTCGGTAAATCTTGTCTCCTCTTTTTCCTTCTTCTCCTCCTCCTCTGATTCCCACTCTTTGTTCGAGTTTCTTTGTTACGCCCCCTCCCCCCTGTCGCTTATCCTATTCACCTGATCACCCGATCAAACCCAGGTATGTGGCTTGCCCCCTATTCTCGTCCCGGCCCGACCGCTCATCCGCTCCGCCGTCAACTGTGGGCTTTGTTGGCTTCTTTGTTGAAGATCACATCGCTGATTCGCTCTCATTCTCCAGGATTCAAGTGCTTTAAATCATCGCCATGTCCTACCAACAGCATCAGTACCCTCCCCAGTCGTAAGTTGCCTCGATCGTCTCGATACTCGGTTTCGCATCGCGCACCATCCCCCAGAAACTCGTTTCTCTCCTGCCGACTGGGAAGATTTCGCACCACGGAAATACGGGTGGACTGTGCCGAATCGCGAAATCTGGGAATGCGCTTGTCTCGCGGAGGCTAACAACCCGGTCCGATACAGCTACCAGGGCGGCTACCCTCCCCAGGGCTATGAGGGATATCCTCCCCCTCAGCCCGGCTACAACTACGGCCCCCCTCCTGGCCAGGGCTACCCCCAGGGACCCCCTCCTCCTGTGAGTTGGAATCATGTGTCGCTAAAAATCGCGCGCTAATACCATGTCCAGATGCAATACCAGCAACCCCCTCCTGCTGCTAAGCAGAGCGGTGGTGGTCAGGGATGCCTCGGCGCCTGGTAAGTTCGATTGCTTTCGTTCAACTTGAACCCCTTGCTAATACTGAATTCACAAATTAGCTTGGCCACTCTTTGCTGTTGCTTCGTGTGTGAGGAGGGCTGCGAGTGCTGCGCCGACTGCGTCGAGTGCTGCGAGATGTGCTAAACTACCCGACCCACGACCTCGATGATACCTTATTTTCTTCATGGCGTTCAAATTTTCTAGATCCGCCCGGGCAGGGATCGGGACAGATGCTACTGCACTCCTTGGATTGCGATAATTTTCTTGTGTCGAGCCTTTCGAGCTGTCTCCAGATACGTTTTTGAGAGCTAAATCTCATTTAGCCAATGTTCATTTTTCGCCTTTATGTTTAGCTAATCTCATTGTTTTGAGCTAACGACTCTCCGAGTCTATCGTAAACCTGCTGGCAATATTCCACATTGGACGTCCGCGGGAATCCGCTGTTCAACACAACCAGGCCACTCCAAGATCTAAGCTAGCATACCTACCTGGATACTAACGGACAATCGCTCCTCCTGTACTGCAAATAGCCATGAAATTGACGCAGACAAGGATGTCTTCCCAAAGATCATCCAGACTACTCCCCCAGAATTTCGACGGCCAAACTGATTCCCAGTTGGCCCCAACTTCAAAGCTGTTTATGATTGTTTGACAGGTAATACCCAGTCTTCTCGCATGCACTCTACGGATGTGACCATTTCACGTTCTCGATGTCAACTCGAAGCCGAGGATGCTTAGAGGCCAAGGTCGTGAGATTCGGCAAGGCATGAACATGAATCTAGGTATTCTTCGTGGCAAGTACAATCTATCGCCATGTCCCTGAGGGTTATACCCACATCATTACCAGACCACCGAGTAAGAGACATACTGCATTATTCCCGTTGATACATTAAATAATGAAGCATCATCAGCATCTGAAAAGCATCTCTGAAAATTCTTCCTCCATCAGTCTCACATTCCATCTTTCAATGTATCTTCCCATAGGCTTCCCCATGGCCCTAAAGGCCACACTGATTCCCGATATTGAAAGGCTTCGATAGCGCTGCTAAATATTTTCAAGGTAAGGCCGGGGCGTTGAACAGCGGTCCTGAAATTCCTCCACTATCTGCCAGAATTCGAGGCAATGCTCGAGCCTATCGATCTCAAGGCTTAGGACCTTCAAATTTGGCACCTCGTCTGCATCCGACACTTGTAGTAGTTGGTCGGTCAGCCAAACCAGCACCTCCGTACCCCACATACCCTCGCAAGGGGAATAAAGGTATAGACTTTCCAGTGATGACGGGGAAACCCTCCGGAGATGCTACATGGGCTAGTGATCAAGGTTCACACATTCGTAGCAAGGCTGGGGTTTCTGGTAATTTGGTAGACGAAATTGCTGATCGCTCGAATACCGCCCTCGTCGCCGATAGTCTCCAGGTGAACATTGGAGATAAGTACTAGAAGAGCCTTGCCGTACAAAGCATGACGGGAGAGAGCCAGATTGAGGCGATCCTATCGGTGCTCGAGTTGCTCTGCAATCATGCGGACGGTCTCAACAGGGAGATTGTTCAACGTTTTGACAAAGCGCTATAGTGAGGCTGTACCCGAAGAACGATGCAGCACAGGCGCGTGGAGAAAAGAAGATAAAAGGCGAAGGGAGAGAAGATAAAAGGCGAGGGGAGATGAGGGAGAAGTGAAGACGGAGGGTGAACGCGAAAGATGAAGGAGAGAGAGGACATTGACATTGTTTCTTTATCGGTAGGCAGACTTGCCTGACAAACGAGGCTACTGGCTAGGAAATAGAATTGTAGTAGAATAGAGTGAAGTTTGAAAAGACAAGACCGTTGGGAAGCTTACTAGACTTCCGGTTTCAATTTTAATGACGGGGTGAATGTATTCTCTCGAGTGACCCCGTAACTTTCGTACTTCTGGCTCCCTATCCTAGGGAGCCAGAGTATCAACAGGAAGAGGCAAGAGAAGGCAATATCACGGAGAAAGAAGAGACGAGTGGAGCAGCTAGAATAGAGAACAGAAGATGCGGGGAGTTGAGAAAGCGAAGAGGGAGGGTGAACGGGAGAGATAAAGTTGGATAAAGTGGAGAATAATATGTCGAGAAATCAACCTTAATAGACTCGATGACTGCCTGGATTCACTTGTGGACCGAGTAACGTCAAAGCAAATGAAGGCTTCGCCCCAACTGATTCTAGTGCCTCTTGAAATTTCAATTTTCACAAAGTCGTACTTGTTCTTAGAAGCCAAGTGACACATATCATGTCTTTGTAGATCACCCTCCTTAACTCCCAATTGAGTGCTTAGGACCTCGGAAGCTACAAACAGTAGTTGGTATGTTGCATGGCTATCCCGAGACTTTAATTGCCACAATTCTACCAAAGGACATATGTAGATATCATGACTGGAACCATAAGGAAGATTGGGGCTGTAACAATAAAACCCATCTTGGAAGTGTATAGTCCCACTCATTTTAGGCCCCGGGGCGTCCATTTGAACATCGATGGGTAGTCCTAGAGATGTAGCTAGAGAACTCACGTCAGAATTTCGTTCCAACAAGCATGTATAATCCGACTTCAAGGTACCTTGGATGGCTCGAAGTCACATATTTCTCTCCGTGGTCAATCATACACCTAGGATCCCTTGAGATTCCGAGGTGCTTTAGATCTTTGAAGCACCGCTGCTTAGGGAGACTTTACCTCGCTGCATTCACATATGCGATATATATGTAGCTTTCAAGGAAAGAACCAATCGATAGAGCTGGCCGGGGAGCTGTCTACATTGCAGTCAGGTGACCGGACTGGTGCAACCGAATGGGATTCGTGGGGGATTTCCGACCCACAAATTTCTCTTCTGCCTATTGTCCCCCTCTTCCAATATTGCGGCTTTGCAAGGTTGAATAGTACATTATCTGCGCAGAAGTATCCCATGCGAAGCGCCGCGATCAACGCGCTACATTTTGCCCAACGTGGCGGATCGTTGCTGTGTTATTCGTGCCGATAGCGCCCGTAATCACTGCTATGAGCATCATTGAAAGTTGCGATGCTGTGGGAAGGTCCAGGCCTGGTCCGTGTATGTCTCTTCGCAACATGAAAGTTTCATTCTTTTTTTTTATCTCTGAAAACACCCAAGTCGGGGGATGAGGGCGCGTCGCCCTGGGTGTTGCCAAGCTCGCGATACGATTGGTGCTAGCAGGGGTGTCTGCATGTAAGCGCCGTCCTTCATGCATCGGAATGTGGTCGATTATGATTTGGGGGCTTAGACTCTTGGACTAGTGACTTAAGAATGGCCATATACCCCTAACCTCGTAACTATTTGCCTTTTTACCATGTCCTCCGCCATAATGATGAATGACTTCGGCGGGATAAGTCCCCTCAATACAAATGGACTTTGTTTATTGTCGTTGGATGGTGGCGGAGTTAGAGGACTTTCAACATTGTACATCCTTCGGGACATCATGGTGCAACTAAACCATGAGCGCGACGATGGGGACAACCTCAAGCCATGCGACGTTTTCGATCTGATTGGAGGTACAAGCACCGGCGGGTACGTAGAATGACCCCCTGAAACTTGCCGAAGCTAATTGTATGTATTTGGACGAATTTTAGTCTCATTGCGATAATGCTGGGAAGGCTCGAAATGGGAATTGACGAATGCATTTCAGCCTACAGCGACCTGATGCATTTGATATTTGGCGAGAAAATGAACAGTCTTCCAGTTGACTGGGCTGGAAACATCCGCGCACAATATGACAGCAAAAAGCTCAGGCACGCGATTGAACAGGTTATTGAGCGCGCTGGTATAGCACCAGATGAGCCGATGAACAACGGGCAGACTCGTCGCTGCCGAGCATTTGTGTGTACCACATCCAAGGATACGTTGCAGATCGCGCGACTGCGAAATTACGACGTGCCAAACGAGGAGACTATTCCCGCGACGATATGTGAAGCAGCTCTAGCGACCTCTGCAGCTACAGGCTTTTTTGAGGCGGTGTCCATTGGTGATTATAGGTTCGTCGATGGTGCTTTCGGGGCGAACAATCCAATGGAAGAGGTGGAGGAGGAAGCTGCCGATATTTGGTGCACCACGAGCCGCGAGCTGAGACCACTGGTGAAATGCTTCCTGTCGATTGGTACAGGTGCCCCGGCAAAGGTACCTATTGATGATAACATGCTCAAATTTCTCTCCAAAACGTTGGTCAGAATGGCGACGAAACCAGAAAGTACGGAGCGACGTTTCATGGCTCGATGGAGTAAGGAGCTAAGGGAGAAGCATGTGTTTCGCTTCAATGTCGAGCAAGGGCTCCAAGATGTCCACATGACGGACTATCAAAAACGCAGTGCGATTGAATCGGCAACATATGACTATCTACACCACTCGAGCCAAAAGGGCCGCGTCCGCGATTGCATTTTGAATTTAGCGAGCAAAGAAGGTATCATGGACAGTCACCTCGTACTTGTGCTTTGCTAAATCTTGATGAATAATAGGAAAAACGGATCTTGATTTCGATATTACCGTCCGAGTGAGATCAAAGTATTAGGAGCTAGTGTTCGGCAAGAGCTAACTTTTTCAACAGGAGCATGAAGCTCAGTTCTTCCGAAGTCAAGTGTTGAACAGAGGGAGCACTTCGAGCGAACTAGTGTCATCTCACAGACCTGCAAGTTGGGTTGTCCCATTTCGTCGAAACTCAAAATTCGTCAATCGAGAATTCTTGGGAAAGATTAAACGAAGATTGTTTTCTAGCGACTCCTCTGGCAGAACAGCCATATTCGGGCTTGGGGGAGTGGGTAAAACTCAGATCTCTATAGAGTTAGCCTACCAAGCACGGGAGATGTATCCAGATTGTGCTGTTTTCTGGATTCCAGCAGCAAATATGGACAGCCTCGAAAAAGCCTATCACGAAGTTGCCCATGAGCTCGGGATCAACCTCGATGACTCACAGGATGTAAAACTCGCTGTGCAGAAACATCTCAGTCAATTGTACATTGGCCGCTGGTTTCTGGTATTTGACAACGCAGACGACCTGAGCATGTGGGTTGAAAGTCCATCATCTTCAAATACTGCAGGGCTCCGAGGACTACTGCCAAGAACCGATCAAGGCCGAGGGGCTATACTGTTTACTACTCGAAGTACCAAAGTTGCACAGTATCTGGCTTCAGAAGATGTCATGAAAATCCCAGAGATGGATGAGCACAGAGCAATCAGGGTGTTGAAAAACTCGCTGGTGGACAAGAACCTTCTTAGCGACACAAAAAGTGTACAAGAGCTACTTGTCCGCCTCACCTTCCTCCCATTAGCCATTGTTCAAGCGGCATCCTTCATCAATGAAAACATGTCAAGTATCTCAAGCTACGTCGAACTACTTGATGGTCAAGGACAAGACGTTATCGATCTCCTTAGCGAGGAGTTTGAGGACGAAGGGCACTATGGTAGCATCAGGAATCCTGTTGCCACAACATGGTTGACATCGTTTACTCAGATTCAACAGCAGAACTCTCTCGCTGCCGAATATCTTTCCTTCATGGGATGTATCAATGCCAAAGAGATACCGATACAACTTTTACCACCCGCAACAAAACTTGAACAAAAAAAAGCTCTTGGAATCTTATGCTCTTACTCTTTCGTCACTTGCAACGGAGATGGGACTCTCTTCGACATGCATCGTCTTGTACATCTTGCAATACGAAACTGGCTTAAATCAGTCGATTCTCTACGGGACTGCCAGATGTCCACTTTGCGGCAGATTTCCAAACAATATCCAAACTATGATCCGGTTCAGCGATCCGAATGGCAACTGGCTCTACCTCATGCCCTTCAGATTCTCGAAATAACCTCGACAGAAGCTGCTACTGAAGAAAGAACAGAATTACTTCACATGGCTGCGACCTGCAGCTATCTTGGTGGAAGCTATAAAGCCGCAGCAGAGCTTTTTTCTCAGGCTCTGGAATGTTCAGAGGAAGTCTTTGGTCATGATGACTATCGTACGTTGAAAACCAAGTCGTCCCTGGCGGACGCATATCAACATTTGGGACAGATGCATCAAACAACAAGAATTCTTGAAGAAGTCTTGCAATCCCAGCATAGAGTCAATGGCCAAGACAGCTTGAACACTATGGAGTGTCAAGGACAGCTCGCGTGTGCCTACCGCTTATCAGGAAACCTGGACATCGCTGAAGAACTCGGCGCACAAGCAACACGTTTTCTTCTGGCTACCTTGGGTCCCGAGCACGAAAGCACTTTGTGGTCTATGAGTAGCATGACATGCATATACACCTGTCAAGGCAGACTGTCGGATGCGGCAAAAATGGCTAAGGTATCATTGAAAATTAGGAGAAAAGCTTCTGGTCTTAGTAGTCCTGAGTTCATACATGCCATTGCCGCACTGGCGGATATATATTGGGCTCAAGGTAAGTTGAAAGAAGCAGAGGGACTTTACTTGGAAGGATTGGAAAAGGGCCGAAAAGTGTTAGGATCTGAACATCCGGCCGTTGCTCGAGATATGAATCAGCTGGCCCTGACGCTAAAGGACCAGGGACGCCACTCAGAAGCTCTTTCTACAATGACAGAGTACGCTAGGTTGCAAGAGAAATGCCTTGGATCAAATCATGCTTTAACTGTTCAAGCATATGAGTTAATAACGGACTGGACCACAAACAAGTAAGTGCAGTTCTATATTGGCAACCTATACTTCAGATGATCCACAGAAGCCGCTCCTGTTCATCATGTTGCCCATTGTGTCAATTATAGCAGATACTGATCCAGAACAGGGACTTCCGATCAAATCTCAGTTCCAAGTTTACGCGTCGCTCGCAATTGATAGTTTCTCGACGAAAAGCTTATCCTCAGGTTAAGGTACTAGGGGGTCTCTACAAGACTCGACGTCAACCAAAAGATGACTCTCTTGTTCTTGAGATTGAGAAGGCCATCCATGCACTTCCGATACATCGTCAATTTTCTAGCGGGGAGGTGACAATGGTTGGAAGCTCCGAGACAAAACGCACCTGGTCATCTCAAATCGGACAAGGTGACAGGTGACTGAATCAAAGGCTGTTTGGTGTACAGCTCAGAAGAGGCTCTCATATGGTAGTATAAGCTAGGCCGAACCTTCTATTTGAGCTTTCCGAAAATTAATCCCACCTGGGAATCCATCAGATTCAATTTCGACACTAGGAGTCAACTCGTGGTCATGTATCTATTTCTCTCATCAAACCATAACTTGCGGTAATGGCCTCTCAAAAACTCTCAGTCCTCTGATCAGCGATTACTATTTGATTTTCCATCAATCACATGCCAGTTCCGCGAGGGGTTTTAACCTGGCCTTCCCCTGGCGCTGACGGAACTGATCTTTGAAAACGACAGGGCCACTCAATTCATTAATAGCCCAACGCAAAAGCTCGTCTAATTACTTCTCTAGCTCCTTTTTTTCTCCGCATCTTTGTGTAAGCGGACAGACTTTAGCGGCATCGCTCTATCCAGGGATCTTGACACAGAATTAGCCCTGGTACTGCCGAAGTTATCCCATGCCCTGTGCACGTTGAGGGGTTTCGCTCCAGCCAAGGCACTCCTCCAAGGGAAATTACCGAAGGAGGACGTGCAATTTCGGCAGTTGTTAGCCTAATAGCATGATTTGACCTCTTAATTGGAAATGATCGACTACGAAGTCGGTATATCTTCTCAATGCGGATTCATTATTGACTATCCGTGTAGCTTTTCAACAAGAACCACATGACCAACACACTACCTGCAACTTGGAACGGCACCTACGGCCCACTTTACTATGCCGTCGGTCTAGACAGCGCGACTGACTCACGCATCTTCAAAGCAGCAGTGTATAACAGCACCGCCGAACTTCCAGTCTCGCTTACCTCTGAGGGCGTTGGACGGGGTACCACGGCAGACTTGACGATATTGACAGCGCCCAACGCTTACTCGATGAATGAGGTGGGTGGTGCCAACATTGTTCAGAGTCAAACGACCACCATCAAGACCGGCAAGAAGGGTGTCTTTAGCTTCAGTCTGCCTAACCTGAGTGTTGCCGTGCTCACGACTAATGCTTGAGATTGCAGCTTCGGCGATACTGTATATACCAAGAGTGACTTAGGGATGATGAATAGGTAGAAGATCATAACCATAAGACACAGCCTCTCGGACAAGACTTTTTGAGCTCTCGATTCCATAGGTCTAAAGAAATTCAAGCTATCTGCCCGTACAAACCTCGGAAATATAAAATACCAGCACGATCTATATCAACTCTCTCGAGGCCATCTTCATCTCACTGGGCAATTGCGGATTGCATTGCCATTGCGTTCAAGGACGCCACCATCTTACCAGATCGCATGGTTGATTTCAGCCTTCTCACCGTTAGACTTGAGGTCAACATCTGGAGCTATTTCTGGGTTAGGGAGGTATCTAAGTCCCACCAGCTCGCTCCAGCCCTTTCCCGCGAGTGAAAAGGGCTGCAAAACTTGCAATGAGGGCAAATGAGGCAGAAGCGCCGAAAGAGAGCTGGATGCCACGATGGTAGACTAGCCGAACGGCCATCTGAACGTCAGGAGGCAGATCATGGACAGCCGAGATCGAGTGACGAATTTCGTCAATCACCTAATGGGTAAGAATAAAAGCGATCAGCGATTGCTCATGGGCAATACATTGCAAAGTTTAGGCGGGGATGTACTTTCCATTTGTCTGGTAGTCCACTCAAGGCCTCAGCGAGGCCTGAGCGCAATGTATTCTGAACGATTGCAGATGTGATGGCGACACCCCAAACGTTCCCGAGGGAGCGGATGAGGTATACAGTTGAAGCAGAGACGGCGTGATCTAGAAATCAGGCAACAGAGTTAGTTTCGCTGATGAGGGTCGGTCAATGAGGTTGGCATACCGGCGTGGTCAAAGGCAGCAAGGAACGTAAACAGAATCCCAGGGTAGACTATTCCCTGGCCCAGATTGGCGGGAATGATATAGACGAAGTATTTCCAGCCAGAGTCATTGAACCTCAAGAGCATCACCAGTACATTACCGATGAACATCAAGCTAGCGCCCGCGCACACAAGGTAAGATAATTTCCCCCAACGCGACATCACAACTCCAGAAACCAATCCACCAAGTGGGGTTGCAAGCGAAGGGATTGCCAGGCGAGCACCAGCTTTGGTCGGGCTTTCAAGCAGAATAACCTGGAAAAGTAGGGGAATCGTGAAAAGGAACTAGAGATGTCAAGTCAGCTAATTTCTTGATATTACGGATTAATGTCAACGTACAGCGTATGCGGCCATCCCGACACACACATTGGCAATCTGTGTTGATACCGGGAGTAGCCCGTGAAGCATCTTGAGCGGAATGAGAGGGGCAGCTGTGGTCTTTGCCTCGACAGCCACAAAGCCCGCAAGGCATATGACACTGGCAACTAGGGACAAAATTACCCAGACGTTTGTCCAAGGCAAGTCATTACCACCCAAGCTCAGTCCCACTAGCTGGGTTGACAAAGCCAACACAAGGAGAAAGGCTCCCGATACATCGATCTGTTGCCAGATGCCAGAAGTCTGCCGGACAGTGGAATCACTTTCCCTAGCCGGAAACTTGAGAACGAAATAGCCGAGGACAAGAGCCATAAAGGACACCGGCACTTGCAGAAGGAAGCACCATCGCCAACCAATTGTGTCGACGATCGCACCCCCGAAGGAAGCACCGCAGATGGCACCGAAGCCGTTTGAGCCATTCTGGAGAGCCTGATACATGCCGCGCCGGCGGAATGGAATAAGATCAGAGTTAACAATCGTGGCTGTTTCTTTACGTTAGCCATTCCGTTCTACCAAGACCTTCATAGAGTTGAGGTATCATACCCATTGTCATCAGACCACCGCCACCAATACCAGTCAACGCACGCATAATGTTAAGAAAGACGACATCTTTCGCGATGGCGCATCCCAGGCAACCAGCCATAAACGCTATGGTCGCGGTGAAGAAGCATGCGCGTCGGCCGAGGATGTCCGAGAATCGTCCATACAGCGGCTGGAAAGCTGTGCTCGTAATCAGATAAGAGGTGGTCAACCAAGAGGCGGTGTTGGCAGCGTTGAACTCGGAACTAATTACGGCATAGGTTGATGCGGTAATTGTACCGTCGAAGCCACCAAGAAAGACATTCAACATGATCGCTGTCGGGGAAAGCCGGTTAGCTTCACCCCATCAACATTTGGAAGGTATACGAACCGAGTTCAATCCATAGGAAGGCAGGGGGTGGTTTCCATGACTCGACCGGATCTGACTGCAAGAGAGGCTGCTCTTCGTTTGGCAAAGTCATTGTCGACTCTTCTGCTCTCTCTATACTGGTCTGGACCAAATTGGCTGAGGTTGTGTGCTCGCGGTGACGGGTGGCCATGGCGGGGTTGCTATGATCAAGTTGAGCCCAGAGACACGAATTCAAAAATGCTGATAGGTACCAAGGTTAATAATTTCTTACCGAAAGTCGGAGACTAACGATCATAAATTTCCGTGTGAGGGGAAGACCAAGCATTGGCAAAGCGGGCACTCGATTGGGAAGTGTGGAATGGCTAGCCGATCACGACATTCGCACAACGGATATTCCTAGTATGACGTTGGTTAGCGCTATATAACCCCCGCAATTCTCTTGTTCAATCTCTCCATATTCGAAACTCCAAGTATATACAATTTCCAAGGTTGAACGTCACGGACGATTCTTCCAGTGCAGAATACCCACCTAAGGTTAATGTACCCTATGCTGCTTACTGTAGACCGCATCATGGAAACTGATCCCTGGTCTAGTACTTCCCATAACCATGAAGGTTCTTGAGGCTGTCGCTTGCGCAGCAGCGCTGGTTCATCTCGCTGCTGCTGATTGGCAATTCAAGTCTCGAACTGATTTGGCACCGCCTCGGCTGAACATCACGATCCCTGCTACTAAGGACGTTGAAAGAGGGTTCCTCTTTGTCGCACCTTTTCCCGGTCAATGGGCAGAGCCTCAATTCCATGGACCGCGTCAGGAAGGCCCGTACATCTTCCGCGATGACGGTGAACTCGTGTGGTCCGGTTACACGTACTATTCCATCTGGGCCGCCAACTTCCAGGCTGCAAAATGGAAAGGTCAGGACGTTTTGTTCAGCTTTGAGGGTGACCATAATCCTGCTTATGGTCACGGTCATGGCCATGCCACTATCTTGAATCAACGCTATGAGACCATTCGTGAGCTGCGTGCGGGTAACCACAAGCTCATGGACAAGCACGAATTCCATGTGATTGATGAAAAGACCGCGCTTCTCCAGGTCTATCAGCCCATTCCGACAGATCTCAGTCGCTGGGGTGGAAGTCCGGAGCAGCAGTGGATTGTGGATGCCATCTTCCAGGGTACGTAGTTGTTTCCGCGAGAATAAAGCTGCAAGCTGACTCCATAAGAACTGGATATCGAAACTGGCGAGCTGCTCTTCGAGTGGTCCAGTCTAGAGCATGTCTCCCCTAATGGTATGCCTTCCTCTTTTCTATAGGGATGATTGGGTGCTAATGATAAACAGAGGCTGTCCTTCCTCTGAATCCTGGCCAGGCAGGTGCCGGATACAATTCGTCTGACGCATGGGACTACTTCCATATCAACTCCGTTGACAAGGATTCCGAGGGCAACTACCTGATCTCTGCTCGTGATGCTTGTGCAGTACACAAAATCAATGGTACCACTGGTGAGATCATCTGGCGTCTGGGTGGTCTCCGGTCCGACTTTGATCTTGGCCCCAACGTCCAGTTCTGTTTCCAGCATCACGCTCGGTTCGTTGAGCATAAAGGCAATGAAGAGATTATCTCTTTGTTCGACAACTCTGCTCATGGCACTGAAAATCATCGCGGCCATGAAGTTCACACGCACCCATTCTCTCAGGGCAAGATCATCTCTGTCAACACAGCCGACTGGACCGCTCAGATTGTTCAAGCATTCCAGCCTCCAGATGGTCTACTTGCTAAGTCCCAGGGTAGCACCCAGCTTCTCCCCAATGGTAACGCTCTGGTCAACTGGGGCTCTGAGGGAGCCATGACCGAGTTCAAGTCTGATGGTACTCCGATTTTTCACGCGTACATGGACTCTGGTCTGCTTGGTGAAGGTGTCGAAAATTACCGTGCCTTCCGGTACAACTGGACGGGTTATCCCACGGAAGAGCCTGCCATTGTTGCCGAAAAGACTTCCTCAGGGGCCGCGGTTTATGTATCGTGGAATGGTGACACGGAGACCGCAACGTGGAGGTTTTATGCCGTCACCGACAAGTATGGTTCTCGGTCGTTCTTGGGCGAAGCCAAGCGTCAGGGATTCGAGACTTCTTTCCTCCTTTCGGGCCATTCCTACTTCCATGTCGCCGCGGAAGCCATTTCTGCTCATGGCCGCGTCCTCAAGACCACACAGGCAGTTCATCTGCAGGAACAAGTCCGCTCTCCTGGCTCTGTCGTGCTTTCCGCTGGTGCTGTGGACCGTGATAGTTGGAGACAGATTGTTCTGCAAGCTTAGTCCATCAACATATCAACCAAGTGGAGGTGGGAGTAAAGGGTAGATAGGAAGTAGTTTTAAATAGGTGAATGTGAAGAGGAAGTTGACATATGACGAGTGTAACATGGATCATTGAGTTTTGCGAATACATGAGGCCCTTGTACGGCTCAGGGACATCCTAATGAAATCAAAGCTTCACTTGGCGTATCTTATTTTTTCCAGCGACTTCGCTCTTTCATCGTTGCTCTTTGCTTTTCTTCTCTTTGGCCCAACCAAATTTACACAACTTTTGAAGCCTTGATGCCCAACAATATCCAAGGCCTGTTGAATCAGATGTTTGCAATCTTCTTGCTGCCCATCATCTTCCCGAATATTGTGCAGCAGGCGGGATGATGTTCTTGATCTTTATGGTAGTCCCCATGTTGGCTTCACACTTTCTCGTCGGCTAATCGTCATATTAGTGTGCTGACAAGCCCCACTGCCCTTTCAAACGCATTGCTTTAAGATGTATCAGGTATCTCACTCCACCTACTTGATGTCAGCCGTCCTATCGATCGGGCTTTCGGGTAATCCCGTTGTCTGCTCGAATACCGAGATCCTCAAGTTTTCCTCCGTCCACGGGCCAGACCTGTGGAGCTCATCTCAGCCAATATCAATCTACTCAGTCCGGAGTCCACCTCGGAGTGCCAGATCTGCGCAATCCAAAACACCGATAAGTTCTTGGCATCACTCAGCATCAACTACTACGATCGCTGGCGCAACATTAGGCTGATGTTCGTCTACGTGGGATTCAAGATTGTGGCCGCGCTTTTTCTTCTACTAGGTTTTCTGGGCTCCTAAACGGTGGTCGCGCAAGGTGAACCAGGCATGAATGTTCTTACGGAGAAGTGCACTCCCCGATCAATCTCCAGTCGTGGAACCTTAATCAGGCAAATTAGTCTCATTTATGATCCATGAAACAACTCCGCTAAAGACGATTAGACTTCAACCGGGTGGCTGAAGCGGGCGGAGTTGAACGGCCTATTGCGGTGGAGACAGCCAAGTGGGCGGCCGTGGGGGCCAAGTTGTCACTTTCCACCTTTTCGCATCACAGTCGCTATGCCTTTTGGGGGATAAAGTGACGTACCTAGCCCATGGCGTGGGAGTCACTACACTAACTATTTCTAGAGGAAACTGCGACTTTCCATTCATGAAGGACGATCACGAAGTAAACGGCTGCCAGAGGAGAGGGGCACAACACACACATCTCCGTAGACATCATTGGCCTGTGGAGTCCAAGTGTCGGGCACGATTCCGTCGGCAATCTTCGGACTAGAATTCATCCACCGTTGATCAGGGTCTGGGAACAGGGAGCACGGGAGGGGCGTGGAGGCTCGTTGGCTCGCATTTCTCTTCTCAATTGGGGGTACGCGAGCCGCGAGCTGGTCTTTGCAACGCTAAGCCCGCTCGGGTACAGTCTGTTAGGGCCTGTGACGCTTGAACTAGGGTCGGTTAGCGTTGACCCAGAGCCTAGGGTCGTGTCCAAGCAAGATGCGCGGGAAAACGGGGCAGGTTTGGGGTCCAAATTGCCTGGAACGGTTAGAACTGCGATCCGGGGCCATTCATTGCCCTATGCTGATCTTTTTCAGCTTTCACAGCCTCCTCGCTATGATGTTTGGCCCGGGAATCAAGTTTATACTAATTGCTAAGTGCATAGTAGGGCTGATTTCCGCTAATTTCCACCCACGGGCTCATTAATCTCTCGTCATGGCCCACTCAGAGACCGGGCTGATTGAGGCTCATCTATCGGCCCCACCGATCCTCCTGGTCTGGAGGTTGATGTGTTGAACGGGATTCCGCTTTGCTTGTTGCAACACTGGGGCCCAACCCCTACCGTACTTGACTGAGCTTGTTGCGCCTCTTATTCATCTTTTATCTCCAAAAACCCCCATTTTGTTTCTTCCCTACTTTCATCATGGAGTCCTACCCATGCTTCACAGAAATTCCTCACATCACGCCTATGTCGCCTACAACTTCGCTTACTTATGCTGCCTACCCTACTCAACCTACCGGCCCTCCGTTCATGACTCGGGTGTCTCAGTTGCAGTTTCAATCCCCCATGGATCAGCCCAAGTCTCTTGAGGCCTCTCTGACACCGCAGGCATGGTGGAGTCACGAAGAGTTAGATCTGAACAGGGGGTACGGGCCCGCGGATTACACCGTCTGTCCGGAGCCCTTCTCACCTTGGAACAGTGGTGCTTCTACCATTTCCGACCCTCAGAGCCCCCGCAGCAGTACCGGTGGCAGTGCTGGCTGTATGAACTGCATGGCCTCCTCTCCATTCCAGCATGAGGAAATTCCCATCTCCACTGTTGGCGAGCAGAGCGAGTACCCGGCTATGAATGGTCTGGTGGATATCGACCGCTTGACTATGAAGCCCCAGCTACCCATCCTCGATACCCAGTCCAACCACCTATCTCCCTGCAAGCACGATTTTGACCCTTGGGTTGGCAGTCAGTCAGACTGTAACGAGACTCCCGAACGGCAATGGTCTTCTCCTCTTCTTGATCCTACTGCCCGCCCACAAGTCACACGCCGGTCCCAGAACTTATCCTCCTCCTCCTCGAAGATACGCAAGGCTCTTGGTCGGAAACCAACAAACACCCCAGTTCGAAACCGACGGGGACGAAGTTCAAATAGTGAAAGCCACGGTGATGCCAAAACACCCCGGACCTTCATCTGCAGTTTTGCTCCATACGGATGCGAGAGCACATTCGTCTCTAAAAACGAGTGGAAGAGACATGTCACCTCAAAACATCTACAACTAGGCTTTTACCGCTGCGACGTGGGCAAGTGCGGCGTGAGCACACACCAGACCAGCCAAAACCACTTCGTGACAGTCACTCCATCCCCTAAATCAACCAGCTCCACTCCAACCCCAGGCCAACCCAACGACTTCAATCGCAAAGATCTTTTCACTCAGCACCAGCGCCGAATGCACGCTCCCTGGCTTCGATCCAATCGGCGGCGAACAGCCACCGAGGCCGAGAGCACAGCCTTTGAGGAGAGCTTGGACGAAGTTCGCCAACGCTGCTGGCATCAACTACGCCACCCACCGCATCAAAGTCACTGCGGCTTCTGCCGAGAGTTGTTTGTTGGTTCAGGAAGCTGGGATGCGCGGATGGAGCACGTCGGACGACACTTCGAGCGGGAAGACCGTCTGGGCGAAGAGCTTGAAGATCTATCATTACGGGAGTGGGGACTTCGTGAGGGAGTTTTGACTCTTGTGGGTGGTGAATGCCGATTAGCGATATCAAATATTAAATCAAGCTACTAGGCATGTTCTTTGGGCTGTGCTTTATGCTGTTATCAGGGTCTGGGCTTTACCACTTTATTTACGGCGTTTGAGGGTTTACGTTCTAATGACTTGTCCGCTTCTATTTTTATCAATCTATATCCTAAATGTCATGACTGTGGGAAGACTGGTTCTATCAAGATACATTTAATTTCAAAGACTTCAATACTTGAGTACTCAATGTGTGTATAGGTAGTTAGCCCCAGGAGAGCGCAATGAACAAACAGCCGCCACAGCGGACCAACACCTAAACATAAACGAGCTATTCAGAACATGCAACAAGTGATCTGTCTCAAAGGTTTTTCAGTGACGACACCGAGTCGGTGTATTTCAGGGGCCCATAAATGCAGCTAATAAAGACTCGCGGACACAGAACGGTCATGGCTGCGATCTAATTTAATTCCACGTCCTGTGAACCACAAGGCGGGGGCTGGGGTAAGCTGACTGCCTATGTCACTGACTCATACTGCAGCTGTCAGTGCGCGAATGATACGATTTTGGACATGATTGGTCATGTTTATTCAGGCAACGGCGTTACTGGACCATGCCCCAGGAAAATAATCTTCTCAATCCCCGCGCCGAACACATCAGGTAAGTCTAGCCCGAGACGGTCATGCAAGTATTCGTGCCCTCTGCCTTGTGGTCTCCGCCCCCTGTTCGCTGGCAAGGCGGGCGGGGGCTGGTGTGTTTCCTAGAAAAAGAACGTCTCCTGGCAGAGCTGGAATGTGGCTACTGACATGACTCGCATTCCTGCGACCAGCAAGGTTGAGGGAAATTCCGGGCTAGGGAAGCTCTCAAACTACGAATACACTGCATCTTCAAGTCAGATTAAGCATATCACACCTGATCGAAGAATGCACTAGTGGGTGCAGTCAATCTGTGGGCTGTGATCCCTGTACGTCTATTCAAGCTTATGGCCATGCAAGGGGCGGCGACAAGGCTGGCAAGGGCGTACAGCAACTTTAGATAGGCGATGTTGGAGGATCATCTCCTAGTGAGTCAAGTAGGCTCAATAGTCTATTGAATGTTTATTGAAGTAGCAGACATCGGAACACGAATATCGAATCGTATAAACCCGCACTCTTTGTACTGAGAAGGTACTCTGTCGTTTGCCGGGGTTTCAAACAGCAACAATTGTGCTAACCTCCACGATGCTCTGCAATTTGCAGTTAGCTATACTCCAAGTGGTATATTGTGGGACAAACTTACCGGCCGTCCGGGTTCGCTCGCGGTCTCAAAGGACTTGCTGTCGTACTTGACTCCAGCGCCACTTCCACCAGCCTTGACATACTTCAGGTATTCAGGCGCGCCGGGGAAATCAGTATTATCTGCGATGGCGAGTGAACCAACATGGAACAGCTCCAACTCCTCAATAAATTGCAGATCGGGCAGGTAGAACTTCTCCCAGTGGTCGAAGAAAGCCATGTCCACGCTAGTGACCTTGCCCTCCGCGTGCAACTTCTTCAGAGACTCAGATCCCGGACCCTCCAAGACGTGCACAACTTCGTCAATACCAGCAAGCTTTATCAGCTCACGGGCGAGAGCAACCATCTGAGGATCCATTTCAAAAGTATAGACGTTCACATCCTCAGGCACCTTCTCGCCATAGATATCACGAAGAATAGCGCCCCAAGCCACAGCCGACTTCCCAACGAAAGTTCCAAACTCAAGGATAGTCCGGGTAGAAGGCTGTTGAGCCTGAAGCTGAGCTTGTGCAACCTCCAGCTTCTTCTGGTTGAAAGTCATCATGTGTCCGACGTTCTCGGTGAAGGTATCAATAGCATTGGCAACTGCCCAGGGATTATTTTCCAGGTCGCTGCGGGGCATCGAGAAGATAAAATCACGCAACTCGACAGCACGCTTAGCGAACGTTTCTTGCATGGTCGGAGTAGTCATAGTTGCGATTCCTGCTTTGATGTGACGGAACGGAAGAGTGTCTTATAGCTAGATGCCGAGAGAAGGTGAAACAAGAATAAGAAGAAAGGCCCAGCGAAGTCAGAGGAGCATCATCAAGGTCTTTAAAGCTACTCGGTGGATATCTGTTGAATTCAGAGCAAAGCTTCGCCATCGGGGTTAACCGTATCGATATCGTGTGCTTGTGGGTCGGCATCGTTGTCTCCGAGCTCTGTCATAGCCCCGCGATGGTCGGGTTTCTGGTCTTATTGGAGTGGCTTTGAACACAAGTCCGTGTTATCGCACCATGTAGCTCACTATGAATGAGTTACCCTATACTCCATGGGTACTCGTATATGCATTGTATGCCAAGAATACGGCATGATGGATGTATAGATCTCAAGCACCCCGGAGTGGCGATACCGAAGTTCGGATCCGAGTTCCTGAAGGGGTTACTGACACCGACTTGACCCTCCATATTTTCTATCTAATATATTTACTTAATTTTTCGATTTCATCTCCCAACTGCTCTTTGGTATTGGGACAAAGGATGTTAGATTCTCAAGTCAAGGTTCATCTTGGTTGGGACCTGGGCATGGATGATGTGAAATATATGTTATGCGGAAGCGGCCTTTCACCCTCATCAAGTATCTAATGATTTCAATGCTGGACAAGGGGCAAATACTTTTAATATGTATCCTGGAACAGAGAAAAACCAACGATCGAATGATTGACGCTGGAATTTAGCTCATTCGTTTGATATACGTAGCTACGTTGGTGCTGTCGAACATTGTAGGGTCCATCAGCTCCGCACTAGCGGGCGCGGAACGAGGAGCCCGACTTCAACTCCCCGCGACTCCAAGTCAAGACATTAACCTCCAGGGCTCGACACCTCAACCACGCCAATTGCCAATCGCTACTCTTCGTCGTGAAGATCTCCGGCTGTCTAGGCATGCTGCATATATAGTAGCGCCTCTCCTCTCTATTGGCCACGTTGTCTCGACCCTAGACACCACCTTCCTTCACTATGTTCGTCCATCTTGCGATGCATCCTTTGAATGCGCGACTAACGTTCTGTCTCCATAGGGCCGTCTTTTCTCTTATCATCATCAACAAGGCCGGCGGTCTGATCTACCAGCGCGAGTTCCAGGCCGGCCTGCGCAAGCTCTCAACCAACGACTACCTCGTCCTCGCCGGTACCTTCCACGGGTGAATACGCATGCAAAGCCCTGTCTATGTTGCAGTCACTAATAGAGATCATCGCGCAGTGTTCACGCCATCACGCGCTCTATCACACCGAAAATTCCCCTCGCTCCGACGACGGGATCCCCCGCCGCCGCTTCCCCCAGCACCAGCACGCCTGCAGCGTCGGGTTACAGCTACCCCAACCCTGGTGCCTCCGTATCAGGCTTGGAATATCTCGAGACGGACAAATTCCGATTGACGTGCTTTCAGACGCTGACCGGCACTAAATTCCTCCTCTTTACGGACCCCGTGACCGGCAATGTGGAAACCATCATCAACAAGATCTACGAGCTGTACGCGGACTATGTGATGAAAAACCCCTTCTACCAACTGGAAATGCCGGTGCGATGTGAATCCTTTGACCGACATCTGGGGGCGTGGCTGAGGGGGAGAACATAATCCCTGAAAAAGGACTGTGATCATGACCTTACGACTATTGTAGACAACTTGTTTCTTCGCTTTACGTGGGATCTGGACAAAAACCCCATCCCAGCTTCTGCATAATACCAATTGCATCAATATTTCAACATTCCCATCCCAGTAGACCATTCCTACAAGAAGCTCTTGAGTAGTGTATACAGGAACATAAAAGAACAAGTAAACGCCGGGTATGCATCACAGCTCATTTCCACGGTGAATCGAATCTACGCAGTGTCCATCTTGTCGTCGTCCTTCTTGTCTTGACCGCTCGACTCGCCCTGACCCTCTTCGGGGATATTGCCCAGCTCCGTTTTGCCGTCCTGGGCATCCTGATCACGCTTTTCCTTTTCCTGTCGGTTCTTCTCTTCTTCCAAAGATAACCGCAAGGCAAAGGCAAGCTCAGGGTCGTTCTCAGCCGCTTCCTCGAAGTTGAATCCACCTGCATCGCCACCGTCGCCGCCTCCCGAGGCAGCGGCACCAGCCCCCTCACCGGCAAGAATGGGAGTCTGTTGGAGCTCCTCACTGAGAAGATGAGGACCCGGCGGGATGATAGCCAGGTAGGAACTATCGCCACTCGCCACATTATCCACAAAGGCTTCCAGCTTCTTCGTCTGATCAGACTCGAGGTCACCGAATGCCACCACGTCGATGGAGACGTTGTTCTTCTTCATCTTCTTGGCCAGCTTGACCAGAGTCTTCTCATCTTCTTCGATCGGGGAGCAGGAAAACACGATAATTCGTTGCCGCTGGGACTTCTCGGAACGATGCTTGAGCGCCAACTAGATTGTTCATTGTCAGCATAGCCATCTCACCTCGGCTGGAATGGCCACTTACACCGGCAACCTGGATACTCGAGCTCAGATGAGAGGTACCGTGAATCTTCGTGCGATGCAGACCAGCGAGGATGCTGCCGAAATCAGAAGTAAAAGTGGAAAGCACCTCGGGGCCCTTTCCGCCCATGCTCATAAGGCCCACAGCTGACTGTGGGTGTACGCGCATCTTGATGCTGTGGATGATGCTAACGGCATCGACTTGGGCTTGCCAGCGGGTTGATCTGCGGGGGTTAGACGATGCGAAGACGGCAAAGAGGGCGAATAGACGAGCAACTCACGTGTAGTCTCCATTGCGACTGCTTTCGCTGTTGTCGACACTGCACGAGGGAATTAGCGACGTTTCAAGCTCGGAGAGGGCACAATGACGAACATGATCATGGTAGCTTCGAGCGACATGATGGCGGTTGTGTGAGGGAAGGTAAGGAGGAAGTGCTAAGGTAGAGTCGATGTGCAGGGACGGCGGTGATGACGATTAGGTGAAGCTCGGATTCTGCCGACTCTTTCCGCCCGCCGCGGTTGTTTGTTGTGGCTCCGCGCCTCCGCCTGTTCTTGTTCTTGTTCTTAGATCTCTCGATTACTCCCCCAATCGTCCTACTACGCCTACAAAATGGCTACCTTGAAAAGGAAATCTCCTGAATTTGCGGACGCGCCCGATGTCACGCCTAACGGCCCTCCGGCCAAACGTATGCGTCTGACCCAAAGCCAGAAGCAGGCGTTGATCGATAACCTCCAGCTTGAAAGTGAGTGCAACATGAAACTTTGAACGGCACATCAGTGCTGACAGGCTGCTAGTTACCGAGAGAGCTCGCAAGCTTCGGTCACAGTATGCTTTGCAGGCAAATGACCTCCGTTCCCGCATTGAACGACGCGTCAACCGTATCCCCGTCTCTCTGCGCAAGGTCACGATGGGCGAGCTCCTCGACAAGCACTCCGGACTTTCAAACATATCACCAATGCGAAGAGTCTCCCCTGCCAAGGCTTTCCGAGCTCCTCCCAGCATTTCCATCGACCAGGCTCTTTCCCCCGCACGCGATAACCGTTCTCGACGCACAAGGCAAGACAGTCCACATTGACCAGCCGAGCTACCTATTAACTATTTTATAGCCACGATGATCACTACTCTGACAAAGAAAATGCCCCGGCAACGGGTGAACCCGAGGGTTTGAAGAACCCCAAGCGTCGCGGTAAAGCCCCGGCTGCTGGGAGCGCCTCGCGCGTTGCTTCCCAAGAAGTGCGAGCAAACGACAACCGCATTCTGTCTCCAAAGTCTCTGAACTCGCGAACCTATCCGCAGTCCCCCTTTCGGGCGTCTCCCGAAAAGGGACAGCCGTCATATCTATCACGCCCCACTTCTCCATTGAAACCTTCAAGTCCCTTACGCGCAGGTGGCCCTAGCTCCCGCCCACGCGGTACTACGATATCTGCGGCCCGGGACCACTACCCATCTTCTCAAGCCAAGAAAACGACTTCTCGTGCTGCAACCGGCCCTCGGCCTGTCAGGTCTCCCCTTCCGCGTCCCGCCACTCGACAGGGAAATGAACGCAAGAACAGCATGTCGTCCACAGCTTCTTCAGGAACCACCGTTCAAAAACCCACTCGTACTGGCAACAACGCGAGGAAGGCAGCCACAGGAACTGCCTCTTCTACAGCGAAGAAAACTTCCACTGCTCGGCCACAGACTGCCTCTATGGCAGTCAAGAAGACCCCGGCTGCTTCTACTGTGCGCAAGACCACCGCTCCCGCCTCCACAAGTGAAGCAACGACCCGCACAAGAGCCCTGCGGAAGCGTGTCTAGACGTCTGTATCGATTTGATTGCCGCATAATAGCTCGGTGTTATGATTGGGGTGTTATCTTTTGAGCGTGGTCATTACCACCACGGACATGAATTGAGGGGCGTTTTTTGTATTGCTTGGACTGGATCATAATTGGTGTTTGCTGATTCTGTTGTATTGCTATTTTGGTTGCTTTGAACTACCTATGCAAGGTTATATCTTTGACTACTTTCAATGCACACATTTAAAGTATTTGTTACACGTATGTTGGTGGGTTCAGAAGAAGGGAGAAAACATGTAATTATTAACATGAGAATCGCGAACATCCATAGCTCGTTAAATCAGAACAAACTTGAAACAATCTATGCTAATAACAACCTTGGGATGTTTTGCCCGATCATCTCCCATACCTAAGGTTGCACCACGTAGTCGACCGTCTCCAGCACTTGCATAGCCCGATGGCGACTGAGCAGGCCTGCTGTTTAGCCCCAGGCTGGAAAGAGGTGGTTGTAGTTCTGCTGCGAATGATAGTAGTCCGGGAGATGGACACCAATTCCTGCTTCGGATTTGGACGAGGCGCCTCCATAGGCTTCATGCACCTAATCAAGCTCTATCAGATTAAGAGAACTTTGATTGATTGATTGATGATTGATAGGCGACGATATTCCCATCGACAGCCAGCCTATCCAGTCTATCACCCGCGGACTGTGAGATTTTGGAATAAATGCTTTGAGGCTGTCACATATTTAGTTTCCAGACTCTTATCATCTAATCGAACTTCTAAGATGACCTTTGTGATGCTACAGCAGTGCCCGACATCGCCTTCCTTGTTGGAAACACAGAGCTGCCCTTGTCAACCCTAATCACATGATCAACTATTCTAGATATAGTTAATCCCGTATTCCAAGCTATGTTCCGATGTTGAACGGTAAATGTCAAACGGACGAGAGGTGTTTTGTTATGTATTATTACTGATTCAAAAATAATGTCGGGACGAATGCCGCGGTGTATCGGAGATACTGATGCTACGCACAATATTTCTTATGTAATCTGGTTTCCCCTTTAAATTGCCAGATGGAGGGATAATACAAGACAGTTATCGACGTCGTTTATTGGTCATATACTAGTGGTGTTCCAACAAATAATTACGTATGTCCAGCTTGGCGTCGGCTTAAAGACACTTCTCCGCCATTCGTCCCAGCCAAGCCAACCCCATTCTAAACCACCTGAGTGATCGTGCTCATCACCCCTAAACTTCTTCGCTGGTCTTGCCTCCGTCGCTTCGGTAATTCTTCCGATGCCACAATGACGACACGTCGGTCTTATTCAGCGCTGCACGACGCCCAGGACGAGTTTGACCACGAGCTCAGAGATTTTGAACGACCGGTCACTCTTCGTATGCCTGATAATATGCGGGTCGGCAGCACTGAAAAATGCCCCGCAGAGACAGATATCATGACTGTCGATACGCAGGACTTGCAGACAAAAACTAGAATAAAGCGACCTAGGTTCGATCGGAGTGGCTCCTGGGTATGGGAAATTGGATGTGTAACGCTAGCTGTCGTGGGTCTTGTTCTTTTGATCACATTTCTTGTCAAGATAAATGGCACCCCATATGCGAACTGGCGATATACCGCGTCCCCTAATACTGTCGTGTCAATCATTGTCACTATTACAAAAGCCGCACTGCTGGCCCCAGTGTCCTCGTGTCTCGGTCAGCTGAAATGGAATCTATTTCAGAAACAAGCTCCGCTATATCACATGCACGCTATCGATCAGGCAAGCCGGGGGCCCCAGGGCTCCTTGGAAATGTTACTGAGGGGAATATGTGGGTCGAAAACAGGAAGCTTAACGTACGTTGGGGCATCTCTAACGGTTCTGGCTCTTGCGGTGGACCCATTTGCGCAGCAAATCTTGACATTCCCTTCCCGGACTGTTTCTGCACTGAATGCCACTCCATTCATCCAAAGTGCACATCAATATTACTCTCTAGGAGGATACGACGGCAGTGACGTATATCATGGGCTCGCACCGGCGCTTCTGACTTCAATTCTGAGTGGGCTCTCACAGACAAATAGCCCTCTTGGGCCTCATTGTGATGCAAGCTCTTGCGAATTCCCAGAGTTTGTTACACTTGGAATATGTAGCGAGTGCAAAGATGTCACAGCTCGAACGAATCAAACATGCAAGACTCAAGAGGACGCATTGGTCTGGAGTGGTGAACCCCAGGCCTTCAAGGAGATTCCTATCAATTGCAGCTACCGGTCCCCGAACAATTTCTCGTTTGATATTGGATTGCTTGATGGGGTTGGAGAGCTGCAATACCTAAATGATGAGTTGACGTTTGACATAAACTATTGGATGTCGCGTCCAAGAGTTGATGGACCAATTTTCGACATCCAGAGTCCACTTCTCTCTTTCGTTACGGCAAATTATTCCGTCTTGATGAACTACACTCCATCCAACGTGACAGTTCCTCCACCAAAACCCTCGGTGACAGAATGTGCTATATATTATTGTGAACGGCAATATGCAGCTAGCTCTTTCCTGCCTGGCAACCATAGCAGCCGTTCAGTGGATGTCTTGGATACACAACAGCTCATTGCGAGAGATGCCCTTGATGACGATGCCGATTATTATGCAACAGCTTCCGTTCACTTTGGACCACCAAACGGGACCGCGACCCTATCAAAAAACTCGTCCTATAGCATCGATCATCACACGTTCAGCAGTTTCAAAGATACAATGAGCACACTTTTCAATAGTACACTGGATGCAATGTCGAGCGGATCAAGTTCAGATGTGTTGAATATGGCAAAGATCCTGCGTACGGGTAACCTCGGCCAATTACTCGAATCGATGTCGATCAGCGTCACCGATACTATCCGCACTAATTCCGACGGTAATAAGGTCCCTGGGCAGGCATATCGAGTTGAGACGTTCATTGATGTCCGATGGCCGTGGATCATTCTTCCGGTCCTTGTTACCTTGGGATCAATCGCGTTACTTCTGGGAACTGCAATGGGAAGCAAACAACAGAATACAGTGCTGTGGAAGTGTAATGTGCTTCCGTTGATATCGTGTCATCTCCATACCACACCTGAGAATGAGATAGCATCTCTGCGCAGCGTGGATGAAATGCATTGTATATCGAAGAACATGTACGCTACGATGGCACAGGGCGAAGGGCCGCTTACATTCACGGAAAGTGGACGTGTCCCTGCAAAGTAGAGGAACAGATGGCCCTGGTTCCTCGGGTAAGTCGAGTTCAATGGGCTCAAGGGCATATATTATTCGTGGGTTGCTGATGCCCGCCCTCCGGTTATAAAGAGACTAGAGAAAATGGATCCTAGTCTACAAACTTAATATTAGAAGATCTTATCATTACACAGCTTATTATGACGCTCGACTGCCGCATCTCGTTGCAGTCTAGGCACAGGATCAATAGCGAATGGATTTGCCATAGCGGTGCTTCTCCTCGTCCCCAGGTCCCAGTCCTGGGAGATCATGCAGCAGGGATCTTGTTCTCCTTAGCTCCTCAGGACCTGGAAGCTTACCCCATAAAGCAGGATCATCCCTTCGTTGATCTCCGGGAAGCGGCCCTAGAGGTGCAGCTGGTTAATTATTATATCATGAATATTAGAAATCAAGGTAAAAAAGAAGCCATACCTTTTTCTTTCTGCCAGTCTAATGATCGTGCAAGTATCACAAGAGACTCATAGATTGTTTTTGAGCTCCTCTTGATCGTTCGTCCCAGCCTCTGGTGGCCAATCCTTAAGTCTCTCTTCAATGACTTGTTTCACTTTGGCACCTTCATTTTCAGACCGTTCAGGAGGACAGCGTGCCCATATATATTTAAGCATCTCGATCATCTCGATAAAGAAGCCCAAAAAGTATCTCAAGTGCTGGATTGATTGATTGGGATCTACTTACATATGTAAAAAATTTAAGAAGGAACAAGGGACGAGCCCGAGGTTTCCCATGTCTTTGTCTACTTCAAATGCTACAACCTCGGAATCTACCTACAACACTCGAACCGGCTTCCGATCTCCTAGATACAGGGCCAGAGCGTGGCGAGATAAATATCTAGGTTACTGTCTGTCCAGACGTCGGTGGAAGCTTTGGACCATCAATGGTAGAGGTGCCCTCCTGGGTAGGTGAAGCTGCACCATCAAATGTTGTTCATTCCTAGACTTGAGACAGAGCTAGCGCCTCGCAGATTGTTGTATTCAAATGTAAGAAAAGGGACCAAAATGGATCTAAGTCAAGGAAGACCGAGGCAGATAAGCCGAATAGAAGGGAAATCGAAGAGTTCAGGGCAAGAAAGTAACAGCTACATTGGGACTCAGCACTGGTATCATTGCAATCATGCTGGTTGACGAGCAAGGGTGAAAAAGAAAAAGAAATTTGAAATGAAAAGAAAGACCCGGGGCCCTATAGCGCAAGACCATCGGACAAAAGAAGGTAGAAAAGAATAAACGAGCAAAAACAAAGAGGACCAAGGTAAAACCCGGAGCCTGGTCCAAGCAAAGAAAAGATACTTCACATGCTCAATGGGGAATGGGAACAGTCCATTGAAATGGAATATGGGTATGACTGATCCGCAGAATCAGATGCAAGGAAAATTAAAAAGAAAAAACACACAAAAGAGACCCCGCCGGAGAGACAGAGAACAAGAGCAGTCAATCGCAGGACCAATCAGCTGGCTGATCACTTTTTCAGAATTTAAATGTAGGAGAGGATGGAAAGAAGAGAACTCCGTCAACCAAGCCTGTCAGTCGAGATGAAAGAGAAGAAAGGGAAGAAAGAACGCTAAAGACAAGCCCCCATAGAAAAGGGGGGGAAAAAGTACACCATGGGCAAAGATATGGCGCCAGGTCAGTGGATGCAAATCAAGATTCATCGAAGAATGGTGTATCGGTATTGTAACTGTGCATGAAGGGAAACAAGAAAACCGGAGTCTACCCAGTTACGCCCATGGCACCAGGACTTGGACGAGGTCTGTAGGAAAGGTTTTGGCTTTGACCTTGGTTATCGGATGCATTTTGTTGACTGTCATTGCTGGAGCTGCGCTCACGACGATAGGAGGGTTGAGGTGGCTCAAAGTCGCTAGTGGAGTGAGCGTGGCCGCTGGGCCCAGCAACATGGCGAACCGAACTTTGCATTTGCCAGGCAGCATCCTGGGAGGGGTCGGTTTCAATCCTTGCCGAGGTCGGGGTGTTTTGGTTGTTGCGGTTGGATGGAGTGATGGTGAAAGTTTCCCCGCCATTCTCAGGTCTGAAGCTGCCCCGAGCAATATCTCCGTACCGTTTCAAGATTTCTTTTGTCGTCACTTCCGTATTTTCCTTGAAGAGAGTCGGATCGCTTAGGACAGATTGCAAATCCTCCGGAATCTAGGAGAATTAAATTAGTTTTGGAAAAAAACGGAGAGAGACGAGACTGCCAACTCACCTCACACATTGTGTCATTATACGTAATGAGCGCATTAACTGCTTCAATGGCCAGAAAGCTTTCATCCACCGTACTGGCTTTGGCGTTGGGATAGAGGATGTTAGGTGTCATGACAGTCGCGAGGTTGTGGATGTCCATCTTGCTTCCAGACTCTTCATCCACATGCGAGAAGGATGATGTCCAATTAAGGAACGTAAAGAGAACTTCCATCGTGTCGCGATGGGCCTTTGGAAGAAGACAGCAGGTCAGATGGAGGACACGCTTTTGCTTCTCGGGATCGGACAGCTTTTGCGCCGCAACAAAGAGGCGGTGCAACTTGAAGGTCATGAGTGGATCGGGCATTTCGCGAAGGAACTTCTTCAAAAGTGCCGCGATCTGTACAGGGCCTTCCTTTGACATGTCCACTTGGTCATATTTGGTGTCAATTAATTCAGATATCTCCTTGAGTCGGCGGATGTTTCCATTCTTTCGGAAAACACCTTCGACGGACATATCCATTTGGCGCATGGCAGAGACAGCGTCATCCACGATGGCTGGAATGCGTAAAGCTCCAGGACCAACACCATGGCTAGACTCAGTACCTTCCTTCTCAACCAAGTAGTCGAGAGAAACACCAAAGACCCCCTTCTTCTTGCTAGCCTTCTTGTTCTCCTTGAAGGCACGGCCGAAGATGTTCCAGATGGTCGGTTTGCGAGACTCGATGAGAGAGAGGAGTTCTTCCATGTTGAATTGGCCATCCAATAAGGGCTCCATGGACAGGACAGCGACATGGCGAACAATGAAGTATTCCAAAGCTGTAAGCTCAGAGAAGTATCGCTTTGTACGACTCGTGGGCTCCATAATCATGTCTAGTCCTGCCCCCGATAGACCACGTTGATGTCCAGTTCTGTACCTGGGCATCGGTTCACGGGAATCCACAAGCCTGGTGCCAGCATGCCGATAGGCATTTGGTCGCTGCTCCTTGGCCTGTTCGGCTGCGACAATGCGAGGAATGTCGTCTAGAGTAAGAGCATCCTGGGCTCCAAATGTCAAGTCTTTGACCGTTTCCCCGTTAGCATCTCTCTCTTCGACAATCTGAAAGCCCGGACCACGAGGGTCGTTACCATCATGTCCAGATGAGCCAGGCCGAGTCGCACTTCGACCTTCAGGACCATCGATGATTCGAGATGCACGCGCCCTCTTATACGTCGTGGACAAGGTACGCTCATTGCGGATAGAACGCAGACGGCGCATTTCACCAACAGTCTGTTCGAGCGACGACTCTTGGATGGTTTCGCGATTGCCGCTATAAGATTGGGAGCGCGTATTAGATCGTCGGAATTCACCAGGATTGACGCGGAAGCTCTCCTTGTTGTCGTAATCTTTGAGGTTAGGATCATCTACAAAGGAAGTTAGTGACGCCGCAAGTCTTCCTGGTTGAAATGCAAAGAAAGACAAACCTGAAGTATGTGGAAGTGTTCCTCCGGCACGGAGAACGGCTAGGAGTCGAGCGAGAGCGACTCTCAGAAGGAACACGAATTGCTGCAACTTCGAGACCTCAATGAATTCACCTTGGACACTCGAGTCCAGGTTGTGTTGCTGAGCGCATGCCAAGCAATATGTGAGTTTTTCATCTGCGCACCACAATGCATCCGCCAAGTCAACAGTCAGGTCCTTGTCACATGAGGAGCACGACAGATGAGGCGGCTTGAGATGCCATCGCTGCTCTCCAGACCGGATACATTCGTCGTCGATGGGCTCCTTGCAAGAAATGCAGCAATCCGAGAGCTGATCGGCTAGACCCTCAACTCCAGCAGTCAGGTCAACTGGCTCATTTTCATCTTCCGGCGGAGCTAGTCCTTCGATATTTGACAGGTGTGTCAGGAAGTCATGTAAGCCATCGGCCGATTTCTCGCGTTCGAGCTTGAGCGCCCCCTGAAGGCCGATACGAATAAGAAGCTTGAGATAGTGCGCCAGACCGGTAACTAGAGAAAGCAGTTCTTGCGTCACGCCGAGCTTCCGAACCCCAGTCTCTTGTGTCTTAGATAATAAGGCAAAGAAAGCAACAATCTTCTTGCAGAGAAGTTTGGCTTCGCGGCCGAAGGATAACTCTGGTATGACGGTCAGCTATGCCCAAAGCCAAAGGACGTCTCACGAAACTTACCCTTGACCCCTTGTGATTTGATGAATACAGCCAATTGATCAACTGCCGAGAAAAGAACCTCAACATGGGCAATAAACCTCTTGGCCACGAGGACACCATCGATATAAGCTCCGTTGCTCACATGAAGGAGCATATCGGAGATGCATGCCGCTGAGGATTCTTCAAACGTGGAGAGTGTGCTCCAGATATTGTAAACTTTCTCCTCCATTGTATCTTCTTCTTGGCGGATGTGTTCACGCTCCTCGGGGGTGGCGTCAACATCCACAGGCGGTGGTTCCCAGGTTTGACCGGCAGGAGAGAGTCGGACATTCCAGAACTTGTGAATCATGTAACACTCGGGGTGCCAATGCTGATTTTGACCGTTGCGGAAGATCTCAACGAATTGTTTGAGAATTGCAGTATGGCAGCCGTGACATCTTTGGGCGAATTGAGTAGAATAATGGAAATGACAGTAGACTTTTCCTTCATGCTCGTAATATGAATCTTGGGCGCCGAACACTGTGGGACATACGGAGCAAGTGAAATGCTCAATATGATATTTGCGATCCAAGGCTGTAATATAAGAGCCACGGAGCGCGCCACCACACTCGTGGCAAAGGAGACCCAACCGGCGGAAGTAGTCCTTTTCACAAAGCGGAAATTGGCAGCTGCCATCTTCGGAGTCGACTGGGAAGAACTTGGACGCGACTATTTCACCACAATCCTACACTGTGTTAGACCATCCCTTCCCAAGTCCAGTTTCAACCGTTTCAACCACACGCCATAGTCTCCACTTACCTCGCATTTGAAGCATTCCAGGTGAAATGTGCCTCCAAGCGCTCGCACGAACTGACCGGTCAGAGGCTCATTACATTTCTGGCAAAGTCGTGATGAGCTCGGTGATTTGCTGGGTCGACCATTCGGGCGCGATCGATCGCGGGCATTAGAACGATCCCTATAGCCGGGCTGCTCTGGTTCCAGCCCCCGACCTGGGCGGTCATCCTGGCCGAGGGAGCTGTTTCCTGCAGTGCGCGTGGTGGGCGAGTCGAACGGGATCAAGCTGTCTTCGGGGGAGGTGGGTGTGTTTTTCTGGTAACCGGCTCCGTATCCCGAAGTGTTCACCTTTGGGGCCGGCTTGCCTGCGACCAGGCTGGCCGGAAGTTCACCGGGGGGCATATTGGTCCCCCGTCAGAAATCAGGATCGAATGGCGGGAGCGACAACGCGGCGAACGCAGCATGCAAGGAATTCAGGGCGAGACGACCGGGTGGTTTCCGAGTTCGGAGAACAGAAGAACCAGGGCGCGGGGTGTTTTGAAAAAAAGTATCGAGCGCGTACTGTTAGATTCCAGAGTTGGTTTGTTAGAATGGGGTCTGCGATGGTGGTTGGCAGCTGGGAATCGTAGCTCAGCTTTCACTCACTCTCACGCCATGTAGTCAAAACACGCGGGGGCCACAGGAGCAGTAGAAGACGATGGATATCACGCGAAAGGTTCAAACAGGGGAGTGAGGCTCGAAATCGAAAGTATCGAGAAGGAGAGTCCAGTGCGCAGACGGGGACGCGGGGAGGGGGCCAAAGGGTTCGAGCTAATGTCGGGCGCACGCTACCTGGACAACACACAAGCTGAAGAGAGCCGACAGCAAACAACAAGCAAAAACAGGTGAACAGAAAAGGAAAAAGAGGGGGATGGCGAGAGGAATGGAGAATGGAGAAGGATCGGGCATTTGCACCCAGTTGCCCCCCTAATCGGAGTCCCTGGGTCACGTGGGTTCACCGCTAAACTCGACTTTCCTTCTATCTTTCTTATTTATTGCTTGCTTCGAAATGCAAAGAGAGAGGCAGAGAGGGAGAGAGACATAGAGAGAATTATAATTCAAGAACAGGTCCGTGGCCAGGGATTTAGTGTGATAAACACATTCTGCAATTGTGTACCTGAATGTCCCTGTTGTGCTGTCCCCGCCGAACCACCACGGCGCTGTCCATGGATCCCCGCTGCGCTTTTTATAGCACGCAGATGCCACGCACATTTTCTTTGCCGGACACTCTTCAAATCAGTGCTGACACTCCCAGAAACAGCCTCTAGCACCGTAAAGCTCGGCTCTATCTGCCAATGCATCAACTAGAGTCGGCCTAAGGCTAAGAATAGTACCAGGGGCCCGTACGTCGTGACAGCCCGAGCGAGAAGACGATCTTAGGGGTCTCAAGACTTGCTTCTGCGTCTTCTCAACCTTTACATACTTTGACATCTGGATTAGGGTCTTTCTAGAGATCTTGCCTTTCCCCTATATATCATTCAAACGCTTGGAATTAGGACGAGACATGACTGTCCAGGAGTGTTTAGCCTATTTCCAAGGTTCCTTGGTCGGGCTGTAGATGGTTGACACTAGCACGACGTCAATTCTATATTATGATAACATGACTAGGCCTAGAAAATCTATTTGAACGCGGACAAAGAATCAAAATCAATTGCAGGGGGGACCCTAAGGACCATCTTGGAGTGCAACCTAGAGAAAATCAAAATCAAAGTGTCCTGGACTTTGCGACTTCGCCTTGACCTACCTTCTCATCATCACTTCCCGCCTGCAGCATGCTTTTCAGTTCCCTCGGTGACATCTCACTTTTATCTCCCCCTTCGATCTGGACTGTACACTGCGATACCTCATTCCGCAGTGCTCACCCGGCATGGCAGATCAGTGTACCATGCGCCTGATGCGTGTCAGTATATGAGACACTGATCGACAAACTAGACTGACCCACGACAGGAGCTGAACGCGATCGAGAGAAGCGACCAACTGGGTAAGCCAACCTCCGACACCCGCATAGCGGGGCTCAGTTACTAATCCTCATAGCTATGACCGTGCACTATAAAGAAGAAAATGTCCGTGAGATCAGTGCCTTGCTTTTGGGGCCCCCGGGCACACCATACGCTCTCGGCTTGTACGAGGTAAGTGTTCATGGCACCGAGGACAGGACCCTCTGTGGGGCACGGTTTATACTGACCCCGTTGTCTAGTTCACCTTCTCCGTTTCCAGCGGTAACTGCAACACCCTGCGAACATAGGTGAGCGATTACTGACAGTAACCAGACTACCCTGCGGCTGCACCCACAGTCCTAATCAAAACCACAAACCAGGGGAAATCTCGCTTTGGCCCAAACCTTTACGCCACCGGCAAAGTCTGTCTGTAAGTCTGCGATCGTTCTGGCTACAAGATCCGATGCTAACCTTCCAACCAGCTCGATATTAGGGTACGCATGGCAGGACACGATACGGAGTCTGTCTAACCAACATCTATAGAACCTGGCAAGCGTCTCATGGCGAAGAGTGGTCTCCTGCGCAGGGACTAGAATCAGTGTTGTTGTCCATCCAAAGCCTGCTGTCTGCCACGCCTTACTTCAACGAACCAGGTTACGAAGACCTCGACAATGAATCAGACAAGGAAAATATTGAGCTTTACAATTCCAAGGTGAGCCACCATTTATACCGGGTCTTTTCCACCGTTCAGCATATTGATGGATACCAGATTCGCCACGAGAATCTCAGACTCGCAGTTATTCAGCCGCTGGAGGAAGCGCTTGGCCTGATCGCGCCGCAGCCTCAATTGATCCCCAACTCCAGACTCAGCCTTTCTCAAAGCATCGATCACAAGACTCTTGATACCCCTGAGACCCCCGAGAGCGAAGTTCAGCATTTTCTTCATGAGGTGACCCAAAAGACAGGCCCCTTTGATGACTATCGCAAGCAGCGATTCCTATGGTACCTGGAACATTATAAACAAGTTGTCCAGGAAGGCGTTGAGAAGGAGAGGTCCAGAAATGGAAGAAGATTTCCTTGCATGTCTTTTGAGTTCGGAGGCAATGCAATGAATGGTGAATGGAATTACCCAGATCTTCAAAAGCGAATGAATATGCTCGAAACTAAGATCATGGAAGAGACTCATACGTGGCCAGCGGAGGGCAAGAAGCTGACCGAGGAGGACGCCGGGATTGCCGTGAGCTTACGTGCTCAACATGAACAGATAGTGGCAGGACTCAAACTCCGCGCGGACTCCATAGTGGACCTCACCATGATGGACGATAATCCATTCTTGTGGAAACTTGTCTACTTCGGCCGTCCCATGACTCAGTATGATGGAGGTATACTGAGTATCAATATCTACATCAGTCCTCGTCATCCCGTTGAGCAGCCACGAGTGTTTGTCGAAACACCTCTCTTTCACGTGCGCGTCTCCGTCAGGAAGGTGTTGATATATCTTCCAGCGCGAGCTGAAGAGATGAGCCGTCACATTGAGGGTATCATCGCTTCGCTTGAAGAAGATTCTCCGCCCTACAACCCGCTGATGACAGTCAATCCAGAAGCAACAAAGCTGTTCTGGGGTTCAAAGGACGAGCAGAAGCAGTATCACCGCAAGCTGCGTCGGTCGGTTGAAGAAAGTGTCGAGTAAGTATGTCCCATTTTCTTCTACACATGAGGTTAACTGCTGAAGTATTCAACAGTCATCTATGAAGTCGTCCCATTCTATCTTCTTTTCAAGACCTAGTTCTTGCCGGAGTTGCTCGGTGCATAGTTTCTCCCCATTGGATAGAGTAATGCATACTCGGAGTTAAGGAGAAAATGAATAGCAATAGCAATACTACAGAAACGCGAAATTCATTTGATGTATTATGAAACCAGTCATCAAAAGTCCGAAAAGCATAGAAGCTTGGAATGAAGAGAGCGACAGTCGACATACAACGCGGCCCCACTGTCTTATCGTCAGCTGACCCGGCCCCCCGAGCTCCCCTTTTCACTTCTATCCCGTCCCCATATTCCACTCCATCGACAAAATGTCTGCCAAAAAGCGCACGCTAGAATTCGGAAATGTCTTGGTGGTGGGAGGATGCGGTTTCGTGGGGTGGCACATTGTCGACCACCTTTTGAACTTCCCCTCCGAGACCGACGCCAGCGTCGCACTCCCGAAGCCGCAGGACGATGCGCGATTCGACTTCCCAACTCTGGGCTCGCGCTACCCGGATTACAAGGCCAAGGTATCCGTCGTGGATCTGCGCACAACCAACAACCGCCTGCCGGGCGCGACCTACTACGAGGGTGATATTACTTCCGTCGACTCGATGATGGAGGTCTTCCGCGCCGTCAAGCCAGACTTGGTTATCCACACTGCGACCCCCAATGTTATCGAAGGTAACAAGGAATTGATGTACAAGGTCAATGTCGAGGGAACCCGCACCCTTCTCCAGGTTGCTGGTGGTGAGCACGGCAACTGGGGTGGCAAGTGCAAGGCATTCGTCTACACCAGCTCCAGCTCAGTCGTGCACGACACCCAGAGCGATCTGATCAACGTGGATGAGCGCTGGCCCTTGATGCGCGGCAAGTTGCAACAGGAGTACTATTCCGACACCAAGGTAAGTCTTGCGGCCTGAAACCAACTCACCCGATCCTTCGTCTCGCCCGCTAACACCCACCCAGGCCAACGCCGAAGAAATCGTCCTCAAGTACAACCGCCAGTCCCCCACAAACATGGTAACCTGCGCCGTGCGCCCCGCCGGAATTCACGGCGAAAAGGACACGACCACGACCCCCAAGATCGTCGATCACGGCGCAAAGGCCTCAGATGGAGTGCTGAAGCTGCAACTGGGAACAAATGACAACCTGTTCGACTTCACGTACGTCGGCAACGTGGCGTACGCACACATGCTCGCTGGAGCGCGACTACTAGCCACGTATGACCGCTACGAGGGCAACCAGGGCGGGCCCCTGGACCACGAGCGCGTAGACGGCGAAGCCTTCAACATCACCAACGACTCGCCTCTTTACTTCTGGGACGTGACACGGGCCATGTGGGCGCTCATTGGCCGGGTGGTTGAGCCACAAGATGTGTGGTCTCTGCCGGAGGGCCTGATGCTGTCAATTGGTGGATTGGCGGAGAGCGTTTTGTGCCTGTTTGGCAAGACTCCTCGTCTGACGCGCCGCACTGTGCGGTATTCCTGCATGACTCGGTACTTTTCTATCGACAAGGCACGTATGCGTCTTGCTTATATCCCCGTGGTTCCGGTGGATGAGGGTATTGCGCGTGCGGTTGGCTATTATATTGAGAAGAAGCGCCAGGATGAGGGAAAGAAGGGGTTGTAAAGGGGACTCGTGGAAAAGTATTGTCTATACTGTAATAATAGCAGGGCCGCTGCTCTGAGCAATGTTATCGATACACCCGTGAAATGAGCTTGTAACAGAGAGATTCCGTTTCTGTAGACCGAAGGTTGTCATTAGTGTCACGCCTTATTTCCATCATGAGTACCGGTTACCTTCGGGATAGTGGTGTGGCTCCATTTCCAGCTGTAGACGGGCTAGTATGCTCACTTCTTTTCTTTGGCCCTGGTTTCGACGAATGGGTCCACGAAAGAAATACTGTGGGCGTGGAGTAGATGATAGCTGACTTTGAGAGTCAGTATCATCCGTAAGGGAGTCCGCGTTATCTGAATAGCGTTTTAGCGTGCTTTTCCCCTATATTTTACTATTTTAACTCTCACTTTCACGGAATTCGTCTCGCCATTCCTCACCTGCCGGCATACCTCACTTTTATCCTTGTATATCTCTTCTCTCCTTTCACATCTCCTCTCCGTTAACCCTTCTCCACCTTTTCTTATGACGAACTTGTTCTACCCAGCGAGCTCAGAGTCATCCTCGCCTCTCTACTCACCTAGCTTCACGCCTCCGTGCGCGCAGCTACTTCTCCCTCCGATACCTACCCCGTCACCTCTACCTCCTCCACCTCCCTCGCTGCCTCCCTCTCCTGTACCTCCACCCCCTCCGCCGCTGCCTCCGACTCCGGTGCCTCCACCGATGTCTCCTCCTCCGCTACCGCCGCCGGTGATCGTACCTGCGCTGCCGGTCTTAAAGCTTTCCGGATTTGGTTCAATATGACTATCTTAAGGGAAGGAAGGAATTGTTCTAGCCAATTTTCGATATTCTAGGTGCGTTGAGAGGGGCCGAAACGTTAGGCTGAGGTTATTGTTGGGCTCTCGTAATAGCTCAAACATCTCTCACTTCTGGGAGGTGCATTCCCAACCAGTGGGTTCGATACCAACTCATGACAGAAGACACTCCAAATGCTGCGTCTACCATACCCTTGCCCAATCTACGTCAATAATTTGAACCAAAAAAGTTCTACTGAGAAACACGGCAGCGAGAGTACTCAAGCCAAATTAGTGGTATTCATCTATGTATGTATGTCATCAGAGGATATAAACAGCAAAAAGTCATGACAGCCTATCTCTTTAGTCGGACCGAGAGTCCTTCTTAAGTGGCGCCTCCAGAGCACTAATATTGTCCGTCTCAATATCAACAGCCTCATGTCTTACAACTTTAACATCAAACGCGGCCTTGCTGTTGAATATAGTCTCCATTTCCTCGAGACTTCTACCCCTGGTCTCTTTCACGAAGAACCACACTATAACAGCTATAATCACGTCGAGGGCAGCGTAGAATAGGAAGATATAGCTACCCCAAGATGCCTGCATGTAGGGGGTAACGAGCGAGAAGAGGAAGTTGAAAAGCCACTGCGAGGAAACAGAAACTGAAGATCCAATTTCACGAATACGCGAGGGGAAAATCTCCGTAGTGTACGGCCATGGCAGCGGACCCCAACCAAACTGGTAGACAGAGTTGGTGAGGAAAATCAAAGCGACGGTCGCAATGCCAGCAGAGGTAGGTGACGATTGCGGCTTGGGAGTCGTGTTGTTAACGATGGTGACGATGATGAAGAGAACGGCCATGATCAAGGCCGTGTAGAACAGCGTAGGCTTGCGTCCCCACGACTCAGAAAAGAAGAGAACATAGATGAAGACAGTGATGAACTTTTCCGCGCCGAACAAACCAGTGATGAGCAGTGACCGACTGGTGTCATTACCGACGATGAGCTTGAAGAACTGCGGACCGAAGTAGGCCAGGGCCGTCATTCCGGTGCACTGTTGAGCGCAGAACATGAAGAAGCCGAGAAGCAGACGGTAGCGGTTCGTGGGTTCGAGAAGCTCACGCTTCCTCAAGCCTTCGCTGGCGCGGATCTCCTCTTCCAGACCGACACGCATCTCCTGGAATTCGGCCTTGACAGCGGCGCCTAAGGGTAGGAAACAAGATTAGAAAGGTAGGTACATCTCGGGAAAAATGAGATACTGACCATCATCTGCACGCATCCAGGTCAAGCTCTTCCAGGCCTCATCAAAGCGGCCTTTTTTGGCCAACCAACGGACACTTTCAGGTTGTGTGAACAATCCAATTGCAAGCATCGAAGCAGGCACCAACTGCAGTCCAACGGGAATCCTCCATTGGGAAGAAGAAGTATCGGGAATGGTTTGCTCAACAGCGTAGTCAATCCAGTAACTGACCATCACACCCAAAGCAAAGAGGACCTGGACACCCGAACCGAGCATACCACGAATCTCCTTGGGTGCCATCTCGGCATTGTAGGTCGGCACGACGGCCGTGCCTGCCCCAAGGCCAATACCGGCCACAAAACGGCCAATATAGAAACAAACGAGGGAGTGCGATGGGACGAGTTCCAAGACAACTCCAACACAGAAAATCGCCATGGCGACCTGAACGGTGTTTTTACGTCCGAAGCGTTCGGAAATAGGGAAGACGGCCAAAGACGACAAAAAGGCACCGACATTCTGCATACTAACCATGACAGCATCGACGGTGGTCTCATCGGAATATCCAAAATCATTGACGTATGACTTGAACGTGAGAATACCGCCTAGGAGAGGAAAAAGTTAGCAGGGAGCATAAACAGACAGGGCTCATCCGGACACTCACCGACAATACCGGTATCATAACCAAATAGGAAACCAGCAGTACAGATAAAGAAGCCGAAGAAATAAGCCCTGAAAGCACCGAGCCTCGTTCCATTGAGTCTGCCCATAATTGCAGTCTGTGCGTTTGAACACTATACGCAGCACTATAGAACGCGAAAAGGGGAAGTTCCGCACACAACACAGCACATAGAAAGGAGAAAAAAAAGTTAATCTTGACAAAGAGAAAAGACAGAAGCTTGCAGTACACAGTACCTCAGTTAAGAAGGTCCCGAAAGGATCTTGAGCACGGACTCGGGTGCCCACCTCGAGGCATCCATACGCCTAGCACGCAACCATCTGCCGCTGATTTCGCCATAGCACGCCATGGAAAGCAGGCCAGTCTACCTATCACAACCCCTGCCCTTTGACAACCAGCTTACGCAGCAGGGGCCATATTAGCCTAATGCCGCGTTATCGTGGCTTTAATTTGCCTTTTGGTCCGGTGTAACTGGCCATAGCGTAGCTTGTGAGAGTCAATGCGACAAAGACATCCGCAATCGGTGGATCTCTCTCCGCAAATCAGCCACGCCCCACTTGAACCTGAGCTGACGACCTCAGACTCTCGCTCGGCTGGTCGGATCGAACGTCCCGTGTTAGTGGTAGGTTCAAGGGGCTTAATTCTTAATCAAGGTTCTTATGTGCATTCAAGATGGTCTTATGTGTTCGGTGCCTTGTCGTCTGGTTGGAGGGAATCAAAAGGCTTGGCGTTGGTGGCGCTATACATAGTATGCGGACGCTTCTCTAGTACCAGCTTTATCTAGCTCTGTAGAGATTGGCCAGTACTTATGCAGTCCGAGTGACAGGTGTGGGCACTTGAGTGGAGTATGGTGTGACTTCAGATGGCGTAACTACATCCGACAAGCTTGTTGGCTTTTTCGGTGTCTCGTTACTATTCGTCCTTTGGATCGAAAGAGGGGACGTCGAGCCAAATGCCGGGTCCGGAGATTTGAAGAGATCCTGGCAGATCATTATATCCCTACAAATTTGAATATTTGTGTTCTGTCCAAGTTTCCATCGGGTGGGCAACGATTCAACACTTTCTTGCGGAGCCATATCAAAGACCATGAAGTGATCACAATGTAAAGGACCTAGGCCTGGCAGAATCATGATCGCTTTGTGTATCATAGACCGATCAGTGCCAAGCTAAAGAATATTTTACTAATAGATATGAGCAAGACCGGACTTTGAGGTGAACGGACTCGGATACAGAGAATAGTATCGAGGGGGAGGGCTCTCAATTGGTTGGGACTTTTTGGTCTCTGGAACTGACCATGGTTTCAGCTCAATGCGCTAGTTCGCTTCAACAAGAAATATGTTGTTGTTTCAGTCAGTCGAATCGTAATGCTCGTCATTGACATGGGCAATAATGCGTATGGAAATTGAGCTCTTCCAGCAACATGCCGCTCAAATTGTGGCACGATTAAACAATTCAGTCGCAATCCGGACTCTTCGCTTTTTTAGATGCAAGAATTGGAGATTACAGCTGTGTTAATGGCTGCAAAGTTGAATTTCATTCGAAAATGTTGAGGTTCTGGATGGAGACCGAGTATAGGGGGGTTTGCAGAAGAATCGGGCTGTTGAGCTTTGCATCAAGAGAGTTAGATATCCATCACAGAAGGACTTTAACAAATCAGCAATACTGCTTACTATCGGTCTGCTTCTTGCTATACTATTGTCTCTGTAATTGAATTTCACAGACGGCATTTACTATTACTGGCGCAAGACCACGGTGGACTCGATCATCTTACATTCCTATAATCATGAATATCCTAACGAATTGTCCATTTTGAGATATCAACCCACAGCTTCAACCTTAGCTACCCTTGACGCCAATCACTTGCCCATCAACTGATTTCCTGTGCATCATGAAATTGTCGACTTGCCTTGACAACGGCAGCCTTTAGTAGAGAAGTAATCTCTTCAAGCTCGCTATCCGTCACCGTATAGGGCGGGCAGACGAGGACGTGGTCAACCTGATACTCACCAGTATGTCCCAGATTCCCAAGAATGTTCAATCCGCTACCCAAACAGTACTTTACCACCTGGTTGCAGAAATTGTCTTTTGGCGAGAAAGGGGTTTTCAACTTCTTGTCAAGGACAAATTCCACAGCCCAAAAGAGGCCTCTGCCACGAACATCACCAACGAAAGGAAGGGAACCGATCTCCTTGCGCAACAGTGCTTCAAGTTTCCGTCCCATGTGCGCAGTCCGCTCGATCAGATTGTCTCGCTTAATGATTTTTTGAGCCGCGATCGCCGCAGCACAAGCAAGGGGGTGGGCCTGAATGCAAATTTAGCGCTTTGGCAAACAAGTCTGACGATGTTCGGAGAAAATACCTGGAAGGTATGGCCGTGCGCCAGACCGCCAGAGCCAGCGGATAGCGCGTCGAAGATTTTCTGGTGGAGCAACACCCCAGAAAGAGGCACGAAGCCTGCCCCGAGGGCCTTGCCAATGGTCTGGATATCCGGGCCCCGAATGCCTTCTTGCTCCCATGCATGCATGGTGCCTGTCTTACCCATACCACAAATGATCTGTTACTCGATCAACAGCAGCTCAAGTCTCAAAAAGCTCCTCTGCCATACTTACCTCGTCCAAGATCAGTAAAACTTCATACTTGTCGCATATCTCCCGAATCGCCTTGAAATATCCCGGGACGGCAGGAAGACAGCCCAAAGTGGTACCACTGACAGTCTCAGCAACAAATCCTGCAACACGCTCGGGGCCCACGCGCAGGATCTCATCTTCAAACTGTCGACCAAGACGATAAGCAAACTCCTCATCCGACTCCCCGTCGCGCTTCATGCGGTATGCATAACATGGATCCAAGAACGATACGTTAGATGACATAAAATCTTTATAAAACTCGCGACGCGACTCGTGACCCGAGACACAAAGTGCACCAATGGTGTTACCGTGATAGCTCTGCTTGCGCGCAATAAAATCTGTGCGTTGAGGCTGGCCTCTCTCGTGCCAATACTGGACAGCCAGTTTAAGAGCTGCATCGGTAGCTTCACTCCCCGAGTTCACGAATATAGCCTTTGATAAGCCGCCAGGTTTCTCAGATAAGAGGATATCAGCTAGTTCTTCGGTGGCGCCGTTGGTATATGGAGAACCAGAGTAGACATAGGCGATGTCATTGTTCAAATGATTCGTGATGGCTTCGGTGATCTCCGGCTGTGAGTGTCCGAGACAGGAGACTGACGGGCCACAGCTGGCATCGATCACGCTCTTTCCATTTTCTAAGATGAGTCTTATTCCATCACCGGCGACAACTTTGGCGGGTCGCTCGGAGAACGAGCGATGGAGAATGTGAGAGCGCGCGACAAACTCGTCTGTAGTCATTTTGGGGCAGACTTCATGAGTCAGAAAGATAAGTCAATCAAGAGGACACCTCATTGATGAGATGGCCATAGGTTATATACGCATGATCTCCGATAGCTGGCAAGGATAAAGAAGGCCGCCGTTGACGCCGAGCGGGTGGAGCGGGCCCCACACAACAACTGCGCCTGTCTATCGGAATTGGAGAACGTTCCTGTGGAGATATCCACATTGGAGAATCTGAGACGAGGTTGAAATCAATTCGATGGGATTCGCCGCCTTTCACGCCCGTGGAGCAAGGTCACGAAGAGTTGGAAAATATAAGACTGGCCGGTGGTCTGCGAGCGATTCACATTGCAAACACACTTCATCATTTCAAAAGTCACGAACTCAAGGTACGAGCATGTCTCACAGCAGGTGACTTTAAGACTGAATTTCAAATAGTCAAACACAATGGAGAAAGGTGATCTTTCAGCTGCACCATATCGGGGTCCCAAGCTCCCCAATGTCCCCGATGACCTCGTTGTCTCGGGGGTGCTTAACTTAGACTGTGACGAGCGACTCTGGGTCCCCCAATCCAAAGACGTCTGGTTCCGTCCGCTGTGCTTGAACGTCTCACAAGGCTACTTCGTCAATATCCTACGCGTGAGAAAGAGCGGCATATTGTCGCGTCATAGACACACCGGACCCGTACACGCGACTGTGCTGAAGGGCCGCTGGCACTATCTCGAGCATGACTGGTGGGCTGAAGAGGGCTCATATGCCTTTGAACCTCCCGGTGATATTCACACACTGGAAGTTCCGGACGGTGTCACTGAGATGGTGACTTTGTTCCATGTTACTGGCGCGTACATTTACGTTGACGTTGATGGTATTGCTTTGGGCATTGAGGATGTCTTCAGTAAGCTGCAAGCTGCGAGAAATCACTATGAGGCGATTGGATTGGGTGCTTCTTTTGCAGATCAGTTTGTGCGGTAGAAAAGCAATACACATGCAAGCAACAAGTCGATACAAATCATAAGAATAATATACATCTATTGATCGTTCGTCAGGTCCATCAAGATAGGGAGAGGTGAATACCTTCCTGTTGTACAATGTCGAGCCAATCAACGCGCACAGAGGCAAGTGCCGTCTTTCTTGCAATCCTCAAACGCCAAAGCTTCTCTAGAACAGATAATGCGACTGCAACATTACGGAAGCCTCGAGAATCGATCATGTCCAGCATTCTATTTCGAATGCACTTAATATGCAATTCGTCCGTTGCTTCCCCACCCGCTAGAAACAGCGGAAAGAGCAAAGTGCACTCGGGCAAGCTCCGGGTTGGCATCTGCTCGATACAGCCCACAATGACTGCGACCTGGCTGAGAGCCTTCGATGATAGCTCATCCTGCCAAACCGGGAAAGCCCGACGCATGGAACGATACAGATGGATCAGAGCGGAACTGCGATACGACTCCGCTAACAACCTCAAAGAAAGATCCGTGGACGGTGGACAAACCCACCGCGTGAGTCGAGCCTCCAAAGAAAGGAATCTAGTCAGGATCTCGGGTGATTGGGCAAACGCTCCAGTTCGCACATCAAGGTCCAATTCAGCATTGTTCGGCAAACTCGACTGAGAGTGGAGTATTCCCTTGACCTCCTCATTCAACGCCGTTGTATGATAAAGGATCTCCAAAATATTTGACGCAAGACCAAAGTGCGAATCAGGCAACCAAGGCTCATCAAGTTGTAAAAATTGATGCGAACTCAACAAAGGCGGTTGATCTCGCGCCACGGACATGACGATATCGCGATATGCAAAGTTCCGCAAAAGCCACCGCCCGGAATGCCCATCTTCGAACTCCCGTAACATGACGTCAAGCGTTGTGCTGTGTCCGTCGGATGGTTGCTCTGTGCCTAGTTTAGAAGCAATGACACCCGCGGCACCGTTTAGATGAAGAAACCACGCGTCGCCATTGTCTGACATGATACTTTCAAGTGAACATAGAACCAATGACATTGCCAAGTTGCTCTCCATATCGGTCGAGTCGGAGCCGAGTGCGTTTCGGAGATCCCGAAGAGCCGCACATCGGTTTTGCATTGCGACTTGTTGGAAAGATGTGTCGCGTAGTGATAAGTGAGATGAGGACCAGGCGATCAAGCTGGTTAGAAGGGGCGGGCTGTGCATTGCCATTGGGAGGAAGACTGGTTTGTATTAATTAGATGGCGGGTTTGGATGGGCATCGTCAGTGAGAACGTACCGGAAAGAAAAGAATTGTTCTCTATGTTAGTAGTGAGGAGATGTGTGAAGGTTTGTGTATAGTATCGAAGAAAATGCCGGCGGCTGGACGTACTCGTACAATCAGCATGTTCGTCGACCCAGAATAGGACCGGGTCTGGAGAGCACAATAAGCGAAAAGATGCATTGGTCGTTTGACTGGTTTGCTTGACAGCTCCGGGTTTCTTATCATCGCCGGCGACAGATCTCGGTTCTTCCCATTTGCACATGAAGTTCAAACGTACGCACTCCTTGCATACGGGATATCCCAAATCGCACCTCTTCTTCCTGAGCTATGATTAGCATAATTTTATTAAAGGCGGGGCTATTACGGAGATCCGTCTATAGACAAATATCGCCGAGAATTTACCTGTGACGACAGGTCAAACACCCTGTGCGCTCGCGCGTGGTCCCCCGCTTCTTGGTGACCCGTCGCGGGACTGTGCCATTAGGGAGGGAGACCTTTGTCGAGGTCATAGTCGAGTCAGACCGTAGATACTCAATCTTTTCTAGATCAGAACCGGCGCTGATGCCACGAACGGGAATATGTTGGCGCGATTGTTGGCCGGATCTGTGATGCATGTGGTGCAATGTGGTGCGGGAAGACCCAGAATCGCAGTGGAGAATACATCAATGCACACACCAATCATGGGCTATGCGACAACATCGCGAGGTAGTTTCCAATCGAGAGCGAATGCTCCACTTTATTTTCAAATAGGCCAGTTAGCTTCTATTGAATACTTCTAGATATCGTGGTTATCAACCGCAATGAAAGTGTGATCTGTATCTCAGAATTGCAGACGCCATGCAGCGAAACTGCCGGATAGTTGACCAAATTGGGAAATCCTGGCCGAGCATCCTAATTCGGCAGAACCCCGCCTATCGCCTCGTAACCATGTCGCGCAGGTATTCTCCAGAGTTGTTATTTAGCTTGAAGCTATCTTATCAGACCGTCTGCAGCACATGGAGGCCCGCCCGGGGGGTAATACACCCGGGAGCGCACTTCAGGATGAACGATGACATGTATGACATGTACGGAGTACATACTCTGTACCCTGCAGAGGTCAGACTGGTAGAAAGTCTTACGTAAGTTAAACTCTCAGGTAACGATATGAGAGGGAACGTATACTCCCGAAGTCTAGATTCAACTTGTGTGCAATATGTGCCGTGAGATACAACGGTGAGCATTTGGTGTTTAGTCTATTTTTTGATTAGTTATGTACAGGTATTATCAACAATCACGCAGGCTATTTTCACAGTCACAAGACTCTACTAATTTGAAGTCGGATAATGCAACGGCTCGAAGATGTCGCAGGGGAAATGTCGCGAAGAGGGTTTGGCGCAATGGTGAGTGAATATTTTGAAAGGGCGTGTGGCAAATTATCAGACTGGAGCTTAGCAAGGCATGGGCAGCTGGGCGAAGATACGATTGCATAGGTGTTTTGGGATGTTGCAAGGGCCATATTGCTGGAGCCGGACGGAGTTTGGGTGCTGCGGGTATATTCACGGAGGTGTAGTTGCTGCGGGTCCGGTAAGGAGGTTGCTGTCGTCGATTGTCGCGAATGGCAAGTTTTGGTGAGTATGGGAAGTTGGGCGATTATGCGGAAGGACCCTTGTCAGCTTTCTCGGTGGCGACGACCTCGCTCTCAGAAAGATCATCAATGACAGTTTCGGCAATAGGACCAGTGTATACGGCACGGCCGCGAATGACCCAGTACACCATGGCGAAAACAAGAACGGCAACGAGATAGACGCAAGCGTAGTTCATCTGTGGTCATGTTAGCGTACGGCGTGATGTGCTTAACAAATTCAATACATACGTTGTCCGCAGCGACTGGCATGGCAGTGGGCAGCACGAAGATTATACTGACGAAAAGAGTCCACAAGCAGGCCCAGAGGTTTACAATCCAACTCAATGGACCCATGTGCCAAGGACCGGGCTCGAACTTGCCAAACATCAGCTTGCACATGATGGGGATGCAGTAACTCCAGTCCAGAGCGATAGCGCAAACAGTGAACACTCCAGAGATGGCAATATAAGATCCAAGGCCAATCAGATTGATGGCAATGCAGAAGAAGACGGAGATCCAGACGGCGTAAAGCGGAGTGCCGGTCCAGGGAGCCACCTTAGTCCAGATGTTGGAGAAAGGCAAGAGGCGGTCGCGAGAAAACGCAAAGACGGTACGGCCAAGGGATTGCATGGCCGTAAACGTCACAAACTTGATAATAATCAGACCAGCAATGGTGAAGAACATTGCACCACCCTTGCCGAGGCTGTTATAGAAGATTTGGGCGACCGGTTGATCCATCGGGGAATTCAAAATATCTTCGGGGTTACCCATACAGAAACACAGGACAATGTTGAATAAGAAGCCGACAATATAGGTGAAAGCCATGGCCAAGGAAATAGCCCACGGGGCCTTGCGCTCGGGATCGCTTATCTCCTCCGTGATGTGCGCTGTCGCATCGTAGTCGGTCATGGTCCAGCTGACGGAGAGGAAACCGAACAGCCAGCTAAAGCCGATCGGCGTCCAGCCAGTTTGGCTCTCAACGTGAGTGAAGACGTAGGTCGCATCGTGCTTGTCCTCGGTCAAGGCCAACAGAGCAATGGCACAGGCGACGAGAACACAAACGTGGAAAATGACATAGAACTTGGTCATCTTTTCCATCCAGTAGGTCGACAAAGAGTTGACAACGCCCGTTATGACAGTCAGGGCAGCCATGACACCGACGGTAGTGTCGGTCGTGATGGTGTACTTGAAGTTGCGGCTCATGGAGACGGCGGCTAGAAGCATCTGCGCAGCACCATACTCCGATGAGGCCACACCGGCAACCTGACCAAGGAGGTTTAGCCATCCAGTCATCCTGGACTGGTGTTAGAAATGTTAACAGGGGGGTTTCTTAGGGTGGTTCCGCACCAACTGATGGAAGGCACCCAGCCCGGAGGGGCCAGGCGCGAGATAGTGAAGTAAAGACCACCGTTTGTCGGGTACGCAGAGACCAGCTCAGCGACAGAGCACTGTATATCGCGTTAGTCTCATATTCTTAAGTTGGTGGCATTTTGGAACTCACCGCAATACACATACAACCAGCACCAGAGATGAACCAACACCAGACGACCGAACTACTGCCACCCGCTACCAATGGGTAGTACATAGTGGTCATGACGGTGGAGAACAAACCACTGATGCTGACCGCGAAAGAAAAAGTCGCCAGATATCCAAACTCACGCTTGAACACCGGGTTGTAGCCAAATTTCGCTGCCAGCTTGGAGTCGTCCTGGGTCATATCGGCAACGGCAACCTTTCTTGCTTCACCGTGCGGTCCGAGAATCTCCACCTGTCGTCCATCGTGGCGCTGACGGAGTTCAGCATCCCCCATAACAGTGTTTGGAGTTATATCCGTATCCGCCATGATGTATAGTTGCTATACGGTCGGAAATGAATAAGAGAAGAGTATACCGGGGGGGAGGAAAAAGCAAAGAGAAGAGGGTAAAAAAAAAAATTAAAGCAAGATTAGCGGCCCGAGAATTCCGTTAGATTAAAGCGGTTTGACGCGGCGTAAGAACGTGTGGCATCGTTTTTTACCGACCCGCTATCTTTGTCTAGGATCAATTCAGGGGACGTCCGGGGAGTCTACTCCATGTTATTGGCGTGGAGACGCGGACTATGATGTCGGTGGAGTCCACTAAGCGGAGTCCATCGAAAAAGCTTGAGATCCGTTTCATCGGCCATTGGTGGTTTGGCTTATCACTGGGAATACCTTCCTAATGCGACAAATGGGCTGACTTTTTTGCGCGATGGCCACCTTGGCGGCTCTGGTCGATAGTCTTGTTGACACTACGCAGTGTTTTTCTTTTTCTATCAAGAGCCGAGATCCATCTGGCACGTACGAGACTGACGGCTGATGTTCAAGATCTTCGGCAATCCCGACTGCCGCTTAAATGTGCTCCACGTTATCCACGTGCTGCGTAATTGAACACGCACGGTCCTACCTTGCTAAAAGTGCTCGAACTCTAACAGCGCCAAAGAAAGCCATTGATAAGATTTCGTATTGAATGATCAAATCATAATCGAGAACGTAAAGACAAAGACTTGGTTCAATTCAGGCAAAGCATGTGAGGAAAGCCCAGTATCCATAAGCCCAGTACTCACGCAAGACGCTTCATAAAAACTCGAAGCACGTCGTCCTTCTTAATCAAGTCACGATTGAAGGACTTTCGCTCGCGCCAGGTGTATTCAGCCAACTGCCTTGCGTTCTCAAACCTCTTTGGGCACTCGCCCGTAGCCCAGCATTCGACAACATCAACCAAATTGACAAAAATGCGGCTCAGTGCCTAAGAAGATATAGTAAGTCAGTGACTGACACTCCCTGCAGAAAGTGAGTGGAGCTTACCTTTCGGCATTGCCCTATGGATGTCGCTGGCTCGACGCCAAGCTTGACACACATCTGCTTCCACCTTTTAAGGCGCGCACCATGGTTGCTTGAAAGTCGCTCATTCTCGGCCTGGGTGTAGACCGCCCAATTCCTTCTCCATGCTTTGGAGCCAATCTTCCACTTCCTCGCCTTTGCAAGTGCGTGGAACTCGTCCACAAACGAGGTTTCGACTTCATGGTCGCTGCCGTCCGAGTCGTCCTCAATATTGAGCTCGACCATCAAGTGCTCAAGCTTAGCTTTGGTCATCTCTAAGATACGAGGTATTAGATGGAGGTAGGCTAGGGACACGAGAAGGGGTTAGAGCTCACTGAGAACACTTTGCAAAACTTTGTGGGAGTGAGCAGAGTTGGAGAAGGAGTCGGCGAAAGATGCACGACGACGGGAAAGTGATGAAGAAAGATAGATGGAAAGGATGGCCGCCAGGTAGGAGAGGAAGATGGAAAATTTGTGGGTGGAAGATCGAATTCAAATGAAGACAGTGAATATAAACAGTGAACATGTGAAACGGAAGATGCCACCAGCTACCTACCTGTGTGTTCTTTGTTCTCTGTTTGTAACAAAGTGTCGCCTCTTTGTAGCTACACAGTGTTGAGTACCTATAGATGAAACCACATAATTATACGCTGAGTTCTGGTGTATAGTGTGCAGTGTTTCATGGTGGGCTGTGTGATTTATCCTAAGATAATGGGCGTAAACCTCGCTGGGATCGATGAATGAACTCCTACATCATTACTGTAAAGCAGCAAAAACTTTCACTCAGGTGAGAAATCTAACGGTCTCCTATAACGATAGTGTTGAGGGCTTAGACATGAGGCCAGTCGCTCAATTTCTTTTATATCCCACGTAGAGTACACAGAACTGATCTTAGACTGGCTTCTCACCGACCGAACCTCCTCGTAGCCAATTTTCGGAATTTGAAGAGTATTTTAGTCTATTTCTGGTTCAAAGGTGAGCATCCGTGAATCCAGTCTGATCGTTGTAGTCGTCACTTACAGATCCAAACCTGGTGGGATCGAGTATAACGCAGGGCCCCATCAGCAAGAAGTAGTGGTATGAAATAGACTAGGAAGGACAGAGAACCAAGAAACCAATTGATAATCTGCGTAGTGAATCTTGAGAAGGGCATATAGGCGAAGAAAGTCATGTGCAGCAGACAACGGAGACTACGGCCACATTGTGAGCTCTTCCATCTCCTTGCCTCAGAGGCTTGCTTCTGTCCATTTAGATCTTCTTTTGTCGCACCCACATCGCGAGGAAATGTCACTATCAGCTCGGCCAGTATGGAGGCTCCGCCGATCATCAACCCAAATTGGCTCGTTACAGAAACAGACCAGAAAGTCGCCGTTGCGACCTACAAGCGGATGCATTCGACTGCGACGCGATGCAATCGGTGCGGACGGGCCCTGAATATTTCCCCGAATTGAAGCACCAAAAGGAAGCCGACATCTTGAATTTGATCAGAAACACTGTGATGACCATCTACCACGCCGCATGCACTTGCAAAATGGGCTTGAGAAATGATACTATGGCCGTGGTTGATCACAAGGCGCGGGTTAACGGTGTGCATGGGCTGCGAGTGTCATCTCTGGGACGAGAGTTGAGCTCCACTAACAGTTTGACAGACATGTTAGCTGAGAAGATTGCCGCTGATATTATAACCGCAGCGGATACTGAAAGTCAATGACAGTTTCTATTCCAAGTTCTGAATGTCTGTACGTGTTTAGATGCGAAGACTGAATGCAGAAGTTATTCAAGTATTGTATCACCAAGTCTCTTCTAGATACATCTGGTTCAACGTATCGAACATGTTATAATCACTCGGCAAACAGTCTGGTGAAAAGGCAAAACCAAGATTATGCGCAAAAATTTCGTCTGAAGTGGGGAAATTCTGCTGTGTATTCTGCTCAGCACCATCGAACGGCTGATCATGAAGCTGGTTCGTATTAGGGTTTTGCAGATGAGCGAACGGATTCTCCAGATGAAGTGAGAGGGGGTCCTCGAATATCACATTCTGGACATCGAACGCTCCATCGAAGGCATTCCATGAACCATCTGGACCGGGTGGTTGGGATTCGGCGGTGGGATCACTGGCCTGCACTGCTGGGGGTAGGTGGTCGAGTCCGTAGCGCTGAATGTAAAGCTTTTCGAGATTGCGACCGATTCGCTTTGCGATATTCCAGGATGTAGACATTTCACGAAGGACCTGGAAGCATAGACCCGCTGCGGCGTGTGGAGGTAGCATGCGAGGCACATCATCCTCAGAGTTTTGTTTCAGCTGGGAGTAATCGAGAGAACAGCACTTCTCGACAATGATCAGTGCAGCGGATAATACACAATGTGTAGCGGTGATGGGGCTGAGTCTAAAGCTCCCAAACACCCGTCTATACTTTTGAGCGATAATGACCATCGATCTGACCGACGAGGCGCAACTAGACATTGCTTTTTGGAGTCGGAGAGATTTGCATGATTTCCCGCCTTGTGGTTCACTTGGGGATGTTGTATTGCTTGCATCGTCCGATACGTCATGTTCTTTCAGGTATGGTTCGCAGAGTAGTAGATGTGCGGTATGGTACACCATGGACATGGTGTATACGTGAGGGAAACGCGATGGTCCACTTGGCCGATCGATCTTGAGCTCGGAGGGTAAGTCGTAGGCCCAGGTTTTAAGCTCGAGGATGCAGGAGTCGAAGAATGCTGAGCGCTGATGAGCGTGAATGAGAGGTTTTGGTGACCATCTGGGGGTTGTTAGCACTGTTCATTCCAAGAAACGAGGTATTCGTACAAGGAGAGAAGAATCTTTTCCAGGATACGGCAGAGGGAAATCATGGACCGATGTAGCCCTATCACTTCTTTGCAGGAGGCAGCTCGTAGTCCACCATTTGCGGAAGGGAGACGAACTTTGGATGAGCATTGAAGGTACGGCATGTTGACGGCACCTTGGGAGTCCTGTAAAAGGACCAATTAGAAGCCAAGACGTATGTATACCAGGCTGGCACCCACCAGTAAAGTACAAACTCTGCCTGTGTAGCTTGCTGAGAGCTTGTCGTGGCAGTAGAGAGCCCAGTAAATCTGTCTCCTTAACTCAATCTCAATCGGCGGTAGAGAGACCTTTTCTGCGAGCACAGCAGGGTCCATGTTGAGGCCCATATCCAAAGCAAGGCGATTTGCCATTCCTTGATGAAGCCATCCAGCAGCATCGGATCCCATTGCCTGTCATCATCCGTCAGTCTTATCTCGGAGCCGAGACGGAGCCACTGGCGCTTACAATGTGAACAATGCCCATGATGGCCAACGATTGGATAGTCGTGATCTTCGGCCACTTGAGGTCATTTTGAATGAGCTTTTCAGCTTTGGCCATGAATTGTTTACCGGCCGTATTTGAGTCGTTCGTATCTGTTCTCACTTCGAGGCGGTCGCAGTAGCGAGAACCCAGAGCAAGGATGCAATTCAATAAGAGTGGGCTGCAGTACCGACCACCACAGGCCAAGCTTTCTCGAAACAACGTTTCATTGACTACCTGGAGCCACGGCTGTTCCCACTCAAAATACAGGTCGATCAAATAAGCCTGGAGTTCATCTGATATTGAGCTCTCGCCTAGCATGTCGATGTGGTCGTCCACCTGGGTCATGGAGACTCCTGTCGAGCCAAGAGATGAGTCCCCTGCTACATTGGAATATCTGTTGGAAGAAGCATCTGTTTGATATGCTTCCTCTGTTGGAGAGCCTGAATGAAATTAGCCAATGAAACCAGGATAAGGAGGTTGTAATCTCTCACCGTTCGCCGACGATCGGAAAAGCAGACGCCCACTGGTAGGTCCAAAGTAGCGAACCTCGCCATCCTGGTCAAAGTTCAAGGATTCATCGAGAGTAAGGGCGCCATCAAAAGTGACGCATAAATCATCGACATTCGAGCAGCCTGATACGCAGCTCGGGTTGATTGATTGATTTGAAGCCTCGTGCTCAGCTATCAATTGTGCAACAGATGCATCGGCATCAATGCCGTGGGTCTTAAGCACCTTCTCTAGTAGTTCGATCCGGTTACGTAGCATCACCACATATGACTTGGGCGCAGGCTGCCTTCCATCTTCAGCAGTGGAATACTGACAGCTAATGCCTCGATCGAGACACCGTGAACAAGATGGCCGTGTTCCATCGCACTGCAGGATCTCAAAAGTCAGGATGATCAAGAAAGATAGACACCTCGAATGCTCTGCAGGGCCGCAAGTCAACATACCTTTGCCCTTCGCCGACGGCATTCCTGGCAAGCTCGTGACGTATACTTTCTCCCGGCCCGCTTTCGTCGGGCAGCGAGGTCATCCAATGGGACTGTAGATGACATTTAGCCGCAGACCGAGTGGTCTCTGAATGAGGAGCTAAGTTTCTTTCATTAATATAGCTTTAAAGGGATGGAGCAGGGTTGGATGCACCTCCAGGCAGAATGGGCAATGAATAGAATTAATAAGCAGCTCACGGGTTTGACACCTTGTTTACAAGGCAATAAACGCGGCCTCAGAAAGTTTGTGTGCGTTTTGTACTGCACTGGAGCTATCATTTCACCATCAGTCTATCCAAACTGCCAGTTGGAATTGAAGGGCAAGCCTGTTCAAGCTACGGAGTTGTACGTTGCGATGTGTTTATCGGACGCATTCGATCCTCAATAACTCGATACATATCCCTTCTATGTTGCGTGCCCCACGATGCGGGAAATGCATCGAAGTTATTGAGAAATTCAAAAGAAACATGGAGCTTTCTGTGATCAGATCTGTTCTCTAGGCTGGATATGCAGAAACCAGCCCTTCTAAGCCCCCATTGAAAGATTGGCTCGCGGTCTTAATTTACGTATCCGGTCATGTCCTAGGTACTCATGTGACATTGGTAATTGACTTCTCATCACTCCCCTTCCCTGGCCCAATACTTACACCTGGACCAATACTGACTTCCAATGCTATGAGAGTGGCCCAGCACTAAACCTTGATAACACCCCACTCTTGTTAGCCCTGGCAGGTTCTTCAAGGCGCGTCCTGTGGCCGGTTCGAGAACCCTCAGCTCCTCATGGAAATAGGGACTAGGGAGGTAGATTTTTGATGATCCTTACTGAAGCAGCTCAGGCCTTCGCGAGGAAGACTCAAGTAACCGGTTTTGGGTACGGATGAAGTGGAAGATGATGAGTAGAACTCTGTACCACAGTTTGCTGTTTCAAACGATCGTCCGAGAAAAGTGGGTACCAACCTTGCAAATCTCTGTATACAAAATGGCCTAAAACACATACCACCATTCAACCAATCAATCAAATCTTCTAAGAACCTGATGAAGCCTGAAAGGGCTTGACAGCCACTAGAGTGAAAGCCATGGCATTGAGCGGATTCCAAGCGGACAGGATACACGAGATGCATTGCACTTCCATATTCGCACCGTCCTTGTTGCGCCAAGTCCTGCGAGGGCCAAAAATGAGCTCATCCTGACCGGATCTGGAGTATCATGAGCCATGCTGAGTGGTTCAGGCGGTAATCAAGCATCACCTGATTATACCCCGCAAACCGGGGATCTAAAGAAACGGTGGAGCCGGTGATCGCCACGGACCACTCTTCCACCTCTCTACCTTCTTCCCACATTCCAACGTCCCAAGAGAGAAGGGTAAGACGGAGATCATTTCCTCCCCTCGTGCGGATTGACACGGATCGGCAATCCCCCTCCCCAGGCCATGAATAGCCGTGAATATGGTGACCAGTAAGGGACCGCCCAGGATCAAACACGTCTCTGATCGTGCCACACGGTGCAACCCTGTCCTATGCAAAACAAGGCCTGCAGTCCTACTCTCTCCACTCCGCACTCCCCACTCTCCACTTTCATCTCCCTTATTATTGAGACGGACAATGTTAAGAGGCCTTGTCCGGCCCACGGGTCACCTGTGTAGGTCTCGTGTGGACACGCCAGGAGCAGATGGTGGCGTCCAGTGAGATGACGCTTGCGGATGTTGTACTTAGCGGGTCGGAATGACATCCCAATAGGCTACACGGCATGAAGGGATCGGGACTGGGAATTTCTTTCCCCCTCATAGCAGGAGGAGGCGGAGAGGGGGTGGTTTACATCAGCTCGGACCGGGGCCCCTACAGAGACGAAACATAGATAAGAGAGAGAAATAAAAGGGCGGTCCGGACGCAGGGTAGAGATCCGATACGACGATAAAGCACAAAAGTACGTATGTAAATGCAAGCTCCAGAAAAGTCGGATCCAGACTCGACGCCATACCGTGAACTTTGTATAGCTGCACAACGTCATGAGGGCGATAGCAGAATGGTGCAATCAATGGGCACTAACGGGTATCGAAGTAGACCCATGTAGAATGTCAAGCTTAACTCTAGTGTAATACTATTCCGTGAACTAGTTAATCCTACCTAGCACCTCGTCACTAAAGTAAAAGAACAAAAAAGAGACGCACAGCACGCAGGTGGGCTTTCATCCAATCATTGACCGCCCTGCCTCCCCCTCTCCCCGTTTGGACTTTGGACTTCGCCCTCTTTTCTGAGTCTCCTTCTACTTCTCATCATAACTCTGTCTGATCTTGTTTTTCTCCTGGGTCAGCCTCTGCCGGGCTTGACATCGATGACCTTTGCGTGTTTGTATTGCGCTATTTCCATAGTCACGGTTTCCGTGATCCTCCGTGTTTCAAGTTCGACCTGCCCACCCTCCTAGCGACTAGCGATAGCGATTCGCGGTCCGATCGATCCCCCTGTTATACTTCAACGCGACATGGCCTTTTGATACCACGGATGAATCGATAGCTTTAGCCTCAAGAGCATCCGCTCTGCCCACCAGCAGACGGTTCTGCATGCACAACACAAGCTGTTTGATTCGTTTCTACGTGATTTCTGTGCCTCGGTTCCGATCTGATACTCTACCACCGGCGGTCATTTCGCCTGCTCGACGGACTGCGTCAGCATGGCGGACAATGGCTCTCCCAAACCTCAATTCCTCGCGCCTCCCGCCGTTACGGCCTTACGGCAGGAGGCTCGGAACATCCACCCGAAAATGATTCGAACTATGAGCGACGATATGCGGGAGGAACGGGAAGACCTGAAAGAAGCGGCGGAACAGACCTTGAATACCATCGTGGACCTCGATCTCGAGGGCCGCATCAAATGGGTTAGCCCGTCGTGGAAGCAGGTCGTCGGCTCGGCCCCGGAGACTGTGGAGGGCCGTATGATTTCCGAGATCCTCCTTGGAAATAAGGATGTATTTCAAGACGCCATCGAGGCGTTGAAAGTGGATGACTCGCGTAGTCGGTTCATTCGTTTCTCGTTGCAGATGGGCCCGGACTCGGTTCTGAAGTACGCGCCCGAACCGCGCCCGACCACTACGGCGGAAAGCACCGAGGACGAGAATACCGATGAAAGCGTCGTGCCTTCGCAGGACGAAGGCGAACGGAGGAACGACGTCCTTTATATGGAGGGACAGGGTATTATGGTCTATGACCGGACGGACGACGAAGCCGGACATGTGAGTTCTCGGAGATGATACTATTGACCAACAGCGATTAACATCCAATTTCATTACAGTCCATGTGGATGCTCCGACCGTTTACCGAACCGAGAGAAGTTACAATCGATCTACCGGCCCTCCTGGTGGAGTCTTTGGGCGTCGGAGCAGAGGTTCTAGCGAACTACTTGACAACACTGGCAGAGGCCGCCGCGACCGAACCCGATCCCTCCAAACACCCTGCCCCAACTCCCGTACTCTGTCGTATCTGCGAACGCCAAATCACACCATGGTGGTTCGAGAAACACACCGACCTTTGTCTCCAGGAGCATCGGGCCGAAATGGACGTACAAATTGCGCAGGAAAACCTCACTGAGCACCGGCATGCTATTGTGAAAGTGTTGGATGCGCTGGAAGCTCGACAAGGAAGACCGTTGATCGGTAGCGATGGCAATATCATGCCCTTCTCCCAACCGGAGTATAAGGGATTGCCTATCGGGCCCTCTCCTGCTAGCTCGCAACCATCGTCTGCGCCCGTGTCGGGCGTAAGCTCTGCCCCGGGCACTCCCCCTCGCTCGCGAGATCACTCGGCCTCTGGCATAATCCCTGGCCGACCGCGGGCATTCACCGTACGACGACCGCTGGCTCGGATCGTGGAGCTGGTTCTCGACCTCTGCGATACTGCGTCGGAAATTAGCATGCCAGCGCTGAAGGAATCCTCACGACCAGAGAATGGAGAGGACTTCCGAACACTGTCTCCGCAGTCAGAATCGCGCATCTCCCAAGTTTTGCAGTGGCAGTCACCCAGTTCCAACACACTCGAACAAGAACAGGGCCTTGCTGCTCTCTCAGCAGACACAGAGCAGGTGGCAAGGGCAAAGGTTGATGCCGTTGTCCGCCATCGGAAGATTGTCGAGTACGCTGAACGCATTCGCATCGAATACACAGTCCTGGTGGAAGAATGCATTTCTGCTGCCCTGAGCAAAGCCGAGCGTATAGCTGCCGGTCAGCTCAGTGATTCGTCTTGCTCTTCGGAAGATGAGGCAGCTTCCCAGGACACCCATATGGGCAGCAATTTCGGCACCACTGCTGACTATGAGACTGTAGAAGCAGAGTCTTTGCAGTCGTTCCCTAGTCAAGAATTTCTACCCATTCACGCACAACCAGCAGCGCCTACACCAAGGAAACCGACCTCTGCCCTTACGATGTCCATGCGAAACTCCCCGGATCATACGCTGATGGCTCAAGGAGAGAACAGGCCTGCATCTGCGGCGGTCTCAACAGGATCCAACAGTCCTATGGAATGCCCCACCCCCAGATCTCACAAGAGTGCAGCCGGCCTTCTGGGAACCTCACAGTCATCTCGGCATCGCTTGTCTCTGGCAGAGATCGATGCAGGCGACAGCAGTGATAGCAGCTTGCCGTCTGCGTTCGCGGGTATGCGAACAGACTCACCATCCTCTGAGAGGAGTTTTGACCGAAAACGAAGAAGCCTGGTGCTTCCCAACCTGTCGAGTTCTCCCCGTCGACAGCCTTCCCCTGCTCGCGGCTCAGGCCCTCACTCCCCGCTGAGGATGCCCAAGCCTCGATATTCGAATGGACCAGAAGGGCTTCCGTCGCCCGTGGTTTCTCCTTCTATTTACGCCGGCGAGCTGGCTCACAGCTGTCGCCATCATCGCAGACAGTCGTCAGCTAACTCTTCAGACATTACAAAGCCACCCCCATCGCCGCGGCTACCCTCGGTCAGTCAACAACCACGCCCGGCGCCGCCGTCCATCAAGGATTTTGAGATCATCAAGCCCATCAGCAAAGGTGCTTTCGGCAGTGTGTACTTGTCCAAGAAGAAGTCAACTGGCGAATACTATGCTATCAAGGTCCTGAAGAAGGCGGACATGATTGCCAAGAACCAGGTCACGAACGTCAAAGCCGAACGGGCCATTATGATGTGGCAGGGCGAAAGTGATTTTGTGGCTAAATTGTACTGGACATTCTCGAGCAAAGAATACCTTTATCTAGTCATGGAGTATTTGAACGGAGGTGATTGTGCCTCGCTCGTTAAGGTTCTTGGTGGTCTTCCCGAAGACTGGGCCAAGAAATACATCGCCGAGGTAGTTCTTGGTGTTGAACACCTCCACAACAGAGGAATTGTTCATCGTGATCTCAAGCCAGATAATCTGTTGATTGATCAGACTGGTCATCTCAAATTGACCGACTTCGGTCTTTCTCGCATGGGTCTCGTTGGACGTCAGAAGCGTGTCTTGAAGAGTCCGAATGAGCCGGCACCGGATCTTCTGAAGCAGGGCCCCTTCCCTCGGGCTATCTCAATTGCCTCCTCGCGCTCTGCATCCTTTGATTTCCAGGCAGGATCTTCCCCTGGATCTACTCCACTTATCACGCCCGAAGTAGCGGCCAGCGCCTCTCAGCCATCGTACTTTAGTCTCAACCAGAGCGCTTTGAGTCGACAGAGCTCCCGTCGGGCATCCGGCTACCGCAGTGATAGTGCGGGGAGCGACAGCTTGAACAGCATGTTCCGAACGTTCTCACTGAACGAACCCATTGGTCCTATCAATGATCCGGCGGCCCCCTCCCCGGGCACGCTCTCCGGCAGCTTGGTCGAAGACGATGCGCAAAGCGATGCAGGAGAGTCACCTCATCTTTTCCCATTGCAACCTACTTTTAGCAACCCCATGGCGCAGCACACTCCTCCGCAGCAGAGTATGCTTCCTCCAGTGATGGCACTCTTTGACCCTGAAGATCATGACCGGCGGTTCGTGGGAACACCTGATTATCTGGCACCGGAGACTATCAATGGCGTTGGCCAGGATGAGATCAGTGATTGGTGGTCGTTGGGTTGCATCATGTTTGAGTTCATCTTTGGGTATCCTCCTTTCAACGCCGCGACACCCGATGAAGTCTTTGAAAACATCTTGCAGCGAAGAATCAATTGGCCAGAAGACCCCGAGGAGTACACTACCCCGGAAGCATTGGACCTGATGAACAAGCTCATGACTTTGAACCCGCGTGAGCGCATTGGCGCCAATGTGGATGAGAAGTTCCCCAACGGCGGCGCTGAGATCCGTCATCACCCTTGGTTCTCCGATATCAACTGGGACACCCTTTTAGAAGACAAAGCTGAGTTTGTGCCTAACCTTGAGAACCCAGAAGACACTGAGTACTTCGATGCTCGAGGTGCTAGTCTTCAAACCTTTGCCGAGGAGATGGAAGACGAGAATCCGTCACAAGAGCCCGCCACTACAGGCGCTTATCCAGATCGTCCCCACGACGCACTGTTTAAGGTGCGGTCGCAGGTCAATTCTATGAAACGTCCGTTGATGCCACTACACATACCGCCACATGTTCGGGATGCTCGTGACTCGCGTAGTCGAAGATTGAGCGAGCCCGCCCTGGCGGATGACTTTGGCAGCTTTAACTTCAAGAATTTGCCGATGCTTGAGAAGGCCAACAAGGACGTGATCAACAAAATGCGCCAAGAAGCTCTGCAGGCGCAGCATCGTCAATCTTCAGCTTCATCCTCTACCGTCCAGACTCCCTTGACGAACTCCCAGCCTGCTCTGGAGGGAAGCCCACTCCCAATGTCACTGCAGCGCACGCTGTCGCAGAACAAGGGGAACAATCGACCGTCCTCGCCATCTAGTCTGAGCCAGGCGAATTCGTCTCCAAGCCGACCATCGCAGCCTTCGTCGCCGCTCCTGGTGCAGTTCAGCACTGGAAACAACCATGAACGTCGCAAGACATCTGGGTCTTCATCGAGCGCGTCGCACCAGTCCAGTGGCACATTCCAGCCGTCTTCCGCTGAGCAGGGTCGCATGCCAAACCTTCGACTTGGATCGGTCGCGTCGTCACCCGTTAAAGCTAGCCGTATGCCTGCTCATTCCCCGGACAAGCATCCACACAACCAAAGGCAGGGAAGCGCACCTGCAAGCAGAGCTCGGTCTCAGACCATTGGCTCACAAGATGGTATTGAGTTGAGCTCATTGGGCAAAGAGTCTTTCGTGCCTTCTCATCACAAGCGTCGGAGTCAACTCTTTGATATCTCGCCTTCCTCATCTGACAATGAGGACCCTCGCACTAAAGCATTACTCAAGGTTCAGCGTCGTCGACAAAGCTCTCGCCGGCTGTCCCAGTTCAACTTCCAGGATGGCCCATTCTTTCGTCCGCTTGATGTGCTCATCTGTGAGGACCACCCTGTCTCGCGATTAGTGATGGAGCGTCTTTTTGAGAAACTGCGCTGTCGGACTATCACCGTCACTAATGGTGCCGAAGCGATGCGCTTTGCTCTGAGTGAAGTGCAATTCGACATTATCATGACCGAGTACAAGTTGCCACAGGTCAACGGTGCCGATTTCTCGCGCATGGTCCGTGAGACCCGCAGTGCCAATCGGCACACCCCGATCATCGCTGTCACTGGCTACCTGAAGGATCTCCCTGAGAACCACAACTTCGACGCCCTCATCGAGAAACCTCCGACACTATCCAAGCTTACGGAGGCCTTGTGTAAGTGGTGTATTTGGAAGCCGCCGCCTAAGGATTACAATCCTTCCCATCCTCTGTCGGTTCCTATTCCCTCTGCCCGCCAGAACCCGCAGCCTCAGGAAGACAGCCCCAGCTCGGCATCATCTGGCTTCGTCCCCAAACCTCCTAGCTCCTATCGAGGCTCCAGCCGTGACGATTCCGTCAGCAGCAGCGTTTTTGGTGACATGGAAAACATCAAATCGGACGAGGTTCCTGTGATCATCAGCCGTCACAACGATGATTGGGACCATGGCCCTGGAGGTCTGGGGATTTCCGAGGATCAGCACCCCGGCAGTCCTGACGCTAAGGCAGTACCTGTCCCCAATCTGCTCCATGCTAAGACTGCCCCTGCGGCAATGGACCCAAGCGGTACACTTACACCTCGCAAGCAACGATCCAGTGAATCCATTCGGGCCAAGCGAGAGTCTATGGAGAAGAAGAGATACGAATGTGCCGAGTCTGGCGATGACGAAGACGAAGAGCTTGGCAACTCTCAACAACGCAAAAGCCCACCGTCCCGCAGTCATCGGCCCGGGTCTAAACTAGGAATTGAGATGATGCGAACCAACAGTCGCGGCAGTGTGGTAAGTGGCAGCGAAGAGCTTCTTAAGAAGGAGCGGGAAGCGCTACGAAACCAACGAGATGCCGATGATTCTGATGGCCCACTGGGATCTACCGGAAGTACCAGTCTTGAAGACCGGTTCGAAGGACTCAGTATTCCGGAGGAATCTGAGGTTGAGGAACCGCTCAGCCCCCGTGGTTCGCCTCCGCAGCCGTCACTGTCGCCTTCTCACGGCCGACGGCCTTCGCTTACGCACCATAATACCTCGATCTATTCGGGACCTACCTCTTCTCCCCTGTCCAAGTCCAGCTCCGGCAAGCTGAAGCAGGGCCAAACCACTCCCCCGGAGGCACTGACCCCAGGTCGTGCACCCAACCCCATCACGCCCGATGTCAAGATCTCCGGCGACGCGACCGATTCTGGCTCCGGTGTTGACACCGACTGCAGCCCTACGCCCGACTCTGAGGCGACACCGCGACCTTCGCACCCATCACCTAACCTCGACCCTGAGGGAACGCCGCGTCCCCCGGAGCGGTACCGATCCGATTTCTCCCTCAAACGATGATCGACCATAAAATCTTACGATACTCTTCTCTCTTTGCTTCTTACCCACATAGTTTGCATCTTCCGACATGTTAACATCTACTTTCGTGTAAACATCTTTTCGTTTGTCTTTTATCTTCTTCCAGAAGATCACTGCAATGTCTAGCGTACATGTCATCATACGCGTTCCCTCACGTCTCTTATGTCACTTTTTCCCCGTGGCTACCGGAGCAAGGAGTTCCCGGTACATGTGTCTCAATTTTCACTGTTACTTTTACTTTTCTACTCATATTCGGAGTTGATTGAATAACTGAATAGTTCGCTCTCGTGATCGACGCAGCCGTCTCAGATCAGATGTCATATGGCTCCAACAAGTAGATTATGCTTACGCGCGGCACAGCCCTCTCCACCAGTCTCCATTTTGACAACCCCTTCCCCCCAGCTCCACGTGAAACGTCCGGTCTAGACCGCGAACCCAAGTGCTATAAATACCAGCTTCAAACTTTCCAAACGTCAGCATTAGACAAGACAGCCCCTCATCCAAGATAGACAAATCAACCTGGCGACCCCTAGTCAAATAAAACCGAGGCCTCGGATAAAAAGCTCTTGGCAGTGTCAACGGCCTCCCGTCCCACCGACGATCCTACTTTCCAGAGCAGCCGCCGAGGGGAAAAGCATCTCATTCTGCAAATAAGAGACCCTATGGAAAAGCGCACAGTGCCACACGCAGGGTAAATGCATAGGCTTGAGACTGGACCCGATTCTCTATCACAATTAGCAGACGCACACGCGATCCACGCCGATCGATTGGGTTGAGTGGCCTATAGTATGACAGGAAGGTATGCGTGTTCTCCTTATCCTGGTTGATTGATCGCAGAGTGTTCGTTAATTATGGGGGATGTTCAATTGGCTCGGGGAGTTGTGAGTGATCCCTATGTACCTTTCGAGAAAATGGAACTTCAGTGAAGTCGGACTTCGGTGTGGTGTGGATGCCGGCCCACTTGGTTCCATCCGCGGAGACATCAGTGCGTGATATCACCACTTGGATGCAGTTCTTAAAGTTAGAGGTCGTCTCGGTTGCTAGTATCACGAGATGGTACTTTTGGTCGATCTAGATAAGTAAATTATCCTACAACGATGGCAGGTCACAAAATCTCAAGAGACCCCTAATTACGTAGGTGGGACAGGATATCTTGGCTGTCGCCCCCGACGCCACCGGGTGGAGAGAGGGATCAGAGCGTGAACCTCTCAGCGTAGAGATAGCTCTAAGATTGGTCTTCGAGATGCGTGCACAATTCCATGTGCATTACGTGGTACTCTTGGCATTCGAAAAAGAATTGTTGCACTCGCGAACTCATGGTGCAAGGTAGTACTATCACGAACTATAGAATTGTGTACCGCCCCAGTAAGGGACGCTTCAAAACCAATAATATACTGGACCTCGGTTTGCTGTAAATCAGTATCTGTAGATCAGATCTCGACCCTTGAGCTCGACCCTTGAGCCTAAAGTCCAGACTCTGCCTCGTCCACGACCCACCGCGGCCCACTGGTTTCACTCCAGGGCGCTTTTACTCCGATCGTCTTTCAATTCTTTTTTTCTCCTATACCTTCGAGCTCTGCTCTGCACGGCTCGATTCTACACTCGCTTTCAACATCATTATTGGGTGTGAACTTCACCTGACCTCCGTCACTCCCTCTTATCTACACTTAATACCGTCTCTACAGGTTGATCGGTGGAGCCAACGGCTCTCCACATTCTTTCGGCCTGGTGCCACGATGTCGAGCCCCACGGAAGAGCGCAAGGCGTTCCTGGCCCATGAGCAGAGGGACAGGCATGCCGACGATACCTCGCCCTCCGACGACACCTATGTACCCGAACGTAGTCCGAGAGACTACCTCAGAGTTGACACCTCCCACGCGACCGAAGAAAGTGAAGATGAGCGGGCAATGCGCACTCCCTCCGCCCGCCGAGAGCAGGCCACTCGCCTCGAAGATGATCTCCTGCTTCTTCAAGCCGAGCGTGTGGCGTCACGGTCCACTCAGGGTGAAGTCGGTGAAGGCGAGCATCAATCAATGAGCCGGGTGCGATCGCGTCGCGAGCCCGTCGACGAGTTCGACGAGGCTACAAATCCCCTTCACGAAAAGGCTGCCGTGTACAAGCCTCCGGAGAAGCCCAATACGAAGCTCTCGGCCTTTGTTAAGAAGCTGCACCAGTCCAGCTTCATCGTCCGTTATGTCACCTATATTTCACCCGTGGTGTTGATCCTCCTTGTCCCCCTGCTGGTCGGAGCTCTGAAGTTCCCCAACACCAGTGTCGGCGGGGTCAAATTGATGTGGTTCTCAATCTGGTTGGAAATCGTCTGGTTGACTCTGTGGGCCGGCCGAGTAAGTTTTCAATGCGACCGACAACTCTCCGAACCCGGCTAATATCACTCGGTTTAGATCGTCGGTAAATGTCTACCCCCAGTAATTGGTGTTGTGGCTAGTATCTTCACAAACAATGCCAAGAAATGGCGCGACATGGGCAAGCAACTCGAGATACACGCGGCATTGTTCTTCTGGTGGCTCGGCGTGGAGATTTCTTTCCTGCCCACGATGAAAAACCACCATGTGGACGGAAATAAGGCCACGCGCAGTTGGGAAAATACAGTCAATAAGATTATCATTTCGATCTTCGTCTGGTCTATTCTCAACTTGATCGAAAAGGTGATCATCCAGCTTATCGCCATCAGCTTCCACCTACGCACTTATGCCGATCGCATCGAGATCAACAAATTCCAGATCGGAAGTTTGGTCAAGCTGTATATCTGGTCGCGCAGCCGTATCGAAGAAGAGGACGACGCTTTCAGAGAAAAGGAAACTAAGGACACCCCTACTGGTGCCAAAACCCCTCTCCACTATGCGGGGAAGGCTGCGGGCAAGGCTCACAAGGTCGCCAAGGGCGCTCTGAACAAGGTCGGCAACAAGGTCGGCGATGTTGCTGGTGCTGTCGCTGCTGATTTTACTGGTAAAACTATGAAGAGCAGCACAGATCCCTACCAGGTTATTCTTACTTTGCTGCGGACTACTTCTGGATGCCAAGTCTTGGCTCGTCGTCTTTATCGTACTTTTGTGCGTGATGGTTTTGATACTGTTTTTTCTGGCGATCTCAAAGAGGCGTTTGAGAATAATGACGAGGCCGAAGCTGCCTTTGCTATGTTCGATCGTGATATGAACGGTGATATATCTATGGAGGAGCTCGAAGCTGCCTGTGTAGACATTGGCCGCGAGCGCAAGTCTATCACTGCGTCTTTGAAGGATCTGGACTCGGTTGTCTCTAAGCTGGATGATGTGTTCATGTTCTTCGTCATTGTTATTGTCCTCATCGTGTTCTTGTCTCTGATTTCCACCTCTGCTGCTGGTGTGCTCACTTCCGCTGGATCCAGTATCCTGGCTCTTTCGTGGTTGTTCTCTGCCACTGCTCAGGAGTTCCTGCAGTCTGTCATCTTCGTCTTCGTCAAGCACCCTTTCGATGTCGGTGACCGTGTGACTATCTACGGTAACGCCGGCGATGCCGGACTTGGTGATGACTATTTCGTCAAGGAGATTACTCTGCTCTACACCGAGTTCAAGAAGATGCAGGGCCACGTCGTCCAGGCCCCGAATAGCTACCTGAACACTCTCTTCATTCTCAACCAGCGCCGATCAGGTGCTCTGGCCGAGGCCGTACCCATCATCATCAAGTACGGCACATCCATCGAGCAAATCGACAGCCTTCGCCAGCGCCTGCTCGAATTCTGCCGTAGCGAAAAGCGCGACTACCAAAGCAACCTCCTCACTGAGCTGCGCGAGGTCACCGAAAACTTCTCCCTAACCCTCAACGTCGTCTTCTTCTACAAATCCAACTGGCAGAACGAAGGTCTCCGTCTCCAGCGTCGCAACAAATTTATCTGCATGATGATGGTCGCCCTCCAGGAGATCGGCATCGAGGGTCCTCGCATGAACTGGCCCGGTGCCAAACATGGCATGCCCTTCCACGTCGCATACGGTAACAGACCCGTAACACCCCCAGAAGCCAGAGAAGAAGCCGATGACGAAGTCGCCATCGAAGACTCCAATCTCCCCGAAAACAGCGGCTCGAGCAGCGGCGTGTCCGGCCGCCAACACTCCATCCTCCGCAAAGGAATGGACACCGCTGCCAGGCGAGCCCAAGGCCAATCAGCATCCCGCAAACACGTCGACTTCTCCCTCGGCATGTCCAGCATGTCCAGCGGCGACATCATGGGCGACGTCTTCGAAGACCGTTCGGTCCAAATCGAAGATATCGTCCGCAGTACGAACCGCGAGACGACAGAGCGCAGAATCCAAGAAGAAGCCGAAGAGGAAGAAGAGCGACGTAGTGGGACGTCATCACGGACATCGAAGAGCCGTCGTCAGTCCAACACAAGCGCTTTCTCGCCCACCGCTCGACCTTCTACAGATGCGCCTTCCGTGCGCAGTGGAGGGTCCACCATCTCGCGCAATCGCTTCTTTAGACATAGAAGCAGTATCTCGCATAACCATGAGGACATGATGGAGCAGGGTGTTTTGCCTCCGGCTCCGCATGCGGAGCATGCGCCTGACCACGCGCCTGATCACCCGCCTGACCACGAAAAGCGTGTGTGAGGTGGTTTTGTAGCGATTCATGAACATGATATTTTTCAGCTTTCTACATAAAGATGCATTTTTATTTTTATCTTTGCTATTTGGCCTGCATTCTTCTAGATATTTCGCACATACATTTGGATCTAATTTCTGTCTACTATCATGAACATACCATTTCCGGTTTCACTCTTTCTCTGTAGCGACTTACAAGTCCATTACCCTGCGTAAGATCAAGCTCCTCTTGACGTGTTGAGTGTTAGAGACCCCCTAATTCATATATTGACGCCTTGCATGGACCGGAGCAAAAGAACGCTTTCTTACCCTGTCCAATTTGGACTCGGCTTGGGATCCCAATATTTGTTCCCTCTCTCTCCAAGCGACTAATTAGTCCGGAGTGCTCCGATGCTGGGCAATAGTTGGAAGAATGTTCGATCTCACAGATAGGCTCTTGGATATTGCATATGTGTGGTCTTTGCAGAATTGGCGATCGCAAAGAAGACACAGCTGCCGGGTTGAACACAAGCTGGCCATGTTTTGGTGCTTTCCTTTCTGCCATACGGACACATATGAAGCAGAGTGTCGTAGTTGAAGTCGACAACCGGATAAGAATGATTTAGAGGATAGGCCCAGGGCAAGGTAGGTGAATCCGCAGGACCACTCAATCTTGACTTACCTATACCTAGTGCTAAGAGCTAGCTGGCAGGGATCTAATAAGGACCTTTGCTGGCGTCCAATGCATTCCTGCCACATAGGAAGCCTCTGTTAATCTTTAGCCGCCTGCCAATACCCTGGGCTCCAGCTGTTCTGTGATCCTTGCAAATGAGCCGCACTTTGAACAGGGAATGGCTTTAAGTGACCAGCTACCATTCCAATTGGAATTGGCAATGGACGCGAAAATAAAAGTGAAAAAGGTCCATTGTTGAACGCGCGGTCGACTCCCTACAGGATGGGTCGGGTAGGTGACTCCCGACCGCCGGCACTGCAAATTTGCGGCCTTTCCCTACCAGGGTTTTCCCTACATCCTCGACTTTCGCACAGCATCATTAACTACACTGGACTATGTATCATGTTTCAGTGTTCGCATTGTGATAAGAGCTATCAGAGAAAGACGCATTTGATTCGCCATGAAGCTACTCGTGAGTTTGGGAGACATTGACTAAAGGGGTTGAAACTGACAAGTTTCTAGATAAACAGCAACTCTCCTCGAGTTGTCCGTTTTGCGGGAAGTTTTTCCTAAAAACGTGAGACCTTGGATATCATTAACAGGATGCATCTCTAATTAATCATACAGAGAGGTTACCCGAAGACATGCTAAAGCTTGTGCGACAAAACACAACCAGCCCATTCCAGAGGCTGGAAAAGCAGGGAGAAAACGCCAATCATGCGACTCATGCTTCGAGGCAAAAGCTGCATGTGATAAGAAGGGGCCTTGTTCACGTTGTGTACTTCTCGGACGACCATGCACTTTCGCAGCTCAACCATCGCCTTCACCAGGGCCGACCTGCTCGGAAGCTGCCTCGCCTTCACCATCCGCAACCCCTTCCCAACCCTCAGCAAGACGCGATGGACCGTTTTCCTTTCTTCGACACTTCGCCAACCCATCGGTTCAAAAAGATAGACTTGCAATTGGAGAGACGGGAAAACACTCTCCACCAAGAAACCTTGCGACATTGTACTCCCATATTGAAGATGCTCTCATTCCCAGCAATCCGTTATCAGCTTTCCTCGGTTTTGGCGAATACCCATTGAATCCTCCAGGCGGAGACGAAGGATTTCTCTCAGACTATCTATCCGACGCCCTCTTCCCATCAAAACTCTCATCACAATTGACTGAAATCACCTCAGAGTTGGTCGAAACGGCAAAATCCATGGGAATACGCAATGATACCCCAGAAATTGACATTATGCAACTTACAGCTGTTTTCGGAGTATCAAACATCTCAGCGTTCATCTCAGTCTTCTTCCATGCCTTCCATTGGCATTTACCTATCGTCCACTCTCCCAGTTTCGACCCTGGCTCGGTCTCAAACTCCCTTCTACTTGCAATTTGCCTTGCTGGTGCAGCTTACAGCACGGCCATGGATGATGCGACTGCTTCTTCATCGTCTTGGATTGTTGATGTTGCAGAGGAATATATCTTCCGGCAGGTTTCGCATCTGTCGATCGTTCCATCGCCGATGGATCCGGCGAATCTGCTGCCGACTGTGCAGACACTGCAAAGTGCGCTAATCATTGAGATGCTTCAATTTGCGCGCGATGATCTGAATACTAGGCGACGTATTCGTATCGTTAGACATCCCTGTTTGGTGTCCACTGTTAGATCTCTGAGGATTTTCCAGCTCAAACGGAGCGCGATACCAGTTGTTTGCGATGAGACTACCTGGAAGAATTTGGTCGCGGAAGAGATGTGCCTACGGTACGTAACATTTCTAAAGAAGCCCCTTTTGGTAAAAATACTAAATATCCTCTAGTATCGCTTCCTGGGTATTCCTTGCAGATGGGTTTCTTACTGTCTGTCTCAAGAACCACCCCGCGATTTCCATCTTCGAGATGAACTGCAATTTCCCATGGAGTGCAGATTTGTGGGAGGCTGAAAGTGCATCTGCATTCAGTAAGATTGCTGCAACACACTCAACAGAGCTCCCACTTCCACCATTGAGGGAGGTGGCTATGCAATTACTCGAGATCCCCAAGACCGCCCCTATCTCTTGGAGTCTTTCCATATCTGCGGAGCATCTATTGATTTTGATCTACGGTGAGAGGATAGCTTCAACTATTCAATGCACTGACGTTCCATGCTAATCAACTCAAACAGCCGTCAACTCCCTTGCCTTCCATATTAGAGCAGGCTTGCTTCCATACCTATCGGTCGAGAAGATCGGCCTGGCCGCTGAAAACTGGAAGAGAATTTGGGACTCTGTGATTGGCTCCCTAGACGACGACCAATACCTCCATCTTGGATACCCCAAACACGCCGAAGAGCTTTGGTGGCTACTCAAAGCAACATTGGAGATTACCGAGCAGAGCGGAGTCAACTTCTCATATCTGGAAAGCGCGGCTACAGATGATATGGGAAGCCTGAACGAGTTCATTCAATGGTGCTATTGCAATTTCGCATGAAAAATGTATTCTATGTATTATTAATTTTATACAATGTCTAATTAAATCAGAGTGCTTGGCCATTACTCAGCCTTGCCGACAATCTTCGTTACCCCATGGCTATCCATGTAGGCTGCCCCATTACTTTCCATGAAGCTATCGCCCTTGGGCTTGCGGTAAGTGCCTCCGAGGCGGTCCCACAATGTGAGATATTGGCCGTAGTTGTAGTTGAAGTAGAGGTGGTGCATGGTGTGGCAAGAAGCATCGTTGATGACCTTTGACCAAGTCACGTATTCCGCATCATCTGTAGAGAGTTAGAACCATTCCGATTCAGTCATATCGTGAAAAAAGAACTTACGAATCAATACGGTCCACATCGTGACAAACATGAAGAGACCCAGGTAGGCCACTTTCTGCAACGGGAAGACAAATGGGAAGACGTGATAGGGCAGGCTTTGAGCCCATCCGTCCAGCGGGTGGAAAGCATAACTCGCGAAGGGCGTCGGAACAACCCACTTGTGGTGAGGCTTGTGCAGCCAGCGGTAAAAACGAGGGTGGTGCTCCCAGCGATGAATCCAGTAGATTCCACTATCAGTGAAAAGAATGAAAACCGGATATTGCAGCAAAGTCCACAGAGAAAAAGGAGCCTCGCTGGCAAAATCATAGAGCTTCGACCATCCGCGGACTTCGGCGAGGAAGAAAGGAACAGTGAGAGCAGACATGATAGGGATTGAAGTCAAGCCTTGATGAAGCTCCTGGCGGATCTGATTCTTCAAAAATCGCGGATGCCGCTCTAATCTTTTATCGTATAATGTGTGATACATTATATAGCTACCGCCCAGGTAGAGTATTGTTGCAAAAGCCCTGTTACTGGTTAATCTTGCGAATTGAATATCACCGCCAAGGACACTCACCACGAGAGCACGAATAAAGTCAATGCTTGCCTCATCATATTATCACGCTTCCATTGACTCGCCTCTGCCCATTTTGACGGTTGTAAAGGATAGTAAAGATTGACATGTTGATTCAAAAGGGGATCGGTGACACCTTCTTGACCCGGAGCCCCAGGAAGAGCCCAGGCATAGAACCGATCAAGCAAGAACGTATCGAGAAGATCCAGGATAACGTCCATGACTGCGTGGATGTCGTTTTGATTAAACAAGAATATTGCTTAAAGGGAGACGTCCTCTTTCCTTTAAAACAGGGATGTAGGGAATTCCCTACATTGACGTTATTCGTAGATCACTGATGGAGTACCCACATAGCGGAGTTTACCTACCACAGAGGACCGGTACTCACCCACATTTCGGATCAGGCCACTGGAAGCCGAGTCAACTCAATCGGATGATTGTCGGCTCACCCCATTTTGCGGGTGAAAAGGGGTACAATGGGTGATACTTTAATCGCCCAGTCTAGTTGAATGCAAGGAATCTAAAGACGAGCCATTGGTGCGACTACTTTCACGGGTCGCTCTGAAACTACGCGTCGCAAAAGGGACAGAACATGGAGGATTGTGCTTTCTTTAATTGGAGCTAGGAACTTGAAAGCGTTGAGCCCCTAAGTTCTGGAAGTTCTGGCGATCCAGGTGGGGAAGGGGATCACCTACAGACAGGGGCTCGGGGTTTGGACCAACTTAAAAGCTGCAAAATGGACCAAAATACCCACATTTCCCTTGGAGTACCTTGACCAATGTGTTCCCGAAAAGGAATTGAGTGTGGAATGGGATTCTCAAGTTTGTCATTTTGCAACTTCCATCGGATGCCATCTACGCTTCCAGATACCTAGCTAGAAACCACGCTCGGCGCATCAATAGCGCATTGACTGACCAAATCGGCAAAGAGGTCTCCAAAGTATGGTTAATATGGGCGTCGATCTAAGGCCCAGAATCCTGGACGTGAGATTGGGCAATGCTACCGCTCTCGTGGGCAAGATTCCGGCCTGAAAAGTCGATTTCGCCCTCAGTTTTAGCGGCGATGCCCGTTTCTCGTGGCTAGGTCTGTTACTGGAGGTCCGCTTTCAGTTTTGGTCGAGAAGGTTATACAATTGTGAGCGATGCTGCATCATTTATGGCGACGTCAGCACGTTGACCAAGACTTAGAGTTGTCTACCATTTGGAACAGCTTGTAGAGATCGGAACGATAGTAAATGCATCACTCACTTTGTGGGCGGTATCACCGATGCATGCAAATAAACTCTACATCCACAAGCCATAATCTGCTTCTTCCAAGGCAAAATAACCGCTCGTTATGGCATTTGTGTATATAGTTGAGAATCAAACACCATTTTTAGCAAGCACATTTATATTTCTGTTGATAGGTACTTGCCTTCTTGTACACTTCGGTGAAGCTGAAAATGTCTGCATGATGGTATTTTTCTCTCTATTTTGACGTATGCCCACCGAATCACCACACCTGCTTTCCAATGTCAAGAGAAGCCGAGAATCTCCCACACCAAGTTCGAAGCAGTTCGACTTCCAGTAAAGAACGATAAATATGACCAAACAGACCACAATACATTGTTACTGATTCCAGTGTGGACTAAAGCCCCATTTAGCAGATTCGAATCCAATACGAATCTTCGCATGTCTACAACCTGCATAGATGGAGAAGTCTGCCGCGCGTCCTAACGGTGGAATAGAAATCTCAGCCTCATTCTTCTGTATTGACAACTTCAACTCCGATTGTTTCTAGGCATCAAAAATCGTGCGCAAATCAGAAAGCGGGAGGGATTAGCCAATCTTCCGAATCGTGTAATTTCGGAATCATTATTGGTTCAGTCTTCGAACGAGAATCGCAAGGTCACATCGCGTTCAAGATAAGCCATGCGCTAAACCTAACCCTGGAAGCCAAGCACGTCAGTGCTCGGAATAAGCTAAAAGCCTTCGGAGTTCCCCTCCCCGGTTACGATAATTGGAAGGCTGACCTCTAGATATATTTGTCTGCCTGGATTGTTGGCTCTTGACTCATGCGCACTGTGGCCGAGTGATTGAGGACTTGATTTCTGTCGCTCAATCTGGCAGATTTCTATAAATTGCCTGTATTTCTCGCATAACCATTTCTGGCCGTCGAGGTTCTAAATATTGCTAAGAGTGCCTGACATTTTCCGCAATGTCGTGTCCCATAGGCAGCGATGATCAATTTGGTCCTCGGGTTATCAGCCAGTGTCGCCAGTTTGATTTTACTCTTCTCTTTGAGGATTCCATATTTGCAGTCCTGCCTGCGGCTTTATTCCTAGTGCTGGCTGCTTTCCGAGCTACAGTGCTTATCCGAGGCCCTGTCAAAGTGACATCCCATCGCCTCGCCACATGGAAACTGGTATAGTGCCTAAACCTTCAAAATAAAGAAGGGCTTTGAGATTAACGTCGCCCTAGATTGCCCTCGTGCATTTACTAGTCTTTCATGTCTTCCAACTAGCCTTTCAAGTCCGGGCTCCCCTTTTACATACGAAGGCGTCACTGGCAGCAAGCATTTTGCAACTACTCGCCGTTGCCACCTCGGTGCTGCTCTCCTGGCTAGAGGACCAACGCTCAGTCAGACCGTCAGATTTGATGGTTTTGTATTTCTTCATGGCCAGCATTCTTGCGCTCCCTCGAGTAAGGACGCTGTGGATTCTGTCGCCTATCGTGCATACTCAAGCCATTCTGTGGACGCTGGTCACCGTCGGCACTTTCATGGTCCTCTGCCTAGAGTCTATTCATAAGACCAGAACAGTGCGCCTGGCTTATCGCGAGTCTAGTAAAGAAAGCACGTCAAGCTTCTGGGTCCGAAGCTTCTTCATCTGGGTAATTCCCCTCTTCCGGACAGGGTTCTCCACTATTCTTTCCGTACATGACATGCCCGACATCGACCGCGCGCTACAAGGAGATTCTGCAGAGGAAAGGTTACAGGTTGCATGGGCCAAAAGTGAGGTAATCCTAAATTCTTGAATGGTAAAGGAGTTAACCCTAAAAATTCAGACAAGAGCTCCCGCAAGCATAAGCTGCTTCAAGTTACCTTTCAGGCATATATCTGGCCCTTCATTAGTGCAATACCCCCGCGACTGTGCCTCTCTGCATTCAAATTCTGTCAGCCCTTTCTGATTTCAGCAACTCTGGATTTCATTGCCGCCCCTTCAACGGCGGAGAACAAGCTTTATGGGTCGCCGTTGGTCGGCGCGTACGTGCTGACTTATATGGGATTAGCGGTATGAGATTACAAGTCTCTGTTACTTTTTATGGTATTAGAGAAACTCACAAACAAGTTCAGATCTCGACTGCGGTATATTGGCGACAAGCGTTCCGGTTTAACACCACCGTCCGCGCCGGTCTCATCTCACTGGTCTACCGACAAACAACAAAGATGCACGCTAGAGAGTTCAAGTCCAAGTCTGCCATTACTTTGATGGGAACCGATATTGAGCGCATCGTGCAAAAGTTCCGAAGCATTCATGAGATATGGGCTGCACCGGTCGAAGCTTTTATCGCTATCTTCCTTCTGGAACGTCAGCTAGGCGTCGTATGCCTTGTTCCAGCCGTCATCTCCATACGTAAGTCTGATATAAATATGCTGGCTTTGAAGACCAAAATTCCTGATTTGTTTCCAGTCTCCGTGATTGGCACCATTCCAGTCTCCACCAAGTCCAATGTCGCCCAAAAGATCTGGATTGAACACGTTCAGGCGCGCCTAAGCGTGACATCAGAAATGCTAAATGACATGAAGGCAGTCAAAATGCTGGGACTCCGTGAGAAGCTATTTAAAGCGGTTTCATTGATGCGAACAGCGGAGCTGCAGGCCTCTCAACGATTTCGACTCCTTTTGATTTGGATGGTTGCTTTATGTATGAAATCTCCTCTGCCGATTGTTGACAGCGCTGACTACTTATAGCAAACCTGCCCATGACATTTGCACCACTTGCTACGTTCGCAATCTACGCCATCATTCAGTCCACCTATGGAGGAGATACGCTTTTGGCTAGCCGAGTGTTCACTTCATTGTCTTTGATCTCCCTGATGACCGAGCCACTTCAAACTTTCATTCAAGCCCTTCCGCAGCTCTATCAGTCTCTTTCAAGTTTCGACCGCATTGAAGAGTACTGTGTTCAAGCCCCATTCGATGCACCTGCGGAAAGGTCTTTGACCGAGGTGGATATTGAATTGTCCTCGACTCCTGCCTTACCTCTTGATTCGGTGCTCGAATTCCAAGATGCCAGCTTCTCGTGGTCTCAGGAGACTGCTCCGGTTCTTCATGATATAAGTATTTCCATGAAAAGAGGCAAGATCACTGCAATCATAGGACCGGTTGGAAGTGGAAAATCCACCCTGCTGGAGAGTGCAATTGGGGAGACCATCCGCAAAAGTGGTTCTGTGTCTCCTTTCCAGTCAACGGTGGCCTACTGTCCGCAAACACCGTGGATAATCAACGATACCATCCGTCAAAATATCACAGGTGCTGCAACTTTTGATCCAAAATGGTATAATTTCGTCATTTGGGCATGTGCGTTGGAGAACGATTTCCAGAACATTCCAGGCGGAGATATGTCCAAGGCTGGGAGCTCTGGAATAACGCTTAGCGGTGGCCAAAAGCAAAGAATTGTACGCGAAGTAGATCTATCATGTTTCTGGGCTCGTGCCTTGCTAACAAAATCACAGTCTCTTGCTCGGGCAGTCTACTCACGAGCAGCGACTTTAGTCCTGGATGACGTCTTCAGTGGTCTCGACAACAGATCCATAGCGGCGATTTCTTCCAGGCTCCTCGCAGCAGATGGCCATTTTAAAGAGTTCGGAAGCACAGTCATTTTTGTAACCCATAACAATCGTTTATTACACTTCGCGGACGAGGTTGTCTTTTTGGAAAGTGGACGAATCTCCCGAACAGGTACCTACAATGAGATTCGATCAATCTTGCCAGAAGAGAAGCACAACAACGTCGACGAGGGCTCTTCTGATGTAATTGAGAAGACTGGAACAGCCACTTTAATCTCAAAGATCATTAGTGTTACCGAACAAGACAGCATCGATGCAAACGATACGCGCAGAAAAGGGAAATGGTCCGTCTATGCATACTACTTTGAAAGCAGTGGGCGGATTCTTATCTCCTTCTTCGCTGCGACAATTGTTGTTGCTTCCTTTGTCGACAAATTTTCAAGTATAACTCATTTCCCTACGACTCTTCTTCCGTTGACTAACACTTTAGTAGCGGTCTGGCTGCAACAGTGGTCCGATTACAACGCAACACATCCAAACGAAAAACTCGGGCTTTATATTGGCGTCTACGCCGTCCTTTTCACGATTGGTGTCTTCTGCCTCATGTATGCATGCTGGTAGGTGTTTCGATCTTCTAAATCGTGGAGATATTGCTGACCTTGAAACAGGGCGGTTTTCGTGAAAGTGATTAATAATTCGGGCCTTCAAATGCATGCAAGGTTGCTCCAGTCTACGTTGAAGTACATCAATTATCTTATGTCACATCATTCCACAACTAGCACATGGCTGACTCCTATTGCACAGTGCACCTTTCAGCTTCTTCCAGAAGGTAGATGCCGGCCTGACGACAAACCGGTCAGTAAAGCTTATGAACGAACGAACAAAGTGGAAAGATACTAAGTCTGCATAGATTCAGCCAGGACCTTGAACTCATCGACATGAATCTTCCGCTCGATGCCATCAACACATCTATGTGTAAGTTAATGGTACTTCAATTATTGGAGAAGCTAATGAAATTTGGCAGCATTTACGAATTGTATCGTTCAGCTGATTATCCTATGCGTTATGGGGAAGTACCTCACAGTGACTGTGCCTGTGCTGGTAGTCGTTCTGTTCTTCGTGCAAAACTACTATCTTCGGACATCCCGCCAGGTACGACTACTCGATATTGAAGCCAAGTCTCCGCTCTTCACCCACTTTGTGGAAACCATGCAAGGAATTTCTGTGATTCGAGCCATGCGCTGGCAAGCCCCCTTCCAAGAGAGACTACAAGAATTGCTCAACCAGTCCCAAAAGCCGTTCTATATGCTATACTGCATCCAGCAATGGCTTCAGCTGGTCCTTGACTGCATTGTTATGGCGCTAGCTGTCATTCTTGTGACGCTGGTCATCTCCTTGAAAGATCAATTCAGCGCTGGCGCGATTGGTGTTGCGCTGAACTTGATTCTGAGCTTCAATCAGGATCTGATGTTGACGATCAAGTTCTGGACTTCTCTTGAGACTTCCATTGGGGCGGTTTCTCGTATTCAGGATTTTGTTGCGAATACTCCCCCAGAGGATCAGGGCCAGAATTTACTTGCCCCAGCTCCAGAGAATTGGCCTTCTCGCGGAGAAATCATCTTCAAGAATGTCAAAGCCACCTACAAGTAAGTGAAAGCTTCTCGACTTCTACTCAGATATAACTAATCTCAACCCAGCCCGACATCTGCGCCCGTTCTGAACGATCTGTCTCTGAACATTCGCCCTGGCGAGAAGGTCGCCGTCTGCGGCCCATCCGGTAGTGGGAAAACATCATTTATTCTCGGATTGCTGCAAATGATTGAAGTTCAGAATGGTTCCATCACAGTCGACAATGTGGATTTGTCAACCTTGTCCTGCGGTGTAGTTCGATCTCATATCAACGTGGTTCCGCAAGACCCATTCTTCATGCCAGGAACCCTACGATTCAACCTAGATCGGAATCTGGAGCATGATCCAGTCTCAAATGCATGTCTTATTCAAGCACTGAAGACAGTGGGTCTTTGGAACAAGGTTTGCAGCACCTCCTCCGGTAGTGGAGAACTTGACCAGAAATTGTCATTGTCGGACTGGTCCATGGGTGAGCGTCAGCTTCTTGCGCTAGCGCGAGCCGTAGTGACCAAGAGCTCGATTCTTGTTTTGGATGAAGCAACCAGCAGGTAAGTTAATCTAGTGAGCCAAATGGGTGCAGATACTGATGTCCGTGGCGTGTCTTCAGTGTGGATTGGGATACGGAAGCTATCATGCAGAACATCATTGAGCAGGAATTTGCTTCACAGACTGTTGTTTCTGTTATGCATCGTCTTCGATATATTGAAAAGTATGATCGCGTTGCTCTGTTGAAACATGGTCGGCTGGTGGAATTCGATTCTCCGCAGGCATTGCTCGCACGGCCGTCTGAGTTCCGGTCTTTCTATCACGCCAAACAAATGGAGTAAACCGAATCTGTGGATCGTCAAGATCAAAGGCTAAACGATCAGTGAATAGATAGATTATGTAGAATTGGCGGAGATCAATTTAAGTATAATAGCGATGGGGTTAATGGAGGGATATTTAATGAATATGTTGCTGTAACTTCACCTCATATTCAATCCGAAAGGCCCTTCAAAAGATTTTGTGATATATAGCTCTGAAGCTACTTGGACATTCAATGTTCAGAAAGCTATAGAAATCTGGAAGGAATATGATGACCCCACCTGTAGGACTGAATCAATTTGTCTCCGGTTTGTTATGTGCATGCATAACTGTGTTACTATCGCTCCCTACGTCAGTCTGTTAAAGCCCGAAAGAGCCATAGATAGCTCAAAATGTGTCCTTTGTATATCAGGAGCATACTGCCGGCTCTTTGTGACGAGCAAGCTGGTGCATCCCTCGAGACTGTGTAGTTTAATATTAGGCAGCTTCCCTAGAGTCTTGTGACGGGGAGATAAAAGACGTGCCTTAAATCCCATCTAGGTGTAATTATGGTCGGCGTAAGCAGCCTTAAACTTACCCAGTGAATCCTTTAAGCCAAGCAATTCAAATTTCAGTCTCCGTGGCGTGCCGACCGCCGGTTTCAGCATCCAGTCGTGTCTCGCTGATCAGGGGTCGAGCTCACTAGTGACCCACAGCTTCTCACCTGCAACTTTCTACTTCCCCAACCTCTCTCCGGTTTCAATAAACTCCAGAATCTATACCCCTAGGTTTTCTATCATCTCTTTACATAATGCCCGGCCGAGGCGAGGTACGTTCTATCCCGTTGCTTTTTCCCATGTTTATACCGCTGTATTTGACATGGTGGCCCCACCCGTGCCCCTCCCAAAAGCCACCGAGTGCAACTCCGATTATCCAGCTCGACTCGAGATTGATTCTACAAATATACTAACTAGTCAATTGACCAGGTCCTCCAAATCCATGTAGGCCAAGCTGGCGTGCAGCTTGGTAACGCCGCATGGGATCTGTAAGCTCACTGACCGCTTGTTATGCATAATTGCACAGAATTAATCTTCGCCATTACAACTGCAGGTACCTACTAGAGCACGGCCTCAAGCCCGATGGACGAGTCGATCCCAACAGCACCGAAGATGTTGGCCCCAACGGCATCTACGATACCTTCTTCACCGAGACGAGCCACGGCAAATACGTTCCCCGCGCGATCTTCGCCGATCTCGACCCGAGCGTACGTCATTTCTTTGAACAACGTAGGAAAGACATGTTTTATTGATGATTCTGGGTCGCATAGCCAATTGATGAGATCCGGACGGGCACTTATCGCCAGCTCTTCCACCCCGAACAGCTGATCAGCGGCAAGGAGGATGCTGCCAACAACTGTATGTCTATGCGGAATGAGTGCAGGAACGGGCGCTAATGCAATGCAGATGCTCGAGGCCATTACACCGTGGGAAAGGAGATGGTTGATGAAGTGCTTGATCGTGTGCGACGTGTGGCCGGTATGTGGTGTCTTAATCTGTATACTTCACCTGCTAACGCCATCCAGACAATTGCTCCTCTCTGCAGGGCTTCCTACTCTTCCATTCCTTTGGCGGTGGCACAGGCTCTGGCTTCGGTTCTCTTCTACAGGAGAAACTAGCCCAGGAGTACGGCAAGAAGGCCAAGCTGGAGTTCTCGGTCTACCCATCTCCTCGCGTGTCGACAGCCGTCGTGGAACCATACAACGCCGTGCTGTCTACCCACAGCACCATCGAGCACTCCGATTGCACTTTCCTGGTCGACAATGAGGCCATTTACGATATCTGTCGCCGTAACCTGGACATCCCCCGTCCTGACTTTGAACATCTCAACCAGCTGGTCGCCCAGGTGGTCAGCTCCATTACTTCGAGCCTGCGCTTCGACGGCGCACTCAATATCGACCTGGCTGAGTTCCAGACAAACTTGGTGCCATTCCCACGTATCCACTACCCGCTGATCTCGTATGCGCCGGTGATCTCTAGCAATCGTGTCTCACACGAGAGCTTCAAGGTCCAGGATCTCACCTATCAGTGTATGTAACCACCCGTATTTCCCGATATCAAGACTGACATAATTGAAGGCGCTGAGCCCGACAACCAGATGGTCGTCTGCGATCCCCACAAGGGCAAGTATATGGCCGTCACCCTGATGTACCGCGGCGACGTCGTGCCAAGCGACTGCAACAGGGCCGTGGCCGCGCTTAAGACCAAACCCTCTTTCCATCTGGTCGACTGGTGCCCTACCGGATTCAAGCTGGGTGTCAACTACTCGCCGCCCACGCGTGTCGCCAATAGTGCGATGGCCCCGGTTGATCGTTCGGTCAGCATGCTCTCCAACACGACGGCCATTTCCGAGGCATGGAGTCGTCTGGACCACAAGTTCGACCTTATGTATTCCAAGCGCGCGTTCGTGCACTGGTATGTGGGTGAGGGTATGGAGGAAGGCGAGTTCAGCGAGGCCCGTGAGGATCTCGCGGCTCTGGAGAAGGACTACGAGGAAGTTGCCGGCGACGCAATTCTTGAGGATGACTTTGAGCCGGAGTACTAGACGGGGTGGATCTGTCCACTCCTCGCACGGAGTGGGTTGACGTTTTTGCTCATACTGTGTGAATATACGCGCGACGACACCCCCTTTAATTCTGCACTCCCAGCGTTACTTAATTGTGTTGGATACGATGTCTCCACATTATAATTTCGTACCTCAATGATCAATGATGTTTTCTCTAAAAGATTGCTCTGAAACATGTATTATTCGCTTGTAGCCAGGAAAAAAAACGCCGTCCGATGCCCGAGTCTACGTGACCGATAATGCAAGTATGTATAAGTTCCTCAACCCAATGCGTGTAGCTCCGTATCCTGCAACAACTTCAGGACCCTCTCGTAAGTCCACATCGTCACCGCACTAGCCGGCGCCGCTTTCAGCAAGCTGACCGTCAATCCACGATATAAACCGCGCACGCCTTGTGTACGCAAGATCATGGTGATAGACTTGACGACACCATCGTATTCTGGAATATTGCGATGCACATAGCGCGTGCGAGTCGGGCCTTGGACCTGCAAGCGCTTCCTCACCAGATCCAGCGGGAAGACACCTGTCTTAGCAAGTACACTGGCGACCACACCCGCTGCAGCATCGTTTGTGCCGAATGGCAAAGAATCGAAGCTCGCCATCATCGGTCTCAGCCCCTCGTATGCAGTAAAGAACAATCCCATGTAAGGGACGATCTGCGCCACAGCGGCAGAGCAACCCCGGAAGAAACCCCTCGGGCCTTCTTCTTTCGCAATATCCAGGATGGAGCTGAACAAAGAGCGATAGATACGTTCTGAACCTTGTGCTGCGAATCGTGTGCGTAGGAGGTCGAGTGGGTATGTGGTAGTAGTGGCAAGACCGCCCGCGACGGCGCCGGAGACGAACGATTCACCAGAGGGAGGGAGGCGATAGGGTAGTTCGGCGAGCGCCTGGGTTGTGGCACGGTATGTAGTAAATTGGAGGCCACCATAGCAGACATACATCATCTCGGCGGGAACATTTCCCTTCCAAAGACCCTGTTGAGCTCCGTTAGCTTATCTTCCCAACTTCCACGTCATTCTGCAGATAACTTACCGTGATACCCTCCGCCTTAGCAATTGCCCTTAACGTAGGCAGCGTACCTTTGTAGACAGGACCGACGACTGTCCGATGTGAAGTCGGGTCCGACAGGGAGTGGATCTGCAGCTGCAGGCGAATCTTGACAACATCCAGCGGCGCAATGCAGAAGCGCGAGATCAGACCGGCGGTTCCGCCGGCCAGCACGACTTGGCGCTTTGTACCTTCATCTTTGAGATGTTCACCACCGGCAGACATTTTGAAAGAATTGTTAGGAAGCCATTTGATAAATCGAGGGGGAGCCCTGTTTTGTTTGTTGATTTTTCCTGGGGCAAAGAGATGAATCCGCTTTCGGAAACCGGCCGCTTGCGGGTGGATTTGAGCCTGGAACGCGGTGGCCAATTGTTGGAGCCTAGGTGCCTTGTCGCCATATTCTCCAGGTGGCAATTGACATGACGGGCGTTAAGGCAACAAGGCATTAAGGCATTAAGGCCTTCAGAGCCTCGGTCTACAGTTTACCGCAGAGAAACGGGAGCTTGTCCTTAAATACCCGTTAATCCGGGGTCATCACATGTTCCTGCCCCTCCTCTGGATTTCATTGTCTCTCTCTCTCCTTCCTTGTCTATCCTTAGCTTGGGGGGATTGTTTGCAATGCCTCCCCTCCCTCCAATTGCGCTTCGGCGACTGCCCCAAGGTCTGGCGGGCCCTGCTCGTAGGACATTCGTCTCATCGGGTACGCGGCATAACGTCCAGCCTTCTACAACGCCCCCAGCTGGCAAGGCTCCCTTGTCTGGCAAAGGGCGTCCACCTGGAACAGCACGTTCAGCTGGAAAGTCGCCCAAGACTAGCACCATGCCCAGGCGGATACCGAGGGTTCCCCAAACAGGGACGGATGAAATTGAGCAAGACGGAAAAATGGTAACTCTCAGGATGTTCCAGCACCCAAAGTCCCCTAGTGATGGAGAGCACTTGACTACCTTGGCCACTGCTTATGACGCGAAATGCTATATTCATTACGACGAAATGACTCTGGCCCGTTATGACGAACGGCCTCTGCGTCTCCCATATTACTATCTCCGCGACCTGTGCAAATGTCCGCAATGCGTGGATCCGCACTCGAAGCAGCGCTCGTTCCGCACTCACGATATACATCCCACTATTCATCCGCGGTCTGTGAAATGGGATGGCAACCACCTGGAGATCCAATGGCATAAGGATATTCCAGGATATGGCCCAGAGCATACGTCTCGCTGGCCGTATCACTATCTCCGGAACCCCATACACAATACCCACGACACCACGCATCCTTATACCAGACCTTTCAGGTGGAACGCTGCAACCATGGAGAAGTATCAGTATTGGATCAAGTTCGACGATTGGGTGTACGGCGAGACGAAATTCACATACGCCATGCAAAACCTTGCCCGTCTGGGTTTAATTTTTATCAAGGACATCCCACCATCCCGCGACATGCTGGAAAAGATCGCCACTCGCATGGGCCCCCTACGGAATTCCTTCTACGGATCGACATGGGATGTGCGTACGGTCCCGGAGGCAAAGAATGTGGCCTATACCAACCAGCACCTCGGATTCCACATGGATCTTTTGTACATGAACGAACCACCCGGCTACCAGCTCTTGCACTGTCTAGAGAATTCATGCGAGGGCGGCGAGTCCCTTTTCGCGGATACCTTCAACATTGCAGACCGGATGAAGCGTACGCATCCGACCGATTACTACGAGTTGACACGAAGACACCTTGGTTATGAATACGTGCACCAGGATTCAATCTACCACAACACTTGGCCAGTATTCGAACTAGATCCAAAAACAAAGGAGTTGAAGGACGTCAACTACTCGCCGCCCTTCCAGTCCGCAGTTCCCACCTGGAAAGGTGAGGGCGGTAAGCAAAACCGCCTGAACTACGAGAAATTCTGGAAAGCCATGTACCGTTTCACGAAGGATATGGAATCCGAAGATTCTGTCTTCAAATTGAAGCTCAATCCTGGCGAGTGTGTTATCTTTGCCAATCGTCGTGTTGTTCACGCTCGCAATAAGTTCAGTACTGAGAATGGCTCGCGCTGGCTTGCTGGTGCCTACGTCGATCAGGATGCGTTGTTGTCTCGCTTTGCTGTCACCAGGGAAGACGATCTGGAAAATTGGGTAAAAAGTGACCCGAAGATTATTAACCATCTCATGCCTGGGGCCTATCAAACTTCACAGAAGGGCGAGTGATTGCCAGTCAACTATGTGTGGTTCGTAGATAAGAACCTTTGTATTTGAATACATTGCACATACTGTCTAGGTGGTACATAACGTATAGAATGAAGAGATAGACCTCCTCCACTGGTTCCAAGGTTCAACTAGCACACTTTGAGTATACAATACTAACCTCGGGACTATCCCCGCCGCATTCTCCGCAACATCCATCTGCAATCAGTCATCTATATGCCTAGTGATATACAAGGCGTTAAATGAGGTCGAATTGTAATGTCTTTTCAGATCAAGGAAAAACGTTTATCATCACGGTAGTTTTCAGGCATCCAGCCCCAGCGTCATGGGTATCATGCAAGGATCAAAGTCCTCTTAAGCGACGGGCTTGCTGACCGAGTACTGGCCCATGAAGTCGGGATCGGCGTTGATTTCCTCGCGAACCTAAACCAAGACATTAGCAATAATGTTCCGCCATTTAACAGATCAAGAACACTTACAATATCCAACCCACCAACCAGCTCACCGTCCACCCACAGTTGAGGAAATGTGGGCCAGTCGGCGAACTCCTTCAGGCCCTGTCGAACATCCTCATCGGCCAAGATATTGAAGAATCCATACTTGATGCTGCGCTCACGCAAGATACCAACCAACTGCCGACTGAAACCACACTGAGGCGAGCTAGGTGTACCCTTCATGAACAACATAACAGGAGCAGCCTTAACCAACTCAGTAAGACGGGCGATGATAGCCTCCTTCGACTGTTCAGGTGTAAGAGCCGGGACAGCGGGAACAGCAGGAACAGCGGTAGCAATGGCAGCGGGGCCAGCAGGGGCAGCAGAGGTAACAGGCAACTGGGTAGCCGTCACGGGGCCATCCTCACGAGGCACGGCAGAGAGAGGCGGCGGAATGGCGGATTGGTTGGCGCCGTCTGCGGAGGCGGCACCGGCATGGCGGTCGAGGGCATTGCGGACTGTGATGGGGTTGGAACCGCTAATCGACTCAAGGACCTGACCGCTGCGCAGCAGGACGACGAAAGGTACTGCCGAAACATCATACTCCTCTGAGATATCGGGCAGCTCTTCAGCGTTGATGCTGACAAACGAGATGGTCGGCGGGGCAGTGGCGGGGTACTGCGAGGCGAGAGCGGACAGAACGGCGCTCATTTGTGTGCAAGGCGCGGCCCAGGGAGTATAGAAGTAGAGGACGACCAGCGCGGAGGGCGAGAGCGTGGCCAGGTGCGACGAGAAGTCGGCTTCGGAGGTGATTTCAGTGAGCGCCGACATGGTGCCGGTGGTCTCCTGATGGGAAAGGAGTCTGGAAAAGAGAGGAGATGAAGGTCGAAAGGGATGACGTGAAGCTAGAGTGCTATACAGGACTCGAGACAAATGAGTGGGAGGTTGCGACAATGACGTCCAGGAGGAAAGAAAGCTCTCGTGCCCAATCGAGGGGAATGAAGATGGCGTGACAAAGGGCGAATTTTCCGGGCGATCGCTGTTATCAGATGCGTATTGACGTACCGGTTCCGGTACCCAGCCGGTATCGCCCATCATGTTTTATTACCTTATCGTTATCTCCTCGTGATCGGACTTTTCTATTTTCGCGATTTTCAATCCGTAGCTCTCGCCCCAGCTCGACATCATGGGCCAAAACAAAAGAAAGCGCCAGGACGAGGATCCTGAGCCCGTCGCCGATGTGATGGGCAATGGCCTCGGTGTTGGCGAGACTCTGGCACGCATGAACGCCGCTTCGCCCTCTGAGTCCAGTGATCGCGATGCTCGGAGCCCCAGAGATCCGCATTATCGCAATCCTAAGAAGAAGCGCGTGGATGGCGCCAAGACGAAGTATCCTGATCTCACATACGTCGATGGCAAGATGCAGTCTTCCATCCGGATTGCAGACCTCCAAGGTCTAACGTTGTACTGCCTTGCCGATGGTGTTGCACCGCAATGGATCTCTGTCAAACATTCTGGACACATGCGCAAGGTGGTTGTTCTCATGGTACCTGGGCTAGAAATGGGAATGTTTGACGGTACTGTTCCATTAGAGCCCATTGATGCTAGCCAAGAGCAAACAAACGAAAAGCTCGAAGGTGCAGATGAATTATCCGAAGACAGGATAGCCACCGATTTCAAGAGATGGAAACAAGGCCTTGCACCGCCGGATCGATCGCATCTTTTCAACCCCCGTCGTCTCATTCCTGAATCTCTCCCCGAACCTTTGCAGCCACTCGCCGAGATGTTTCCCCATGTGTGGCCTGTCAAAGCCCCAGGTGACAATAAATACAACAAGGTGCATTCACCTCTACAAGCAATGCTGCTGTCAGCACTCCCCAAGTCAAATCATGACTCGAAGCAAAAGGGTCCCCGCGCAGCCAAAGTTGAAAGAGGCTTTGTGCCTCAGCGAACACCCATTACGGCTTTCATCCACCATTCTATGGACCTAAGCGATAGTGAATATCCCTTACACCCTGCCTTCTTCCCGACAGACCAAGAGAAAGCATCTCACGTCGAGACTCGTGAGCGCAATGGCCAGACAGCCGAGAATGGATGGGTTGATACCAACGTTCCAAGCCTGGAGGCTGGTGATGTGCCAGATGCCGAAGTTGAAAAAGGCAGCATGACTGCCGGCAAGGAAGTACTGGCCGTTGATTGTGAAATGGTGAAGACTGAAGGCGACCATTTCGAGCTTGCTCGTATTAGCATTGTAAACTGGAGCGGCGACGTTGTCCTCGACGAGCTCGTGAAACCGTCACGACCTGTGATCGACTACCTCACAGCATATTCAGGTATGACCGAAGAAAGGCTCCGGGATGTTACCACCACGATTGAGGATATCCAAAAACGGCTGCTCGAGCTCATCACCCCTCGCACTGTCCTGATCGGACACTCTCTCAACTCCGACCTCACTGCACTACGCCTCACTCATCCGTTCATCGTGGACACTACGATCATTTATCCCCACCCACGTGGGCCACCTCTGAAGTGTGGTCTTAAGTGGCTCACTCAGAAATATCTCAGCCGAGAGATTCAGAAAGGCACCCAGGGCCACAGCTCGGTTGAAGATGCGCGTGCCGTGCTCGACCTTGTCAAGCTGAAATGCGAAAAGGGTGAGCGCTGGGGTACTAGCGATGCCTCAAACGAAAGCATCTTCAGGCGTCTCGGCCGATCTACGAAGCCCGGCAAAACACCTGCCGAAGGCCGGACAGGCGCAGTGGTAGACTGGGGCAATCCCGAACGCGGCTTTGGATCGCAGGCGACTGTCGCAATCGGGTGCCGAGATGATGATGCCGTTGTGAAAGGTATTTCAGCCGCCATCAATGGTGACGAGACGATTCAGACAATCCCTGGAGGCGGTGTCGATTTCGCGTGGGGACGTCTTCGCAACCTTGAGCTGCTCCGTGGTTGGTGTACCCGACTGCCGGACGCGAACAACTCCAACGAATCTACTACCGTGGCTTCTGTGGAAGAATCTTCCAATGGGTCAACCGCGACCCCCGAGGCCCTCAAGGCCGCCGTATCGCGCACTGTGTCCGACATTTCTCGCATCTACGAATCGCTTCCTCCATGCACTATGTTCATTGTGTATACAGGTACCGGTGACCCTCGAGAGGTAACCCGTCTTCAGGCGATGCACAAATTGTTCCGCGAAGAATACAACTCGCGTAAGCCGTGGGACGAGCTGACTGTCAAGTGGACGGACACTGAGGAGCAGGCGCTCAAGAAGGCCTGTGAGCGTGCTCGTGAGGGATGTGGATTCATGTGTGTGAAATAGATTCGAGATACCAGAACCCTGATTTTGTCAGACGCCAATGAAAACGATAATCTGTACATGCCCTTCCAGGGGCTGACGTACTAGATACGAAGCTCTCTTAGCCTTCTTTCCATGGGGATTGAACCATATGACCCACGCCCCTCTATAGGTGTGTATGCGGTCAATCTCCACGCCCGCAATCCGTGTACAGTCGTACATTAACCATCTCCTATCAAGACCTCGGCTGCATACGTATACCTAGACGGCCTTTGGGAACTCCTCTTGGCGTCTAGGCACGGCTTGAGACATCCTTTGACGCGCATCTAGCCCCACCTAGAACATTCTTAGCTCAGCTCATATACTCCGTACTTGGCCTGTGACATAGGTTGAAGTGCATTGTATCCCCGCACGATAGGGATTCGATAAGAGTCGGAACAGTTACCGATTCCATCTCCAACTGATGTTATCAGCGAACTATCTAAGGACTAACATTTGCCCCGCAGATAGGACCTTTTACCTTTGCACCATGACCTTGACAGCCACAGACAGCCACAGACAGCTGTGACCAGCGATCTAGCCCCTTTCTGCTTTATCATAAGTATCAAATATTGCGAATCAGATGGTGCCACCGGCCTCGCCGCAAGTTCCCGTGTCGGAGCAGCGCCCGAGCAGCGTCTAGAATGACCACTATCGTTGGTGGCAAGGCCATTGATAGGAGTGGTGGCTGGATGTGGCTTAGGGCTACGGGTAGGCTTCCGCGGACAGTCTTGAGATAGACTGCTGGACAGGTCAAGTCCTTAGTCTGCGATAACGCCAAACCATTTGGGAAAGTACCTATGCATAGCTTTGCTTGGAACCAATCATGCAATTGGGTTTCTTTTTAAGGCCTATTTGAATCTCATCGGGTGTTGTCGATCCGCATGTGCCTTAGCGTGGTCGCTGTAAATTGCCCTTATAGCGCCCACCAAAGTCAAATTAATAGGGAAACTCAGACTGAGGCTCGACCCACAGGTTTGACTCGTGCGATAGGGAAACAGTCGACATTTGGGGACAAAGTTGCGGGGATAGCGTGGATTACATTCGCCAGAAGATCTAAGGACTAAAGTACATGAACTGGCTTGACTTTGAGAGGCGGATAGCACTCGCCGTTTTTGTACCATGTAACCCACGGGTCTCGGGCCTCGATACCGACAAGGATTTCATGAACGACGCTCGGAGTATTTAAACCCTTGTATGCCTCTCGTGTTATGACCTGGAACGATCACAACACGCGTTGCCGTGAGGATCATCTGCAATCATGGGTCGATACGATGCAAAGGAGGCCGGATATGAGGAGAAGGGATTACCCGAGTCCTCAGATCGCCGGCTCTCTGATGACCAAGTCGGAATAGTCATTGACAACACTGATGAACTCAAGCGACACTTGGGCAATCGCCAAATTCAGCTGATCGCTATCGGGGGATCCATTGGAACTGCCGTTTTTGTCACCATTTCATCTGGTCTGGTAAAAGGTGGACCGGGCGGTCTCTTCTTGGCCTATATGATCTACTCATGTATGATGGGTCTGGTTAATAACTGCATGGCCGAGATGGCGGTCTTCATGCCTGTCAGTGGTGCTTTCATCCGTATGGCTGGTCACTGGGTGGACGAAGCAATGGGTTTCTGGGCGGGCTGGAACTTCTTCCTCTACGAAGTTCTGTTGATTCCGTTCGAGATCTCCGCTTTGAATCTTGTCTTGACTTTCTGGCGAGACGATATTCCAGTTGAAGCGGTTGTGTCTGCTTGTATTGTCCTCTACTTGTGAGTTGCTATTTTGTTGTATGGTGTCCCACATATTAACCGATACTAGTGTCCTCAATGCCTTCACCGTCAGATGGTACGGAGAAGCAGAGTTCTGGCTTGCAAGTGGCAAGGTGTTGCTGATCCTGATCGTCTTCCTCTTTACCTTCATTACCATGGTTGGAGGTAACCCAAAACATGACGCATATGGCTTCCGCTACTGGAACGAACCTGGCGCATTTGCCGAATACATCACCACAGGCCCTCTGGGCCGCTTCGAGGGATTCCTCGGTGCTGTCTGGAGTGCATCTTTTACAGTCGTCGGCCCCGAATATGTTTCCATGATTGCCGGAGAAGCAAAACTTCCCCGTCGTTATCTTAAGACAGCCTTCAAAACCACGTACCTACGGTTTGCATTCTTCTTCATCGGAAGTGCCCTCTGTGTGGGCATCGTCATCCCTTACAACGACAAATCCCTGCTGGCCATCCTCTCCGGCTCATCCAGCGGATCAGGCACCGCAGCCGCATCGCCCTATGTGATTGCTATGAAGAACCTCGGCATCAGCGTACTCCCGCACATTACCAACGCCTTACTTGTAACCAGTATCTTCTCCGCCGGCAATGCCTACACCTACTACGGAACGCGCAGTCTCTACAGTCTCTCAATCCAAGGTCAAGCCCCCAAATTCCTCCGCAAATGCACCAAAGCCGGCGTTCCCATCTACTGCCTCTGCGTCGTTATGATCTTCCCCTTCCTAGGCTTCCTGAACGTATCCAGCAATTCCGCCTCAGTTCTAACCTGGTTAACAAACATCATCACCGCCGCCCAAGTGATCGACTATATCATTATCTGCACGACCTATATCTTCTTTTACCGAGCCCTACGTGCCCAAAACATCGACCGCCGGACCCTGCCCTACTACGGCTACTTCCAGCCCTATTCTGCCTGGATCGCTCTGGTCTGGATGATCTTCGTGGTCACCACATACGGTTACTCGACTTTCCTCCCAGGAAACTGGAGTGTCGGCGATTTCTTCACTTACTACACCATGGTTCTAGCCGCGCCGCTTCTCTTCTTTGGATGGAAGTTTGTCAAGCGAACGAAGCTAATCAAAGCAACGGAAATGGATCTTGTCTGGGATCGTCCTGTCATAGATGCGTATGAGGCTAGTTTTACTGATTATGCGCCTGGCTTCTGGACGGAGATTTTGCAGATGTTCAGAATCCGACGGGGTCATAAGGAAGAGCAGCATATTTAGATAGAAGTCAAGTGACGTGAGAACGGCATTGCAACTTTGAATCGAAGATAGGGTTATATATTTAAATTTACTGATAAACCTTAGATTGACAGCAATATCTCCGTCTTTCGGCCTTCGGTCACGGGTACTTTAAGAAAACTACTAGCATTGCACTAACTCTCCCTGCAACCTAGTTCCTACCTTATGTCCGTGCTAGGATGTATAGAGAACTGTGGGGTCATTTGGTTTCCATTAGTCAAAATGAACCAACCAGACTGCCGCATTGCCACATCCGGACAATTCGCCCCACAACGCGGATGTCACAGGGCGTACTTTTCATAGGGTCCGACAAAATTCAATGGGACCTTTTTCTTGTCAGAGAAGCACTTCTAGTCTCGGTAGCTCAATCGCTTCAGTTCAGCTTCTGCAAACTGCAACATGGAGGACTTCGAGGTTTCTTCCCAGGATGACCTTTCCAATCACCACGAGGCCAATCTACCACCGGTCGACAGAGGCAAAGGCGCCTACATGTTCCTCGCAGCCTGCTTTATGCTCGAGGCTTTGATTTGGGGTATGATAAGCCTCAATCTTGGCATGCGTCAAGGATGATATACTAATTGGATATATCTCAGGTTTCACTTTCTCATATGGAATTTTCCAGGACTACTACAGTTCTCATGAGCCATTCAAGAGTTCGGGGGATATCGCCGTCATTGGCACCTGTGCAATGGTCAGTCATGATTCCATAGCAATTTAAATCTTATGTTCAAAACTAATATCCAACAGGGAATTTCCTACATGCTACTCCCTGTAGCCTTTATCATTCTGCAGGCATTTCCCCGCATGAAGCTATTGGCCGCGCCAATTGGCTTCCTGATCATGTGTTTAGCCATCGCCATGAGCTCGTTTGCCACTACTGCTGGACAGCTTATTGTGTCCCAGGGTGTTGCATATGGCATCGGGGCCAGTCTGGCATATGCACCGACCATCATTTTCATGGATGACTGGTTTGTGCAGAGAAAGGGGTTGGCTTTCGGGATTATGTGGGTGAGTATTCGCAAGCCTTATCCAGACACTATTATTCTTTACTGATATCTTCAGGCTGGAACTGGTCTGTCGGGCGTCATCCTCCCAATTGTCATGCAGTGGCTTCTAAACACCTACGGCCACGAGACTGCTCTGCGCGTCTGGGCAATCGTCCTAATAATCATGGGCGGGCCTCTTCTTTTCTACGTCCGTCCCCGTCTCCCGATCTCCCGATCATCTCGTACCCGTCCATTCGATTTCCGTTTCCTCTTGGACGCGACATTTTTAATCTACGAAGCGGGCAACATTCTTGAAGCAATGGGGTACTTCCTCCCAACCATTTATCTACCAACATACGCCCGAAGCCTAGGCGCAAGCAGCCTGGAAGCAACGCTCACAGTCATGTTATTCAACCTTGCGTCTGTCTTCGGCTGCGTGATTATGGGCTCAATGGTTGATCGGTACCACGCTACAACTTGCATCTTGATGTCCACTGTCGGAAGTACGGTCGCCGTGTTCCTCATCTGGGGATTATCTGTTAGTCTGGCGCCGTTGTATATTTTCTGTATTTTCTACGGCCTCTTCGCTGGCTCGTTCACTTCTACCTGGCCAGCCGTTGTCAATGAGATTCAGAAGAAGAATACGTATGTGGAGCCGAGCATTATCTTCGGTGTTCTGTCGACTGGCAGAGGAATTGGAAATATCGTTAGTGGTCCGCTTAGTGGGGCTTTGCTTGATCAAAATGCTTGGAAGGGCATTGCTGCGAAGGCTTATGGGTCGGGATATGGTCCTTTGATTGTATTCACGGGTGTTTCTGCGTTGCTGGGCGGACTTGGTGTTGTCGCGAGGTCGTCGAAGCGCTTGAGTTGAGAAGAATTTCTCAGGGTTTGTCATATTATGCATTAAAAGTTGTTCATATTTGCATGAGAATGGTGTTACGATGTAATCATGTGCATATTTACTTTTTGCTGGGAATTTGTTCAACAAGCGTCTCATCGAGGCTTTCTGCCTGCGGTGATTATTGACGTTAAGCTTCGCGGAGCGCTGATCATGACTGAGTCTAATTTCTATTGTCAAATCAACGAGTGATGTGAGAGTATTTCGAGATGGACACGAGCCATCAACGATGAACTAGAAAATGGCCCACTTCCAGCCAACACTCACGCCTCGGGACAGAGTAAACAACAGAGATGCACAACAATAGACTAATCCAGATGACAAGATAACTGCTGAGTAATTTTCCGCTTGCCCATTCCAGCTCCGTGTTTTCAAAAGCTGTCCCGCAATGGGGAGTGCAACAAGGGTACCAATACCAACGAGGGAGTAGGTGACACCATATCGCTTTCCAAAGTCTTCTGTTTTGGATATCTGGGCGATACAAACAAGGGCGAGGCTAATGGATGTGCCACTCCAGAAACCATAGAGCACAGTATACGCGATAATGGCCGCTTGGTTTGACCCACACGGAAGCCAGAGAGCGAGGGTAATCACAGCACATACAAAAGTCGTAATTATCATCACATTGAATCTTCCGAACCGGTCGGCAAAGTACCCCGGAATTGTGCGACCTAGGATAGATGCACCGTTCATCATGGAAGACAGCTCATAGGCTGAAGATTCCTTCATGCCATAGTATTGAGCATAGGCAGGTATATAAGTCAACACGACCAGCAATGCAACATCGATCAATGCCACGGCGAGTGTCAACAAAGCATAGCGCGGCTCTTTCAGAGCTTTAATGTCGATCTTGCTATTTCTCTTTGGGTCCTTGGGAAGCCTTGTCCTTAGGAATGCCACACAGAAGGCACAATTCGCGGCACAGATAAATCCAATGATGCGAATGGACCACCCGAATCCAATACTCGGCGAGAGCTTAGATATAATGACTGGGAATACGATACCACCAACGCCGCCAGCAGTCGCCGCGATGCCTGAAGCCAGTGCGCGACGCCGAAGAAACCAATGCGTGATACATGCGACGCTCGGCGTGAGGACCATGGATGCAGAAATACCTCCAAGGACACCGAAGCCGAGTATGAACTGGTAAAATTCTGGACAACGAATTAGCAATTGAACAGTTGCGAAGTCTCGGGTAACGATACCAGTTGCGACACTGAAGACCATCACCGAACCCACGAGGCCAACACACCCCGGAACCAGAAGCGGCGCGAGTCCATACGCGTCGAAGATGGGTCCTTTGTTAAGTCAACATGACACGAGCATCTATTCATGAGCGTTCAACACCTACCAACCTGCGCACTTCCAAGATAGAAAAAGAAGTTATACAGACTAAAGATCCACCCAATCGTGGAGGGCGAATAACTCTTCAACTGATGGTTTTCCAACCACGTCTGTAACACACCAGTCGAATTGAGCAGTCCATAACAAGGCATCATTGCGCACCATGCACCAAGGACAACACCCCAAGCGCGCCATCCTCCATCTGGATACGTCGAGGTATCCTCTTCAATGACATTAGAGCATGCGCTCGAAGATGCGGATTCGATTTTTTCAGATTCGGAGCCCATTTCCATGTTGTGATTCAGGAAGTTCAAGAAATTCAAAAACCGGAATTCCAGTCGAACCTTACAATAATTAAAGCGCACTAAAAGGATCGACCGATGAAAGGAATGATTCAACCCTTTTTTCTGATCGCTGGCTATCCCTACATCATTGACCCCTGCCGATCCTCCCCATACGACTCTCCCTACGTCGATCTGACAAAACCTTGGAATTTCTGAAAACCAAGGACTCTATTTTCTTCTCGCCTGGTCAGAGCTAAATGCCTTTTTCAATTCTTTTTACTTCTTCTACTAATTCTCTTTCCTTCTTTCCTCTTCAAGCACGACAGGCCACTGAAGCACGACGGGCTACTGGAGCCCTGTTTACCTGTTCGTGCAGTGGCCACAGATCGTGTGGGTCGTGCTGATGTTCCCGAACTAGCTCTGGATAAACTTTGCAATTGTGACGACAGACTTGTTTGCCGATCAGAGAAAGAAGGAAGTCTCCAAGTTTACGAACAAGGATAGCACCTGTCAGGTATCCTTGACGACTTACACACAAGCTCAAACGCCCGTCGAGGGCACACGGGTTGGTATGAATATCTAGTCACCTACGAATTTCAAGGCGTTTCTGCAGGCCTTGGGCCGTGTTCGTCGCCTTAGGCCTGTGGCGCTTTGGAAGATGTGGTTTCTGTTCCAGGACCCGATAGATCGAGGTCAATAACATCAAGAAGGCTCTACCACAAATCGAGGTCCAGCCACACGGTGCATTTAAGGACTTGGCGAGCGAGGATAAAAGATCTCAGTGCCTCGTAAAAAGCCTCGTGGAAATGTGGTAACCAGCATTTAAAAAGTGACTGGTCGAATTACGAAGATAAAAAACCTAAATTGCTCTCGCTGAATTCTGCTAAATACGCGTCAAATACATCCCTGGAGGTCCCAGATGGCTCTCTACATGCAGCCAACAAGAAAATGCTTGACACCCACTCTACAACTCATGGAATGTTAGGGTCCGCTGTGACAAGATCTCTAAAGGGCTTGGCTTGAAAGTCTGATGTGAGTCTGCTATCTAAACATCGGTAATTCAACTACCCGTTGGAAGGATAAACCACCGGATCAGCCAGCTTTTACTATCTTTCCTTGATCCAGTCTGTAATGTTTTACCCGAGACCATTGCTACTTCAGATTCTCTCCAATGGATGACAAAGTGAACCTTGAGTTTTGATATTATTCGGAGTTATCAATCTATTACTCACTAAGGTAGAGAATACCTTGCGTCCAATTTAGTTGACTGCACTAAGCAAGTTCAAAGTTACAAGAGCCACAGTGAAAATTTAAAGTATGTAAGATAAATTGACATGTTACTTCTCTCAAATGGCACAAAAAGACTAATGACTATCAGTTTATTCCATGAGAAAGGATTTCTTTCTATATAATCAGTCCCAGGCCCAAAACTGCAGCGCCAGCAATAAAACGAGCATTCCCAAGCCCCGCCATCTCAGCAGCCCCACCAGTCTTGGTCTCACTTGCCGCAGAGCCAGTCTTTGTAGTGCTCTCAGTGGCCGTAGCAACATCTGTGGAAGACACAATTGCTGCGGTAACAGTAGCCGAGCCAGTACTCGCTGAATCTCCAGCACTAGCTTCGGTGGTTTGTTTAGCACCGTTGACCGTGCTAGTGGCACTGACTGTGTTGAAGCCCAAAGCTACCGCATAGGCAGGTAGAGTCAGAGAATGAGAGAGAGTGGCTACATAGGTTCCACTCTGCCCAGACTGGTATTCAGTGCAAACCGCCGAGGATCCAGAGTCGATATAGTTACAGCCAACGGAAGAGTATCTAGTTGAGGATTAGCCTTTTATTTGACGGCAATATCTAATGTGATCAGAAGAGATTGCAACTCACAATGGCTCCGAGGGGTCGGTGTAGGAACATCCTACATACGAAGATCCGGTGACAATAGTTGCTCCAGCAGCAGGTAGCGTGCAAATATCGGCCCCACTGTTGTCACATTTGACGATGTAGGTGGTGTGAGTGGCATCCTAAATCGTAGAGTCATTACTGAATATGTTCAGTCACATCGCCATGAAGTTTACATACACTGCCGGCTGTGGAAATTGATACGTAGCCGGAGTCGACGATCCATTGATTCAAAAAAGGCGAGTCGGCAAGGTGCTGTTGGGCGGCAATAGTGGTGGCACCACAGAGAGCCAGCCAAGCGCGAGAAAACATCATTCGAGTATAAATTGAAAAGTAATTGGCGAAGCAAGCAAGGAAAAATCGAAACAAACCAAAGAGAAAATCGCGAACAGGAGGTTTTGGGACTGCCAATAGTGACTATTTAAAGCCAAGTTCGTATTGGCATACGCGCTAACGTCGGTTACAGGGTGCCTGGACCCTCATTTCAAGGGGTCTCGTCGCCGAATGGAACGTTGGGGTAAACGTCGCCTTTTAACTTGTTGAAGTTCGCGAGTGGCGCTCGCTAGCCTCATCTCGGTGATGGATCTTTGCAAACTCAGTATAGCGGCAGACAACCCACCTTCCCACAATTATTCTAGCATAAGGCTTGAAAGCTCATGAAAAGTTTGGCGACACTGATCGTAGTTGTCTGAAGTTCGATAATCTAGTCTATGCCTGAACTAGTAAAACGGCTGAAGAAAACCTGCGAAGATCTTTCTATTTCGTATCTGTAATTATTCTACGAGTTTTGACCGATATGTTCAAAGCTAATGGTTATCTGAGCGGATGGAACTAGCGCCTGTAGTACCTTTTCCTTCACTTGAAGTCCTTTATATCGGTGATGCTTCCTCCTTCCAGGCGGGTCAGCCTTTCTTGTAGTGAAGCTAGGCCAGTGTGCGTGGTCCTGTGGCCATAAGCAACATTCAGCTAGGTAGCACGTGGCCACAATAGAGACCCGAGAAGCTGAGAACTTGTCTAGCACATTGGTCCTCCATATATCACAGTTTTGTGCTGCAATTTGTCTCTACTATGCCTAAAAAAATGAAACGCAAAACACAGCAACAAAAAGAGAAAAGAAGGATTTGGATTTCCTAGTGTGCGAAAGTCGATTTACTTGAACTGTGGAAATACCTTTTCCGCCCAAACTTTCCATGCCAATCTCTCGCCACTAACTTGGTCACTTCTCAAACGTAAAAGCGAGACGCCTTCACTTTCGCGATACTTGTTGGGTTCAATTGCACCAGACGCAACAAGACCAGAGATAATATCCCAGAGTAAATGATCCTTCAGGAAAGGGTCCTGGTGGAGGATTAGATGACCTGAAGAAATGTAAACTCGTCATTAGGCACCTCAACATAACGCTTCATAGGCGTAGCTTACAAGGCTATGAGTTTCCGCGCCGAGCAACTTAAGCGCCTCTCCGGTTACATTAAGCAAAACTTGCATACATTCTCTATCAGGCAAAGAGCGAACAACCACTGGAAGAACAGCAGCAACGATCTATCCCGGCAAAGTTGCAATTTTAGCGATGTGCTGCAGAGACCCGAACTTTGAGTCGACGCGGTCAAACACGCGATGGGAATGGAAGGACTCTCTTTGCTCAATATACCGAGGATGGAGCTAACGGGGTCTTGATCTTTATGATCCAAGACATGTTTGGCGCCGTAAATCTTGATCCTTTCGTGATGCCTAGGGGAAGTCGCGATGATGTTTGTGTATACCCAATATTTGAGGATTTGAATTGCGAATTGACCAACAGAGCTGCTTACAAGATATTCCCGGACGATAGCGAGGGAAGAGTACGCACACCAAACCCTGGATCGAAATGATAAAAATATTCACCATCAGGGCATAGAAGTCCTAACGGAACTTAGTAGAGCGGAAGCGCGTAGTGGAGGTTCTCGTAGACTACATTCAGCTCGGAGGGGCAGTTGTGACACATCACGAATAAAGCAGGTGGACTCAGTTGGATTTGGAACTCTATTGATACAGTTCCTCGCTTCTGGGCATCACATGCAACGTCCACATCCGATCTCTATTGTACACATCTCGCAGACAGAAGACAGCCCTCTGCCTGGGTATTCCACTGTTCACGCTCATCGCGGATTGTCCATTTCCATCGCTTCCTCGCGCTCCAAAGCCATCTTGGTCATAACGTCCCGCGCTGCGACCTTTGCTTTGCGCTGCTCCTCCAGTGCGACCTGCTCACTGCCATTCACATCAGGATTATGGTTTCCGTTGGATGTCATGCTGGAGTGAGCACCGTTCCTTTGTGAATCACCATTGGTCCCATTCTCTGTAGAATCGAAGGTAGCCTGATCCGTGTCGAGTGCTTCGGTTTGATCCTTGAGTACAGAGGGTCCTACAGAGTGTGAACGAACACTGCGCCTAGGACGACCACGAACTCGGGGAGCAATCACCGGGCTTGATTCAGAAGCTTCGTTGGTTTCTTCGACCACCTGCCGGGTTGGAGGTGCGGTATTGGGTGTTTTAAGGTTAGAGTGGCTCACAGACTTCCTGGGCCGACCTCTTCCTCTTGAGGGTGCAGGATTGGGTGCATCAACCGCTGGTTGAGTGATTCGCTGCCGCTTAGCTGGGCTCTGATCTGGATTAATGAATTGTCCCTGCGCCGTACTGGATGCAGCGCTTAAACTCTGTCGGCGACCTTCTATGCGCAGGGGAGGCGGGGTAGATGATTGACCATATCTGCGACTATCCTCGAATGCTTGAGAGTCCTTGAGCGGAACTCGGGCCGGGTGTATAGGCAAGTCTGCAAGTGAGAAGTCATCCGCCATTTCCTCCTCGTCGAATGAATCCGCGATTTGGTCGTTGCGCCCGTCCGAGAAAGCGTCAGGCCACGCGCGTTTCCGTCCAGCCTGCAGCAGCCCGGGGCTCTTCACCTCTCGCAGTTGGCCTGTCATTTGAGAGCTATAAGGATCGGAGGGTCTGCGGTCCTCCATGAATCGGTTCTTCAACTTCAACGTCTCGATCTCCAATTTTAATTTCTCAATCTCGTCCGATTTGGACTTCAGCTCCTTCAAAACGGTGGCGATCATATCAAATCCAGGGCCACTGTTCGGTCCATGGTCTCCCAAGTGTCGATTTGGGCCATTCAGTTCAATTCGAAGGGATGTGAAAGAGTGCTTCAGGTCGTTCATGGTATCTTGTAGGTTGTTGACTGAGCTCGAGATCTGATCGATACTCCGTACTTGGTGTTGCATTTGTTGTTGCATCGAGGGATCCAGCGAATGGAAATCCCGAGAGCCCGAAGGCACCAAGGCTCCTTCTTGTAGGAAATTGCGTTCTCGGCGAGGGAGTTCTTTCGGGGGGCACAGACGCTCAATTGCGCCGTCATTATAGATGGGTTCGGCAGTTCGCATGGTTACAATCTCCCTAAATGATACCTTGGACATCTTCCATAGGATATTTGTTCTATCGTAAGTTAGCGCGCGGAATCATACAGTATCTAACGATGCTGCTTACCCATTATCCAGACCGCAAAGAACACCTAGTTTCTGTTGACATAATTTGCAGGATATCTCTTGAATAATGCGCCCTCGCAGCATAGTCATGTCGGAAGTCTGGGGAATCTGCTTCCGCTCCGAAGAGACGGAGATACGGTGGAGGTTGACACTCTGCCATGCCGCCGCAATGGAATATGAACTGGACAACTTGGCCCATTCGTTCTCCAGAACGGCCAGCGAGCTGGAGCATCGAAGACACTGGGACAGAATTGCAGGTCTCGTGAGACTGGCTAGATCCATCTTGTGCAATGCGACCGGGTGAACACTGAAGAATCCCAGGAGGAATTCACATCGTAAAATGATGAGTCATCGGTCCAGCCCATCAGCAAGCACTAGTCCCGATTAGGCTATCAATAAGGCACCACTACGTCATTCAGGGTTCTCGCCAATGTTGTACAGTTCATTTCACGTTCTGATAAGGCTTAACATGGTCTAAGTGTTACCTAAGAAGACAGTTGTGTTTGACAATGAGGATCGGTTCCCCGCAGTCACGTGATATCATATTCCCCGCGTATCTTCCCCGAGGGTCAGCGTTACAACCGAGCACGAACCCATGCATCGCTCGGTTCGTGCCTTATCGCGGCCCCTGACGGCTTTCTGGTCATCTGTCCCGCTCCCGTCGCTATATCTCACGTGCAAGTTCCCAAGAGCATATCTCAACACAGACGCAATGGCGTGTAATTTCGCTCATGATGGCAAGTCCAGTACCTGGCAAGGTGCTGGAGCTGCCGAGTTTGACTTGCGAAGTATGGCAAGCCCCTGGGAGAATTGTTTTCCATGTACTTATTCCTATAACCTTAGGCGACACGATGACCAAGCCAACACCGTCTATGCTCGAGGCAATCTGCCAAACTACCCTGTTGGACGACGTCTTTAACGAGGACCCTACCACAAACACATTACAAAGCTATGTGGCGGAGCGAACTCAGCACGAAGATGCACTTCTGGTTCTGTCAGGTACAATGGGCAACCAGGTTGCTATTCGCACGCATCTGACCCAGCCGCCGCATGCCGTCTTGTGCGATCATCGATCTCACATCATCTGCTACGAGGCCGGGGGTGTGAGCGCCTGGACCGGAGCCACGGTCCAGACCGTGGTACCAAAGAACGGCATTCATTTGACGCTCGAGGACATTCAAAAGCATGCTGTCCTCGATGACAACATCCATCACTGTCCCACCAGGCTGATCAGTCTAGAGAATACTTTAGACGGCATGATTATGCCTTTGACAGAGGCCCGCCGTATTGTGGAATGGGCCCATGAGAACGATATCAAGGTGCATTTGGATGGCGCGAGACTATGGGAGGCTGTCGTGTCGGGTGCCGGTAGTCTGTCGGAGTACGCCAGTATCTTCGACAGTGTTAGCCTATGCTTCTCCAAGGGTCTTGGAGCCCCAATCGGCAGCATCATCGTTGGATCCCAGGCCTTCATCAAAAAGGCCCGCTGGTTCCGTAAGTCCATTGGCGGTGGTGCCCGCCAAACCGGTATCTTAGCTGCCGCCGCCCGAGTGGCCCTCGACGAAACCTTCGGAACGGACAACCACGGCCAGACCGGCAAGTTATCCGCCACCCATGCGAAGGCTAAGCAGGTTGCAGAGCTCTGGACCAATCGCGGAGGCAAGCTGCAATTTCCTGTGCACACCAACATGGTTTGGCTAGATTTGGAGGCTTCCCGGGTGGGACCTAATGACCTGACAGTAATTGGAGAGGAGAAAGGGTTAAGATTACTTGGAAACCGAGTAGTCGTTCACTACCGTAAGTGAACTTGCGACCTTCCCCAATGACTCTAAAGCTGATCTATCGCAGAGGTCTCCGAGGAGGCGATTGCGCGCCTCGACCATGTGTTTGAAATTGCCATGAAAGGCCAGTATCAGCGCAGTGACGATACAAGCCGAGCATATGGCAGCAAGCAAATTTAAAGTATCGTCAACAATTCCCTCTGTATAGCTTTTGTACATAGAGACAACAAAAAATAAGATTGAGATTAGATCCATGGAAAGTCAAGTCGATCCACCAATCACGGGGCTATATCTTGCTGAGTCATATCAGGAACGCGGTGGCTGCCTGAGGCGACACTAGATGTGCGGCTCGTTCCTTCGTTCGTCGTCCTGTTTCTCGGACGACGACCTTGCAGTCTCTGTCCCGGATTCCCCCTTTCGGTCCACTGCGTCAGTATTATAAGTCGTGGATGGACTCGAAGGGCTTCTGTCAAGCTGTGTAAGTCGTTTCCAGTCGATGTCTCGAGTCAGTGAAGTTGTCTAAACAATGGACGTCGACTTTAATCTAGAAAGATCAGCTACTGACTCTCTGTGTCGATCTCTCCAGAAATATCCCGGTATCCTTCCAATCCTGTACAATCCTCGAAATTTACGAGATCGCTCGATTCCAATGAACCATATCGCTCCATACTCCAGCCTAGCCTAGCCCAGTGGCGCAGCCGCCTGCCTACACGCTGAATACCTATCACTTTCCGGAAGAACATCGTGATACCGTACCGTCCTTCATACGGTAGCTCTTAAATACCTCTAAAGGCTTTGATCGAGCCCTAGCTGCTGGGTGTGTATGCGAGGAGAGTCCCAAACGCCCCTCCGTCAAAGATCACACGTCCGCGTCACTGCCGCACCATATCCGTCTTGGAAGCATCTAAGGCTTCTACATTGGAGTGAAGCCCTTGGGAGCACTCCAACCTTTTTTTCTTCCCTCTGCCAAACCCTCCTTTTCCTTGCCTGTGTTGTCCCTTTGTCGTGTTCACCCGGGTGAATTGCCCCGGTGACCGTTTCGTCCGAACCCGCACCCTTCCAAGGTATATATACCCTGTGTCCTCGGGCCCCAACCTCATTGACTTACAGGCCTCTAGGCCCATCCGTGTATTCTTCCCCCTGTTATGCAAAAGTTTTTGAGCCATCCAGCACATATACCCTTCGCCATCTGCCACCAGTAATTCTGCTTCATTTCCATTTATCTTAGCGCTTGCATCTGCACTGCATCTGCTTCCATCCTTCTCCAGTCATGGAAGCGACACAGGAATCAACTCAGCCATGCGCTGACCCCCGCCGCATGGGGCTGAACAACTCGGGACTTCAAGATCAAGATCTGGCCGACATCATCTGTATCCTCCATCCTAACTCACACGCGGCGCACAACGCGGTGACGGCGACGGCGGGCCTAGGTGTCCAACACATTCTTCAAAAAGACGTCTTGGAGATTGAGACATCGGAGACCGCAGCACTGGACGTGGCACTCAGGCTATCCTCAGATGTCCATGATCTTGGCGCTGGCTTTTGCTTCGGCCGCAACAAAGCACGGTGTGATGTCCTCTTGGCGGTTGATGATGAAGCCAAACGAGTTTCCAACACTCACTTCCGCATTTATTTGACGGGCGACGGCATCATCATGCTTCAAGATACCTCCACCAACGGTACCATTGTAGACAACTGCCGCCTTCGCAAGAACCAGAAGGAAAACAGCCGCATGCTTACCAACGGCTCAGTCATACAGGTTGTTACGGGCAACCATGGCTCAGACGAGGTTCGCTTCGTGGTCCGGATTCCTTCTCGCGAAGGCTTTGCCATGCAGTACACGCAGAACTGCCTTCGGTACTTCGAGCGAGTCCAGCAGGTTGTCAGTGCCGCTGGTCATCAAAACAATCGACCTGCGCCGCCGTCTGTTCTCTCATGGTCCGTTGCTAACAGCCACGGTATGCATTGGACAGGCGCTCCGACATACAATGTCACTGGACAAATCGGAAAGGGTGCGTTTGCGACCGTGTACAAGCTTGCCACCAAGCAGCACGGCGCAATCTTTGCTGCAAAGGAGTTGGACAAGCGACGGTTCATGAAGAATGGCATACTCGATCAGAAAGTCGATAACGAAATGAAGATTATGAAGGACCTAACACACGTGAGTATTGCTCATTCAAGTCCTCATAAGTGGCTGCGATCTAACACTTCTATCAGCCAAACATCGTTCAATACATTGATCACCACGAGCACGACCGATGGATTTACATCATCATGGAATATGTGCCCGGGGGCGAGCTGTCAACCTACCTGTCAAGCCATGGCAAGATTCCCGAAGAAATGGTGAGAACGATTGCTCGCCAGCTCCTTCGCGCGCTGCATTATTGTCACAGGCGCCGCATAACCCACCGCGATATCAAGCCTGACAACATCCTCATTGCATCTCTGGACCCATTGCGAGTCAAGTTGTCTGACTTTGGGCTGTCAAAGGTCACGCAGGAAGAGACTTTCCTGAAGACCTTCTGTGGCACGCTGCTGTATTGTGCGCCAGAGGTGTATCCTGACTATGAACAATATCGTCGCGGGGAACTTAGAAAGCGACGCCGCGTTGGGGATCCGTAAGTCTTTTCGTATGTTGTTGTTTTTGACACTTTGCTAATGATGATCATGATGGTAGGCCGCCAAAGACATCCCCATACAGCCAAGCGGTTGATATGTGGTCACTCGGTGCGGTACTCTACCACGTTCTCTGTGGTATGCCCCCGTACTCGGGCCGTGCTGAGGATCGTGGTGTACAAATGCTCCGGAGTATCATGGAATCAGAGGCAGACTTCGACGTCCTGCGTCATGCAGGTGTCTCTGAATCCGGTATCAATTTCGTTGCCCAGCTGCTGAACAGAGATCCGTTTTGTCGTCCGACAGAGAAAGAGTGCTTCCAGCATCCATGGATCTCCGAGGTGCCCGATGTGGATGAGTATCCGGACGACGACATTCTTCCCGAACCCCATGAGGGTCTGTCCGTTATTGGCGAGGCAGAGGAGGAGTTGGACGCGTCGCAGCTATCCATCCGAGATGAGCAGGCGTACACGTATGGTGAGGCAGAAGAGGGCAGTAGTAATGAAGCGCTCGCCAAAAAGCCGCGCATTTCATATGTTGCATCGGATATTCGCTACCCCTCGCTTCCCAAAATCGAAAGTTTCCAAGACGGTCAAGTTGTTGCGGAACACCAAGCCAGACGACTCTTCGGTGAAGTCAACCCGTCCGCCCTGCGCAGCTCTCACGCACTAGGCAACCCTGGTTCGTGGAACGGGGACGAGTTTGACATCGAAGGCTTCGATTCTTCTGGTGAGTCAATCAGTGATGAGCGCAGCGTCTATTCGATCATTTCTCTCCCAGAACACCCGTTCGGCGGCACCGCACCCAGTTTAATGGGTGCCGAGAACCTCGTTGGACGACTGAACATGAATTCTTCGCATCCTTTCCTCCACCCTCAAGCCGGCCCGGTTAACGTGAACTCGACTCGCCAGACGAGCCCTGGTCAAAAGGACCCCACGATGGCAGGTAGCATGTGTCGCGAAAACAGATCCTCCAGTGACAATGTCGACACCACTCCGAAGGCACCCCCTCGCCAGCAACGTAGACGTATCGAACAATATGTGCCCTCGACTGCCAGTGAACACTCCAGTGTCAATGCCGACGAGGAAACTCCCTACGATCCTGCTTCACCTCCGTACATCCCCGGCTCCAATTTCGACCCTCAATTTGATCCTGAACTTGCCACCACTCTCGACGCTCAAACCGGTCAGGCTATCATGGACCAACTCAGCTCGGCGGAAATCGACGCATCCGAGCCAATTGTTCACCAGCCCGACCCTACCACTATCCCTCCCAGCCTTCCTACTGAAGAGTTCACCAAGCCACCCAAGCTTTTGGGTAGAATGAGAAGTACCCCAGGCTCGATCTTTGACTTGAACATCAGACTCGACAAACGAATGACCTCGTGGGGCCGTGGCCCAGCCGCCACATACCGACACCCCGATCCAATGGACGTCCGAATCCCCGCCTACGCCATCGAAATAACATTTTGGGTGCAAGGTCTGGAGCTTCAGATCGCCCGAGGCAAAGACTGGACTGAAATTCCCGGCGTGACAGCCATTCTCTCAACCAAAGCACGCAAGGGAATCTGGGTCAACGGCATTGAGCTCCACAAAGCAGGACCGGAAGAAATGCAGTACGGAAATTTGTACAATGGAGATGTCATCACGATCTACAGACACAAGGACGCCTTTCTCAATCTACAGTGCGAATTCTACCACGGCGAAAGTGCGCAGTCCCGCCCGGCTCATGAAGCCGGCTTCGTGGTTTGCAAGGCACCGCTTGCCAAGTGAGACGGAGCTAATCGCACGGTTCGGATGGACCCAAAGAAGGAAGCCGAATAGAAGAAGTAGATTGATATGAAAATTGCAACATAAGGTACGAGGACGAGGTAGTAGATCGTTGCTCCACAATATCATTGTCTCTATCCGCATGCGGGCAAGTGTAGATTTGATCTATGTAGTTGACGATGTAGATTTGTAGAGGTGTGGATCTCCCGAGCACGGTACCTGCGCAAGTCCGTCGTTAGTCTAGTGGAAATTAACATTTCGTATGTAGCTAGTCAACTCTTGGTGGGAAATTAATGAACGGCCCCTATCTCATCACCTCAATTCAAGATAACCGGTGCGACACAACCAGAGCCAGTTCCTGTGTCTAGGTGTCACCTCAACTGCATCCGGCGTCTTATCCACAACGAACTGTCCACCTCATTTCTTTCTCTCATCATCCTGGTCTGTGCGAGCCACGAATGGAACCACCGTCTCAGCTTGAGCTTCTCGATCCGTCGGCGACGGTCCCTTAATTTCTTCATGTCTTAATTTCCGCCTTCCCCCTTTCCTCGTGATCCTGACCTCAGCGGGAACTCGCTCGACCTCAAACCACAACCCCAGCCAACTTCATCTGGTCATCGAAACTTCTCTCAGAACTCCTCCACCACTTTCCCGATCACGCAATGACCTTGTCGCGATCACCCTCTCCCCACCCGGGCGGAGGGTGGTCCAGCCCGGGCCTCACCCCGGGCAGTGGTAACTCGACGCCACGCGGCTATTCGCCCTCAGGCGCTTCGCTGGCTCCCAGCGGCATTTCATGGGCTGCCGCTAAAGCGAAAAGTGATGAGGTGCGCGGATACCCTTCATTCTCGACGCGCAATTCGGGCTTTTTCTCCCGACAGAAACACCGCATCTCGGCGCGCTTGCCCAGCTTTCGCGGGGAGGCGTCCGGCTATGCGGATAAAGACCAACATGGACGTGCTCACTACCGCCATGGAGGCGGCCGTGGACCCTTTGGGCTACTATTACGGCGAGGCCGGTCTCGCCTGGTCCTCGGACTGTTCTTGCTTTGGATTGGATACCTGTGCTTTTGGTCCAGTAAGTGGTGACGCGCAGCGCAACTTGGTCACACTCTAACCGTCATTGTCTAGCAATCGTCCAAATATACCGACGATCGCCTCTCGGCGGAGGACGCAAATTTGTCATCATCCTGGGTTCGAACGTGGAAGGCGGCGTGATGGAATGGAAAGGCGCGCGCGAATGGGCGATCGAGCGCAACAGTATCTGGAATAAGAAACAATACGCGAAGCGATGGGGCTACGAGCTCGAGGTTGCCAATATGCTGGCCAAGAAGCGGTATTCTCACGAATGGCGCGAGAGCTGGGAGAAGGGCGACGTGATCCGCGAAGCCATGCGCAAGTACCCGGATGCCGAGTGGTTCTGGTGGCTTGATCTGAACACCTGGGTTATGGAATACGACACATCTCTGCAGAGCCATATCTTCAATCAACTGGACGACATTGTCTACCGCGATATCAATGAATACAACCCCATGAATATTGCGCACCCGCTACCAGAGTTCTATCTGGATGATCTTGGTCGCGCCTTGGAGGGTGATGGAAACCCCGACTCTCTCAACATGCTCCTGACGCAAGACTGCACCGGATTCAACCTGGGATCTTTCTTCCTGCGACGATCCCTCTGGACCGATCGACTCCTTGATTCGTGGTGGGACCCTGTCATGTACGAGCAGATGCACATGAATTGGGAACATAAAGAACAAGACGCATTTGAATATGTCTACCAAAGCCAACCCTGGATACGAAGCAGCGTTGGCTTCCTCCCGCAACGCACCATCAACTCCTTCCCACTGGGCGCCTGCGGTGACGAGAACAATCCGGACGCCCACTACCAAGAAAAGGACCGCGACATGGTCGTGAACATGGCCGGATGCATGTTTGGTCGTGACTGCTGGACAGAAATCCACGATTACCGCGAGCTTAGCAACAAATTACACCGCAGTATCTGGAAACAGCTCATGGATAGCTGGCGCGGGACCTACGACGTGGCTGACAGCACAGATGATGATGATGGGCAGTAGCCTTGCCGCGCTGAACTTATTCTCCTTTACCTTTCTGCTTTATGGTTTCATGTTTCACGCTTTCCACGCATCCTAGACGGCAGCGCATTGTATGAATAAAATTGCTAGGCGTGTATATTGGAGTCGGGCTGGGTTCAACATGGGATGGTTGGAGTTGCACTTGATTTATCGAATACTACTGAAGCCTTCCCTTTCCATACCTTACACCCTTCACATTTAAGTAGACCCTCCCATTAACTTGCTGTATCGAGAAAGTCCAGCCAAGTATACAGGTCACATGACCCAATAAACTGCACACTTGGTCTCTCAGCGCAACCAAGCTCCCACCGCCCGAATCCCACCCAATCACCACCCAGCTAATCCAACCACCCTCACATCGGATTCGACCGCATCAACCGCAACACCAAGACCCTCCTCTCCACGCCCTCAACCCCAATCACCTGCGGGCATTCCATCCACCTCCCACCTACCACCCGACAAACCACGCTCACAATGCCGACCCAGGAGTCCGCAGCCTTCCTGGCCAAGAAGCCCACCGTGCCCCCGACCTACGAGGGCGTCGACTTCGAGGACAGCGTCGCCGTCCACAACGCCCGCGACGCAGTCATCCGCGAGCAATGGGTGCGCAGCATGATGTCCCGTCTTGTCGGCGAGGAGCTGGGCAAGTGCTATGCGCGTGAGGGCGTGAACCACCTTGAGAAGTGCGGTGCCTTGCGGGGTGAGTGAATTTCTTTCCATGGCGCAGAGCGTCCATTGAGTCTATAATCTGCTTTTTCGGTGGAGTGACAAGAACACTGGGACTACTTTGGACCGTTTGGGGGAGTATCATTTGGATATTCTGGCTAACAGACCGCTCTAGAAAAATACTTCGAGCTCCTCGGCGAGCGCAAGGTTAAGGGTTACCTCGGCCAGGAGAAGAACTACTTTGAGAAGTCAGCATAAATAGTTTCAATGACGGGTTGAAAGCTGTTTTTGGAATGGGAATTGGGCTTGGTCGTGGACTGTTCGGTCGATGTGTTTCCGGATCGAGGATCACACGGGACGACTCGGACACTGCGGAGTTTTGTCGACGGACCGATATACCCAGACTCGAATGTTTTCTGCGATGGGTCTGGTGCGGCCGGCGACACGACCTGCCTGATGTATGAGGGAGTTACTTGCTCTCTCTTGTACTGTACATATAAGATATCATTGTCTGGTCAATTTCATTTTGTTTGAAGACATTCTAGTTTTCTGAGCGAGGTACAAGCGGAGATGATATGACGAACTGACGGTGATCTCTCGTTTCAATGTGCTAATTCATATTTCCTATTTCCAAGGTACTAAGGATGGGAAGTATGCCCTTGGAGGTGAACCATCCGCACACTTTCTTCTTCAACGGAAACCTTGAAGTAGTGTCTCTGTATTTGAAATATGCTAACTATGCAAAACATCTTGGGTATATCATCAGTAATACGCGCTAGAGGCAGTCTCGCGCCGATCTGGGAAGCCACCCGGTGGCCCTCGTGACTCGACCGGTAGAGCTTCCTCCTCGCTATCATCGGGGTCGCTTCCGAAGTTCAATGGCGGGTGTTCATCCGGATGAGCCCGCATACGCGTCAATTGGTCTTCATCCAAAGACGGAGGCTTGTATGGGGCGGGGGCCTGGTGAATATCTCGGCCAGAGGGAATGTTTGTTAGTAGCGAGGCCGATGATGGTATCACTTGGGTGTTCATCTGCAATATGTCAGTACTCGGACGAAAGATAAGACAATGTGAGACTCACCGTATCATTCATCCGCACCCACTTTGTCTCCAGCATGTCAATGACTCGGCCTTCTTCATCGCGGCCAGCATCATCTCCGGGCGCCAGAGGTCCTTTATCGCTGCGCCCTTCACCAGCATCCTTGCCAATCTTCTTCTCCTCGCGGCGCTCGTTCCATTCTCGTTTCAGCCGTGAGAACCCGCCCTTCTTCTCACCAGCTTCATCCGCACCTCCACGAAGCGCAAGCGTACTCCGCGCACCACGTAGCCAAGCAATACCCTCACCCACCTTCCCAGCCAACTCAGCATCAACACCAAAGAGCCGGCAACCCCTCGCACGAGCCACTCTTTCAAGCACACCAGCATACCGAATAACCTCCTCATCCACGCGCGTCCCCCCAGCGGACCCAACAGCCCCAAGCCCCGCAGCAGCCTGACTAGCATACTCCGCAGCCCTCATACACAACCTAGCAAACAAAAGCGCCCTGACCTTCGGAATCTCCGGCGCGCGAATCATCCATTCCTTATCATTCGGATTCCGCGACTGAATACACGCAACAACATACGCATCATCCTTCAAAACCGCCAGCAGCGTAGCCTCTGCCAGCGCCAACTTTGCCAACGCAGACTGTGTCGAGGCATCGATATCCGGAACCGCGGACGCCGTAGCTGCCGCAAACGCAGGCGACGTTGCGAGCAAGTCATGCACAGAGCTAGCTTGTAATAAGTATTTCGTCGCAGTCTGCATAGCAGCAGTGCGCTGCTCAGCCGTGAGCGTCGTAGAAGCGTAAAGCGATTCCACAACACCCATGCGCGCCAGACGACTAAGTACATAGCCGAGCGTCGTGAGAGTAAATGCGACCTCGAAGTCGATGCCGCGACCTGCAATACGGCCGCCTCTGGCACGCAGTGATTTCTTCCCGGAGCTGGAAGAGCCTATGTTCAATATATTGCCGGCGGACAGAGTGGGTTTCCAGGCTGATTCGATATCCGCGCGCAGGGTTATCTCGATGGCTTCGCCGGATGGGAGTCTTTCTGCGTAGACATTGCCGCCAGGGGCGGGAGGGTCATTTGCTAGAGGTCTGCTGCTGAGGACATGTGATATTGTGAAGAGGGGGGGTATGTAGTCGTTCAGAGCGGAGAGAACGGTTGGGAGGTGGGCGTCCTGGCGCGCGCCGCGGGGTAGGCGCTTGTGGGCCTTGAGGGCGAGGCGGAGGGCATGGCGGGTTGTGGAAGCAGCTTGGGGAAGGGAGGGATGAGTGGAAGAGGTTATAAAGGATTGGAAAGATAGTGGAGAGGTTGTTGGGAGGGTAAACGCGTAGACCATGTTGAAGCGCGGGGAGTTGTGAGAAGCAAAGCGGGCCTGATGTCACCGATGGTGAAGGCCCAAGAAGCGAGTCGAGGCGAATTACTTGGCGAGGTGGACTTGCGCATTGTTCTTGGCTTGATTCCATTTTCTACTTGTTTATCGTTCTATCCTTTCTATCGAATGAATGAGGTTGTTAAGTCTTGTCTAGAGATTCAGGCTTTGAATAAGAGCTTCGTCTCCAGATATACAATCTTTAACGGCACAGAATGCCCAGTACCACAACAATGATCAAACAGCTAAGATTATTTTCGATCGCATGCCCAACGGGGCAGCGACCATTCTATTTTTATATTTCCCGGATATCATTTATAACATATTTCAATCACTATTCAAACTATTCATAATCAAAGTCTCCTGCGCCTGCAAAGCTAGTTCATGCAGTCGGTCAATCTCTCTCCTTACATCATCATGTTGTCTGGTCTAGTCATGGCGATACCATTTCTTCCCTTTCCACTGCAAAAAGACAGTTGGTAAAAAGCTGGCACCCATAATCAAGGCTGCCACCACACCAGAGCTAGCAGAAATGCCGACGCTGTCGAACATGGCGGTGAACCTAAAAGTCATTAGTATGATTCCATACATCAAAAGCAATCCAACATACCAGAAGGGTCCAATAAATCCCCAAGTAGATCGGACAAAGTTGACAAAAACACCCACACTACCCGCATCCTGCGGATACGTATCCACTGCATAGGTAGTAAGGACGGTAGTAACAACCTGGTTTCCAAACGCCGCAATTCCAGTTCCAACAACAGGCTTAACATTCCATACGCCCTGTTGAGCCTCCTCCGTGCAGACCAAGAACATAACAAGACCTCCAATAGCCAGTAAATATCCGATATAGCTCAACCACAACCGATATTCAGGTGAAGGTTTGTGGCCTATGCGCTTGGCACGGGCGTTCATCCACATGTCGGACATGAAGCCTCCTAGTTGTTCACCGAGGACGGATCCAATGATCAGCCCTAGGAACTGGAGACCAAGTTGTTGGGCGTCGAGCTCGAATTTGGTCTGGAGGAGTGAGGGGACTTCGACGGAGCCGAGGACGGAGGCGAAGAGGAAGACCATGGCGTATGCGATGGCTGCAAGGAGAATGGGAATGTTCGTGAAGAGAGTCAAAGGGTGAGTGAACTCGGTCCACTTAAGCGGAGTCGGGTCGATTCGACGGATGGACATGTACTGGTGCTTGAAAGCGGATGAGCGAGTCTCGATATCGCCGCCGATATAGCGGGTTTCAGGGCCGAAGAAGAGGTATAAGATAAATTGGACGGCGTTGGTCTGCAGAAAGTCAGTTCAAGGTCTTGAGTTGTAAAGGGACAGTACTGACGATAGCCAGGATCCAGTAGACCCAACGGTATCCGACTCTTTGCACCACAAATCCAAAGATGAATGGTCCCGTTGGAACTCCCAGTGTCACTAGTAGTGTCCAAACGCCCATATAGCGTGCTCGCTGGTGTCGGAAGTAGGTCTCCGTCACGACTCCACTGCCGATGGCCATAGCAGGGGAAATGAAAAACGCCACCAACGCACGGCACGCTGCCATGGAGGCATAGTCGGGGCTCTTTGCACATCCAATGTTGCAAACACCGCTCAGAATCAGCGAGAGAAGGAAGATTGGGCGGCGTCCATATCGGTGCGAAAGGGGCTTCCAGAACAACGGGGCTCCACCGAGGACAGCAATTTGGAGGGATGTCATGTATGATACTCGTTGAATAGACACTCCGAGATCCAGGGCGATGTCTTCATAGGCACAAATGATAGCAGCGGCTGTGAAAGTGCCCATGCAGGCGTGAAAGGCGACCAGGCTTAGATTAGCCGTTTTCTGTCATTTTGTCAGCGATGTATACACCGAGTATTGCGTTCCATATCTCACCTTCCATAGCGGCCAGTTGTATGGATCCGCAGGGTCCATAGTGGGAATGGGATCAAGATCCAGGGTGCCATGTCTCTCAACCAGGTAAGCCTTGTGTGACTCGGAGAGAAACCTGGTCGGATCATCGCTGTCGATGATACCCTTTTCCTCAACATAGTCTGCACTCGACTTGGGGGGCGTTGCCCGGCGGGTCTCGTAGTCAGAAGCCATAATTCAGTTGCTGAAGCAAGTATCAGGCCACAATCATACAACGGAGGGGCCAGCAGCGGAGAAGGTCATACTAATAGGTATTCTTTACCCCGCGTAGGGGGTCCGGGTCATCCATTTCCGGGGTATGGGGCCGTTGAGTCAACAGTGGACCAGGATAGGAGGCAAAACGCGGAGTCTGGGGGCTTGGTCTCAGTTTGGTGGCCATTTCTGGAGCCAAGATAGATATCTCCGTGCATTCAACACGGGGGTGGATATGATTCCGGTAGTTATATGCCGTTTCATTGCCGGAGAACGGGGACCGATGGATCCTCGGGCTGTCAGATGGAGACTCGGGCTGTCAGATGGGCGGGAACCCATGCCCTCCCATGCTCTCTGACTGGACAAACAGCGAGCGATCTGGTGCCGACCGAGATGCCTCGCTTCTTTTGAGTCAACTACCGACGAATAATCCCGTCTTCGGTGACTGGGGATACCGGGCAGGGTCTGTGCCAACTGGTGGCCCAGTCGGCCCAGTCGGGTGGCGCTGTAATTGACTTTTGATTGCTTGCTCGTAGCTTTTGCTTACTTTGTGGCTGGTTTTGTTGAACGAAGTGCCAGGTTTGGCTAACGGTCAAACCCCGGACCCTCATCGGGGAGGGGGGGAAATCCGGGGCTCCGCGATGTGCCACGAGGCCCTTTGTATTACATAGCAATCAACTTGAGCGACTGCGTAAGTATTGACCCCTATCTATTCGTACACCTTGAAGTACACAATGTTCCGATGCTTTCGTGTTGCATCAACAATACGTAAGTACTCAATATATGAAATCATTACTGGAATTATTTGCATCACCACAGTAGAGTCGAGATCCACTCCCCAAGACTAGCGTCAACCCCAAACCCACAGCCCGGTTAAAATTACCAAAGATAATTGCTTTGTTGTGGAGATACTCCAAATTTCGAATCATACTTGGTTCAAGTGAAGCCATTCTTGCCTAGCCTCCCAGGGACTAGTGTACAGTAGGCAAAAAGAGCCAGGTGATGCTCGCCCAAACAGATAGCTGGCTATTCGATCCGATGGTGCTCGCTGGGACTCAATCAGGAATCACATAATTGACTAAGCTCAAACTTGTTGCCCCTTTTGCTGCTAAAATCTCTGTCTGCGGCTTGAGAGGCTTCCTCTATGTTCGGTTGTATCGGAGCCCCTTGCCGTTGTTAATTGGGTTCCAGCCAATATTTGGTAGACGGGCTGTGTCTCAAAGTATTGCATCCATTTTCTGGGTGAGTTGTCATCTCGAGAATCTAGTGTTAGCAATATAAACACTGGAAAAGCGTGACGGTACTTAGCAGCAAGCAATTGCGCAATGAGACATGATGGTTCTACTTGATGCTAACAAGGAGGAGCCTTAGAATACGGGAAACAAATCTCGATTAGCCTAGTTGCGAACTCATGTCTGAGAGATTACAATACATTGTATTGTGTAGATGTCAAGTTATGTAGTTGATGGCCTCCTTGTATCTCTTTGTCCCTTTGCTATCCGTGACTTTCGATTATGAACACGAGTTCGTCTCGGAAGAATACTGCCGAGTGACCTGTGCATAGCCCGATCTCAATCGCGTTGAAGATGTAGTGGCTTGTTTTGCTGGTGGCCTTGAGGGTCAGGTATGGGGCTTCATGTAATGGGCCGTGACGGGCCACGTGACCGTTGAGAGCTCTGTGTGTGTGGCACGTCAAGGCTGCTTCCTTTGACTGTAACATGCACAGGGGTCATGGCAGCATCACGATAGGTATGATGACCACCTTCAATACCATGATACCTGTCATGGTATTAGAGGTGTTGGGCCGAGAAGAAGGGGTTGTGTCCAGTCCCGCAGTGGTTGTTAGGTGGTTTGAATGAGTCGTAGAACCGAGAAGATGTTCACACCTCCATGCCATCATGGTCCGACATGTTGCTTGGTGCACTGCTCATACCAGATGTATCGCTGGTTGGGCTGTGAAGCGCATTAGATCGGACTTGCGCACTCCAGGCGCTGATGCTGGGCGCGCCGCCTTCGATGACCAGAGGGTGTTCTTCAGCGTGCTTTCCGAGCACTGTACCGGCGTATCGAGACTCTTCGCCAGTCTTACTATGCTTTTTCTTCAGAGCAGTAAGATAATCCTCCTTCTCCACTGCATCGGGGTCAATCATGTCTCCCTCGCTAGGCACAAAGCCTGCAATGCGCCGGATTTCGCGATGTGAAGGGCCGGTAATCCAACCAATGAGTGACTCGAGACCACGTAGATCCTCTTCGCCTGCCCAGTCCTCTTCCCATTCTCGTAGTTGTGGTCGTAGAGCACCTGCATCTTGAAGCGCCTGGTAGATGTCCTCGAGGACTGGAGATGGATCGTCGGGGTGGGCGTTGGCAGCGTGCGCAGCCGTAGCGGAGGCGAGGATCATGAGATACCTTCCAGTCAGGTCGGAGAGTGTTTCTAGGACAGAAGGGCGCGTTGAGTGAAAACCCTGGGCGCGGAGGATTTGGATGATGGGAGGTCGGAGGAGAGCATTATGGAGATTGTTCGCGGACATGACGGTAAGGACGGTTGACTGTATGATGGAAAGAACGCTGGTCGATGAGTAATAACGATGTAAAGAGGCTGATCGGGAGAAACCATGAATGAGTAAAAGTGAAGGTAGTGGAGGAAATGGAAGATGCAGCTTGCGCGCGGATCCAAAAGCGGAGCGGAGAATTCGGGCTGCCGCGTCTTGCCTCCTTCAACCTCCTTCCACCTCCACGACTCATACTACTCGTCTGCTTGCTCGAAACAGAAGACTTTTCAATTACAAGGGGCCCTGTCGCTCATCCCACAAAATGTCAGAGGCTCCGCGCCCGATGCTGAAGCTCAAATTCGGCAAGAAGCCGTCACAACCCCCGGCCGAGCCTGAACCTACACCAGCACCAGCTGAACCTCCACAAAAGATCACTTTAAAGATCGGCCGCAAAACCCAACCGCCACCCGATGCAGCCGAAGAGAAGCCCAAAAAGAAAAAGCCGTCGAAGAAGCGTCCGGCCGAGGTTTTCACGCAGCCCGAACCCGCGACGGTCCAGCAAGGTCCTAAGCGGCTCAAGCTGAATCCATCCAAGAAGCCCGGCCTCCAATCGATTCGAATCAAGAACAAGGGTGTCATCCCCAACCGACCTGTCGGTGTGGGCTACGACTCGGAGGCATCGGACAACGAGGTCGATCCGGCCATCGAGGAGCAGTTCATCCTACGAATGCTACCGGGTGAGGACTGCGAATATCTACGCCAAGCGATCAACGAGCGCAAGTTCGACAAGTCAGAATTCTCATTCAAGCCCCTCACGCGAGAGGGGCGACGTGCCATCTTGAGGATTCGGGACAAACAATATGCCGCATCCTTGGTGGATCTTCCTTGCATCATCGAGGGCATGAAGAGCTGGGATCGTCGGGGGTGGTACAAGTCAGCGGATATTTGCCAAATGCTACTGGTTTTGGGCCCTGTTGCGAATGACCAAGAGGCCTTGGAGTATCCTCTTCCCCCGGAGGTCGACCATGCAGATGACAAGACATTACAATATCCCCATGGTCTCGCGCCGCCGTTGCGCTGGGTTCGCAAGCGCCGTTTCCGGGACCGTGTCAGCTCGCGCACCATCGAGCAGGTCGAGAAGGCAGTGGAGGACCTGGTTGCACAGGACGAGACATCCGTCTTCCCGCCTCGGTTCGAGTTGGTGGACAGCGCGTCTCTGAGCCGCGCCGAAGGCTTCGTGCAAAGCGGAGACTACGACGAGGAGTATGACGATTATCAGGATGGAGAGGGCGAAATGGACGATGACATGTACGACGATCTCGAAGACGATCTTGCTGCTGAGATGGAGGCCGCTCTTGCTGCTGGGGATGACGAACCAGCCCCGCCTGCAGACCAAGTAGGAACACCGTCCGCGAAGCCGTCAACGCCAGCCGAAGCACCCACACCTGCTGGCGAATCCTCCACCGACAGCGATGACTCGGACGAGGGCGATGATCTCGATGAAGAGCAACTCGAGGAGCAGCGACAGCGGCAACAACACCGTGAAGAAATCGGTGAGCTCGAGGCACTCATTCGCACCGAGACTGCAACTTGGGAGAGAATGCAGAACGTCATTCTACGCAACAAGATGGGCCGACGCATCCAGGAACTTAAGAAGGATCTGGAGCTCAAGAAGGTCTCAATTGGAATATCTGGCGATGCGGATATGTGATACTGCATTTAATCATAGCTTCTACTTCATTTTCATGATACCTTACAGCTGGAGAAAGCGGGCTCTTAATGAATTAATGATTCCCATTCACAACTTTATTTGAACTGACATCCAAGATGTCCTCCATAAATTTAGTGATCCCCAACCACTGGATCCCCTGTCGCCTGCTTGACAGCCTCCCCCGCATCCACATTCTCATCCAATTCCAACTTGCGCTGCCTAACAGCCTCCCTCTCCGCAACATCATGATCCATCGGTGCAGAACCCTTTCCTTCCCTCTCAGCCAGCATGCGGTCATGCTGAGCCCTCTTCCTATCCATTCCCGCCGCAAGATCAACCTGGTCTCCAAATCCAGGATGCCCCGGCCCACCGGCACTGCCAACAGGACCCGCATGAGCCCCAGCCTGAGCACGTTCCTGTCCCATCCCCTTCCGCTTCACAGAGTCGGCAATATATCCTTCCGAAGGCTGCTCTTCAATACCATACTCCAGATCCACGGTATGATTCTGCATCGCGCGTTTATCCTGTCGATCCAGCTCATCCTGACGAGCCCGTGCCTCATCATTCGATGGTCTTGAACTCGCTCCACGTACGATTGAGGGAGACGCCTCTCCGTATTGATGCGACTGTGTCGCAGACGTGCGCTGTTCTTGTGGATTGTGTTCGACGGGGTTTGAAGCTTGCGCGTAGGCAGCTTGCTTGGGCGGTTGTGAGGGCTGAGCAGCCCGCGCGGTCTGCGAGCGAGTTTGGCGGGGCTCCATTTTGAAATTGTGATTTATGGTTAGGACGGTAGAGAATTAATTACAAGCTTGGCTTGTAGGAAACAGTTGGTGATGGGCAGGAAGCTGGAGCTGCAATGGGGTTTATTTGATGAATGCTTCGGTGCATGACGTCATGGCTTACAATATACGTCAGGGTTTGGGAGCCGGTTTCTGGGGATTCTTTGTGCAGTATCCTACCAGGACTAACATGATCAATTCGAATATTTCAAGATAATCAGGCTCTTGAGTGAAGTAACCGAAATGTGTTTGGGTCAAATTGCAGATCAATGTAGATGTCGAATGTTCGTATTCGGCTGGAGGCTATGGAGTCTCCCCATCTCACTGTTGATATAATCCTCGACAGATACTTTTAGAGACATGAATCATGGACAGATAGCTATACTCTCGTTTGAATTGGTTGCTCTAAGTTCAAAATTCTTCCCAGACTTGGAGGATCGTACTGCCTAAGAGAGTACTTGACCAGGGCCTGCCTGTGAGAAACCGGGGCAGCATGATACAGGAAGCATCGAGGCACGCCTTCTGCAGAATCTCACAGCATGCGTTCCCTGCCACAGACGCTTGCGGCCCATCATAATCCCGAATTATTCCACAGGCGTGATCATCAAGGACGATTACATCCATGCTACATTTTACGAGAAGTAATGAATGTACAATGTACAATAAGAATTAGAGTTGGCTAACGGAAATACTTGATGGACTCAACAATTTAGGCTTATGTTTGTGGTCTCATTGCAAAAGAGTCTGGAACAGACCAGCTTTAGAATTGCAGGATTTCACCTTCAGGCAAGAAATTGGAGGTCCACTCATTCAGCCTCTCATCGTCCCATAGAGCATGGCCCCAGTCCCAACCCAATTCCTCATCTTCATAAATCACGCTCTCCAAGTTATCTTCAGGAGTGTGCGGCATCAAGCGGAATAATCTCCAAGCGAGATTAGGCTTCTGGGTATGCAGCAGATCTGACCACAGCTGGTCGAATCCCGGAACTGCATGCTGATCTACGGGATAAATGAGAGGCATATTGTCTAAGTCATTCACCCAGACATGATTGGAACCCCCAATGAAGGTGTCGTGTAATCTGCGTTGCTTAACACCATTTCGTGACGAAGTATAGGAGTAGCGTGCAAGAGGCGATAGACAAAGTCCGGTCCGACCGCGACAAGTGAGCTTATGCTCCAACTAAGGCTCTGGAGCGATGGAAGAGAATTGAAGACCGCACAATATACAGGTCGTGCAGACTGAGGAAGCTCCTCAAACCAGTTATGGTCCCCGAGTCCATGCTCTCCCATCAAATTGGTTAGACTGTCGCAAACCCCGGGGTACAGACAGTTAATCTTATCAGAGAGATATCTCCACACGCAGCTCATTTCGTCGCATTCCCAAGGGGGCATTGTGCTAAAGAACAAATGATACGCTTCTTCATCGAGAGAGAATCGTTCAGTTATCTCGTCTTCTCTCCAGTTGTTCCTGAGAACTGGGTCATCGAGAGGATATTCCGCCCGCCCGAAGATATTGGCGTGGGTGTGCAGTCGACACAGTGCCCTGAGAAACCGGTACTGCTCAGTCTTGAACAGCTTGAGAGGAAGTACTGGGTTTCTCCATGTTTTGGAGTCCACCCATAGGGGCCACATTGCGCTCTTTTCGAAATCCTTCAGGAAGAACCGCAAGACTTTGTGAAGACGAAAGAGATCTCTCATTTCCTTCTCATTGCGGGGCACGTCAATCCGACTGAATGACTCTGGGGCAAGCTTCCTGACTTCGTCGCTGCGGCGCCAAGTATCTAGCAGATTGATGGCTTCATCTTTGTGAGTCTCTAAATAAAGTCCGCGCGAACGGACTGCAGCAACGGCTTCTCCTAGAAGCGGCCCATACTGGTTTCGTAGGATGCAAGGGAGGATTTCCTGTTTCGCCAGGCGATATATTGGTAAGAGTAAAGGCGATGAAAGCAGGAAGGATCTCAGACATTCTGAGTCAGAGATTTCTTTGAATATGAGAATAAAAATTTCCACTGGGAGGATTTCCAGAATCGGCGGTGCCTCTCTCAGTGTGAAAGGTGCTGAGTCGACTTGTACTTTCTTGAGCGATGTCCGCGGGGAATTTACCGAAGAAGATGCCGTTGAAGGGGGGGACCCGAGATCCTTCGACAAGAAAGATCCTATTGAGCTTGTCGAATCGGAATCTGCAGAGTTCCACTTGTCCAGCTCGCCCGGCGTCTGCATCGCCTTTCTCGGCATGACTTCTTCCAGAGTTGGCCCGTGGTGCCCTCAACGGGCTCAGTACGATGAGATAGACAGTATCGGATATCCAGAGTGAATCTTGAGTATGGGAGAGAAGATGCATGGGTAAGAATGACAAAGGCCGCCAGGTCTCAACTCTAATGCAGTGGGGAGCAGGAAAGTTCCGGGGTCCAAGGAACGACCCGTGCCCACTTAGTTACCGGACCCAGGCCTTTCCTAATCTGGATATGTAGTCAACGACATAGCCAATAGAGGTCCTCTCTTTGCCCCACTCTCACTTACAATGGCAGCCAACAAGGAGTCTACGAAGTATAAATCGAAGGACGTCCATACACAACTATACTCGCCCAGGATTAGTCATTCAGGAGCTCAATGCTTGGATTCTATGAACCCGGGACGCTCTACGCTGGTAGAGGAGTTGTCCATTGGCCGGATCAGCTTGATGGAAGCGAGGCATTTCTCTGTCTGTTGGTGCCTACAATGTCGAGCCAAATAAACACGGAGAATTAGGTCAGACTTCAACGCTGGGAGACTTAGAGTAGCCTGTATCTTCAGGCTACTACGTATATATGACTCAATTCTCCCTCTCTTCTGTATCAGAATGCCATCAGGATACGTCTGAGGTTGATGTAGCGTCGTACATTAATATCTTATCAGTTGGGATGCAGCGTGGTTTTTATGTATCAGTCAGCCGATGGCTAATCAATGCTAATCGAAATAGTCAAGGAAACCTTAATGAGTCATCAGTGTTGTTTTTCAATAAGCTCATTTGTCTTGATTGTTCCTACTGCTGTTCTTACATTGTTCTAAGATTGATTTTACGGCCGCCTGAGAAGATAGTCTCAGGAAACCTAAAGATTTTCTCCCTTGGGCCTTCTCACTCCGCTTGTAGACATTCTGATGAAGGCCCTTCTAGAGATATCGTTGCTTCTGTCCAATATCTCATGGAAACACCTGTCTATGATGACATAACCCCCACTAATGAACATGAACGACATATCAAAGCCAGGGAAGCCGATGCTAGAGGTGGCCGAATTGCTGCAAGTTAGTAAGTCGACTAACTCGATACATGACATGTCCGTTATCTTGGGTTCTTGGGGGTTTGCTAATGATGAGATACCGCAGTGCTGCTTCTGCTCGCTCGGGATTCGGTCACAAGAACCCTCAGTCATATGAGGGTAGATTCTCCATCGGAAATCACCATATGGCAGTCAAGTTCAACCTCGCCCAGGCCGATGGCTACTGAAAGTCAGAGCAGATACTTAACTAGCGCCATCATCAATGGGCTAAGCAGATGCACCGACAGGGCGTCCCTTTTGCCGAAAAACAGCAAAATCACAGGCCTCGCAGGAAGAACGGTGATTGTATAAAAGAAAGCGAACGAGGGTACGTAGTGGCGCAAGAGAGAGAAAAGAAAAGAAAAGGCCCAGGAGGCTACTTGGAAAGAGGAGGCTCGCAAACGCCGCGAAAAATGAGCTTATCCCTGACAAGATTTTGTTTGCTACGTGGAACTATCAATCGCATTTCCACTACTCGGCCGCAGCCAACATCATCTGGATTGAATCACTTCATCCCGGTTACGATGATTCAGTGGATTCTTGTCGCGACACCCCTCATGAATTGCCATGCACTTAGATTCTCTATTCATTTTACCACTACAGTTTCAAGTCATAACGATCAACGTCTTTCTTGATACTACATTCCAAAGTATTCAAAACATCATCATAAACTTTTAATTCCGTTTTTCTAGACATATGTTTGTATATCCATAGTTAGGCTCGGAGCGTCCTGAAAGGGACAAGTTATGACTGCCCATCTTGAACTTTTTGCTCTACCTTTTCGCTTGGGCTGTGGATTTCAAACTACTGTGACAATCCAGGGTCCTGGTCTAACAATGCGTTAATGATGAAGTCTACTCCACCTTGGCGGAGAGGACGGTGGAGAAAGCGGTGTGAAGGGCAGCTGTTACTGCCAGTCAAAGGCGTAAGTTCATTGCACGGGCCGAGGCTCACATGTCGAATTACTATTCAAAGCCCCCTACCATGAACCCCGTAGATTAATTTCTTCCGGTTTCAAGCTCAAGATTAGTTACACATATCACCATGTCTGCCCTCTTCACCGTTCCGATCGCCCCAACGGGAGGCTCTATCGTCTGCACCAACCCGACAGCCGGTCAGGCCGAACAGCAGAACATCTACGTGCTCACATTTACCTCGCCCAAGGACAACCGGTTAACCCCGGCCTTCATCGACGCGTTCATCTTGGCACTGGACATCATTGAGCACCGATACCCGAAGGGCGTTGTTGTTACCACGAGCGGAATCGCCAAGTTCTACAGCAATGGTCTGGATTTGGATCTTGCCATGAGCACAGAGGGCTTCCTTGACCAGTGGCTCTGGAAGCTGTTCCGCCGCTTTCTCACGTAATTTAATACTCTACTCCGAGGCTTTTTCAGGCCATTCCGCGAGTCACAATAAGCTAACGTCGGTCTAGATACCCTATGCCAACAGTGTGTTTGCTGAATGGCCACGCCTTTGCAGGAGGTTTCATGCTCGCCATGTACCATGACTACCGCATCCAGAACCCTGACAAGGGTTTCCTCTGCATCAACGAATTGGAGTTCGGAGTCCCCCTTCAAACACCTATGATGTCTATTTTCCGCGAGAAGCTCCCCGCAACCACCTTCCGGAATGTGGTTCTGGAGTCGCAGCGGTTTGGCGGCAAGGCTTCGCTGCAGGCGGGCATTGTTGACGGACTGGGTGGACTTGACGAAGTCATTGGACTGATTCGCAGCCGTAAGCTGCTGAACAAGGCTGAGACAGGAATTTACGGTACAATGAAGGAGGAGATATATGCGAGGGTTCTCAATGGTCTTGATGACCATGTGGGCAACCTTGAATGGCGCGAGAAGGTGGAGCAGAAGAAGGAACAGCTTCAAAGCAAGTCTTTGCGGAATGTGGAGGAGTTTGAAAAAGAGAGCAAGGCGAAGCTGTAGGCTGTGATTTACGTAGATCCCATTCGTATAGATACTTGAAACAATTTGTACATACAGATCTCGTTCAACTTTGATCACCATCATTTCGAGTGCTCTGGAAGTGGTTCTTTGCCAGTTCCAGTGCCCGAGGCCTTTGAATTTTTGGACGTTCCGATAAGTCCGTCCATGAGTCCCTCTGATGCATCCATGCCATTCAAGTTCACGCCGAGGCTACATTTAACGCTCGCTTACGCCTGTGCGATCCAACCTAGCTGGGCTCGGCCAACTCCAAACGCCATTCACCGGCTTGGTTTCAAAGATTGAGATATTTGAGCCGTCGAGAACATCTGAAGTAAGCTGCATCCCATTGCGTTTGCTGTCTCTAGTTAAACTAATGAGAATAACAACAGCGTATGAATTGGTCAAGATAACAAATCAACGCGTTCATCAAAGTAGTTAACAAGCAAGCAAAACTCTAGACGCCATGCGCCAGAGCCTCCACACATCGCGAGCAAATCCCTGCCAATTTTTTCTCACCCCCATATTCCCTATGCCAATGTCCCAATGTACAACCTGAGACAAACGATTACACAAAACCCCTACCCATCAAGACCAACCCAAAACAGCATGAGACAAAGAACCCCAAAATTAGCGCAGGACCTGCACTCACCACCTGGACATGCACCTACACTTGTACGAAGGCCACGCACCACGCGGCCGTGTAACCTGTAGCGTGATGACAAGCGCCTCTGGCTGCGGAATTCCTAGCCCGCATCCCATCTTCGTCCGGGAAAAAAGCAAATCCTGGACTGACAGGGAAATAGTTCCGCGCGGTTATAAACTCGACGTTCGGAGCGCAAACATGACTGGCTTCGAACGTGAAGATCCTCGAGCATATCGAAATGTCTTCGCCGAGTTTCTGAGCTGAAGATGCGGCGGGTATGAGTCTAGACCCTAGCTCCGAGGGTATAATCTATGTATAGAATGATGGAGGTATAAAAGGGTGTCGATTCCGCGGGTTGGGTTTCCTAATCACACTCTACAGCTCTTGAGGTCCAGGTTCAGGTCTCCACGAGTCCGTTTCTCTGGTGAGTACTTTCTTGCCCTGGGTTTGGAGACTCGGCTAACTATCAAAGTAGTTCGAGTCACTCAATCAACTCCGTCAATATGCAGTTGAACTACATTTTTGCCCTCCTTGGGCTTGTTGGTGCTACTATTGCTGCTCCCGTAGCTGGTTCGTGAAGTCTCATAATTCACTTTATGTGGTATGACGGTATGGCAGCTAACAAGTTGCTAGGCACTGAGGGTGGTATCGGCTCTGGCCTTGGTGGCGGCGGCGGCGGTGGTGCAGGCGGTGGTGCCGGTGGTGGTGTTGGCGGTGGAGCAGGCTTCGGCGCTGGCCTTGGTGTCGGTATTGGCGGGGGGATTGGAGGAGGCGCTGGCGGCGGTGCCGGCGGTGGTGCAGGAGGCGGTGCCGGCGCTGGCGGAGGTGAAGGTGCTGGTCTTGGAGCTGGAGCCGGCTCGGGCGGTGGTATCGGGGGTGGTGCTGGGGGAGGTGCAGGAGGCGGTGCCGGCGGTGGTGAAGGTGCTGGTCTCGGAGCAGGAGCCGGCTCGGGCGGTGGTATCGGTGGTGGTGCGGGAGGTGGTGCTGGCCATGGCGGCGGCTTTGGAGGTGGTTCTGGCCATGGCGACAGCGGCTGGTGATGACGGAGTGCATCTACACCATGAACTAGTCTAGGGCTTGACCAGACGGATAAAACCTCGAAATGCAAGATCTTTTGAAGACATCTCTAATTGGTGTTTCTCGTGATAGGTACATGACGTCGTAAAGGATATATAATACTGCTCAAAGAGCATTCATGATCATGACTTCTTCGTCTTGCTAGGTCGGGCCAGCCGTGCGGGAGTATCCAAATGATCAACCAAAGGGCGATAAGGCGATGCCAACACATACTCTGGTGCGGTTTCACGTCTTGGCTCTCCAGAGTAGGGCCGACGCAGCTGCTCCGCATGCATGCGATCTAACGGTTCCCCTACCACCTGGTACTTGGCCCAGTTGATGGGCGGAGTTCGAACAATATTCTGTGGCGGTGGTATGCGGCCAAATCTCGACGCCGGCGATTTGTCACCTTTTTGCTTAATTCCGTCCTTACTATCATCTTCTGTCTTCATTTCGTCATCGTCATCGTCATCGTCAGGGTCGTCTGTAAACTGAATCACAGCCCCGCGATCCTCGGTGCGCAATCGCCCCGCCGCCAACTCGCGCGCAAAACCCTCAGGATCCGCGGCCGCGGCCTGTTTCATGCGCTCCAATGTTATCAGATCGCGCTGGCCTTGCTGTTTTTGCATCTGCAAGATAGATATGGCGGAACGGAGTGCGATCGCATCTGGGTTCTCGCTCTCGGAGATAGGGACGGGTGGCGGTTCAGGTTTGAACACGGCTGGGGTTGCAGGTGGTCGCGGAGGTTGATAGCTGGAGAATCCTGGAACCCGACTTGTTGGCGATGGCGACAAAGGGGGTGGTACTATTGTTGCGTTGCTGGACGCGACGGGATCCAGGTGGGCGAACACCGGTGTCACCGGGGAATAAGGCGGGCGGGGCGGAGTGCCGGGGCGATCATCCTGGATCGTGGCTTCAGAGCCCTCTGGTGCAGGAGCAGGCACAGGCTGCATGGTGGAGGGGAAACGACAAGATGCCTGGCGCAGGTATCAAAGGCAGCGTTTGAAGTCAAGTGCAGAATCAGAGTCTACGGCGTTCCAGTGGCTCCAGGCTGGCGGGAAGTGACGACACCGGGTGGGTAAAGTATGTGAGCAAGAACCACTTCCAGCAAAGTAAAGCGATACGCCAGTGAAGACTGGACGTGAGTCACAAGGTAAGGTTCCGGTATGCCAAAACAGGAATTCCCTATTTCGAGGTGGCGTACAGTCGGGATGTAGTGGCGAAGCTTGAGGCTCTGCCAGGAACCACCTTCGATTTTAGCCACACAAACAGCAATCGATCGAACCACTGTTATCAGCGATAAGACGCTGAGCTAAGACGATCTAGATCGAGGTCTGAAAACGTCGCAATGATCCCTGTCCAGCAGAGATGTGTAGACGCTCGTACCTGATCAGGTACTGATTCGGAGTCCTGTATCAAGCATATGAATCACCTCCTCCAGATCAACGGTAAAACCAGACACACGCCGTTTCACGAGATTGAGAGAAGTTTTGGACCTCAAAATCGAAGCAAAAGCGTTGACTGAGCTATCGTCGCATCCATCGACAACACCCCCTGTGCGGAGATCGTTGACCGCCCAGTTGACGGCTCACCGCCTCCGAAAATTTTAAGATCAGGCCACTGCTTCTTGGTGTTGCGTTGCTCATACAAACCGCAAAATGAAGCGCACGACAGACGAGAGACCGTCAATTGACGGCAATGGGCTCCCCGAGTTCAAAAAACGCGCTCTTTCCAGCAAGGAAGCCGCTGCGCGCTTCCGCGACGGCTTGTTCGACCCCGCGGAGCAGAAGCAGTACACCGATTCCTATGCTAAGTCGACCCCGTATGTATTTCCACCATATAAAATCATTTCGTTTCCTTGTTTTTAATCCTTTCTGGACCTAAGATACTACCACGGCGTCATCCATCCTCTGATCGAAGATTCGCTCTTGCGCTCAGTCCGCGAGGAGATCCAAGAACACCTCCACTTCACCGAGAAAGAAACCGATATTTACAAGATCTTCCAGTCCGGCGATCTGGCCAATTTGGACGGCCTCGATGACTCCTCGCTGTCCAAGCTGCCTTCCGTGTTGAAGCTACGCGATGCCATGTACTCTGCGCGCTTCCGCGAGTACTTGTCGTCCGTAACCGGCTCCGGCAAGCTCAGTGGAAAGAAGACCGACATGGCTATCAACGTCTACACCGAGGGATGCCACCTTTTGTGCCACGACGATGTCATTGGAAGTCGCCGAGTCAGCTATATTCTCTACCTTACCGATCCCGACACCCCATGGCAGGCCGAGTGGGGTGGTGCTCTGCGTCTGTACCCTACCAAGACCGAGAAGGACGCCAAGGGCGAGGATGTCAAGATCCCCAGCCCCGATTTCAGTCTTTCCATTCCCCCAGCTTTCAACCAGTTGAGCTTCTTCACTGTTCAGCCCGGTGAGAGTTTCCACGATGTTGAGGAAGTGTACCACCACCGCGAGGGCGAGGACAAGTCCAAGAAGCGCGTGCGCATGGCCATAAGCGGATGGTTCCACATTCCCCAGGAGGGCGAGGATGGATACGAGGAGGGCTTGGAGGAGAAGCTGGCTGAGCGCAGCAGTCTCGCGCAGCTGCAGGGCCGCGGTGATATGTACGATCTACCTCAGCCGCAGCCTGTGTCTTGGGATGCGCCTGAGGTGCAGGGCAAGGGCAAAGGCAAGGTTGAAGAGCAGGCCGAGGGTAACGAGTTCACCGAGTCTGACCTCGAGTTCTTGGTGCAGTACCTTGCGCCGTCCTATTTGACCCCCGATATTGCGGAGGAGATGTCCGACACATTTGCGAGCGAGTCATCGCTCAGTCTTGAGCGTTTCCTTAGTGACAAGTTTGCTTCTCGTGTCAGCGCATACATTGAGGAGCAGGAGAGGCAAAAGTTGCCTGGCTCTGCTAAGGAGATCCAGGAGCAGACCGAGTGGACTGTCGCCCAGCCACCGCACAAGCACCGCTATCTGTACCAGCAGGTCTCGTCTAAGGATACCAGCAACCCTATTCAGGAGCTGTTGAACGTCCTTTTCCCCTCCCAGGCTTTCCGCAAGTGGCTGGCACTTATCACCGGTGTGGATCACCTCAAGAGCCATAACCTGCTTGCCCGTCGCTTCCGTCGCGGTGCCGACTATACCCTGGCTAGTGGATACGATGGTGAGGAGCCGCGACTGGAATTCACTCTCGGTCTTACCCCGACACCTGGGTGGGAGAAGGAGGTCGATGAAGAGGAGGAGGAGGATGACGAGAATGAAGACGAGAATGGCGAGCCCGCGAAGCCCAAGGAGCCTAAGAAGGAGGCCAACGGTGAAGCGGCCGAGCACCCCTCCGTGGGCGGCTACGAGATCTACATGGCCGGCGATGAGGACGAAGACGAGGAAGAAGATGAGGAGAACGCGGACCAAGTCCTCGGACCCAAGAAGAAGAAGGCCGATCCTGCCATCTACCGGGCCTCCGGAGATGAGGACGATGGAATCCTCTTCAGCACACAGGCCGGCTGGAACAGGTTGAGCATTGTGCTTCGTGACAATGGTACCCTCAAATTTGTCAAGTATGTCAGCGCTAACGCCAAGGGTGACCGGTGGGATATCACTGGCGACATTGGCGTTGAGTTCGAGGAAGATGACGAAGATGACGAAGATATGGATGACGAGGATGAAAACGAAGAATAAATAACTTCAGGCGGTATATTGTGATTTAGCATTGGCACGGGAATTCAAAAGTTTGTAGATACACCATGACAACATTTTAACTTGATCTCAACGAATGAATTGATAGTCTCAGTAGCTCGTAGAATGAGAGATCTCTTTCACCTGATCCAAGTTCTCCTGAAGAGCATCCACCTTCTTTTGGAACCGCGCATGGCAATCAGGACCAAGCATCAACCGGAGATAATCTTCTTTCCCAGCGCCCAAGCCAGATCCAGTAACAACCTCGAAGATCCTCGTGGCCGCTTTCATAGGATCACCCTGCTGATTCCCATGTGCAGACTTGAACGCCTGCAGCGCATTATCGACAGGCGTCCCAATATAATCCTTCCTCAAACCAGCAGCAGGCTCCACGAAAGCAGAAAGGAACTTCGTTCTGAATTGCCCGGGCTCGACGACCAGGACCCTGATACCGAATGGCTGTAACTCCTTCGCAAGACTCTCGGACATACCTATATATCCAATCAGCGTGCTACTCCTAATCACTGTCCAACATGAGAATTAAAAACATACCTTCGAGTGCAAATTTTGACCCAGCATACATGGCACAAGCAGGGCCCCCATCCATTCCCGCAATACTACTAACATTAACCACGACGCCCGACCTTTGCTTTCGCATATACGGCAAAACTCCCTTCAACACCCTAACAGGCCCGTACACATTCGTACTAAACTGCATCTCGATCTCCTCATCACTCATATCCTCAATACTGCCTAAAATCGAGTATCCAGCATTATTAACAACGACATCAATGACACCTCCAGCCGTCGAGATCGCATTTTCAACGTTTTTGGCCGTATCAGCGCGCGTCACATCCAGTTCAATCCATGTACCACCCAATTCTTCAATTTGAGGATTTTCGCGCGCGGCTTTCGTAATGTTTCGCGCTGTCGCGATAACATTATGTCCCGAGCGAAGAACTGTTTCGGCAATGGCTGTACCCAGGCCGGAGGATGCGCCCGTTACGAGCCACGTCTTTGACATTGTTATTTCGGGCTTTTGCGTTGAAAATCCTTTAAAATATATAGGTGCGCAGGTGTCGAAGGAAGGCTAGTGCTGATATTTTGTGCGGCGATTGTGCCCAGGTAGAGTGTGATATATCGGTGGGGACCTGCAATCTCGTGTCGGGGAGTCTCCTAATTTAACAGAATTTCCAGGTGTTGATATCGAGAGGATTAGCTCGTGAGCGGGGTAGTTTTAGGATGGACTACAGTTGAATGAGAGCTTTTATACTATCTGTCAGATAAGCTTACCGGTCTTAAGAGTGGTGGCCCCGGAGCTACTGGGGAAATAGATGGAGATAGAGCGGATTTAGCGGGGCGGAAATTCCGCGATTCAGCTTCGCTTCGCTGTCCTGGGAAGAATACATGGATCTACTGAAACAGCAGCGAGGCCGTTGAGGCTGACCCGGTTATGCTGATAGCCGTGATCTTCAAGCATTTCCGAGCCTTGTGTTGCATCCGCGGATGCCTCGGATAGAGGGCCACATGGGCACTATGAAATCTCTTGATTCGCTCTCAGTAAGAAGTATATATCCCCGGGGAAAGTGCGCCCGAGTGAATATTTAACAGCACCACCCTGGGTACCAGACTTGATCGAGTTTGCACCATAACCCAGGTTTCCTAGGTTACTTCATAGTGTATGATTCCAAGTAGAACAAACCCAGCCGTATCTGTAATTTTGCGCCTGCACCTGCACCTACACCTGCACCTGGTACCTAGTGGCGAGTCCCCGAATCGTCATTGCAGAAACCAGATTTACCAGAGGCTCATAACATAATCGATCTTGGCGACCTCGATCCGAAACAAAAACCCAGTCTGCATCAACCTTGAAATGACGCATGCGTACTCCGTCCAGAGTCTAGAAGCCGCTCTCACCTCGGATCCAACCTGCATCTAGGCAGCAGCTGCGGAAGACGATAACTGTATTGCAAACCCGTCTTCACCCCCTCACATCCCAACCTACCTAATCTCCACAGCAGCGCCTACCTCACGGGCGGGAACCAAAGTAAATCCGAACCTCAAAACCTCACGGGCGGGAGTCGACATCAAGGCTGGCGGCAATGGAAACCCCCGTGCGACAGTATGGGCGCTACCGAAATCTACATGACTAGTAGATTAATCAAAAACACGAGGCTGGGCCGCTCATTATACCATAGACTTGAACTCAAGACTTAAGACTAGGGACAAATCAATTATTGAGTATAGTGAACAATCCCATCTCGAACTCCATGGATGTAACGGGGCGCACATGGGCGAGACAAGACCAGTGAGAACGCAGCGTGGAGGAAACGGGCTTGGACCCCGGACATCTCAAACATGTCTCTTATTGAGGATCCAAGGACCGGGGGGATCCGAGGAGCAGGGCCGACACGCGAGGGCAAAAGCACGGTTAACGCCGCGCACGTAGTTCAAGGGATGGGAAGTGGGAAGTGGAGTTCGAAATCAAAAACTCCAGAAAGGGAGGGCGATCGCATGGGAATGGATCGACTTTCCGCACATCCCCCAACATCGGGGAGAAAGAGCCGGGGCAAAATGATCGAATGATCGACGGCGATACAGGGGGGGAAGTTGTTCTCCGGCGTAGGCTACATGAGTCGATTGGGGGTTCACTGAATCATGTGGAATGGGGGAGGGAAAGTCTACCCTTCGCGATGGTAACGTCGCGTGTTTAAGGGACTTTGACTATTGGGGGGAAGAGCAAGGACGTGACCACGATACGGGTGCGTGGGCGGCGGAATGGGATACGGCTGGGTCGTGGTCATGGTCATGGTCAGGGCGGAGAGCGCATGGTTCTGTGGCCGAGGCCCACATTAGCTATGGGAGCATAGCTAACTCTCTCTTTGGTGAAATTCTATCATGGTGAAATGCCATCCCTGGAGCCTTGAGTGGTATTGCACATTCCTGAGGATTAAGCTATAAAACCATGAGCACGGCCGGGGCCCCGGTATGGAAGGCTGCTACGGTGTCAAAGAGGACGTATGTACGCGTGTCGATCGGGCGATCTCCCAAGTCAGAAACATTCTGCAAGGCCACGCCATGTGGCAAGTGAGGTACCCGAGTTAGGCTATGATGTACGCTAGTAGAGTACAAAGTACAAAGTACAAAGTACAAAGTGGGTGTGTACACGTACGGTGTACTCCGCACACCATACACCGTAAAGTAGACCTGTCTGGTGAGACAAAGCCAGGACCGCAAGTGGCGGTGCCGGGCCGATCCCAGGCCCAAATTTAGCAGCCTACTGGTCGTTCACATTGGTGGGTGAATCTCTCCGGCAACAAAGGCCGAGATCGAACACATCAAACCAGCCAAACCAGCCACTGTATGAAATACGCGAGCACGACCGAACAAAATAGATGAGTGGGCGGGGAAGGAATCGAGATTAGAAGGGCCTGGAAGGGGAAGGGGAGGGGGTGGCTGCCACCTTCTGACGACTCCGAAAGAGCTCGGGCATCAAACCCTGGACACATCGAATACGCTTGTCGAGACCGGTCGCACAGGGCTCCGAGCGCAACTGGGGAGGGGAGGAGAGGGGAGGAAGGAAATGATTGTAAGAACCAAAGAGTAGGCGCGCGGGTCTTGTACGAGACCGGCTGCGCGTAGCCCTCGATGGCGGGAGGGTGCAGGGCGACCAGTCTAGAGTAAAGCTTCAGATGAGGCCGACGTCTGGGGGTGTCACGGGCGATTTAGTTCTGCGCGGGCTGTGGGTGTCCGGGGTGGTACGAGACTGGTCAAAACGGGTACGATAACCTTTAGTCCCAAGGGAGAAAGAGCATACAGCTATAATAGAGGATACTATCGGGCTAATGTAAGCTAGGTGGTAAATGTGCAGTCTGCCATGTGTGGGTGTGTGTGGCACAGTTGCAGGTGAACCCGTGTAAGTACCAGTACCAATACCAACCAGTCCACTCCTCGGCCAGGCTGGGTATCTGATACATGACATCCCTGCAGAGCTGCAAGTCCTTGCCATGTGTCCAACGTCGATGGGGTTTAGCGTGTGCCCGGCATGCAGCCGCCTTCCTCCCGGTCGCATTGCAGTTTGTCTACTTTGGACCGTTCACTATCATCCTGCAAGGAGCCCTCCCCCTGAGGTCGATCATTCGCCACGTGAAGGAGGGTAACTCTTTCACATTTCCTTGGTAGATAGGTATGGGTGGCCGCCACCACCGGTACCTAGGTTCCCGTCGAGGGAAAAGGGTAGTCAATCGCGAGGTATCTAGGTATGGCGGGTCGCACCAAAACTCAACCACGTTCGGCAGGCATCGTGACGTGAAGACTTTGAGGGTGGTGATGTAATAGAGGAATAAAAAAAACGTGGCTCCTTGCATTGAAGGGGGAGGAATAAGTGAATACCAGAAGGAATAATCATACTCAGCAGTAGCAGTGGTCTCAAGAGGTTCAGAGGTTCAGAGGTTCAGTAGATAGGTACTAAGCGCCAAGGACCGACCGAGGCAGAAGCTAAGGATAAGGCCATAGAAGTATAGACTGAAATAACGGGTGGCCGCTCGGGGTACGGAACGGTCCAGTTGGCAACTGGTATAGGTGGAAATGTAACTCTGAGAGAATTCCACCCTTGCCTTTCTCTCTTCTCCAGGGTCAGCCTCGTGGCACACAGGTGGAGATGTGTTGCGCGCAGTAGCGTACAATCCGAGGCTTGGCGCATGGTAACAATACACGCATTCCAGATTGTTTGTCATTTTCCGTCTACATTGGATCGTTTTTTAGATTATTTCGATGATCATGTCGACTTCTATTTCTGGTCGATCATTACCATCTTATAGTCCAAGCAATACCCCCGATCGATGAGGTGAGAGATCTACAAGGTCACATCTAGGGTTTTCTTCAACCGTTCCCTCGGCCGTGTTGCCCCAAAAAGTTTTCTGGCCCTCCCCGTCTCTTGTGCCACGTTCTGATGCTCCCTTGCGCTTCGTTATTACCGTACGCTTACCCGGTAGTTCTTCCTTCTTCCCCGTTCTAAAAGTCAATAACTGTCGCAAAGAAAACGAAAAAGAAAAAGAAAAAAAGAAAAAAAAAAAAGATAAACTGGGACTGGACCCTAAATCTCATCGGGTACAATACTCTCTTAACTCACCTAGCGTGAGATCGCCTTTCCCACCCCCTCCTTCAACTTTGTATCCCCCTTCCATCATTTTTCCTATACCCTAACTGTCTTGTGTTTTTTCTCTTTCTGATATCCGCCCGGTCGTTACCTTTTCCCCCTCATCTCCCCCATCTCTCCCATCTCAATTGATCCCGGAATATGCGATAAGTGTAGAGCTACCCTCGATCGCTTTCTGACACCTACGCTTCCTCATTCTTTTCACCATGGACTCGGTCGCTCATCGACCATGGGAGACGGCCTCAGGCCCTCAGACGCCCGCCGCTTCAAATCAGACTCTGCCATCCATATCGACTCTGACTGCGAATATGAACGGCGTGAACTCGTCCGAGAAATCGCCCGGGAACTCATCGCTGAATACGATTGAACGAGACTCGGGGAATTGGTCCATGCCCCAAAGCACAAGTAGGATGACTCCTCCCGGTGCGCATGAGTTGCGGCGGGCTGACCCTGCAGGATCTTCCACCTACTCGACCGCGACCAATGGTACCGGCAACAACTATCCCTCTCTCACCTTCTTGACCTCGACCTCACAACCCTCACCAAACCGAAATCACCCTGCGCCCGCCCCAGACCGTTCGCCATACGGCCACGACCAATCGACCACCCCTTCCTCCGCTGGCGCGCAGCAGCATTCTCCCAGCTACAACACATCTCAGCCTAACGGCGCGCTGCCCTCAATCAACCAAAATTATGAGGCCGGATCGCAAAGGGGTAGCGTCGCGGAGGTCTCCGAATCGCGTCGCAGCTCCATCGACAGTCGCATGAACCAGGGAATCAGTTCGTTGGCTATCAACCCGGCATCGCCATACCACAGCACAAATGCGTCACAGTCATCGATTGTGTCCAGTCTGCAGCGGGAGCGAGGCATCACCAACGACATGAACTCCTACCGGGGACCGCGCTATTCTGGCGGCAGTCAGCCTCTCTCTCCCTTGGGACCTCGCCCGGGCGAGCCTCGAAATTTCCAAGCAGGGCGCAGCGCACCTCCCATTTCCTCAAATCCGCGCTCCGAGATTTACAACGCCGAGGCCCCGACGGCGGGTATGGCGTATGCTTTCCCCGATCCCGACGTTGCGCGGTCCAGCTCGATCTCGTCCAACGAGAACACCAACCCCCCCTTCTCTCGTAAAGGCAGTACGGCGGAGTCGCTGAGTAGCATGTACTCCGAGTCGCGCATGCCGCGTGGACAACATGGTAAGTTCCATATTCTGGCGCCTCGCCTGACGCGGTGCTAACCGATGTTTCAGAACTGCCGCAAAATGTACACCATCATTCGCTGCAGCACAAGCAGGTCCGGGAGTTGATTGGTGAATCCGATGGCGGCAACACGCCGTACAGCCGAACCCCCGAGTTGCGCGTCACACATAAGCTTGCCGAGCGCAAGCGACGAAGTGAGATGAAAGATTGCTTTGAAGCCCTGCGTGTGCGACTTCCCCAGGCCCAGAACAACAAGTCCAGCAAGTGGGAGACGCTCACTCGGGCCATTGAATATATCAGCTCGCTTGAAAAATCACTCGGCCAAACGCGGCGGGAGAACTCTCTCATGCGCACACAGCTCGAGGAGATGCAAGCGCAATTAAACCAGCAACAGGCCAACGGGCCTTCACGAACCCCGTCGATTTTCGAGCACCACATGTCGGGCACCCCGACCAACGGTCAGCAAGGGCCTGTGTTCGGTGGATTCGGGAATGGGTCCAACATGGCCCAGGAACAGCCTCGTACTCTACCGCCGCTGATGAACGGCTCTGTGGCCCCGATGCAGGGGATCCAATATACCGACGAGCGACGGTAGAGCCCTTTGCCCATGGCACCACCATGGATGAGAAATGACTAGTCATGGCGGGATACATACCCGCGAAATGTCCGCGACTCCTTTTCATATTGTCATTCTATATATCCCCTGTTTTAGATATGGACGTCGTTGCCCCGGCGCCACGCAGCTTCCCTGTCATCTGGAAGTGGCTTTCTTTTCTATTCTTGATTTCTTTGTGTCATCGTTCATACCCGCAATCGCTCTGCTGTTCTGCTTATGTCTTCTGTTTTCTTATGTTTTCTTTTCTCGGGGTTCGCCCCGACGACTGCATGATCACATTTGGGGTAACTGGGAAACGGGATTATCGACTATCGGCATGTTGGAACGAAGGGTTTTTTTTTTTTTTTTGTATCAAATATCCAAAAGCGAGAGCTGCTGCTGTTCGTATGGAAATGAATATCTGACGAGGCCGAGGCCCGTCCATTGCTTGACACTTTACTCCACACTATAAATGGGAAACGGTAACCAGAAGAACAAATGAGCAAACAAAAGCACTTTTAAGAAGACAAGTCACTGAACTAAATCTGGTTCGATCTATTTTCAGCATGAAACTCCGGATGTGATTGGGCTCTGTAAGCGCCCACCCACCACGGCGCGTAACGCTGGCCTCAAACCGCACTTGCATCGTAGCACTAACACTGGCCCCTGATGATCTCCATGCGAACCAATGGAGGGGTTGAAAATGGGAGCTTCGGGTTGCAGTGTCTGGGATGTCTGCAGAGAAGGAGCTTGGAAGGGGTATGATTGGATCTGGAGATGCTGGTGACGTCCCAGGATGAGATCGCCCAAGCTTGGTGCAGCGCAGGAGCAGAAATCATGCAGCGGTGGCTTTTGTTTATGAGCTTGGAGGCTGCCGAGTCGGAGCTTTCTTTCTACAACATCTCAACTTCCCTGTTCACGTTCGAGTTTCAGTCTTTGTTTACGCTCTGCATGTGAATGATGGCGTTTCTTTGAATGCATTGTTTCAGGCGTCACTGTTATTAATATCTCCTTTGTTTAAGATTCTCGAGATTCGCATAGTACTGCACTCTGATCTTGCCATCTCGTGGTATGTTAACAAAATTCAACATCGCAGGATCACCGCTAATTACTACAGTACTACAGTGTTACACTAAGACAACACGATGGCCTCGAGACAAAAGCCGCAGCCACAGCTCCAAGTTCCAGTCCCTACCTTCCCACTCTCGTCACCTATCAGCGAAGAAATCTCGAGTCCATCGTGTTCATCTGCAGAGGAGCGCGAGTTGGAGCGGAGCAGACCCTTCGATTTCTTGGTCAAAGCGACGCGACAGAAATTAGAGACGAGATCTGGAAGTGGAAGAGACGGGCTCAGATCACCTAATCTCTCACATCGAGATCAAGAATCAACGGAGACCCCGAGGGCTCCGAGACTGAGTATTAGGGGCATCACAAAGAAGAAGAAGAATGCCTCCAAACCAGTTGGACTCAACCTGGTCACGGACTTTACGCTCGGAAATCCGCCCAAGCCTCAAAGGAAATCCGACGAGAATGCGTTGGCACCGTTTGTAGACTTGAACGACTTGAAACAATTGTCGAAAGCACGAGAGAAGGAACGGGTTGCGCAGAAGTCAAAAAGAGTCGAGAGGAAGAACTTGGATACTGCGCCGTTCGCTTCCAAGAGACCCCAACAGTCGGAGACAATAGAGCCAAGCGGCAACCCGTACCTGGAACCGAATGTCGACAATCCATTCGCTGATAGACAGTACCATGGCCTCTCGCCCTCGGACCGGCATGTCATGATTGGTCTGGCTGTGCCACGCCATGAAACCTCGGACCGGAACAAGGAAGTCGACAGCGCAGGCGATCAACATACACCACTAACACCGTCTATCATCGTCACTCCAGCTCGCGAAGATGCACCTTGGTCTTCGTCTAGTCCGGAGATGCTACGGCCTCGAGCCACTTCCAGTGTTTACTCCCAACCAACACCCCGACTAGGCAACGAGGCTGATATCCCACCAGTCCCTGCAATTCCAGCTCAGCATTCGACCGCGAGGAAATCGAAATTTGGTTCTTTCTTTCTGAATGCGCATGCCATTGCCGCGGGCCGAGAACAGAAACGTCGATCTGTGTCCGCGGAAACTATCATTGAAGATGACAGCCCTGCACAAGAACACTCCCGCACGATAGAAGACGACGACCAAGTACCTTTAACCAAGAAAACCCTAACCGTTGACACGACAACAAGACCCGAATCCCAAGGATGGTGGACATATCTCCTCTCACCACTCCTCGGCAAAAAATCACCCTTGAGCCCCAACTTCCCCCGTCAAAGCCTTTCATCTTCATCCCCAGCGAACACGAAAAAGCCCAAAGAATGGTGGGAGAAAGAAACATCATGCTTCTCCCCAGAAACACCAGACACGACAATGACAGAATGGTGGAATGATGATAAAGATAAAGAACTGAAAAGTCCAGATGGCATTGAACAGTCTCGCTCGCTTGGAGTCGATGATGAAGCGACACTTCCCAAAACCAAACGCCAAACAGCACACTCATTCATACTCGGCCGTCGTTCTATCCAAGGTGAAGCAGCGGAGTACTACCAAGCCTGCGCACACGAACTATTCAGCAAAACGCCCTACTTCGAGTGTTATAACCATATCTGTTCAATGACACCCCCTCATGTAGTCGCAAGTCGACAAGCTGCCGAAGATGCCGATGCCGGTGAGACGCGAGACCGAGGCTTGATTCTCGCTGAGGCTGGTATTGGCGCGCCAAAAGAACAGGAAAATACGAAGGCTTCAGCTGAGGGTCCACTTATTGATGTGGACTCACCGGATCCTGCCTTGAAGGAGGACGGCCATGATAAGGGTGCGTCTTCGCCGATGGCGACTTCTGATTCTGGGAGCTGGGCTTCTTCGTTTCCGGAGGATCATGAGAAAAGTTTGCCTGAGTCGTCGAAGGAGGGGTCTAGAGAGGTTGTAACTGGACCTCAGCATGCGCCTGCTCCTGTTCCTGTTCCTGTGTCTATTCCAGAGCCGGCTCCTGGCCCTGGTCCTGCACCGATTGTCCAAGAGCAACCACCTCCTCCTCCGCCTCCTGCGCCGCTGGAGATGCCCCAGGAACCGATCCCTGCTCCAGTTCCAGCTCCAGTACCAGAGCCTGCTCCTGCTCCTGCTCCTGCCCCTCCTCAGATTATTAGCAATTATCATTATCCGCCGGCGCCGGCAGCAATTCAGCCGCAGACTGTGACTGTGGAGCGAGCGATACCTCATTATATTCCTGTGTTTCCGCCTCACTATGGTATGCCTGGGCAGCAGCCACCCCAAGAGCCAACTCATGAGCCCAAAAGCCAAGCACGCGAGATGCCGACTCAAGATCCTACGCCTATCTCTCCGGCATTCCAACGTGCTGCAGGAGGGCCTGGCTCAATTCCACTGTCTGAAGTGAATGCCCCCGCACCAGCTTATTCGCAATATCCTCGATATGCTCCTCTTCCACCACGGTATGACCTGCATCCGGCCCCTGGAGCTGGGGTAATGAATCCAACCGGTCTCCCAGGTCCAGGAGAGGCCCAACGTCGCCGACTCGAGCGTGAGGATGCTGCCGGTAAGAAGGTCGGAGGTTTATGGCGTGGACGAGGATGCTTCAGCAACAAGGGCTGCTTTGGACGTCCAGGCCGCGAAGGCCGACTTCGACGGAGATGGTATTTTGCCATCTGCACCATCTTCTTGATAATTGTGGTTCTGGCGATCGTCCTTGCTCTTACTTTGACACACAAAGGAGACAGCACGCCTGTTCAATCTACATGGCTCAATCTAACGGGCTATCCACCCATGCCAACGGGGATTGCGACTATCGCTGGCACAGAAACACAAACTGCAAAGTCGACCTGCGTCAGCCCTTCCACACTCTGGAGCTGTGATCTTCCGCCAACCCAAGAGTCTGGAAACAAGCCTTATGCGGCAGACAACCCCAGCTTCCGCGTCGAAATTCGTTTCCGCAATGGAACTTATGCCAACAGCACTGATATCGTCACCTCGACTTCAACGCTCAAGCTCCGAAGAGACAGCAGCTGGACACCAAGTCCAGCTGCCCCAAGTCTCGCAGACCAAGCCTTTATCGGCAACACAACAGACGGAAACGCGGCCCCCTACGTCGGCGAAGAAACACCCTTCTACATGACCATGCTCTCACCCATTCATCTATCCACAAAAAGCCTCTTCCGCCGCTCAAGCACCACATCCACAAATCTATCAACGATAATCCCAGCCCCCGACGAAAATCCCGATGGCACCGCTGCCGCCGCAGTCCTCTACCCCCTCTCAGAATCCCAACCCATCCGCCTCTACAACCGTGGTAAATCAAACGAGCACTACGGCTTCTACACCTACTACGACAAATCAATCTTCCTCGCCTCCAGCGCCTCCCTTAATGGAAGCCTAACAGACACTACTCCCACCGACCAAGCCGGCGGCGTCGAGAGCTCCTCCGCAAAAGCCCGATGCACCTGGTCACAAACCCGCTTCCTCATCCAAATCTGGACACAGCCCGGCAAAATGGGGTACGATCTCCTCTCCTCGTCCAACGGAACGAGTACGTCGTCTTCCGCAACGCCAACATCTACTTCATCCACGGCGACGTCTTCTTCTTCAGCTACGGACTATACAAGACCCGGTTCATTCCCATATCCCGTTACTATTACAGTGGACCGACACGGCGGCGACGCAGATGAGAAACTGGTGTATTGCTATGCGATCGAGGAGAATGGGCATTATAATGTTTCGGATTCAAAGCTGCAAGCTGAGTATCGGGGAGTTGGAGGGACTTGGATTAATCCGGCCAATGGGAATGATGTTAGTGGGAATTCGACGTATGGGGGCATTGATGGGGGGACCGGGGGGTGTGAATGTCAGTGGGTCAACTGGATATCTACTTCTTGAATGTAGTGGATTAGATGTGTGGTTGCTTCTTTTTTCTATTCCGATTCTTTGCATTGGGTGTTAGGTGTGTTTCTTTGTTTCTATGGTGCTTTGGGCTGATTGTATTGAGTTAAAATGTATTTACTACGAATGCAGAAGCTACGACTAGATCCCCAAGTGTAATGAACAAGACGAGTCGGTTCTCATCAAAATATCCATTATCGAGATCCGTGTGGCCCGGGGAATATGGAAAGCGCACGAAGCTCTAAGATAGGCAGGGATTCCCACTAAACCCCTGACCCTGGCCCTGATCTTGGCCCTAGTGCTGTGGAGTGTCTCCGCCTGTCCCCACGGGGCCCAGTGTCGATCGTGCTGACAGCTGCATTAGTGGCAGGCTTCCTGCTTTACGCACGCATCCAGGAAAGTAGTTGCGAACTACGTACCAGAAGCCTGGTGAAGGGTTCTTTGTTTTGCGAGGTTGCACAGACAGATGACGGGGGATCTGTAGTTGCAAGACCCCGGCATGGAGTCTATATAGTGGTCGCGGCCAAGACGAGTCCACGGCCCATGGAGGGCACTTTCAAATGGTACGAATCGTGCTTTCCCGTTCGAAAAATCGGATTTGAACAACTAAGATCAAGATGGCGGTTTTTCCGGAGAACGAGCTTCTTCCAAATCTTACCGATCATAACGCAAGGGTGAAGTCCGATTCAGTCTATGCCGAGTATCCCAAGTCGCCCGTGAGCTACGCGGAGGGTTACCGCCCGATTACATATCGCCAGTTTGCGAATGTGATTAATGGTCTCGCTTTCTGGCTGACTGAGACCCTGGGTCTGGGCAATGGTGAGGTGCTTGCTTATTTCGGTTCCAACGATGTGCGGTATCCTGCATTGGTCAAGGCTGGGTACTGCATCTTTCTCACGTCTCCGCGGAATAGTATCGCCGCTCAATGGAGTCTGCTGAAGAGTCTCAACTATACGCCGTTTCTATCACCATCGCCACGACCACCTCCTGTTACGGCTGTGGTTGAAGCATTGCATCTAGAGTCCTTCAGTGTACCCAGTGTTGAGGACTTGCTATCGACGGATTACTCGCATTTCGAATATGATAAGATCTATCCCACGCATGCTTCTGATAAACTTGTTGTCGTGCATACCTCTGGGTCGACTGGTCTTCCAAAGCCGGACACTCGGTCCCTCGAAACAGCAAACGCTCACATGCGAATGGTTGCGTTGGAGTCCGTCCATGGACACGATGATCAGCATGGCTGGTTGAAAAGAAAGAAACAGTTTCTGACTCTACCGCCTTTCCACGCTGCAGGCCTAGCCAGCGTACTCTTCTTTAATGCACCACTCGACATGACCATCATTGTTCCCTCGGGAGCCGGGCTCCCCACAGCCTCTGCTATGGTCGAAGCGCATAAACAAACTCCGTTCGAGACCGCTCTACTAGTTCACTCAACTCTCAACGGCTTGCTATAAGCCCATCGGAGACGAAGTCGCAGCGAAGATCAAACTAGCAAACCAATACGGAGCAACAGAAACGGGCTTTCTGAGTCTCATCCACTACACTTCTAATCGGGACCCTCTAAAAGACTGGAGATGGATGTATTTTCACCCAAATCTGGGCGTCGACGTCCGACAAGTCACGGATAATGAATATGAACTGTGGATGGCTCATTCGACAGAAAAAGAAGTCCATCAATTTGTTTTCGCTGTGTTTCCCAATTTGAAAGAGTATTCCACGCGAGACTTTTTGTTCGACACCCAGATGAGACAAAAACAGACCTGTGGCGATGGAGTTCTCGAGCAGACGATGTGATTGTCTTTTTGAATGGTGAAAAGACGAATCCTGCTTCCATGGAGCAGCATAGAGTCTCGACCAATCTCGACGTTACTGGGGCACTGGTGACTGGTGGGCGACGATTCCAAGCATCACTGCTGCTGGAATTCTGTGACAAGCCACTTGATCCCAGTGAGCGAGCGGTGGCCATTGAGAAGATCTGGCTCAGCAACGAAGAAGCGAATCGAGTGTGTCCTGCTCATGCACGAATCGCGAAGACACATATATTGTTTACAAAGTCAGAGAAGCCGATGCTGCGTTCTAGGAAAGGCACGATTCAACGAGCTGGTACTATCGCGCTCTATGCAGAGGAGTTGGATGTGTTGTATCTGGATGCAGATATGCTAGCAGTGCAGACGGAGGTATCTGGGCCTGGACGTGAGGATGATGCACAATAGGTTTTCGACTTGATGTTGGTGACTCTGGCGTCAATTACTGGTTGGAGTTCTGAGCATGTCGGTATTGCGGAGAGTTTCTTCAGTCTGAGTCTTGATTCACTTCGTGTCATTACGGTGGCCTGCTCGCTCAAGAATGGGTTTGGCCATCCGTCCTTCACGCCGAACGTGATCTATCTTCATCCTTCGCTGATTTGCTTGACGCAAGCTACGTGCAGATTATCAGGAACGATAATATCTCAGACAAGATCTTGAAAGAGGCGGATCTGGTGGAGCGGGATAATCTCTTGGAGGAGCTCCAATCCCAGATTGACGATCGCCAGCTCCAGACCGTCATTTTGACAGGTCCAAGAGGCAATCTAGGGACATATATAGTGGACGCCCTCCTAGCGAACGCATAAGTTGGGCACATTCATTGCTTCAGCCGCAAAGAAGATGCCTCCAACATTCAACGCCAGAAAGTTCAGTCTTATAATCTGAATCCATCTCTAGAGTCTTCAAAAGCCACATTCTGGCACACACTCCTTTCGCGGACAGATCTCGGGCTCGCCCCTGAGTCTTTGAAGCATCTATAAAGTACAGCAAAAGTCATAATCCACAACTCCTGGAAGGTGAACTTCAACCTCTCCCTTCCATCCTTCAACCCAGATCTACGAGGCATGGTAAACCTAATAGACTTCACAGCCGCCGCCTCGAAATCACCACACCTATTCTTTGTATCCTCCATCAGCGCAGGAATGAACCATTTCACCGACTCCCGACAACATGGGACGAACTCCTCCCAACTCTCACTGCCGCTCTGAGCAAGCCTTCAAGTAAGAAGATCGAGAAAGTATCCCTTCCAGAATAGTGCCAGCGAATCCGTCGTGACATCGAGGCCGAGACCGAATGGAGCAATCCACAGGCCTTGTTAGAGAAAAATCCGGCTGCTAAGTTACTAGAATTTTTAGAAGGGCTTGGCTCCTTAGGGGAGCAAAATCTTTTGGTTACGACGCAGACTGCCGGATGGAGTCAGAAATTGAGGGATATTCCTGGTATTAAGGATGAATGGATTGAGAAGTGGGTCGGCCAGTGGATAGAGCCTGTTTCTTGAAGTTATGTATGATGCATGATACGAACTTCTTTCCCACCAGTGGTGTAAGTCTCGATTGTGAATTGTAGAAGGTACTGGGTGTAGAAAGTACTAATTACGCTGCCTTGAAGCTCCAACCCCCGTCTTTAGGGAATATATGAGGTTCAGGCAAAAATAACCAATTTTGGTGGGCTCATCTCTCCGCTTCGAACATAATCCACTTTATTAAAGGATTTTGAGCGATTGATTCATCGGATTTGCAAGCCCTAGCTTAGAAGACAATTTCTGGTCGCGCGAATTTACACCCACCGTTTCCGGCGATGTTCCCACCACCCAACTGGTGATACCGCAAGGTCACCATAAAAGCCATACCACACCAAAACCAAGCTATTTCTAGAATAAAGCCAAGGCAGGACAAATCCCCCAGAAAATCGATGACCTGTAGGGTACCATCAAAAGCACGCCTTATCGCCTGGAATAGCGCGTTACCCAACTCCGGATGTTGCATCGATATAGCAAGAAAAAGTTAAACTCAAACTTTAACCTTGTTCCTACGGCAAGTTCCTGCAGGACATAAGGCCAAATGGGCGTTCCTCCAGGACCGAAGCCTGTTCCACGGATTCTTCGCTTGCCACGTACTATTAATAGTCTTATGGTGGCCGCATTTGCCACATTTTGGGGAATAAGGTTTGAGTCAAGATATCATCACTTCCCTTTGGCGAGACGGTCGTAAGGTCGGTGAGAGACGGCGCAAGTCGCAGTCAAGTGTTTGGGAAGTAAATCTCTGTTTCTCGCCGCCCGGTAGATTCCTAAGTGTCAAGTTCGCGAAATTGAGAAGATAATAGATAAAAATTTGAATATAGTGTAGGCAAAAGCTCCATCCAATAATTTTTTGAATTAGAATTATATTAGGTTCATATTTTTCCCAGTACAAACGCCGCGATCTAAAGACCACTTGAACGCCGATCACCCCGGTGATCCTGCATCTCGATCTCAATAGTCCATAAGATCAGACTAAGGACAATGAACAGCAGTCATTGATGATTAGAAAGACAAGAGAGGGAAGATATCAGGGCCAGAAGCGAAATAAGAAACACTCATGAAATCACAAAGCAAGATTATTGATTAAAGGCGATCCTCTTATGCGAGGAAGACGAGAGCACCGTAGGCAACGCTGCCAAGAGCAGCACCGACCATGGGGACGGAGACGAAGGCGCCGCCGCTGGAGGGAACGAAGCCAGAGGCGCTGGGGATTGAGGCACTGCCGGAGCTGGAGCCAGAGCCGGAGCCGGAGCCGGAGCCGGAGGAGCCAGAGCCGGGGGCGCCAGAGCCAGAGCCGGAGGAGCCAGAGCCGGAGGAGCCAGAGCCTGAGGTGCCGGAGCTGGAGGAGCCGGAGCCGGAGGTGCCAGAGGCGCCAGCAGCACCAGCGGCACCAGAGCTGGAGGAGCCTGAGCCGGGGGCGCCAGAGCCAGAGCCGGAGGAGCCAGAGCCAGATGATCCAGAGCCGGCGCCGCCGCTGACACCGCCGGAGGGGTGGGAGCTGGGGACAGAGACGGGGATAGTGCTGGCCCGGCCACCGGCAGCGCTGGAGGTAGCAACACCAGTGCCGTTGTGGGGGCCAGTACCGTTGTGGCCGCCAGTGGTACCGTTGTGGCCGCCAGGGGTACCAGTCATGATGGGGTGGGTGCCAGTGGAGATGGCAGTGCCAGCAGCGGTGCCAGCAGCGGTGCCAACAGCCTTAGCGTTACCCTTGCCGTGGTGGGCAGCGGGCTCGTTCTGCTTGAAGCTACCAGCCTGGACACCGGCAGCGAGGGCAATGATGGCAACGGAAGTGAACTTCATTTTGATGGATGGATGGAGCTGAAGCGAATGTCTCAACGAATGAAAGCTGCAATTGTATTAATATCATGCTCTTGATTGAGGCTCCTCGAGAGCTTGGGAGAATGCATACCTATGGGGATGCGGATGCGATAGAACGATCTAAGGAAGAAATTGAACTATGGTCCCGGGCTTTGAGGAGCCCATACTTATAGGTCATCGAGGCGTTTTAGACGAGTCCAAATCCGGCCCATATTGGTCGATTTATGGGAAGTGGATGATGACATGTAACCGCAGATATCGAAATTTTTTTCTCTGTATGTTCCTCTCGATGATTCTCTGTGCCTCAAGTGTCCTCGATTTGAGCCTTGGTAGAGGTGTGGGACAGGATTTGCATGAGGCGGTTTCCGCATCCGGGGGTGGACACTTCGATGTCACTCTGGTCGCCGGCCGAGATCGTGCAACCCTCATACAGACCCATCGGGACCGACATCGTCATGATTTTCGCCGAGACGTGAGCGCTGTGGAGCCTTTCAGAGGGCTGAAGCTGTCAACGAGGGCAGATGAAGGTCACGTGAAAGGTTTTTCCCAAATAGGAAGGTGGTGCATCGCATGCGGAAAAGTCGAGCGTCCTCATCGCGACACAACCGCACCACTCTAGAATTCCTCGCCGATCCTCCAATTGATGGCTGGAAAATGGCTCTCTTTCCCTCGAGAAACCTCAGTCACGATAGTCGCTTTCGGTGGTCTCCGCTAGCTCCCCACGCGGACACAAGAGAATGCGGAATGTGTCACCCCAGAACAATGAGCGGGGAAGATCTCCTTGATCAAAGCTCGCTCACACGCTCTATATACAGTGAAAAGGCTCCCAGGATGGAGATTCAAGGACAGATCTCTAGCGGTACCACAACTGGCCCGTAGCGTAGTCGCATGAGCAGCAACTGCCTCAGTGGATAAAGAGAGACAGGTTCCCAGGTGCTGTAAAAGTGCGTTGGTACACCATAATATTGGGTCTGTACCACCGAGTCGTCTAAGCTTTAAGTCCATGCAAGCAGGCGGCCTTGCATCTTTGCAACGTCCAACTGTTCATCTCAAGTCGATCATAGCAACACTGTCCATTCTGGTACCTCGATAGCTGTATCAATCCAGCATTCAGCACGACGGTCATGCTGAATCCGGAAAAGGGTAATCAACTTGCGTCGGTGATTTCAGTTGTACTCAGAAACGAGGTGCCAAGCAATCTGACAGCTACGACGTTGAACGCTTATCCCGTTGGAATGCTAAGGCTGGAATGTTGAAGCGTCAACCCCGGATGAGGCGTCCAGCCAAAGAATGTGATAGCTTAATGCTGCACATCAGACGTCACGGCATCTAGCTGTGTGCTCAGCTTTCAGATCGAAGAAATTTGGTTTGGGCTGTCGCCATTCTCGTCAGGAGGCTCGAAAGCGTAAATCTTGGCGTCAATGGCGTGCTTCTTAGGAAAATTGAGCTTCAGCAATTATTCTTGGTTCACTAGCTCTGTAAGTCAAGCTATCTGGTCAGTTATTGAAGGGCTGAATGCAAAACCCCCACGTTCGATCTAGAAGATCGAGACTGCATAGTTTCGGAAATACACAACCACCCTATCCCCGTGCGCGTCGAATATCAAAGGTTCCAATTCTGGCGGTATTCAATCATGGTTCCCAGCCATAGAATATCTATTGGTCTCTGATCCAGATTTCGTCAAGGTATTCTGTGATCAGAAATTGCCATTGTTGGCAATCAGTGACGAACCATGTAAGAGCACGGTCAGGCATTCAGAGCTCCTAAAGGCACGCTGCACTTATCGGAGACTCACATGCTAGGCAAAATTTGGATGCGCTCAGATTGTGGAGTTGATTGTGACCTGTATAGTTGAAGGCCAAATTAAGTGATGTGACGTGGCTCTCTTCGTACAGGAATCATCACCAATCCTGACACGTAACATATGCTTATCCTAATCACTATGCATTAGTATCGGTAATCCAGGCTGATCAGAAGCCCAATCAAGGTCGTTTCACTTAGAGTCTAATGGTAGCATACTATGTGTCCGTGGCGTATCGTTCCCATCGTGATACAAGGGTCTTACAATCTTACGATGGATGGAGCTTTAGTCCAATAAGGCTGAAACTCATGACTGATAAGGTAAGAGTGGAGGAAATAAGACTCCTACGTTGTCAAGTTAAGTTACCAAGGCGGACTAAAGAGGGGTGATCAGGAATTAAAAAGTGTGACTTTGGTGCATAATGATGGGCGCCAGCAGGAACAATCATAAATTGCGGTCGCTAAAAAGTGCGCAGCCCTAGTTAAAGTTGACAGGGTGCTCCTGAAGCCCTTAATTCACTGAGCGTGTGCCTAGATAAGTAGAAACTCATCTAAAGCCCAAAGTATCCTAATACTTTAGTAACATGAAACGTTACTGAGCTGACCGGTACATGATCTCCAAAGAAGAATCTGATTCATGCCCGACAGAGATAAGGTAATATGGTACGATTTTGGAAGCTATGTTATTGCGTCTCCTGGTGAATTATGGACTTTGTACCCTAAGATGAGTAGAAAGGCAGCATCGACAGTGCGGGTTGGTAAGATTGCAGTATGGACGAAGCTCCGTACATGTGTTCTAGGGTGATAGTTTCTTAAAGCTCTCTGTGGGCGCATTGTCATGTCAAGTCATGGAACTCAGGTATATATATCTGCCGAAAAATGAGTTAGCCAAACATTCTCCGAATAAATAAGGATGAGCACACAGTGGCATTGACGAATAGACGACCAACAATGAATCATACTTTATTGGTAGACACAGTCAAGGATCTGCTGTAGATTAATATTCTAGGCCTTAAGGAATACCCAAAAGGCGGTGTGGACTGGAGCCAACACGAATAGGAGAAACCGCTGCCTGAGCTGACCATCTTGGGGCTGTGAAATGACATGGTTGTTCAGATTCTGGAATTGGCCAATGATCTCAAATCCCGGCCCGCGAGGCTGAGTTCCCACCAACAATTATGGAATGGACCAATGAAGAACGCTCTCTGCCTCACTCGATTTGAAGAGGACTACATCCCGGGGGTCTGACACCGCGATAATAAAAAGCCCCTTTCCACTTTGCCCAAAATAAGTTCGATCAAAGTTCACATTCAAATTTGTTTCGTTTCATAACTCGGATAAACACTATGGAGGTCGAATCGCACCAGAGACTCAATGACCCATGGGAGCATCACAAAGAGGCAATAATCACACTGTGGCTAGCTCCCAAATCAACAATGCTCAAGACAATGGAGCAGATGGAAAGAAAACATGGATTCTGCGCTTCGTATGACATAATTATCTTTTATCTATTCAAATGCCAAAGGCTAACAAGGCTTGGTTACAGCGAGAATCAATACCACGCTCGACTTGGAGTATGGGGGATTAAAAAGAACGCGAATGCCAATACCTATGCATTCATGGATCGTGAAATCAGGAAACGAAAATTGGATGGCAAGGAGACTGCTTTCAGCATCAACGGCCGGCAACTAACTCGACAGAAGATTCAAAAAGAACTCGCACGACACGTACACAATTCATATGGAGGGACCAGTCAAGAAATTCCCAAGCCCGATAATGTCCAAGTTTTTACTCCTCCTTCAGAAATCCAACCTGGCAACACAATTGGAATCTTCTTTGATAACCTGCCATGGTTTCAGTTCCAACGAGAGATTCAACATATCTATGGATTCTACGAGGTTGGGTCAAAGCATACGACTGCCCCGCGTACATCGCGGCCTCCTATAGGGAATACGATGAGCCCTAGTTCTTCAATCCATGATGTGATGAACTTCAATCCTAAGATGAATGCATTTTCGCGAAATCTGACTCAGCCAACCAAGAATATACCGGGGAGTTTCAAGGTATCTTTGTTTTCAAGTCTTTCTTGGGGCCGAATTTGGACCATCAACGATATCATGACTCATTTCCTTCCCATTTCGGACTGGGGTCAATCAAATGGATTGAGGCAAGATTCCGATACCATGACTCCATTATCATCACCTCATCATCCTCTTAGCGTTTTTGTTTTTCTGGTGACTAATAACCTCATCGATGATACGCAACTTCAAACTTTCTATGAATGGATCATGACGAACGTCGGCTCAGAAGCCCTGAGTCTTTTGTGCCAATTGAGAATATCTTCAATGAAAGTGTTTGCACGAAGAATCCTACTTTGTGCTGTTAGGTCAGGGAACATTGTCTTGGCGCAAAGGCTGATCGCCCTTGGTGCCTCAGTGGGCAAGTGCGCACCGGGCTATCGTCGTGACTCGCCACTTTCAGTTGCTGTGAGGCGCAGACATCTACACATGGTCGAGATACTGTGCAATGCCGGGGCGACTATTGAAATCCGGGGACAAGATGTCATATCTCACGCAGATCATAGGTCGCTATGGGAACCGGAGTATGGTGCCATACTGCAGACTCTTCTGTCGTCTGGGGGACATCCGGAAAGATTTGTCATTGACCGAGAACCTGGTTTTCCGCTTGTTGATGCAGCATTGACAGGAAGCTTGGAGTCAGTGAGATTGTTGCTAGGTTCAGGAGCCAGAGTCAATTGCTATGTTCCTGGTTACTTTGGGACTGCTCTGCAATCAGCAACTCGCCGGCAGCATGAAAATCTGGTCAGATATCTCATACTACATGGAGCCGACGTCAATGCTCCTGATGGCTGCTTCTATCAACATATTTGGGAGAGCAATTCACGAGCTAGCTCCTGGAGGTCTAGCCGTTCACACGCGGCAAGATCTTCTTTGAAAACTCCAATCCAAATTGCCGCGGAAAATGACGATATCAATCTGGTTCAACTCTTACTCGGTAATGGCGCATTTGCTTCTTCTTTTCCTATCTTCGGAAATGCCCGCTTTATCGAGTCTCGTTTAGATGACCTGACCTGGAGAAGTAACAGTGGATATGGTCCAAGATACGCCGAGGACGTGAGAGGATACACAGCACTTCAATACGCAATACAAAACCAGAGCATTGAGCTTGTCAATTTCCTCATATGCAACGGTGCTGATGCTAATATAGGCCCAATCTTTTGTGATTCGCCACTGCAAATGTCCGCCAGGTTGGGAAACAACGTTATTGCAAAGCTTTTGATCGACGCTGGTGCCGATGTCCACGCTTTTCCCGCGCTATACAATGGCCGAACAGCTATTCAGGCGGCAGCAGAAAGTGGCTGTCTACCGCTTGTTCTAATGTTGCTTCAGGCAAATGCAAGCTTGAATGCTCCCGCTGGTGAGAAGCAGGGAATGACTGCGCTGCAGATCGCTGCATATCATGGCCATGCTTCAATGGTAGGATTCCTACTCGCTTCTGGAGCGGAAATAAATGCACCGCCAGCTTCTGTCGCAGGCTTTACAGCACTACAGGCTGCGGCTGAAAAGGGTGATAGTCGTCTTTTGGAAGACCTCATAAGCCTAGGAGCAGATGTCAATGCTCCCATGGCCGAAAATTGGGGAAGCTCTGCTCTTCGGAGTGTGATCCGCCATAAGAATCTCGATATCTTGGATCTGCTTGTCAAGAAAGGTGCTGATGTCAACGCGCCCGGCTCATGGGCTGAACGAACGGCGCTCCAAGAGGCTTCAGCGATCGGATGGTTTGATGGGGCAAAACGACTTTTGGAATATGGAGCCAGAGCAAATTATAATCCTACTCCTGATTCCTATTTAGACGGTTGCTTGAACGCATTGGGATTCGCAACCGAAGCGGGTAGCTACGAGTTGGTAGAATTGCTGTTGGACCACGGCGCTGACGTCCATGCTCCAATCACGATCCTTAATGGAAAGCCTCGATATCCCTTGCCTTACGCCCTTTCAAATGCCGGAGACTCCAGTATCATTGATTTGCTGCTTGAAAAGTTTGACTGGTCTATCCACGCGATAGAATTGGAATCGCCTCTTGAAGCTGCAGTCGATGGATTGGTCCTTGGCGAGGACAACATCAAGTTCGTCGAAGTATTACTTGTTGAAATATCTGCGCTCCCGGGGCCTTTGAGGGCTGGCCATATTCGAAAGGCATGGAACGTGCTCCCGGGGCCTTTGAGGGCTGGCCATATTCGAGAGGCATGGCGTTCAAACGTGCTCCCTTTAGAACTATATATTGACAATATTGATGAAAGGATGCTAAAGGTTGTCAATATGCTGCTCGCAGCAGGAGCAGATATAAATTCTCTCTGTGAAAGGACCCAAAGCTCACTGCTTCAGCGTACGGCAGGGCTGTATCCCAAGACAGCAAAACTCTTGCTTTGCAATGGTGCCGAAGTGAATGTTCCTGCAACATTGAGTCTAGGAACACCACTCCAGGAAGCTATCAAGAGCTCAGAATTTGGAATAGTGGAATCACTGCTACAAACCGGTGCAGAATTGAATGCTTCACCCGCGAAAAATAGTGGCATGACTGCACTTCAAGCGGCTTCGGTCAATTGCTCTATCCCGTTAGTGATACGACTTTTGGAAAAAGGTGCAAAAGTATCTGCTGCGGCTGCGCCTGTAGGCGGGAGAACGGCGATTGACGGAGCTGCTGAACATGGCAGGTGTGATGTGCTTCAACTGCTTCTGAACTCGTATGATGGCCAGGATAGCTTAGAAGCTGTTTGTAACACAGCAGCTTACTTTGCAGAGAAGGAAGGGCATATTGAAACAGCCCATTGGCTTCGGTCTTATACGAAGGTCAGTTACCTGAATGTTTTAGAAGGCATTCTACAAGAGCTAAATTCAGATACAATACAGAGTGGAAATTAGCATGCGAATCATCTTTGCTATTCATGTGCATGTTGAGTGTGGAAGTATGCTGCTGGTGGCCTGACATACCCTACCTACCAGGCCTATGCGGGTAATTACTCAGTTGTTTTGTCTTCTTAGTTCGTTCCCTCTATTGCTCTTGTTTTGGAATACAAAGATAACACATCTAACAATTTTTGGTATCAAATTTCCTGCCCCTTGTGTAGCTGCTGGAAGAAGATGCTGCAGCAGAATCCGAACACGTATGTCGTAACTACTGCAAGCCAAGGAATTAAGGTTATGAGAAAGTGACCAATATGACTTGAAGACATATGATTTAGCTGGTTCCGAGGCATAGACATGCTATATGATATTCATGATAATAGGTCATTCGTCTTAACTTGCTTCTATCATATTGTGATGTTTACGGGACCATTCGCCTTCTTTGCATGGTGGCTTGAAGTTCACCCAACCTATTTGCAAAACGCCTCTGCCCCATTAGCCACCGTTCTGAGTGCGCTGTCTTTATGTGGAGCACTGCTGGGATCCTTACAAACAGAAACGAACGTTGACCAAACCGTTGAATAAATATTTCTCATTTGGACCCTGCCCATATACTGTTACAAGATCATTGCCATTACCGTGTCATTGTTTTTGTAGACTAGCGAGTCTTGTATGCATTATAGTATTATGAACAAGGGTATCTATCAGCAATCATGACCATCAAATCGACCCAAAATTAAACAAATAGCAAGAAATATCCCGGCGTTCACTGCTGCTGCGGGTGGTTGTCTTTCAGGGACGAAAACAAGTCGCTGGTCCAATGCTTCCATTCTTCAAATTTATCGTGGAGAGGGCCCCACCACGTCGACACCTTTTCATCTTCCCTGTCGGAATCCTCGGTGGATGATTCGTCCGGGGCTTCGGATGCTGGAGAGGTTGGCTCCGGAGGGGTCGTTGCTGTTGAGGGCTGTTCTGGTGGATCGGCTGGCCGTTCCAGGGGAGGCGTGTCCTCGTCAGAATGAAGGCCGACTGGCTTGAGAGGGAGACGCAGGGTTCCATTGTTAGGAAGGGGGTCAATTCCCATTGAGTCGCAAAGAATGTTGTAAACCTCGATATTTTCTAGATCGCGTAAGCAGGGGGATCTCAAAATTGGTTGTGTAAACTTACGGAAGACTTCGAGACGGCTGTTAGGTGTGTGAGGGAAGGCCGGCCCACGGGCGATGAAGATTGCTCGCATCAGCGGGTGTTCATGGTCATAGCCATGAATACCCCGCGGGTGATAGACCTGACCCGTCTTCAAAGCTTCCTTCACATCGAACTCTGGACGCTCGACAATCGCCCAGCCTGTCTTCGGGATGACCCACAGAGGCGCAATTCGGTCGTTGTTCGTAAAGTGATAGCGCTCAGGCATGGTCTCTTTCGTGTAGATCTCAATCGCGTGCTCATATTCGGAGGCCACCTTTGCCAACTGCTCTTGCAAGACAGCAAGATCTTCTGGTCGCTTGGGGCGCAGACCTTTGGATGGCCATCCCTCGATATGTTGGACAAGGCTCATGTCGATAAGGTCGTCGAGCTGAACGAGTCGCTCATTGGATGTTGTAGCCATGCCGTGGTCTGAGACGACCACTACATTGACCAGATCAGTGAGATTGCGGCTCTCTAAGCCCGCAAGAATGCCCGCCACCATCTCGTCTGCATGGGCGATCGTGCTCCGAATTTCGGTACTATTGGGTCCAAAATTGTGGCCATCACGGTCCACATCAGGCACATAGGCGGCGATAAATTGGGGTCGCTCCGGCACCAGGTGCGATTCATCCTCCGTGCCGGGAAGATCCAGGAGCTCAAGGACACGGTTCACTTTGCGTGACAAGGCTTCTGATCCATTATACTTGTCTACATAGGCCGGCTCCTTGTCTCCGATATGAGCCTCGGACCCCGGCCACATGTGTATACCACTCCTTACACCTTGGTTTCCTGCGGTAACCCACAGAGGCTCCGCATTCCACCACTTTGGCACCATGCTGATAGAGGTGTGGGTGTTGATAAACTCTTCTCCAAGGTCGGGGTCCCAAAAGGTGTTTCCGACAACGCCATGGCTCTCTGGGTATAGACCAGTCATCAGTGTGAAATGGTTCGGGAAGGTCACACTCGGGAAGCTAGGGTGCATGTACTGCGGGGAAACCCCGTTGGCGACAAGCGAGTCGAGTGCCGGTGTAAGACCTCGATCGAGGAAATCAGCGCGGAACCCATCGAGTGAGATCAGAATAGTTGTAGGGCCGAAAAGCGCAGTGCCGTTCGAAAGCAATGTCTGGGGATTAGCGTGCTCGGCTCTATAACCAGTCGAAGCTTTGTATGCTCCTAGTAAGAGAATGGAGAAGAGGACGGCGACGAAGGTGAAAATGAACAGGTATTTAGTCCATGACGGTTTGGCAGGCTGGAGGGCAGGCAAGTGTTAGTCGAATGCAAACAACCCGACAGGACACTCAAAGACCTACCGGTTCATACAGATAATCCTCCTTTCCATCGATGTCCGACGACGACCCACTTATGAGGGCATCATCATCATTGAGACCCTCTTCCATCTCATACATCAGCTCTCCCTCCTCGCTGACTCTTTCTCGGCGACGTGCCTCTTTGCGCGCCCGTCGCCGCTCCTTTTTCCCAATCCGCACGTTTCCTCCACTGGGACTGAACATCCTGCGCAGCCCATGGGTGGGACCACGCCTCGTCAGCAGCTTTTCTAATTCATCCTCGTCTTCTAAAACTGCCCGGTCGTGGCTTGCAAGCTCCAGGGTGCTGCGGGGATGGCGAAGGAACTCGTCGTCTTCGGAGTCGGAGTCCTGCTCGGACGGCGAGCGCAGCGAGGCCGCATCATTGTCGTAGTTAGCCGGCGAGAGAAGGGAAGGGCTCGTAGGGATTCGCATGGCGGGCGCGTCAGCCGCGGCGAGACATTGAAGCTTGAAGCTCGGAGTTGGAGAGACGAAGGGATGATCGGCGCGGAGACCCGCCAAGGCCTCGTCAGCAGCTTATGTGCAGTGCCGTATACTTGTCTAGACCTGTTTCCAGACTTATATCAGTTGCTCTCTACAACCTTGATGAGCCATCCCTAGCATTTGAAAGGACTGGGTTTTTCTTTACGTTACTTAACACACGTAGGAAGTTCTGCGGACATTGTGATCCATGTCGCCCACATGTTGGTAATTTGGACCCTTGAGAACATATCTTTGCGTAGCTAGCCCATGATTGGGGGGGCAAACATCAGTACATTTGGTATTAAATGAAAATAAACGTCTGGAAAGCTCCCTATACGAATCAAAGTCTGAGTACAATAATCTGACCAGGTACACAGGGCTGCTGCTTGTGGACGGGGGCTTTGTTCTGCTCTAGTGGGATCATAGTTTGTTAAACAGCAAAATCTTCCATCAACCATCCAAGTGGTCGAGCAGTAACTCGGCTATTACATCTTCCTTGGTCTAGTGGTCATGATTTCCGCTTGTCATTAACACCGATAAGCGCGGGAGACCGGGGTTCGATTCCCCGAGGGAGAGTTTCTTTTTGCATTTTTTATCTACTCCGGGGCCGTACTAGGCCCTAAGGCTGACAACCAACATCTACGGACAAAGCCTAGTGTCTTTAGTGCTTATATTTTGGCTTTTGAACTAGATCCCCGACCAGCAAAGATCGGTTACGACTCACAGCTGGATTAATGACTCAAGCCCCAGGCAACAGCTGCAGCAAGAAGTGCGGGCGCCAGAGGGGCTGAGCGCCAGAGGGGCTGAGCGGTGCCACATCAGCCTAGATACGTCGTCGCGTTCGGGAACCCCTTTTGGAGATAGTGGTGTGGTGTTAGTCATGAAGAAAGAGCCTCAACAATTTCGAAAATTATATATTCTTGCTCTTAACTTGCTGCCCAGGTTAATCACTTCGCTCGTCTAGTTTTCTGGACTTGCGTTTACCATCTTTACTTCGGACTCGATTTCAGTCTACTGGAAACATTTCCCAAGGTTACTTTCCCTTCAAATCATTCTACACTATTTACTTGTTTCATTATTTCTTCAACCATTGAATTTGCGGTCTTTACATCGCCTATCGTTATAATGGCTTTTAACCAGTCACTTCCCTCCTCAACGAGGATGTCTTTCGCAACCCCCGATATAGCGATGTTGGAGACGTTGGTACCGGGCTACACCCTCATCTCACGCTTCTTTTTATCCTACTTTCATATCGATCTTACTGCATATCTGCAGTATGTTGTCGCGATGGCTGTGTTTGCCGTGTCTCTGCGGTACATCTCCAAGTACGCATCGGAGTTTTTCCAAGAATACTTCGTCTCATACGCTGAGATTAGACCCGAAGATGAACTGTTCAACCAGATTATGTGGTGGATGTCGCGACAACCCTTTATGCAGCGCACCAATCACTTTGTCGCCAGTGTCAGGGTAAACGTGTACTACTGCGAGAGCGAAGACGAAGACGACGCTTCTGACGAGGACTCCGAAGACGACGACTTTGATACTGATCACCCGGACGACAAGAAAGAGCACCCATCTCAAGCAAATATTGTGTCCCGGAAAAAGTGCAAACCGTTGCGATTCACCCCGTCGGAGGGCCGTCATTTCTTCTGGTACAAGGGCCGACTCATGATTCTGGAACGACAACAGCGGACACAAAATGGGGCCTGGTCACTCTTCAATGAGCGACTGTTCCTATCCTGCATCGGTCGAAACTCATCACTGATCAAGGAGCTCATTGATGAGGCGAGCAAAGGATTTCAGAATCGTGATGGTAACAAGACTATCATATATCGTGCCCAGCGACACTCGCGATCTGATCCATTTGACTGGGTTCGCTGCTTGGCAAGATCACCACGTCCATTGTCCACAGTGATTCTGGATGAAAGCCAGAAATTGAATTTAGTAAAAGACATGAAAAGATATCTGCGCAGTCGCACTCGACGATGGCATTCTAACCGAGGAATTGCTTATAAGCGTGGATATCTGCTTCATGGCCCTCCGGGCACGGGCAAGACAAGTCTTTGCTTTGCTGCTGCAGGTGAACTTGGCTTGCCACTCTACCTGCTCACCCTCAATTCGAATTCTCTGGATGAAGACAATTTGTACACGTTGTTCGCTGATTTGCCTCGCAAATGCATTGTTCTAATCGAGGACGTGGACACCGCTGGAATCACACACAGCCGGGGCAAAACCGTCACCGAGGAGACGTCCGCGAAGGATAAGTCCTCCGGGGACAAGCCTCCTCTTGACAAGTCAGTGAAAGACGGCATTACACTTTCAAGTCTGTTGAACGTCATTGATGGTGTTGCCTCTAGTGAAGGCCGCATTCTTGTGATGACCACGAACCATGTCGACCGGCTCGACGAAGCCCTTATTCGCGTCGGTCGTGTGGACATGCAAATTTTCCTTGGGTATTCCACTCAGGAAAATATCAAGAATCTGTTCATATCTATTTACTTGCCCATGGAGGGCGACTTCCCCAAGAATGACAAGGCTGAGCTCAAGATAAACTGGGGCAATTATCACAATATTGAGAAGAGAAGGGTCAAGATGGAGTGGAGAAAGAAGAAGATCCAGGAACACCGGGACCATGTAGAGTCTCTGCGCTCTCGAATCCACACTCTTGCAACTGAGTTTGCGTCTATAGTCCCTGGTGGAATCTTCACAGCTGCTGAGATTCAAGGATATCTCCTCAACCATATAGATGATCCTGAGATGGCGATTAAAGGTGCGAAGGCTTGGGCGAAGGAGGTCCAGGAAAGCAAGCGTGCGCGTCAAGAAAAGACTCGTTAATACGGTGACGACTTAATACTGCATCGCGAATGTCTAGATGCAAAGCCAATGAGAATCAAGCTGATGTTAATTCCATCGCCCTTCGTATGTAGGCAAGTGAGCTATAAAAAGCCTAGAAAGTAGCAAACAGTATTCTCGCTCCTCCAAAGATGCTCCGAAGCTGCTATAAAACCCAGAAAAGATATCTGAAACGAGTGTACAGGGGTATATTGAAAGCAGTAACAAAGCAAAAGAAACGCAAGAGAGCAAAGAAACGCATCAAACAATAGTCGCCGTTCTCCCACTAAGATTAACATCCGCATAGTACATGCAGCGTATCTCCTTGGAATCATCACACCACCCATGGAACAGCATCCGATCTCCACATCCACAAACAGTCGCCCCACCAGGCGAAATAAGACCATCCCCAGTCTTCACCAATTCAACATTAGTCTTTGTATACGGCCCCGCAATATTGGTAGCAGTAGCCCATCGCACATCATACGCATCATCGGTATAACAATGCGTAGAATAGAATAAGAAATAGGTTCCACCGCGCAACACCAGACTCGGCGCTTCAACAAGCGGCCCATCACCATCAACCGTGCTGCGATCAAGAATTTGCACTGCGTCACCGATGGGAGTGATGCCGTCTGGTTGGACTTTTTGCAGCATGATAGGCGTGGAAACTAGAGGCTCGACTCCATTATTGCAATCACCGCCGTGGCCAACGCTGTTACCGTCGACTTTGAACGTGACGTATCGAGTACCGTCTGCGTCTTTGAAACCTGCTGGATCGATAGACCCACCCTGGTCAAGACGGCAGGATAGTGGTGTATCGCTGGGAACATATGGTCCCGTAGGGTTCTCTGCAATGGCGGTGCCGACGCAGTGGTGTCCAACGTCCGATTTGGCTTCGCCTGAGTAGTACATCACGTACTTTCCATCATCCTGCAGATCTTTAGCCACTGTTTATTCTGCAATAAGTGTCAAGACTTACACGCAAAACGACATCTGGAGCGTAATGGTCCTTATCCGTCTCCCAAGAAGACAGCGTTGGTAGGGCTTCGATATCTAGTAGCGTCCAAGAAGAAAAGTCGTTCGAGGAGGCAACCTGTATACGCTTGCCATTTCCATTCGTAGCAAATGCATACCAAGTCCCATCTGGAGCTTGAACAAAGCTCGGATCTGGAAAGTCCGTATGCAAGCCCATAGAAATACCCTTCGTCCGCTTTGGCAGAAGAGGCGAGCTAAAAGCCGCCGGAAGCAATGCCAAGGTGAAAGTCACCCACGCGAAGGGAGAAGCAGAAGAGAAGAGCCGCATTGCTGCTTAAATTGGGATGTGTAGACATCAAAAAAGGAAAGGAAATTGGGCGTATGATACACAGCCAAAGGGGAGAAAGGTCAAATTTTATATGCAAGCCCACCGCCACAACGCCCAGCGCCAGACCCCAACCCACCCTCGAGCCATCTTGGCAAGAGAGGGATATATGCTCCGACCAGGGAAAGATCCTAAACAGCAGCACGCCTGACATGGACATACATCAGGTGCGTCGGGAAGCAGAAGGGTCTACATTCAGCGATCCACTCATGCTGGTGCTCGTGCTCTTATTCATGCGTCTGAATCCAATGATCTGTCTGCGTGCTAACGGGTTAGTGCGGGCTAAAAGGGCGGAGTAGGTAGGTGCGTAGGTGCGTAAAGAACTCGGTGGGTCGGATCGAATAGATCCTGAGCTATAGCGCGGGATATTCCGAAAAAGGCTCCATATTATGAGATAAATGTAAAAGCAGATGCGGGATAGCTGTGGAGACTGTTTTGCTCTGGTATGCTGTATACGGTGTTAGCTTGGTGCGCTGTCGCTGGGTAAAATCCCCGACGAAGAAAATACGGTGTCGGGCAAGGCCACAGGTTGGCATGGCGAGAAAGGCTGCATGCAAGATGCGGCCGACTAGTCCACTTTAGCTGTAAGATATGAGCACACAACGCAGGAATCGGACTAGTAGATACTCCGTGGAGGATTCAGAGTTTTTCTAGATGTAAGATGTGGAATGTGCAATGGGTCCATGATTGATTCATTGCCAAGGCTGAGCCAACCACGTTGGAGCACATGGAAGACAATGAATAGGGATGAGTGTAAGATGCCGATCATGACGGTCAAAGCTCTTCAAAGTCTTGGAATGTTTTAGGGAACAGAGAAAGCAGTCAAGTTGTCAAGACGGAAGGAGTCAAGAGCTAGCTAGGTGTATGCAAGGGCGAGATGGGACGGACGACCCCTCGCTCTGAAAAAATATCGAGAGCTCAGAGATAACTTAGCTGAGCCAGTGTAACAAGAATAAACAAGAAGCTGATGAATTTTTTAGCAAATCCTAGAGTCTACAGCATAGACATGTACAAACAAAGCAGCCTTAGGGTGCGCCTCATCCACTAATCTGTCAGCCCAGTTGGGCACCCTCGGGATGTCCACTACCTCAAAGACTGAAAACAAGCCACCACAGAGACCATTTCTTGGGGGCTGCCCCAGTTGCACATAGGGCAAGGCCATCCCGAGCGCTTCCGCATGCGCTGGCATGACTTAGTCCCAAGGCTCGTGTACCTGTTATTTGCCAAGCACGAGGCTGGCGGACAGGGTTGTACAAACCCCAGTAGTATCCTATAGCCTCGGAGACCCTGGATTTGCTCCCAAATTCCTGAAGACCTCATACATCCTCGGAGTCCAAGTTACATCCGTCTACTTGCATACACGAGTCTGGGCACATGGGTTTATTGTTGTGCCGACCGGTTTCGTTCCTAACGCCCCCATACATTCCTATTAGCACGGAAACAATCCTACCATTAGGAGCCCGACGTATATTTAGGCTGTAAAACCTAGAAAATTAGGATCGAAGGAAAATAGTCCAATAGTTGGCTCAGGATGCTAGAGCCTTGGTTCACGTCGGAGGAAAACCTCGCGCGAGCCTCGCGTTGACAAAGCCCATCAGAACCATAAGGATGCAAAAAACCAGTGTGGCTCGAAAAGCTTCCTGGCATAGCAGGTATCGATCGACACGATCGATGATCAGAAGATGGACGACAATCACCAATTGGGGGTACCGGGTTGAGCCTAACGGAGTTTGTTCTCAACCTCTATTTTACCCCGCATTGTGGCTTTGCAGCTGAGAGGCTGGGTACGGTGAAATCGGTCAGTGCCATCAAGTCGGTGAAGTTGCTCTGTCTGATCACAGTAAAATGGTGTCACGGGTTGCCCTGTGCCGAATTAATGCATCTTTGATCGGCAGCTCGCATGACAGGGGCTGGAGATGACAACATGGTGAGACCCTGGGGTTCCACGATGCTGCGAGAGTGTGGAGATGGCAGGTAAGTCATTTGATTCTGGCTCGAACCTTGAGTCAGTACTGGGCTCTTCCATCTTTTCCCTGCTTCTATGATCGGCGGGTTCTCCGATTGCCTGTGTAAGTTTCAGTGCTCCTCAGACTGATCAAAGAGTCTGACGGAGACCCTACCAGTGTCCAAAAACCACAAAGATACCTTGTTCAGGGTATTTGATGACCTCTGATGTTGCTGGAGATATGACTTGGCGCGATCTAGCCTGATCATTTGAGATTTGAAGGGCAACAGCAGGGACTGAAAAGAATTTATCGAAATGCAAGGATCATACTCGCCTAGAATCTTGTGTGTGAGAACTGCATATTTGTGTCAGACAATCAGCAGCTCTATTTTGGCAGAAAAAGGACAGAAAGACCTCTGAATTCTTATGAGGTGACCATACCGAGTGAAGTACTCAAATATCAATTGACCCAGTCGGCTGCAAGTTGCCTGCTCCGCCTAGTGATCCTCCATCCTAGCATTGAGATGAATGGCTACCTGTTCTTTAAAAATGGTATAAAAATTCGTAAATCCATTCGGCTGTAATAAACTGGTAGAAAAATAATAACATAGCGGGTGTGTGGCCTCTCTATGAAAAATGATTTGACTGAGCCTCATGATCGGGGGAAACAAGCAATGCTCTTTCTTGCATGAGTGTGCAGGGCAGACTTGCGACGAGTTCCCGAATATGTGCCCTAATGTACGCGGGTCCCAACCCGAGATGATCAATCAGGAACATAATATTTGAGCAGATCTGCAATCGATAGGAATGTCAAAACATATTTTTCATTCTACTACCGCCCAGAACTTGATACCCTTCTGTTCGCGAACCTGAACTGGGCTTGATGTCCCTTGCAAGCCTCTCGCGGGATACTGACCAATGCCTTGTTGGAAGAGAACCATCCCTTGTGCTTTTTGATGCTCAGTGAGAGGGTATTCTAGATGACATAATGGCGCAAAGTCTGCACCGGAAATTGAAAATCCCAATTGCTCGCCCTCAAGGACATGCTGGTCAATGTTCACGGTGGCGTTGTCGAAGACCCACGTCAGATTTCCAGGAAGGAAGGAACTGCTAGCTAAACTGGTATAGAGATACCTTGATATCGAGGTTTAGTATGAAATTATCCGTATAAATCTTTTTTTTCTTATAATGATGGCTCACCCGGGTTCCAAAATATCGTGGATTGAAGAGAAGTTGAACACAGTAATCTCCAAGCTGGTCCTTGGTGTTGTAGCTGTGATATCCATTGACACTGATCTGAGAAGTCCTGTACGCTGGGCAGTCCAAGTTTGATAAAGTATATATTGGTCCGAATCACAGAGACTATAGTACTGTGGGAGTAAAGTCAGTTCTGATATTGACTAATTGATTGACTGACTGATTGAATATTGCATTACCCAGAAGTAAAGCCCGTAAACATTCTTTGCGCGTCGTGAGAGGCCGGTAATGAGTTCTAAGCACAGGATGCCCTAAGATTTTCTTGATGAGGTGGAGACCAGCTACAAGAAGCCAAAGAAAATACCAGGAAAGGATTGGTGTCATTCGCTGAACGATAAGACGAGGATAGGACTGGAAAAAGGGAGAAGAAGAAAGAAAAGAGAAGGAGAAAATACAGGTAACTGCGTGTGTGCGTGTGCGTGTGTGAAACCATCTACCTCGAATCATCGCCGGGCTAAATACGGATACATCAACTACATGTCTCCTTGTATATACGTGCGGAGCTTGTCACTTTTTGAAACGGACTTAGAGCCTCATCAAGGCCTGTCGTGGCCATGTGCCCTGCTATCTCCTAGGCTACCCCTCAGGCGTTTCCTTGTGACGGATTTTCCGCCTTATACCTTATTTCAATTTCCTTACGGTGGTTTTTAGGTTAGCATTAACTGATAAGTCAATTGACGCATACGCAGGGGGCCACATGATGAGAGGTGCCCGAGACAACTTTCAGGAAGATGCCGATTTTAGAATCTTCTGGCTTTGCGGCGAAAGCCAGGGTCTCGACTGAGTTCTTTTCCTAGAAAAAATTCAGAAATGCCTCAACTCCCGCATTCCTACCCGAAAGTTTCTCTGGGCGGGTGCAACCCAAGCCGAGCCACCTTTCCATTCTTTTGCAGGCACAAGACTATTCATGATGACTTATATTGACATTCGGCAATGGCTGCCGAAGAGGAGGCCCGTGTGTTACGGGTTCCTGAATCAGGACATGACTGGCATGCTACTTAGGGTCCAGACTGGCGGTTAGGAAAGCAGTCTTGAAAGTTCACATTCCACATTAGCTAAAGTCAAGCGGAATTTCCCCGAATGATCTCCCATGCATGGTAAGACACATATTTGAGTAATTTGGCGTGATTGCCACTCATTGGACTCATGATACTTTGCCTTTTTCTAGGATGTCGATATTTAATCCGAGACCGCCCTCGGGGCTGACGAATATTGCTGGTCTTTGATGTCAAGTTCCTTGGCTTTTTGCACATCAATATGCCATCTGTCAAGAAAGTGCTTGGCCTGGAGAAGCCGATCAATCCGTTGGAAACACACGCCGAATATCGTGATGAGGCAGATCCGACGGTATTGGGCTGGCTCAATGATGTCGTCCCTTCGGGTCCGCAACTGGTTCAATACTTCATCCGACTGTTTCCTTTCATGAAATGGATCAACCATTACAATGTGCAATGGCTTATTGGTGATCTGATTGCAGGTATTTCATGACCAGAAATTTTATCAAAATACACACTAACAGATTCAGGTGCTACTGTTGGTGCTGTTGTGATTCCACAAGGCATGGGATATGCTAAGCTGGCTGGGCTTCCCGTGCAATACGGACTCTACACATCTTTCATGGGAGGTGTTATTTACTGGCCATTTGCAACATCAAAGGACATTACAATTGGTGTGAGTATTGACGAATTTTATACTGATTTCCTGAGCTAAATCATGGAACAGCCCGTTGCTATCATGTCCACGGTACTCGGATCAGTCATCCCAGAGGTGCAGCAGATTTACCCCAACATTCCTGGCCCACAGATCGCCATGTCAATCACAATTATCTGTGGAAGTATAGTCACTTTTATGGGTTTGGCACGACTCGGATTCATTGTTGATTTCATCCCTCTCCCATCGATTGCCTCGTTCATGACAGGATCGGCGATCACCATCTGTTCCGGGCAAGTCAAGACGCTACTAGGGGAGACCGCCAATTTCAGCAGTCGTGGCCCGGCTTACCAGATCATCATTGACAGTTTGAAGAACCTTCCATCTGCAAAGAAGTACGATGCTGCCATGGGAATTTCGGCTTTGGCTACGCTGTACTTGATTCGCAGTGCATGCACATTTTGCGTCCGAAAGTTCCCACATCGCGCGAAACTCTTCTTCTTCCTATCTGCTCTTCGCACAGTGTTTATCATCCTACTATTTACAATGATCAGCGCCATAGTCAACATTCATCGGCGTGACGATCCCGCCTTTGGCATTGTTGGCCATATCTCTCGAGGATTCCAGCACGCCGGCGTTCCCGTCATCGACAGGAGCATCATCAGTGCTTATATCTATAATCTTCCTGCCTGTGTGATTGTATTGCTTCTCGAACACATTGCGATCTCAAAATCATTTGGTCGCATAAACAACTACACCATCGATCCATCCCAGGAACTCATCGCTATCGGCATCACGAACCTGCTCGGCCCATTCATTGGTGCTTATTCTGCGACTGGCTCCTTCTCTCGCTCAGCCATCCAGTCAAAATCGGGATCTCGAACCCCTCTAGCTGGCTTGACCACCGCGATAATTGTCTTGATAGCTATCTACGCACTGACAACTGTGATCTTCTACATTCCTCATGCAACACTAGCAGCTGTGATCATCCATGCAGTCGGCGATTTGATCGTGGCTCCAAATACGCTTTATCAATTTTGGCGCATCTCGCCCCTCGATGCCCTCATCTTCGTTGTTGGCCTCGTGGTCGCGATCACGAATACGATTCCAAACAGTATCTACGTCACGGTTTGCATTTCGATCGCCGTCCTGATCTTTCGTCATGCGAAGGCACAAGGAAGCTTTCTCGGTCAAACTCGGGTTGGCGAAGGGCAGAATGAGCGACCGCTCTTCATGCCAATGACTGAATCCAATGAGGCTTCCGATGTGAAGCCAGAGACTCCACGTCCTGGGGTTTTCATCTACCGGTTCACAGAAGGGTTCAACTATGACAACGCCAATCACTATACGGACGCAATGGTGCACTCGATTTTCAAACATACTCGTCGAACCAACGGTCAAGCCTACGCCACCAAGGGGGACCGCCCATGGAATGACCCAGAGCCAGGGAGAAAAGCGAATAGCGGCGAAGAAGATCTACCCCTACTACGAGCCATAATATTGGACTTTTCGGCAGTCAACAATGTCGACGTCACCAGCATCCAAAACCTCATTGACGTTCGCAACCAGCTGAACCTTCGCGCCGCGCCCCTTGAAGTGCAGTGGCACTTTGCGCACATTGGAAATCGGTGGACCAAACGCGCTCTCGCGGCAGCGGGCTTTGGGTATCCATCCACATGTCCAACTGTGTCCATCATTGATGGCAAAAGTGCTGAAGTCTCTGAGATTCAAGACTGTGAACGTCCCCAGGATATAGAGATTGGCAAGGCGAGCGTTTCATGCAAAAGGGCCGAGCAATGGGTTGGGTCTGAGAAGGCATCATGTAATAACACTTCGCGCGCTGCGGAGAGTTCAAGGCGGCCGTTCTTCCATGTTGATCTGACTAGTGCGTTGCAAAGTGTGGATGCGTACCTAGCTGCGAATCCAGCGCTGTAGTATTGATTAAATTGAAAGTTGAACATTCCATCCCTTTGTTACATCTTTAGTAATATCCTCATACAAGGTATCAAAAGTATGGAAATTGGTATCCTAACGCCAAAAACACCGCTAAATGCATCGTCATAAACAGCATGTATCATCACCGCATAAGCAGCCACGTCTCAAAAGGGACGCCCCTAGCCCTCTTCTTCCCATCCCGATCCACCGAGAAAAGCATAGGCTCAAAATCAGAAACGGAGGCATACTGTCGGATCAACTGCCGCCAATAGCAAGACTCCGCAGCAGGAGTAAGATACCGATCTCTGAAAGTCTTCACCGCATTATCCGCAATCCGCTCCGCAACCTGAGGGTTATCAATCAGATAATCAATCTTGCGTGACAAATCCTTAAACTCCCTATCAACCTCGATATAGTTCGTCTCAGGACCCGAAGAAACCAGCGCTGCATGATGCGCCTCTTTCCAAACAAGCGGATGTGAAATAACCACCGAGTGACAGTTCAGGAGATACTTCCCTCTGCCGGAGAAACTGCGTCCTTCGGTATGAGCGAGGAACATGTACCGACAATGATCCTCGATCGGGAGGAGATTATATCGGATGTCATTTTCATCGTCCCAATCGATAACACGCACACTAGCCCAGCTCTTCCCAACAGCCGCCTTGAGCAATTTACTTCGCACAGCGGGATTCGTGGCAAGGCTTCCTCTCCAAACAAGTTGTTTCTTCTTATCTTCAAAGGCCACGCTGGGAATAACGGACCCATCAGCTGCGATCTCGCCCTGGTCGATAGCCGCAATACGTCGCCTGACTTCATGATACGGCCCAATCTGCACCTCGGGCCAGGCCCAGTATCCAAAGTCAGGCATAAGCCAGACGGAGTCATCGCCGTCGCGCTTGGAGTATGACCAGATTGGACCGCGGGCAGTTGGATTCGGCACAAAGTCTTCTGTTGTGAAGATGAATTCGATACTGGGGAGGCGTTGTCTATCAGGGAAAGCTTGTAGAGCGCGTTGGAGAGAGTTCAGGGTTGCGCGGGCTCGGGAGGCTGTTACGGGCATTGCGCCAAAGTCGACGATATACAGCTGTGACTTTGTGGTTAGCTCAATCTACTAGGGGATTTAGCAGGTGTATGGAAGTTGACTTACCTCGCCGCGATCGATGATTGCGCGCACCATTCCATCTTCAACTTCCCGCGAATCCAGATCTTTGTAGGAGAGGGGAGACTCGCGTCTCAAGTTCGCGGACTTGTCGATCTCAATGAACAGTTTTGGGAATGCACTGCGACACTGCTCGTCCGAAAGCCCGTGATTCTGACCATCTCGCTCGACCTTAAACTCCCAGATATTACTACCATTCTGCGGGGTAGGTATCGAGCATTCTGATTCCAACCGAGTCGGCGCATGAGACTTGGGAATGTAGTGAGAAGCTGAATCGCGTGATTCGTGGGCGAAGAAGAGGAATGTGAGGACAAAGAGGGAGACGATGGCGCCAGTGGCTAGGAAGCGGAATGAGGGCTTTTGAGTCAACATTCTGGCTTCGAGAAGGTTGCTAGAATTGAATAACTCTTTCCCCCAGATTATTCGACGGATGAAGGCTTAAAGGCCTCGTTCCACTTGCTCGTTCGTGGTTCTTGCGTGAAGTTGGCCGTGATGAGGTCGATATTGTCGATGTTGATTGTTTCCACGGCAACGGGCTCGGCGTCACGTCACACGTCCAAATCACAATGTCAGAGTCAAACATAGGAACTGAAACGCGCTAAAATAGAAAGCGAAAGAGGTCATTTGCACAGGCCATGTATTATCTAAGTATATAAATATCTTGCAAGTATGAAAACCTCGAGGGCCACCGTCAGCAAAATAAAGCCCGTCAAATCTTAAGTCCCAACGATATCGGTCTATGTACATAGGAGGGAGAGCGCCATAGCCAGTTGATATATTCAAGGGGTATCTCAACATTGTAAAAGTAAAGGGGGAGGAAAAAAGAACAAAAGAAATGACTCCAGGCCCCGTAGATCATCAAATACATGAAGGCGCCATAACCATAACCATCACCTCTCGTCGCTACTAGCCGCAGCACTGGCACTAGCACTGCTAAAGTAGCTCTCGTCAATTTTGAGAATCCATTCCACTTTCTGCGCCTCGGTGCGCGTAGCGAAGAGGTATGTGTTCTGGGTTCCGTAGACGGCGAAGATAGTGGGTCTACCTCTGGCCGAGATCGAGCGGTCATTTCCAGCGCCAGAACCGTCGAGTAGTCGGGCGAAGTCGGGGGCGTGGTCTACTCGGGAGTTGCGTAGGTTGATGGCGTTGATTTCATCTCCTTCGGGGTTGTAGATGTGGAGATACGGCCGGCGGAGCTCCACAAATCGGCGGACCCAGATGCTGTTTGTGTCGTCGGGTGTAAGGACGTACCCTGTTTTCAGGGCAGAGGGATTCTTAGGGAGGGTCTGAATGGTAGCTACAAAGCGAGGCTTGAGCGACGTCTTGTCTGAAACGCTGATGCCGTTGGACTTGTTTTTGGCGGCGCCGTCGGTTGGGGGATCGGTGTTGCTTCGCACAAGAATAACCTCGGTTGGGTCCTTTTTGGTGGACCAAAGGTCAGCGTACTTCTGGAGAAGTTTGAATTTGCGCTCGTTGAGATCTTGATTGCGCATTGGCTTCATTGGCGATGCCATCAGGCTACCAGCACTGAGAGCTCCACGAGCGGCATGCAACTCGGCCATGCGGTATCGGCGTTTGCGGGCTGCAATGTAGTCTCGAACCAGCGACACTTTACGTGGAGCCCAGGCAGTCAGTAGCTCCTCGCCTTTGACATAGTCGTTCTGGGTGTTCATCCGCCAGAGATCAGCAGCTCGCTTGGCCGAAATTGGACGAATGACCAACGAGTACATTCGCGTTGTCGAGTGCACGACTCTGGTTGAACTCCAGAGCTGCTTGAACATCGATTGCTGGCGGACATAAGTACGGCCCAGGATCTGAAGAGTCTGATCAACCTCAAACACAACAGGGGTCTGAAGACGAGAAGACTTGAGATCCCAGCGAACAGTCACCTGCACGCGGTACTTGTCGGCAGTCACCCTGTCGAGGAGAAGAGAGCCGTGCAGACTGGAATCCCATTGTCCCACAATCGTGACATTCGAGGTACCATCCGCATTATCCTTGACCATCGGCTCCTGAGAAAGCTTAAGAGGAACATCCGGAGTCTGAAGATCTTGATCAGGAATCTTGCCCCACGGATCGAGCAGTCGAACGGAACCAACGCGAGCGTTGGTGATATCATCCCAAGGAAGACTCTCAGTCGAGCTGTATGTAAGGTTGATCGAAACCCGACGCTGCAGACCTTGGTGGAGCTGATAAGTACCAGCATCAAGAGGACTGCTCTGAACAACCTCAACCGGAGTATACTCGCCCGACTCGGCAAGCTCCAAGATTTGAACGCGAGCAAAGACGTCATGCCTTTCCTCGGAATAGAACTCAGACTCTGCGATTCTGGGCGCGGTGCGTTTCTTGGGCGTAATCTCTGCCGAGTCGCGCATGTCGTCCCAGCTCAGAAGCTTGTCCATATGTACGGATGTGACACAAGCATAGACGCAGACCTTCAGTGCAGCCGTCCGCGGGCTCGAGAGTGGGAGGCTCATGCTGTGCACGCTTTCAAATCGGATCGGGCTTTCCTCAAAGCCGTTGATCATTTGTGTTGTGGTTGCGCCGCCTTCCTCGGAGATACCGGGAACGAAAAGCTGCGCGTGGACGTCGGATCCTTCCCACTCTGCGAATCCGACCATGTCCCGCATGACGACATTAAACTTCAGGGTTGACGAGGGTGCCTGTGCGGAAGATGGCTCGAGAGACAAGCGGATGATTCCAACAACGCTTTGTGTGTAGGGAGAAGTAATCTCAACAGAGAAGTCCTGCACCCTGGTCTCAAAAACAGCGGTCAATGGAATGTCTGCATCTCCAATCAGAGAGTATTGTGGTGAGCAAGGCTCCGAGAAGGGATTTTCCAACTTGAAGTGTTGAATATAGTCAGGACGATCGATATACTGGTGTAACTGGCGCATAGACTGGACGCGACGTTGGAGTTTCTCAATCGACCATAAATGAATCACAGAGTGCTTGTAATCGATGACCCTGACCGCGACGCAAGGCTTCTTGGCCTCTTCCAGCACGACATCCTCATCTCCTGAGATCCCGTTCAGCACTAGATCATAGGATGAAGCCATGTTGTGACCGTGATCCACAATAGCAAATTGAAAGGCCACATTCTTATCCATGATCTGGCTCATGACCTGCGCCTCCTTCAAAAGGGACGCATGTTGCAGGATCTTTTCGGCCATACGGACGTAATTACGTTGAGACCAATGCTGGAAAACAGACTTTGCAACCTCCAGCTCGCGCTCGTTCAACTTGGCGAAGCCATTCTCGTAAATCTGGGGAATCGGCTGGCCCATGTCACGCATCTGGGTCTCGAAGTTTTCCTTCTGTTGCCTCAACTGCTCCTCGAATTCTTCTTTAGCAGAACGGAGTGCATCTTCCATGCGCTGTTTCTCGGTCTGGATCTCAGTCGAGTCGGGATTTGAAGCTGCCTCTGCATTTTTCAGCTTGTCTTGGAACTCCTCCTTTTGTCGATCCAGTTGTCGCTGCATATCCTGCCGGACAGATTTGAGCGAAACGCCATTTGTTCCATCGTCGTCATCAATTTGTCGGGGAGTGCCGGGCATTGTAATCGCCGTGTCCAGGGAGAAATTGTCGATAGTCCCATTTGACATGTATTTATCGCGCACCGGGAACGAATTGATTGAGTCCGAGTCCTCTTCGTTCTCTGGAAGACCGCGTCGCACTGCTCGAGCCTTTTGCACATCTTCAAATAGAGTATCTAGCTCATCGTCAGGCATGTTGGAAATATGGTCCGGTCCTAGCATGGCACTAGCGGCTTCCCTTCGCGCAAGGAACCAATCTGATTCGCGACCACGTGCCGGCATCGGAGAATCTGCTCTGCTCGAATCGCCATCAACATCGGACCCAGACTTGCTGAGATTGCGGTCGTGGGTTTTGTTTGGTGCCGGTGAACCAAGCTGGCTGGTCGTCACAGAATGTCGCAATAGACTTTGCTCGACTCGTTCGGCGCGGGCTTCTTGGGGATGGTTGAATCGAAAGATGTGGAAATCTCCAAGGATAATACGGAAACCACTCTTCAGTCGTGTGGGCTTCTCAATTCGCATGCCGTTGACCATCACCGCAGCGCCTTCTGTTGGAACAAGCGTGACAATGTTATCCACGCTCTCGAATGTGCAGTGTTTTTCAAGTATCTTGGAACCGTTCAGTCGGATCTCCACATTGTTGCCATGATCCATGTGTCCCACAGTCGTAGTTCCGGGTTTGATGTTGTAGACCAAACACTCTGCTAGCAGAGGGTCATCACTGAGGTTGACCAAATGGGGCATCTTTTTTGGAGTGCTCAAACCGATGAAACCCTTCTCGATGTTGATACCGAGTTCTTCCAGGGCTGCTTCACGCTCCTTGTGAATGAGCTCGGTGTTTTGCAGCTTCTCCTCCCATGTTTGATTGAGATCTTTGTAAAGCTTCTCACTTTGATTGAGTTGTTCCACAATCTCGGCTTTGCTGACTTTGGTGATGCTGCCGTCTGCTTGTGCAATGGAGACCATCTGCTGCTCCAAAGGTGTATCGGGAGGGTAGTATTCTTCCGCAGGCATACCGCCCGCTGCACCTCCTGCTACACCACCTCCGAGCTTCGAGCGTAGTTGTGCCAGTTCCTCCTTGAGCTCGCGGATCATGCGAGCATTCGGGTCTTCGTTCACAACAGCATGGTTCTTGATTCGTTTGGCGGAGTCGGCGTAACGAAGAGTACTCAGAGTTTCGTCAAAGTTGATGTCTGCTGGAGAAATGGCAGCAATCATAGAGGTCATGGAGTTACCTCCTAGTGAGTCCTTCAACAACCAAGTGAGTACGGAATCACGATATGGAACCATGTTTGCAGCCTTCTTCTTTCCAGCTGCACTCTTTCCAGCCGAGACGTCCGCCAAAGCAGCAATGACACGACCAAGCGTTGAAAGCGAGCGGTTGATCTCGGCACCTTCTTTTAAACGCGCACCAGTAGCACCGGTAGAATTGGCTCGTTCTGAACCTGCCAGATCGACCAAACTAATCTTCGAAACTTTCTCGGTATCCATGGAAGTCTCCGCATCATGGCGTTTTTGAGTGAGGGTCAATGTGAACACGGCGTGGGAACGACTGGAGGTTTCGTTCATGTTGGTTGCCGCCACCGTTCTCGCCTTGTTTCCTTCATCCATTAAGTGGTCAATCTCGTCGAAGGAACGGACCACCAACTTCGCCAGATCCTCCACATAGGGACCGGTTGACGGGTGCTCACGGACTTTGAGGTTGCCCTTGTTTGACGGGTTGAGCAAATCGCGAACGCGTTCATTGTAAATTTCGAGGTAGGACACTTCGACTGTGCAATTGAGGTTCTTGTCTTGTTGGATCGCGGTGATACGCTCGAACATGGACTGACAAATCCGCGGGGTGACACCGTACTCCTTTCCGTATCCCATCATGGAGTACGACTTGCCCGAACCAGTCTGACCGTACGCGAAGATACAGTTGTTATATCCACCAAATGCATTGTCCAAAAGCGGCGAGCCCAGATCATCGAAGAGATTATCCTGGCCTGCATAGTTCTCGGCGTTCTTGTCGAAAGACCAGTATGAGCGATCGAAGGCGAATGTTTTAGCTCCGCTTTCACCCTTGCCGCCTTTTCGCGACATTGAAGCTTCTGCGCCAGGCGGTGCGATCAGCACCGTCTGGGCCCCTTTCATCTGCACGATACATTTTGCGCCGCGGTCGATTTCTGAAAATTGGCGGGATATCCAGTTAGTAGGAATTCGTACTCTTATATCCGTTCATCTCACCTCTACTGTTAAAAGGTCGGCAGCGCACCACGACCTTGATATTGCCTCCGCCACCTGGAGCCATTTTGTTTTCTACCCCATACACCGGGGGCGGTCACGAATCGGCTTTTAAAATTTGAATTGCAGGGGTCACACAAGCGGTGACGGGGATACACCGATGCGCGAACTCCGCGAGGAGCGCGACTTGGAGTAAAGTCGCAAAGAAGCGGGCACCCGGTCACTGGGGATTCGATATGGGATCGTCTGGCACCGGAAGAAAGGGAGCCGGGGGGACTGAGGATGTCAACAAAGACGTCATGTACCGAATATTGAGCGCGTCGGTAGTGCGGGGTGGGTCGACGAGGGTCTCGAAGTGCGGCGGTCAGGGTGTCGGAGAGTCGAGGTCGACTTTGACGGAGATATAGAGGCTCAAAAGGCCAGGAACCAAAGGCGATTGTCGTGGTCGCCTGTTCATGTGGAAAAGCCACCTGCTTGGGGCGCGGGACCCCTTGCTGAATAAGCGATTTCCTTAGGCTAGCGTGAGTTTATGATGTGTAAAGCTGAACATTGACAGAAGGATTGATGTGTTTCGATAATTTCCCTAACTAGCAGCTTGTACTTTGAATGCACAGAGTGAGGGCATGTCCCCAATCTTGAAGATTTGAAGCATCGGTCCCGCTGGCAGGAATGTGCCAGGTCTAGATCTGCCCCAGTATACATCCAACACTGTCCACTCAGCATCGTGATTTCTAATTGAGGCCATGAAAAAAATAAGGTTCCCAGAGTACCGAAGGATGCACTAATAAACAAATTGATATGATCTTGGTATCCAAGGTTATTTGATGACAGGATCTCGGCTGGGCGTGTTTCACCCGGTCGCTGAGGGGGCTCCGCAGATATATATCCACTTCCATGATTTCACCCGGTGTCATGCCACAAGTCAACATTCAAAGTGGATCATGAATAGATCTTCAACCTTGGAAAGAGCGCGTAAATTAAGAAACACTGAAACAGATCATCAATGGTCGATGTTCGTCTTCCAGGGTCAACTGCCCAGGTTGAAACCCGAAGCGGTCAAGCTTCCACACGTGGGGGTTCATTCGGAGATCGGACCCATCGAGCGCATCTCGCTGAATGGCCCATCTCCCACGTAAAGTTGGTGGTCCAGGGCGTGCACGTGGAGAGTCGATCGGCTATTCAGGTGAAACCGTCTATTCTTTTAACTACCGGTAAGCCTAGATACGGTGTACAATCCACGGTCTACGATTGACGGGCACAGCTGGAGAATCGCGGAATCATATCGGGCAGCAAACGGAACGTTCCGTCGTGCGAGCCCAGCCACCGTCGGTGACCAGATGGGTGACCGCCAGATGGGAGACATCAGACGACGGACTCAGATATTCCGTCCAGGACTTGACATCACGCACTTGCGTCATACCTAGCACAACGGGGACAGCAGGGACCGAACTGGCAGGGGCAAAAGTGGGCTAATGGGGCTGAATTGGGCTGGTGGCTCGCCTCCTTCATCATCGTGATAAAGAATGATCACCATTCATCACAGTACAGTCATCACAATGGACCAGGGGGTCAGTACGGAATCTGGAGAGTCGGCGGTTTGGATCCCAGGTGGAGGAAAGTTGCCCAAAGCGGAGAGAGGGCCGAGGCCGGGAAATGGAAAATGGAATGGAAAATTGTAAATTGCACAGGACCAAGGGGAGTGAGTAGTGGAAGAGAGAGGGAGGTAATCTTAGGAGCCCTGCTAGCGAGAGCCGAGCACAAAGACTCGGTACCTAGGTACCTAGGTACCCAGGTGAGAGTGATAGCCTCGAATCAAGAGGCTCGAGTCATTGAGCTCACCGCTTGTGCACATGACTGCCGGGATGGCCGGAGTGTGGTGATACGTGACGGTACGGTGACGGAGAAACCCACCGGAACCCACCTTGGGGCAAGCATCGAACCGGGCGAGAGTATGGTGATGCGGCAGAACCAAAACGGGCAAAAACCACCAGATACGGAGCCCCACCAGGTGCGCCGGGCTCTGATACGCCATGATACGCCATGATACAGCGGGCGGCAACGCGTCGGCCAGTCATTCAGCTGTTAGCGGTACAAAATGCCCCATCTCCCCCTTTCGCCTTTTCTTTCTCCCCCTCTGCTCATTCTCGTTGGTTGCCCGTCTCTCCAGCTCATCTGCCCTCCAACCATCGCACAGAGCGGCCACCCTTACTTCCTTAAAACAGCTCATTCGCCCACTTTGCTGTTGCTGGCCCCAATCACCTTTGTGGTCTACTAAGCTATAAGGTATGAACTGATATACATTATCACCTCGTTATGGTTACTTGCGCATTTCGCATTCACATTTCACTATTCACTATTCACATCTCACTATTCACTCATTGACCCAATCTCATTCATTGCCCTCTGCTATTACCTCTATCTATCATCTACCCTCTTACCTCTGCATTCCCCATTCCTACCGTGTAAACAACGCGTTGGATCTCGGGTCTGCCCGGACCACTCGAGTCGACTGGAGTCGCCGCACAGAACTCCTCTCGTTGGCCTTCCCCTCTTCCCCTCTCCAGTCATCTTGCTTCGATCCCTTGTTCTGTCCTAGGATTGGAAGCTGGCCTTTTATCCACGGGCTTGTTACCCATTCCTTCTACGGTAATCGCGATTCCCTTCCCCCCCCCCCCATCCAATCCCACGTTGCGCGCGCGCGCTTTTTAGTGCCCGCCCGTGATAAAACAACGCGCTCTGGACCACTCATTCATCGTCCACTGCCCACTGCCCACTGTCCCTAGGGTATGCAAAGCGGCTGCGCCGTGTTTCATCCTCAGCTTACCCCAGTCGTTATTGGCTCTCATCGCGGTCTTATGCGCGCGCGATCGTGTCTCTGTCTCTATTTCTGTTTGGTGTTCCAGCCCTGCACGCGTCCTTGACATCATTACTCGTGGGTAGCGCATCTCTAACTGATGACATATAGACGTTTCGCGAACCTGATTCGTTTCGCCTCATCTCGGAATCCGTCCTGCTTCTGCAGAACCAGGCGATCGACTAGGTATGTTTTGTTCCAGCTGCATTTTCCCCAACCTGCCAACGCATACATTGCGCGCTCCCCGCCTCGCCCGGCCTAACCCGCTCGGGTTCCCAAGAGGGGCCCCTCCATGCGATCATCCCCCTCCCTATGGCCAGCGCATTGTGACGGATCTTCCAGAATGATATACTAACGCCTCACAGTTCTGATTCGTGGACTCCGACAAGGCGCAAGCAGTCCTATTCCGGCAACCAGAGCAAAAATATCTGTTGCCTGTGCCTGAAATAGATCCCCAAGTAGTCTGTCGGGGGTGGCATCATCATCATCATTGACGCCCTGGCTTATTGCCAACGCATCGCATCTCTAGTTGCGCGGTGACCCCCGGTCCTGCTGCACCACAGCCCAACCACGTTACACCCGAGGGGCATAGACCGATTTGCACAAAAGAGCCAAACCCTCCGGGGCGTTCGAGATCCCTTTCACAGGTCGAATCTTCAACGTGAATCCATCCTGGCCCTGCAGTGATTTAAGGTATGCGCCGAGTCCCATTCACGCGTGCCCCATAGAAGTCACCCCCACCCGAATCCAGTGACCGCGCCGTCCTGCGCTCTGCTGACGCTATGTCCCCAGTCTATCGAATCACCGCCCCACGTCTAGCTTGCCTATCTGCACCTTGAGTGATATCGAACCATCCGCCAAACACATTCAGGCAGTCCATCACGATCTTCTCTCACTTGCGACTCGCGCATCCAATCTGTTGCGCTCAAGCTTTTTGTTGACGCTGATTGGCTTGGGTTTGATCATTCCATCACGTTATAGCGGCGCTGCGTGACGGAACTATCCCGTCGCAAAGATTCCATCATGGAGTTCCCTCCGCAGTATCAACAGCCTCATGGCCAACATCCTCACGCCCCTTCACATATGCCCGGCCCTTACCAAGGTGGTCCCCCGAACCCTGGTGCTCCCGTCGGGTCTATGGCCTCACCCAACAATGCCCAGGCCCCTATGCAACAGACACATCCCGGTCATCAATCCTCCCCGATCGTCGCGTCGCAACAGCACTACCAGCAATCACAGAATGCGCCCGGACCCGTTCACCAGCAGATGAATTTCCCCCAGGGTTACGGTGCCCCCGTCCCCATGCCTCAGGGTTATGGAATCTCTCCAACCCAGGCTGCCGCGATGGCCACTGCCGCCGCATCGGGACAGTTCTACCCCCTCCACCAGGAATCTATGGCCGGCCAAATGGCCCAAGGGCCGCGAGGTTCGCCGCGCATGGCTGGCGTGCAGATGAAGCCGGATCGTAACCCTCGATCCCCGCCTCAAATGCCCGGTCAGATGCCTCCTATGGGTTCACAGGTGCAGATGCCCGGCCAACGCCGTATGAGCCATGTTGGAAGCCCCGGTGTCCAGAGTGCTCAACCCGTGATGAGCCACGTCGGACGACCCTCCATCGGTGCTCCCATGGCCGCTGCGCCTGTCCAGCCTAACCACCCCTCCCCAGAGATGGTTGCCAGCACCAACCAGGAGGAATCCCCGCTCTACGTTAACGCCAAACAATTCCACCGAATCCTCAAGCGTCGAGTTGCGCGCCAGAAGCTCGAGGAGCAGCTCCGTCTGACTTCCAAGGGCCGCAAGCCTTACCTTCACGAGTCGCGACACAACCACGCCATGCGACGACCCAGAGGCCCAGGAGGTCGCTTCCTGACCGCCGACGAAGTCGCCGCGATGGAAAAGAAGGCGGCGGACGGCGAAGACATCGGCGATATCGGCAACATCGGCAAGATTGAGAACGGCTCCGGCCAGAAGCGCAAGTCCAGCGAAGTCAACGACGACCACCTCAACTCGAAGAAAACCAAGACCAGCGCGAGTGCCGATGGGAGCGAGCAAGAATCCGCCGAGCCTTCTGATGAGGATGGTTGAACGTGAAACTCGGCTGTAACACCGAAACCATTAGAGCATGAGCATGACTCCAAGTTGGTGGTGTCTTTCTTTCCTATGTTATTTTCTCTTTTGTTCGTCACGGCTTTATGGATGGATGCTTCCTTGGACCTTTTTCTTTTCTCTAGCGAGCGATGTGTACGGATCCCCCTTTACCTTCTTATATTGTCTACTTGACTCTTACCCCTTTTACCTTTACCCCTGATGTCTGTTTATAGCCTATGCTGGGACGATGATAACTTCTTGCCTCCGACTCGTTCGAGTTTCGAAGTATTTCCCCTATGGTTCGGTCTGGAAATGACCTCCTACTCCCCGTGACCTACCCACCTTACCTCAGGGTATGGTATTCCAGGATATAGGATACACGTCGAGCCAAGAGACGACGTCCTCTCCGCCAAACCAAGTCCAGTCCGCAAGGCCTGCATCGTTTTGTGTATATTGATATCGACAGTACAGCGCCGAGGCACTAGCATGTGCACTCAGCTTTGCGTCTGTTTCTACTGTGCCCCCTTTCCTTCCACGCATTCGTTATGGTTATTCCCCCTCTCAATGGTTACGGTTTATAGTGTTCTTTTCTCTTTTCCGGTGTCTTATTTGTGCGTTTATGGGTTCCGGGGTTGGGAATTAGAGACGGTCTCCATCACTGGAAAAACAGATCACGGACCACGGATCACTTATCACGGTTGGGTTGGGAAGACTGGTTATTTTGAGAGATTTATGGATATGAATTCAATTTGTCACATATACCAGGAATGAGATTATACTTTTAACTTTGAGGTTTCAAGAGATTGACTTTCTAAATTGCTGCTTTGTACTTGGATGTGCTTGAGCTCGTCGAGCATGATACCTAGATACCTAGGTCGAATCGACTCATACAGGCAGCTTACCTAGCCTGTCAATTCCTCCCTTGTTGGATCAAATTTTAGGCCGTCTATGGCCCTAGAATTGTTACTTATACTCAAGACAGCAAGCACCCCGCAATCATGCGCAATGAGTATCATAAAAATAAAATGCTCAAAGCTATGACTATCTAGATTCGTACCTACGAAACCAGTCGCAGGCCACTCACATCTATACAAAAACGTAAACCAAAGGTAACTCCACCCATGCAAAAAACAGGGACAGAACAGGCCCCCATCCATCAATCCTAAACAGCCTCCCAATCCATCCCCTCAACCATAAACCTCCAATCCTCCTCCCCGCCCTCCTCACCCCCATTCCCATCCCCATCCCCAGGCCTCCTACAAAGCTCAACATGCTCCCTAGCCCTCTCATAAGCCGCCTCCAACCCCCCAAAAATCCCACTCAAAATATCCTCAAAATCGAACTCGTTCAACGGCAATACCTCCTTCCTCTCCCACGGATCATTCTCCCTCTCTTCAGTCGTCATATCCGCCGTCTTCCACCTATTCCTCAACTCCTTCGCTTTCCTCAACAATAAATAGACCCGACCCGATCCCAAGATCGGCGTTAACGGTGAAGTCTCCTGCTCAAGCGCGTGGAGTACATTAGCGTGGTATCGATGGGTACCAGGCCCCAAGCCGCTGTCAAAGCGGCGCGACGAAACAGTGATATTGAAAACGCCCAGGAGGTGGACGATAGCGCGTTCTAGAAGGGCGTAGTATTCGTGGAAGTCGATTTTGAACATAATCTCGGCTTGGGATTCTGCCTCGGAGGTGGGGTTGGAGTTGGTGGAGAGGGTTGCGAGGCGGTAGCCTTCTGCTAGGAAGGGGAGTTTCCAGCGGAGACGGGCGACGATTTTCATGAAGCGGTTTAGTTCTTCTGATGGGGGGAGGAGGGTGGTGTTGGTATTCGGGGCTGGGGTACTGCCATTGACATTGCCGTTGGGGCGGGTTGGGGAGGGGACGGAGCGGATACGGTTTTCGGAGCGTGGGCGGCGGAGGGTGTGGTTGGGGTTGTTATATCTGTAGGTCTCGCTCGCGCTGGGCGCCCAGCGCGAGCTGAGGAGGTTGGACATTGGAAGGTTGAGAGGTGAGAGAGAGGGTGGTGTTGTGTTTCGTGGTTATCGCACGGGCCAACTGGGGCTCTGCGGGGATTCTGGATCTATGTGTTGGGGGTTAGTTGCTGATTACATGATCCTTGGTGTTCGTCAATTAGGATGGAAGTGAACGATACTATGTAAATTGATGAAGACATAGTATGATTTGGATGTCCATGCTCTGAAAGATGGGGTAGAGGGCCTTGCGGTCTTCTTTCATGACGCCGTCCTAAGGTTGTCAACACTTCACTTGTCAGTCAATCAAAGACACTCTCGGGTAAAAGGCACTCTGCATATGAGGCATAGTGATCGGTCGAATTGGTTCTTTGTTCATTTCTATTTGACCATCAAATCGTCTGTGATCTTGACCATGTGCCAAGATAAAGTGGGCAATTACTCCCGCGGTTTACCGTTGGAAATCCGCGGCTTTCTGCGGATGCGATCGGCTATCAATCGTTCTAGACCCTGGAATATTAATCAATTGAAGCCTTGGATAATGGGAACATCAAAGGATACGGAGACTGCCACTGTCAAGTACATTGTCTCAGAGCAATGTCAGGTCAATTACAAAATAACGCTTCGCAGATCAGAGTCCCCGTCATGACTTCCTATTGACTACATGTACCTCAAAACATATATCCAATTCTCTGAAGACAAGCGGTAGCAGAGAGTACGAGGAGCTACAGAGAGACGCGGGATGTCCTTAATGAACTCTTCTTTGATATTCCGAATCGAGTGTCACAATATATCATATTCATTGCGCTCGGCGTTTCCAGGGAAAAACTAAAATACGCGACATGATAGACCAGAACGCACGCGTCTTACGTCAATAGAATGTCGATGATCATTATCTCGCTAGTATTTCTGCATCGCTTCTTGAAGCGTTACACACGAGGGTTTCGAGAGAGATATTCATTAGTATTACCAGGATTTCTGGGTCTGGCGATAGTTTGGCCAGGGGGCGGAAATGATGCCGACTGCCACTGGGGCTAAGAGATACTTGGGTATTGGGGCCTCATGCAACTGGATGACCTTGCGCTTGGTCAAGTCTGGCTTGCTCATCTATTCGGTTCTTCAATCACGCCGTCTGGATTACCGGTCACGCAACCGATAAGTGGAATACAGTCCTGATGTCACGTCTACTGTACGCAGCGTATAATCTCGTTTCCTTTCGACATTTGATGATGAATGTAATTTCACTTGGAAGACTATTGTGACTTAGTTCTGGCCATTCACCATCTGTTTCCTGGTAACGTGGCCCCATCTCTCCTTCTGCTAGCTTCATTGAGGTGGAAGGAAGTGCCTACACAGACGAGACTGTGGCTGCGTAAGAATTTGCGACATACTTTGCTTGTTGAGATCCCCGACGTAGATCACTCTCGCTAACGACTAGACCCGCCATCATCAATGAATTGATTGAAAGATTCTTGGCAACAGTACAAGGATATGGACTGTGCTACTGTAGTAAATAGCTTCATAGCTTCTGTAGATCATTAAGATGTGGGCACAGCCTCGATTCCAGCAGTTTCGAGCGGTCTTTACTAAATACATCAAAGTGCTATTTCCCGAATCCAAAATCTCTTATAACTCATGAAAGTAACTCCAATGGCCACAGTGCCCAATCCTCGTCGCTGAGTCCAGGTCCGACAGGTGGGGCTGCCTTGAACCGCACGTTCCCGCCGAGCCGCGATGATCGTCGGGTGGCACTCTTCCATAAGGTAGCGGTGCTACATTACGAAAAATCGCACATCTGAATGGCGCATCCGGCTAAGACAAGTTCCTGGAGATGATACTGATCCACTACAAGATAAGGAGCTATTGACGAGACCTCGAATGTCATTTTTGCCGAAACGACCGCAACAGGAACAAATTGTGGTAAAGTCCTCCGTGAAGATTGGGTAGGTTTCAGGAGATGGCGAAATTGAGAGAAAATTTATCATCTTCGATTGATTGCAAAGGGAAAGAGATGTAGCTTGAAGTTGAGCACACTGGAGCCAAGGCTTACATTGTCTTCGACAACAACTTCGAATCACAACAATGGGAAAAGGAACCCGTCAACCTTATAAGTTTGTCATGTACAGTCAAGGTTTCAGTATCCCAAGGAGGTTGGACACTTCCTTTACGGAACTTGTATGAAGCTTCCTATGTAAGAGGTTTGCTTTCGCTACACCCGAGGCACAACACATCAATGACAGAAGCTTTGTCAAAGAGTCTCATCAAGCTCCGTTCATGGTACAAATCACCTTTGAATTTCCGTGAAATGGATTCCAGAAACAACATTATTGGGCCATCGGTTTACAGGCGCCTAATTAGCGCATCGTGAGAGGAAATACCGAGCATCTCATGCAGGTAACCAGCCGCTAAGAAACCACCTGCCCCTAAGCGGACTCAGATTGATTTCCAGACCGGGCTAGGCCTTGTTACCGCTCATATTTGTCATTGCTTGAGACAATCTTAGAGAGTCTAGTTGGCCGGCACTTTTGACTCAGACTCCACATCGACAATCTTCCTCCCCTTTTCTTGTCCCCGGATTTCCACCATCAAGGTATCTTCTAGGGTATCGAGGTTAGTCTTGAGCAAAACTTAGGGCTTTCCCAAAGAGAGTCTGTGTGCTAGTTCGCGGACTCGCATTGCCCCGGGCTCAGCTTGGTGAAGGTCCCGTGATCGGGAGTGAATCAGGCACCGGCTAACCTGATTAGGCTAGCGCACCTTGAGCTCTCTCCAGCATCGCCTCGTCTCACGTTCGCCTTCATTCGCGCCGGGTTGAGCTGCTCCTGTATCGATTCCAATCGCCATCTTGAGGGTTTCTTGTAGGTGGCCGACCCTTTCCTCTTCTTGATCTTTATTGTCTCTGCCTTTCCTGCTCCCTCTGTCCCCCATTCTCGCTATCAGCTCACCCCTATCTGGACATTCCATGCGGTCTGTCCGGCTTCATCTTCTTTTCCATCCCCCCGAGCCTGTGATGGTGTCTCTCTGCGCGGTCATGGAATGTCGCTGCTCTTCTTGATTCTCTTGCGTGACGCTGGTCTTGGCCGGTCTGTTCATACCTCTTTCTCCGCATCTCTTGCCGCGTACCCGCGGCAATGAGAGTGCGCCCAAGCTCCGGGCTCCGGGCTCGATCGCCGCTTCTTCTATCCTTCTTTTTACGCCCCAATTACCTTGTCTATTCTGTTTTTCGCGAACTACCTCCACGTCATCCATCGCTTTCTCGCTATGCCAAGCTTCTTGATCCTATATTGACGATGCCAACTCTTAGCTTCCTGCGCGATCCGCGATAAAGTGCTTGAGAGCATCGGACAGCTCCACGCTTCATTTGAATACCAGGTTCAGTCCTTGGGATCCTCACTACAGACGTCATCGCACCCCTGCTGTGACTTGACGAATATCGGAAGTACTGGGTCACCATGGATTCATACACCGGGGACGAATATCCCGGTCCCAAACGGGACGGAGAAGCATTCTCAGGGAGAACTCCCGGGGAAAATTACCGCCGTCGCTCACCGGGTATGCCTCCCGATCGACCCGACATTGGTGTCACAAAAGAGAGCCTCATTGCTTACAGGATGCCAGCTTCCCAGGATCGCCGTCGCGGCCGCGGCCGTTCCCGCTCCCCCATGATTGACCGCTACGAACCATCCGACCGCCGTCCACGAGAAGACTTTTACAATAACTCTCGCGACCACGCTGCCCGGGAGCGCGAGGATCGCCGACGCGCCCCATCGCCAACCGCCGCCAACATTGACCGCTATGTCCCCGGCCAGGACAGCGGCAAGCGCTCAATGCCTCTGAACCAGCTCCCAAATCCTCTCAGTCTTGATTTTCAAGTCGGCTTCACTTGGTTCGGTGAATGGTGGAGAAGCGAACAACAAGTTCACGAGGAGAAAGAGCGTGCGAAGCACGGTGGTCGCGGTCGGTCAGATCGTATTAAGGGAGAGCGCGAAGCACGTGAGGACAACCAGCGACAGAGAGCACAGATTCAGGCTGCCTACGACACATACAAGGTAGACCTTCAGATTAAGTTGTCGCGGCAATTCGTGCAGCAGCACCGGAACGAGGAGTGGTTTAAAGAGCGCTACATCGCGGAAGTGCGCGATCCCCTGCGTACTCGTATCATGAACTTCCGCCGAGGTGCATACGACCAATGGGACCGTGACCTGAATGGAGGATTGTTCGATGACTTTACCCTCGAAGGAATCTACAAGAGCGAAAGTGATGGAGCGGGCGGTGTCGTCGAGAAAGAAGAAGGCGAGACTACCGCAGTCGCCGAGACTCTTAGTGTTCTGGACTTGCTTCCTGTTCGCGGCGGAGAGCTCCGAGATGAAGCCCTGTCGCAACCTGCTCTGTTGATCAAGACCTTGGCACCTAACGTGAGCCGAGAGAAGATCGAGGAATTCTGCAAGGAACACCTTGGAGAGAGCGACGGTGGCTTCAAATGGCTCAGTCTGAGCGATCCCAATCCCACCAAGAAGTTCCACCGTATGGGTTGGATCATGCTGCATCCTTCAACGGAGACAGAGAATCCTGTCGACCGGGGAGACGGCCGCGAGGAGGAAGGCGAAGACACAGCCAAGCACGGCAATGGTCCGACTGTCAACACAGCCGAGAGAGCCCTCGAGGCTGTAAATGACAAGACTATTCACGACGCTGTGCACGGCGACTTTGTCTGCCATGTGGGTGTCCATGTGCCTCCGTCACAGCCACGCAAGAAGGCCCTTTGGGATTTGTTCTCCTCTCCAGAGAGAATTGAACGCGATCTTGAGCTAGCTAGACGCCTGGTCGGCAAGCTGGACAATGAGATGGGTGGACATGTGGATGGCGTGTCTAAGATTGAAGAACGAATTGAGGACCTTCGTGGCAAAGGTTGGCTGCAACCTCCTGTGACGGGCCCTGTTAGCGTCAAGAAGCAGAAGAATGGCTATGACGAGGCCGATCTTGATGAAGGCGAGATGGAGGAAGGCGAGGAGAGAGAAGCACCGGAAGAAGACGAAGTGGATGACGAGGAACTTCTCGCAAACAAAAAGAAGCTCGACTTGATGGTGGAGTACCTCCGCCGAGTCTACAATTTCTGCTTCTTCTGCGTCTTCGAGTGTGACTCAGTCCACGAGCTTGGCCGTAAGTGCCCGGGTGGTCATCTTCGTCGTCCCCGCTCTGGTCTTTCCAACCAGGCCAAGGAGGTCGCCAGGGCCAGCGCTCTGGGCGAGTCATTCCCATGCAAGCAAAGGGAGCCTAGTGAGGATGGAGAGGAACGGGGATCCCCGGTTCAGGAGAAGCGCCCACAACGGCTCTCCAAGTCCGAACAGCAGTTGCAGCGCGCTTTCAATTGGGTGAAGACCTTTGAGGATAAGCTGCTTCAAATCTTGGAGCCCGAAAATGTTGACTTGTGCAAACTGGGCGGCAAGCCTGTAGACCAGGCCTTAGAGGACGAATTGGCCAAGTACGTGAAGCAGGAGGATGACTCGCGGTATCGCTGCAAGGTGCCCGAGTGCACAAAACTCTTCAAAGCAGACACCTTCTGGCGCAAGCACGTCGAGAAACGTCACGCGGAATGGCTGGCAAATATCCAGCGTGATGTAAGTTTTATTTCTGCTCTTTCCTAACCCACCAAAAACTAATGTTGCCGTACAGCTCGAGCTTGTGAATACCTACGTTCTGGACCCTGCTCGCATTGCCCCATCACGGTCCGATGCCAACAGCAACGGACACTTCCCCATTGCCGGTGGCCATGGCCAAGGTGGCACGCCGCGTGGATTCAGCCTTTCGCAGCACATGCCATCATACCCTGGAGCCATGCCCGGGTTCCCTGGCGGAATGCCTGGCCTCCCAGGCGCTTCGAGCCCTTGGGGCAACAACGGCATGGGCGATGGTCGTCTGCACCAGCCCGGAGCCATGCGTCGCGGTGGACACCGGCACAATAACCGAGCCGGTCCGTACGACCGCCACCGCTTCAACGGTAGCGGTCGGCTTAGCCCTGTTCCACGCATGGGCGGCCGCCTCCCTCCGCTTGGCGTGGCAATCCCGCCCGGACACCCTGCCGCCAACATGGCCGCACCGAGCCCCTTCCCCGACGCTATGGGCGCTGGCGGTGGTCCGCAGGCCATGCCCCCACGTGAAGCTGTACAGGGTCGCAGCCTGAAAAGTTACGAAGACCTCGACGCAGTCGGGGGTGACGGCAGCGGGGAGCTGAACTACTAGTTGACATTGCATTTGCTTTTATCATTTGCCATTGAATTTCCCCAGCACTTTTTTTCTTCTCAATCGGCGTGGGGTGGCGCAACGGCAAGGATGGATCGGAATTGTTGCGCCCTGTTTCTCTCTTCATATTGGTGTCATATTCTTTCTTTGCGCGGAATCTTTCTGAGTGAACATGTTTGTCTCTCGCGGCGATGCCCGTTGCCCTGGAGTTGCTTTCCCCCAGATTTTATCTGCACTTAGCATGTACAATAACTTCATCGACCTCACTGGAAACTGAATGACATTATTATCCATGATTACGTGTTTGTAGGTCTCGATGTTCGTGGAATCCTGCGATGTTGAGCGTTCTCAAGGAAATCAAATTCAAGTAACTGGTATATCGCACCTCAAAGAGACCTATAAAAAGAGCACTAAACTCCAAACCATGCAGTCGCCCCAGGTGCAACCCCAATCAAAGCCGAACGCCGACCCATCACGGCATCTCAATAACCACCTCCTCCCTCGAATCAAACCACCTGGCACCCATCCCCTTGATCCTCCTCTCACTCGCCAAAAACAACAGCAAATAGATATGCATAACAATCTCCCCCCAGGCATAAACCTTAAGCCTAACCACGTCTTCCCCTAATCCTGATCCTAACCCCGATCTGAATTCTAATCCCTGATCTTCATCCCGTTCCAGAAAACACCAAACCCCCCACCCAGCCCTCCCCTCCCGCCCAATGAACACGCTCAAAAAACCCCAAAACCTCGCAAATAATTCCCCATTCCAGTGAGTGCGCGTGCCCCTCGCTCCGATAGTGCCAGTGCCAGTGCCAGTGCCGGCAGGTGGGTCCGACCGGATAGTGATCTGCACGGCCCAATACCCGCGCTCCAAAACATCGAGGGCGCGGACCTGGCGGACGGGTTTATAGGTGCGTGCTGGATTGAGTCTGTCGACTAGCATGTCTAAAGTGGGAGTGATGTGGGTGGTGAAGGGGGCTGTGGAAATTGGGGGTGGAGGGGGCCGGATTTCTACGGGTAGTGAAGTGATGGATGGGTAAATGTAAGTGTATGGGGGTGAGTCTGTGGAAATTGGGCGCGGGAGAGGAGTTGGTGATAAGCGAGTAGGAATGGGAACGGGGGTACAGGGTAGTACTTCGAAACGACGGCGTTTGGAAGGTGGTTCGAGGAGATCATCGCCCTGTAGATCAAAGTCGAGTGGTTCTGCAGGTGCTAGTGCCTGGGGCTGCGAATCGGGAATGACGCTGATGATACTATCGAGACTATCGAGGGAACGGGCGTTCGAGATTGGAACAGAATCTCGCCCGATCTGGGTCTGGGTCTGGGTCTGGCTCGAGACCTCGGCTGAGATCGCGCGCGTGTCGGACTGGCTCTGGTCTGCACGTAGGCTGCGGGCGGCTGCAGCGAGTTGACCTTCAGCTTCAGCTGTGGGCTGCATCATAGCGCGGATGGCGGCAACCTGGGCTCGGTATCGCGCATCGTCTCTGAAGCTGCTGGGGGCAGAGACATGGACGAGGATTTGGTCCATTTAGCCTCGATAGGAATAGTCTGATCGAACTGAAATTGGGCGGATTTTGGAGTATTTGTCACAGTGTGCTGGGGCGGTTCGACTATTGGTTTCCGGCTTGGCATGCTAGGACATGATTGGCAATAATCGAGAGTGAAGATTGGGGGAGTACGCAGTATTTAGGAGATTGTTGAAAGTGAAGTAATTCAGGGAACCGTGGGAAGTGTAGCATGGGAACGTACTTGACTCTACGCGGTGGATCTGTGTGGATTTCGGGATTAAAGGAATGGGGGAACTTGGCTGAGCTCTTGATTCTTAGTTCTTTCCTATTCCTTATTTATTAATTTCTGTCTCTGAACTTATTACTTTACCCCAGTTGCGCCCGTTAGTGCCAAGAAGTATTCCCGTCCACCCGCGCGATCCATCACTTCTTCTTACTCTCTCAACGGTTACGCCCAGATCGATCTTACAGAGAGGGTAAACCTTCACCTTCATCATGGCCGGCGGCGTTTATCCCATGGAACAGATGCAGCATTTCCCTGGTAAGTACCTCTTGCCAATCTTCAGGCGCATCGCGCCTTGCAGAATGCTCCGGCATCCCCTATTTCCCGCCTATCTCCCGCCTATCTCCCGCCTATATTTCGAAACTCTACGCTTCACGTTCTCATACTTGTTCCTCATGGCTGACATGCTTGTGCCGGGGCGTTCCGCGCAGCGGGACGCTCGGTGCGATCCGTTGCAGAACATCCACCAACTCCTAAAGGGGGAGGTTTCGGTACGGAGTTCTTCAAGATCTTCGGCGCCCAACCCAAGAAGAGCACGACTCGAGGTGCGTTGACCCGACATATGATATGCGACCCCCCTAACTCTCTCCCAGATGGCCAAGCGCCGAAGCGTCGAGGCCCAAAGCCCGACAGCAAGCCCGCCCTGACTCGCCGACAAGAGCTGAACCGTCAGGCTCAGAGGTAATTGCCGCAATCGCCTAATCGCCTAATCGTCTCCGAATGAATCACCGACTGACCCTATCTGCAGAACCCATCGAGAGCGAAAGGAACAGTACATGCGATCCCTCGAGACCGAGGTCTCGCGGTTACGGGAAGCCTATACCCATGAAATCTCCGATGCGAACGTCACAATTCAGAAACAAAAGGAAATGCTACTATCGGTCCACGATGAGAACGAAATCCTTAAGCAAATACTGGTTGCTCACGGAGTCCAATACGGAGAAGAGCTCGAGAAACGTCGGTCGGAACGCCCGCCCGTTGGGTACCAATCCAGCCCAGTGGCTGCCAGTAGCACCGGATCGCATACAGCCGGCTTCGCTAAATCCGCTAGCCAACAGAACACTACGCCCGGCACCTCCATCTCAACGGGCATGAGTCCCAAGATGACCGCTGTCGACCACCCCGAGGTGACGCCAGCGGCCGGATTCGCGCCGCAGCAGGTCTACCACTCCATTCCGGTCGACCACATTGGGTCTCTCGATCGCTCAGCATGCCAAATGGCCGGTTCACCCGTGTCTGCTCTGCGTGGCGTTTTTGAAACCGATCCTCAGCTCCAGGTCGACTTTATCCTAACGTAAGTCATCAAGTTCCCCCCTCGGACCCTCACACCAACTAACCCCATCCAGACTGGAAGCACCATGCCGTGAACATACAGACTACCTCTGCCGCCGCTCTGTAACAGAAGCCGACGACGAAGACATGCCCTTCTCCGGCCACGCATTGATGGCAACCTGCCCACCACCCAGCTACATCAAGCACACAACACCCGGACAAACATACCCGCACAAGACCTACGACCTCCCGCTCGCCAACCTAAGCACGCTCCTAAACCTAAGTCGCCAGCTTGTAACAGACGGCCAAATTACTCCAATCATGGCCCTGCAATGCCTCAAGAATCACGAGCTCTACCCGACCCTCAGCCGCGACGATGTTAAGATCATCATCGAAACTCTCAACACCAAGGTCCGCTGCTACGGTTTCGGCGCCGTCGTCGAAGACTTCGAGCTCATGGATTGTTTGAGCAGTGTCGTCGGCACTAAGGTTGACGCGGGTGTCTCGCGCGTCCACGATGACTCGATGTACGCGTGAGCCGCATGAATGATTTAGTTACGACTTTAAATGAAAGCGGTTTGGGGGGGGTGGCCCGGTGTCACTCCGGTCTGGCTCCGAGCTACCTGGCCTGGTTTCTTGCATGCGCTTGTTCTTCTTTCCATTCTTTGGACTTGTTTGTCCCTTTCATTTGACCCTTGTCTCTCAATCAGAGATGTATATATGAATACGGCCCTGGCTGAGCGTGGGCCTGGAGTTTATTTTCTTTTGTCATTTGATTTTTTCAACTCTCAAAGTTTCGACACTTTTGGCCTTCATGTGAAGAGCAAACATATTCTGTTACTGTGACATATTTGATATTTTGTGTCTATTGATCAATTGATTTGACTCTGGTTTACTTGATATTTCCCCATGTCTAGTATTATCTACAAATACACTCTATTGAATACTTACGGCTATCGCCGGGCAGTTGACTATTCTTTCCTAATCTACATGCATGAGATCACTTGGAACTTCATAACTGATCACTTGGAACTTCATAACTAGACACAACGGGCGAAGGTTTGGAATGTTGACTTTCGAAGATAAGCGCCCCTGTCGACCTCAATTTCCTCTCTTCAACCTTTTCAGTCACGTCGCTAAGACCCGCCTCTTTTCCCGGAGGCATGAAAAGATGGGAATGGAGTCCATAGGGAAGAGCATGGGATTTGGACCAGCAAGTGTCGCGAATGGGCACAAAAAGTTTCTATCCTACTTCTAAAGATCTCCCTGTATGTTCCTCCAGACGTCTCTTTAGACATCTTCTTATTGCTTCCAATTACTACTTCCAGCGATTTTAGATCAGACCGAACAATATAGATCGTCGACTTCTAGATAGTCTTCCGTTGAGAATATATTAGTTATTGTGGCTTCAGCATTGTCCTATGCAAATTCGTACAAGCCCAATATTGAAACTTAGTGATATCTTCAGATATCAACTCGGAGCATCAAAAACAACACTGCACTAAGAGATCGCAGATCATTTATTTAGAAGAAAAGGGTGATTTAAAAGCAATCTGTAGCGACTCCACACCTTGACCAGAGATCCGAGGTGCGAAGAAAGGTTTAGGATAGGGTTTAGTTCACAAGACTGAGTTCAATCTAGGATTTCTATCTCTAAAATCTGACTCAAAATTGAAACACAGGCGGCCCTGCACATTCAAAAATTGAATAGTCCCGGGGGCCGAAGTCCAGACTGTTCTAGACGGTGCTTGGTTCTGATATGACGCCGGAGATCATCTTGTCGCATGGGCCTTTTCGCTCTGGCCTCAGAATGCTTGCAACGTTCGTAAGGGCAGAAATTGTAGCTTCCACTGGATGATGGAGCCTTGCTGGTTTCAGGATTCAGAGCATCGTTGGACTTGTGCATGGGACGCTTGATGGGGCGGGTGTGTGTTTTGATGTGCTTGCTTTTCTGATTATCAGTATATTTCAAAGAAACAGGACTTATGTTACTTTGAAGATTTTGGAACATACTTTAGTAGCCCACGTGTAGAGAATTCTCGTTTGCAGTGTTCACATTGTAGTGAAGAGACGTTGGCCGTGGGAGACGAAACCACATGCTGGTTAGATTTTGATGAGGTGGATTGCCCGTCAAGAACGCAATTTTCTTCTTCTATCTGTCCATCTCCAGAATATTGTTCTACTTTTTGTAAAGAATGTTGATGTTGCTCTCCATCATGTGTTGTAGTATCAGGTAGCCAGGGTTGAGATGTTGATCCGGGAAATGCACGAGGACCAAAAGTGTCCGACGCATGGAGCCACGCTGGTTCGATAAAACCAGAGTTCAAAAGATGACGTTGTTGTTCAAGAAGACGAGACTGTTGATACGCGGCTGTGGGTGGGGTTTCTGGTATGTGTTCTCGCGGTTGGAAAAGGTGGAATGAGTAGCTTCACCCTATTAAACCCCGGTATACCCTGGACACAGGATGATTGTTACGAAAAGGTAGGTCACAAACCGGGCCTTTTCAGAAGAGCAAACTTGGAAGAACAAGCCTTTGAAATGAACTGAACGAAGGTCTTATCTCAAAAAAGCAGATTCGAAGGTACAAAAAAGGAGTGGCAGTGGCAGCGGGCGATGTGAAGAAGGATGGGTGGCAGGCCCGCCGCCCCTGAGGAAGAGAAAAAAAAAAAGAGAACAAGAAACAGTTAGGATATTCGAGCCTTTTATGTTTCTTGACTGGCTTACTCATTTTGTATGCTAGCTAAGAATACCTCCATCGCGTATCTGTATCTTTAGTGCCGCATGATGACCTCCGCCATTGGGGGACCGTGCGAGGGCCTCAAAATTCAGTGTTGTGATTGGCGAGGATCAGCCATCTTGAGCGTGGGTCGGGCTATACCATTCGCAAGTTCACTAACAGCCTGGTATCTTGCGTTCCGGGATATATGAATCGGGCACAGAGATAGTCGATTCGAAGAAAGCCTCAAAATGCTGGATCATGATTGAACTATCGACCAGCAGGATACGAGATCAGTCGAAAAATAGTCAGGCTAGAGTATGCAGATGGTTGTCATTATATGCCTGTAGTCCTATAAGTTCTTAGAAGGCATCTCACTGGATCGGAGGCGGGCACGGTATCGAACATGATGAAGCCGATTCGAGGAATGTATAAGAATGGCCATTTCCTCGCATGGAAATGTTCTCATGATAATCAAAGAAACGAGAAATAAATCCTCCAACCCATCACTGACAATGTCTTCAATCTTCTGTTGTTCCTCTCCATCTCCTTATCGTCCGGCCCATCTAACTCACGAGGCCAAGTTTGACCCATTTATTGCTTGGGCCAAACGATCCGAATCACTCCCCAATGCCAACTCAGCTTCAGTCTTTCAGGACTCCGATAATATGCCCCCATACGCCGTCCAATTTGTGCGACAAGTCAACTATGGTGCTATTGAAGCCAAAAGATACTTCGTCCCTTCTCCCGAAGCAGGTGGAGATCAGGTCGGGTTCCTGGAGATAACCGAGCAGGATCTGATCACTTGGAATTTCCAGAAACTCAATTCGTATGTTCAATGAATACCTGACATGGCAAAATAGAAACACAGCAAATTTACTGGATATAGGTACAAGAACTTCAAGTGCACAATCCACAACAAGTTTTTCGAAGTCAACCTCTACCAAAAGGATCCCGTTAACAGGCACCATTGGCGATTGAATGTCGCTCGACCGGCTAGCAATATTGATCTCTAGGTCAGACTGTGACCTGAAACATGAAGTACTGAGGGCTATTATAGGATAGTGGTTGCTTGAATATCAATGATGACAAACTTGTTGATCTGTGTTATGCCTGGAACTAGAGTAGATCTTTGAAACGACAAGCCTTCCTTGAAGATCAGAGTCTGAATTTATAGTATCTGCTACGATGGAGAGTCAAGAAGGACGATTTTGACCTAGTCGATATTTTGTGTCAGTACTTGATAAGCGAGTCAATTGAGCCACACATGTCTACTATCATTGAGCCTATTGCTAGATTGAACGTTGCCTATCCGGGCGAAGGAGGTGACATGTGGTGTATATCATATCAGTTCGATAGAAGAGATATTTTCCAAACGTGCAACACAGGCCTTCCAAGGTGTTACTGAGTGTATCAGTTTAGAGTAACTCCTAATGGTCATCTTCTTTTACCTTGTATGCTGCATAGCGAGCTTCAGGCTTATCAGCTTCACTCATGCTCGTTCGACCGAGAAGACGTTCCATATAGCGAGATGATAATATTCCCATAGGTCACCTTGTAACGACCATCGAACAATATCGGAACAACCTACAGCTCTTGAAGTCGTCTTCGGAGGTTATCAATTGCGGCATATTCTCAGTTGCTGGATGCTGTTGCTTCTTACGAGTGTGCAGATGCTCATCTCATGGTGGTTGGCGAAAGGCAATCGCGTTTCCAAGTATATGATCCTAGACCTGAATCTCAGGGCGAAACATTCTGGTGGTTCCAAGTAGCTGCAGACCTCAGACAAAAGTTCCACAGGAAGCGTCTCGATTGAGACATAATTTCCTTTATCTGTCCGAGCTTCCGAGTTCTCAACGACGGCATGGTACAAAGCAGAAAAAAACAGCTACACATGGCAGCAGATACATGGCCGAGAAAATGCAATGTCAGATTGATAAGGAAGAGAACGAGGATCCTTGCGGACACTTGCGACTGCCCAATCAGGAGATAGGCTAATCGAACTTGGATCGATCACTAAAAAGGGCAGCCTAGCGTGTAGTGAAGCGTAATCTTGAGAGGAATTTGAGGGTCTTGGAGCCTCAGTAGAGATTATACATTCCGGAGTTTCACCATTACCTAGATTGTGTCTTAGATGACATCCCGGGTCAAGGCCTACAATTCGACGCGTGATGTACATACTTCCAAACGGAGAGCTACTTCGGCCGCAGACCAACTACGAGGAAAACATTCATGTCATAATGAGATCGTCACTCTTATCAAACTTTTGCGCATATGCACAACCAAAGAAAAAAGACACAAGAATCTAACAGACGAAAAGCATATAATCCATGGATATCTACTCATCAGTCTCATCCGACTTTTCCTCAACAGCCTCCTCGATCTCGGCCTCATCATCATCCTCGAAGGTGTTGGCGGGGACGCGGTACAGACGAAGGACAGACTTGTTGGGGTCCTTGATGAGAACGTACTTCTTAACGGCATCGGCGGGTTCTTCGGCATCCAGGGTACGGATACGGTCGACAACAGTGCGGACGATACCCCAGCCGTTGCTGAGGTTCAGGTTCATCTGGGTAGCGAACTCCTTGGGCTTGTAGCCCGCAACACCGAGGACAACATGGCCGGCAGCGGAGCGGGGGTTGGCACGAGACACGAAGCCGAGCTTCATGCCGTCGGCCTGGGCGAGGATGGCCTGGGTGGTCCAACGGGCGAGCTTGCTGGAGTTGTTCTTCATCTCGGTGGCGAGGACGGCACCACGCTGGGAGACGAGCTTGGTGCGCCAGTCGAGGGCACCGCCGGAGCCGGGGGCCTTGTTGTCGAACTCGTTCAGGGCCTTGATGACCAGCTGCTGGTCGGGGCCACTGGTGGGGTGCTTCATGACAGCATCAACCTCGGTACGGACGATCAGCTTGAGGGGCTCCTCGTCGCGCTCGAGGGAGAGGTCGAAGCGGCGGTACTTGTAGCCCTTGGAGGCGAGGGGCTCGGTCTCCTCGGCCTCGTTGTAGAAGGGGTTGGGCTGAGCGAAGGAGACCTTGGCCTGGTCGGACTCAGTCATGGTCTGCAGAGCGAAGTTGTGGTTGATGAAGGTGGCTTCCATGGCGAGAGCGCTGGGAGTGTTGATCTGATCCAGCTTGCCAGTAGCCTCGGAAATCTCAAGAGGAGCATCGTAGGCGTTCTCGTTAACGGTGACGAGATCGATGGAGGCACCGGCGCGCTTGTCAAGGAAGATCTTGTCGCCCTGGTGGACAATAACAATGTCCCAAGAGTAGACACTGCGTGTAGCGCACATGAGCATGGAGAGGATATCGGAGGTAGCGAAGATGGTGGCCTCGTTCTTCTCGGCCAACTCGTGAATGACGGGATCCTGGGAGGTAGTGACGTTGTAGGCGGCGCGCTCGAGGCTCTGGAGACGGCGCTCGTTGCCCTTGACAGGCGCGCGGTCGTAGGACCGGTCGTAGTAATGCAGGAAACCGTAAGTGTCGAGATCCTCACCCTCGGGGGTCTCGAGGTTCAGCTTGGAGAGGCGGCTGAAGTCAACCTCCTCCAGCATCTGCCACTCAGGGCGGATGTTGACCGAAGGCTCCCGGGTGCGCTGGGGCTTGTCCCAGTCCTTCCAGCCGAAACGGCGGCCACCACGGCCACCACCACGGCCACCGCGGTTGTCAAAGAAGCGGTCGTTGCCACGGCCAGCACCAGCACGCTGGAAACCACCACGAGCACCACCACGCTGGTTGGGACCGCCGCGCTGGCCACCACGGCCACGGAAAACGGTGCCACCACCACGACCGAAGGTACGCTTGGTGGAGGTACGGGTGTTGTCGACAACGGAGAAAGAGGATTCGTCTTCGGCAGTAGCAACAGTGAATAGGCTTGAGGTGCCGGCACCGTAAACCTGCTGGTCTGTAGATGAAAAAAAAAAAGTGTCAATGCGGGTCCTGATATTGAACGGCCCTCCAACCTCTGGGCACAAAGAAAAAACACGCAAGGGTGATGAGATTAAAACCTACCACGGAAGTTGCGGTTGTACTGCTGGCGACCCTGGCGGTCACCGGTCTTGGACTCGGCAGTCCAGTCGGCCATACGGCCCAACTTGTCGCCCTTGGAGAAGGGAGCGTAGGGGACGCCGTTGAGCATGTTGTCAGCTCCAGTGGCAGGACCCCAAGAGTCCTCAGCCGGGAGGGCAGCCACCAGATCAGCGATGGAAATCGGAGCCATTTTGAAGTTGTGAATGGGCACCGAAAGAGTATTGGCGTGGGGTGTGGATTATAGGCGGGAGTTTTTTGTGTCGCGAGGCTGTGGCTGGTGTTCACCGCCCAAGCCACAATCACCATCACGTGACCATACGATGGCGCAGCCCATTCTATACTGCTTACTTTTCAGAATTGCTTTTACTCGGTAACGTGTGAGGTATTTGATTTTCCCCCCTGTTATCAAATTCGCTATACGTTTTAAGGATGTTAGGATAGTGTCGGGTCGGATACCCGGAACTGTGCCAAGGTTTTGTATGCGACATCTCAATTTTCAGTCTTCGGTCTTCAAGGGTCCGGTAGCCTGATAACTATCTTTTCAATGCTGTCACATAAAGCTGTCATCCATATCAAAATCATTTATCAGAGGCGCACGTTATGACGACATATGACAGCCCTTGGAGCATTTCTAAGACAATGAACATACCGGTTAGAAAAGTGACCGGAGAGCGTCACTAGTTCTTGGACGGAAATCTACCAGGACCGCGGGCCAAAAGAGATGAGAAAATTAACCTGACCAGTTTATTACGACAGAACCAATTTATTCCAAATAAATGTAGGCTCTGACTCTCTTGCGCGTCGCATGCATGTATAACAAATGAATTGATGCATAAAACCCCTGAGGTTGACGGTGCAGATCTTTTTCCGTATTATCAAACAGCTATGCGACGTGATTCGATAGATCCAACTCGGACATTTTTGTTCCTGTGGATCTGCCTCTTGGCAAGTTGATGGCAATTGGATGGACACGGATCCACTGATAAGGATTTCTCCGGACCCAGGAACCTAGAACGATCCGAAAGATCGCCGGAACTATTGGCTGGGTCTGAACAATTCTGAGATCATATGCCCGCATTTTGTATGAAAGACCAAGCTCGAGCCATTAGTGATCGACCGCCAAGTAGTTCGCCTAGAAGCTCCGTACAGCCTTGGCTGATCTCGCCGGACGTGAAACCGGTTCTCCAGCATTCAGCTCTCTCCAGCGTTCAGCTCTCTCCTGTTCCAGTATTCTCTATTTGCTTGTTTTCGATCCACTAGTCCCAAATATTATTTCTTTGAGTGGCCGGTGGTCCTATCTAGAGTTTTTGCAGATCATTTAGTCCCATCGCAGTGATGTCTTGTTCGGTAACGCTTCTTCTATAGCTCATCCGAAGAGGCTGATAAGGGACATAGAGTGAGAGAATTCTGAGGTATTGGGAAAAGACTGCCTGATAGCCTGGTCCAGAAACTTATATAAGGGAAGAAAATTCAGCAGTTTAAGAGCCAGAACAATTCAATTCTTCCTCAATCGCACCGAGACACTTTTATTCTACTTCAATCATTCGGTCCTCAAAGATCACCATGCACTTCTCCTGGGTCTCCGTCCTCTCCCTCGCCAGTGTTGGCCTGGTGTCCGCTATCCCCGAGAAGGGATCCCTCGCCGCACGCGACAGCAGCGTCGAGTCCAAGGTGACCGCAGCTGCAGCCGCTGTGAATGGTAACAAAGTTGAGAACGAGTCGGAAACTTCCGACTGCGTTGGATCGCTGCTTTGCTGCAGCTCCCTCACCACCCCTCTCGACCACACCATCGACCCTATTCTCGAGGAGCTTGGCATTGACGCCGCCAACCTTGTTGGCTCCGTTGGTCTGCTGTGTATGTTACCGTGGGTTGTCGTCTCCTGAAACATTCACTAACATGTTCTTGTAGGTGATCCTTACCAGGGTAGCTCTTGCACCTCTGCTCCTCAGTGCTGCACCGAGGCTAACCTTCTGGTATGTCTATCCATCACATTATCAAATAATAAGCACCGTTACTGATAACTTTTAGGGTGGTACGATTGCTCTTGGCTGCTCGGCTGTGACGAAGAATTAAGTCGAGGTATTTGATGTTGAATCATGTAGTTTCTATGGCGCGAGTGGACACTTCGATGTATTCTTGATTGTACATTCTTCGGAGAGCGATCGCCTTTACCTTCTTTTGTCTAAATTCATTTCATATAAAGTCTGGGATCTAGAGATACTATGGGTACAACTCCAGTCGTTGTAAATTCTAAACGTATAAGATGACTAGGCCTGCCAAGACTCAGCCTTGGAGGCGTTGCTTCGTACGAACGCGAACCCAGGACATCCCCTCCCCTTCTCTTTCCTTGATGACGCATATCTCTGAAGTCAGAAGTGCTGCCTAGGTGCCCGATGCTGACGGTGATAACCAGGCAGCAAAGTTCCCTACATTGAACTAGTATCGGCGCCACCCCACTTTCCTAAACCCCAGATCGAACTTCCTTATAGTCGCTGAAGTCACCCAATTCCAAGCTTGTCTATTAGATCGCACATTTTCAAAAGAAATCATGGGCGAAACTTCTCTCCAAACCCCTCAAGCCGCGCCCGGCGCCACAATACTAGACGATGGGAATACCCTCACCCGTTGCAGCCTGCGCAACTGCGCCATCACCACATCCACAGCAAAGCGCTGCACTTTTGAAGACTGCATGCTAGCACAAGTACACTCAGCACATCGGTCAGTGGGGCGGAAATCGCATTTCCATAATGCCCGCTCTCTCAGTCGCAGCGACTTTGTCGACAGCGTTATCCGCGACCGGAGCTCCGTGCACCGCAGTACAGTCAAGGCTTCAACGATACGCGATGGGAGCGCGTTAAAGCGCAGCACAGTGACTGGGTCGACTGTTTCAAATGGCCAGGTATGGCGAACTACGCTGACCGATTGCGATGTTGAAGAGTGCGCCATGTCGCGGTCGGAGTTTAAGGGGATGATTCTTAAGTATGGTGTTTGGAAGAAGGGGCAGCTTGTTGGTAAGATTGGAAACAAGGAACCAATTATGATTGAAAAGGATAGCCCGGAGGCGGCGGTGAGTTTCCTCTTCCTAGGTTATGTTTTGATGAAAGTTGAAGTGACAGTGTCTGGTTCTCAGCAACTTGCGGCTATTCCTGCTTCCGAGATTTCTGTGGTTGCCGAGTTGGATTCAAAGCCGCGGATTCCTCCCAATGAATGGAGTACTCGCTATATCGACTCCGATTTTAGCTTGGATAGTGAAGACTCAGATAATTCGGAAGATTTACCGCCACCTTACAAGGTGTGATGTGAGCTTGCCCGTCTGCACGTGTCTGATTGATAGCGCAATGAGAAATCGCAGGTTACGTCTACGTTGTACTAGCCTTGTTTTCTTTTTACATGTCTATTTTAAGCTCTCCGTACTGGGCTTTCTGAGCAGGTGATTGATAGAAAATGTCTAGTTCTAATTGCATGAGACTCATGCTAAGTGTGCAGTGTAATATAGATATGTGCTAAGCGAGTGAATACTCATAAATATCATCGACAAACATCCAGTTCAACACTAAGAGGTAGTGTTGGAGCCTGCAACGACATATTGTTTCTCCGTCTTGAGCGAGGCGAGGGTCTTGTCGCTCAGTTTCAAAGTGTCCTTCACAATCTGCCGCGGTGTAGACGCGATCCACTGCCCCAAGGCCATATCTAGAAGACAATTAGTCATATACATGAAGAGATGAAGTCGGCAAATAAACCTACCGGTGAACTGGGTCGCCTGGAGAACTTCAACAAACATCAAATCCTCATCACCGGTGTTTTCGATATAGTGGCTGTTAGACTCGGGGAAATAAGCAATGTCGCCAGCGCGGTAGTCGAAGGTAGTCGCAGTATTTGGAGCAGTGAACAAAGTTGCACGACCCTGTCCTTGAATGAAGAAAGTCCACTCGTCACTAGTAGGGTGCCAGTGGATCTCACGCATACCACCAGGGTGCACCGTAACGATGGCCGCAGAGAAGTTGCTCGCAATAGGGAATGTCACGGGATCGACGATCTTGACGGATCCACCGGCGACTTCGTGCGCATCCTGTTCAGAGAAGTGATAGGAGTAGCTCTGTGTCCGAGGAATGATTCCAGCCGTCGTAGTCACGTTCTGCTTTTCAATGTCCTCGGGTGCGGCTGTTCCCGGGAATATGTAAAGCTCGTTATCGGGTATATCGTCGAAGGCTGCTATAGTGGTTCCCAGGTCCTTGGCTAGGACTTCTTTGGGCGTGTGAAGGAAGACTTCTGTGGCGAGGAAGGTATTGTCTTCGTTGAAGTCGCCCTGGTCGAAGACCAAGAGGAACTCGACGCCTTCATCCAAAGCTTGAATGGAGTGAGGGATACCGCTGATTGGTGTTACTTTTCTATATTGGTGGCTTGATTGACAGAGAGTTGGCTTACGGTGGGAAGTACCAAACATCTCCGGCTGAAACGTCATCAATAAAAGTTTCGCCGTTCTCATTCACAGCCTGGTAGAAATCGTGAGTATGACTTGAATAATCAACGCAATGGAATTCCAATATACCTGGATTCTGCATGAGCCGTTCAAGACGAGAGACCATTCAGCCGCAACGTGCCAGTGAAGTTCACGGTAGCCATTGGGCTCGAGCCGCATGTCAACACCAGCCATCGCGGTGGCATCTGGCATGACCACAGTATTTTCTTGGCGAGCCCAGCCAGCACTATCGATTCCAAGTCTTGAAAATGTTTAGTCGCGATAGCTAGAAAGCCAGCGTGGGTGATTTACCTGGTATGACTCAATCCTACCGCATCAGTTAGTATTTGTCCATCAAATTTGCTGAAATCTCACGTACCAAAGGGCCACTGTGCGTTGATGGTCTGACCTTGATCGGTACCGGGAGGTGCCAGCTTGTCACTGTTAATTCGGTCATAGTAATAGTTTCCTGCATAGTGGATAAGCAAGATTCTTCAAGTCGATGTTTTTCAGGAACGTACGAGGACCCGGATCATCACCACCAGTGGAGCCTCGGATTGGTTGAGGGTTCTCGACCTTCTCGAAATCGAGGTAAGACCCAATCTTCGAGTCTTCCTTCTGCCCGGGCAACAAACTGTACTTGATGTCAGGCTTGGACCCAGTGGCGATTTTTTCAGTAGGCGAGTATCCAGCTAAAGCTTCACTTCCTCTCAGTCCAGGATTGCTGCTCCTGCGAGTGGGCACAGCATCGGCAAGAGAAACGAGGGAAGGGAGCAAGCACAGAGCTCGGGACAATGCCTCGAACTTCATATTGGAAAACTTGGGCAAGGAACAGAAAAGGATCTGACTAATTGGATCTTTCTCAAAGCTTAAACTGTTCTCTGAAAATTTCTGACGTTGCGGCCGCGCCTTCTTTATAGAAGTACCTGCTCAGGGATCGCCACCGATGAAACGAAGCCGGACTCTGACATAAAATCTTCCCCTCACACGACATGCTACTGAGTAATCGCGTCGGTGGGGATGGAAAGTTATTCCCCTCACCAGGGGAGGATGTGGATGTAAGGCTACGTACCTCTGCAGCTCGACAGGTACTTTCACTCGCTAGATCTACGGCAAAAAAGGCCCAAGCCCGTAAGAATATGAGGACGTTTACGGAGGATATGATACATTGGGTATAGGATGATTCTATGATGCGTTTTCTCCCCACATAAGATCATCACCAACCTTCGAAGCAAAATACCAGCTCCACAGCCGTGATACCACCGACTGATGTGCAGAGACGCGCAAGGCACGCATCGTCTTACGATGCACTCAGGTACCACAATCCAGCTACTGTGTTGCCTGCATAATTTGCCGTCTAGATCGATATGCCTCAATATCCCTTGAAACCAAGGGATTTTCAAACCCCGCAATGACTATTCTCAACGGCCTAAGGCAAGTCGACCTTAAACAGGTAAAGGATCGGGTAGACGGCTAAGGCGAAACTTGATTCCAAAATTAGGTTTCATTCCTCCAATGGCGTGAACTAAATGGTGAGTGTGGGGGCTCTCTGAATATCAACGTAAAAGAAGCTCCACCGCGTACCGTGGAAGATCCACGTAAGTGACTGCAAACAGAAATATACCAGAGACGATCTATCAGTTCTGCAACCCAAACGAACAAGAAAACAATTCATCACGATAAATTCGCGATACAAACGAAATTCCGGAATTTAACGGCCGAGTGCTATGAATAGCATACGGGTGTGACCAGAGCTGCAGCATCCAACCTAAGCTTTAGAACCAAGCTCATCTAGGCCACCCACGGAACCAAAAACTTGACTCCAGCAAGTCTCGGATATGTGAGTGGGACAGTGAGACATTCACGATTGAAGGCTAGAAAAAAGAATTAAATTCGACTCCACATCACACTCATCATCCGCCTCTTCCGGTTCAAAGTTCTCCGCTCGAGGGGAGGTTCGGATTTAAGCCAGCCCTACAAAGGCAGTCCCAGAGACTATCCCCGGCCACCTACGCTAAATTATCTGGTCATCATACATCTGCACCTTTATTGGGGAATTGGCCGAGGTCTAAGAGTTGGTGGAGAATGGTCCACTATTGGCGGGTATCTCTGCTACAGCTCGCTTCCAAGCACATGGAGCTAGCAATGATGCAAATGAGCTAAGAATCATGGGAAGGCAAACGACGGGGGGAGGGGTTGGTTACATCTGGGTCATTTGTTGAGTCTCACCGCCTTTGCCCTCTGGCTGTCTCTCTCTTCATGTATTGTAGCTTCTTCTTCTTCATCCCTTCTTCATAGCTTCAATCTATCAACTTTTCTTCTATTCTTTCCTCCGTCTCTTCATAATTATAGAAATTCCGGTACCAACGCTCCCGCGACCTCATGTACTCGATCGACATGACGCGTGTAGGTCATCGCAGGTTAACTAAATAGCTTGGCTAAATGTAAGTGCGAGAAGAATTTCTCTGGAAGCTTGCATCTCCGAGGAGATTTACGAATACGAAGGGAATTGATTGCGAATGTGGAATCGTGGAATTAGGATGACTCATTTTTAGGAACCTTGCGGGTCATGCTAAGCTTCGATATGGGTCCACTTCGAGTCGGCTAACCAATTCTCAAGCTTCTTCAGATACCTCGGGGGCTCTGTGGCAAGATCGTCATTAAATCGTTTCATGGGCCACGTGCACAAGACAAGTTATCCTGAACCCCATTACATGTCGGGTTTTTGCCCACTGACAGCGTACTTCCCCTTGGCCTTCATTATAATGGAAGTCGATCACAGCGGCTCAGAAATAGATAGCCACCTTACCTAAGTGTTGGGCTACAATATGGAGACTCGGGCAAGAACTATCAGTCAAGAGCACACTGTAGCTAAAGCGAAACAGCATTTCCCACTGATAAGCGGGCTACTTTCCGCATCAGCTCACTCCATGCATCACATCCACTGAAATGCTAAAATTACACTTCTTCTTATCTAGAATGTGAAATGATGAAGTTTTGGTCATGCAGTCACTGAAAGTTGTGGTATGATCTAAATTTAGGAGTCGGAGCTTTCCGTCGGGAATTGCCGCTTGGAAAGGGCAATTGAACTGATCGTCCAATTCACGCATAAACTCAAGCGACTAGGCAACAGGAAATATTGACGAGATCTATTTGGAGCAGTACAAATGAACTCTTTAGACATGGGCATATCAATTGAGCACATGGGTCAAGTAGACTGGAAACTGTCGAGTGGAGCGCACCCATGTATCCCTTAGCCCGGATGGAGAATATATCCATGATCAGGAACAGCAAATCCAAACAACTTGGTATACACAAAGCATCACTAATATTAGCACCAGGAAGCCCAAAAATTAACAGCAAATAAAGCCATTAAATACACCCCCTTATTGGTAAATAGTGCCGCAAATTAGCCTACCGAATACCACACCCCTTCGCCCTTCAACTCTCACAACCTTCCTTGCCGATATATTCTCCAAGAAACCTCTCAATGCGTAATATCCCTGTCTACAACTAAAATGCTTGTAATATCTCACGGTCGCAATTGAAGCCCAAGAAATAAAGACGGCTCACCTAGATCGCAAAGTGCGGGGTTGCCAAGGCCCTACCGCTCCATACATAGAATTATAAAATCACATCCTGACCGCAACCTAGGGAAGTGACGACGCCATGGCTAAGACAGACGCTATGAGAGGTTATTTGAGACTTGATCTAGCCTGCATAGGTGAGGCGGTCTCTGTACCGATCCCCTTTGAGGATGGGGGCTGGCTGGGCTAGACACTTATACGCCCCCTGTACGGGGTCATTCCCGACACCCTGAGTTGGTACTTTGGGCCGGGTGAGCAGCGCTACATTGGGCAAAAGACCCCGGATCTGTCAGGCGTTGACGCGTGAGGGGAAAGGGGGGCCGGGTATTATATCTGCTCGGTTGCCTAGATGGAAATCCATACCGTGTATCTCTGGTCTCTGCGCTCGGACAGCGTTACTCGCTTAGAGGCATGCGAGCACACAGTAGGGTCTTAAGGGTATTGTGTCATCGTCACGATGACAAATTTGGGCATTCAAAGAGTGGTCATTACCACACTTCTAGACTACGGAGGGGTTTAAGTGGGAATAGTCGGTGTCATTCTTACGGAACTGTTCTCAAAAGCAATAACTCATTGCGATAGTAGTAACAAAGTGGGAGAGAGGGTAATAGTAGCCCTAGAGCTCCAGAACTATCTTGCCAGTCTATGGTGACCGAACATCTTAGAAAAAAGTGAAGGACCCTTCCTAAGCATTCATCCTCCAAAGTATTCCATATCCAGTACGGGCTTGTATGTTGTATGGTGGGTGAATGTCAAGATTGTGAACATAGTTTCAAATCCTTTGAATCCGGGTTGGTAAAAGGGAGGGAAGTGGAGTAAAGGCAGTAAAGTAGGTAAAAGGTGCATGTTTGATGAAACGAAGTGATAGTGTGTGTCGAGGTAGAAGAAGGAAAGTGAGTTTAAGTCGAGACGCTTATCTGACGCGTTTCAGATAGCGCATAGTGAGGTATACGGCTGCCAGGCTGGTGTAGGCACCACCGCCAGCGGTCACCCAGACAGGCTTGTGGATGCTAAAGGAAGTTCGAAGGGGTAGGCCCTCCTTCTTTGGCTTCTCACCTGCATGCTGTTAGTGTTTGTTTTAGGCATATATTTTTCGAAGGAAATCGATGGAATGCGATGGTTGGTGATACATACCCTGCTGGAAGAGTCGTTGACGGAGGTTATTGATACCCTGCCTCGAACGAACTGGGAGCTGCTGCAGTTGAGCGAGAATAGGGCCGACAGGTGCTGACATCTTGAAGGCTTGTGTGTTTGCGTGGATAGATTTGTGATAGAAAAAGGTAGGTGCGTGATGATTGTGAGAGGTTCAGTGTAGAGTGTAGAGTGGAGAGTTGTTTGAGGAAGACTCAGGAGAAGTACCCCTAAATGCTTTATAGAAGGAGATCATCTGACACCTGATTGCGGGGTTGACAGTGGCAAAAGAGCAAAAGGTGACATTCGGGGCATCCCTGCGCCGTGGCAATCGTAGTGTTTCAGCCTGGTGGCTTGACTGACGAAAAGGACGGTAGACTGGAGGAGATGGCCTGATGCCTTATAGATGCTACACATGATACTAGAGTACTATGATCATTGTCTACTAGATATCTAAGACTCTTCGAGGAGGAGCGTGAAGCCGCCAAGTTGATCATGAAGAAATGGGCTAATGGGCTAATGGTCGCATTGATGATCAGGGATGCCCAGAATAGCCTCCGATGGCCCTCGTAACCCTCACCTCCGCATACCTGGCGTCAGCTTTTGAACAATGATTGGCTGAATACGCCGCAGTGCCACCAGATACCTAGTTTCTGTGTAAATCATGACACGTAGAGAAGATACGAAACGAAGCGGATGTTGATCATAGGCCATTTCCCCTGAAATCATGCCATCAAGGACAAGCATAAATTTTGGGTTGAAACTCGACAGGGTACCATTAGAGAATGTACTTTTTGACTATATAAAACCCATGTTCTACAAACTGGCGTACTGAAGTGCTCTAGAGTACAGGTAGAGGGTGGATAGAGTCCAAGAGTGGGGTGCGGGCGGGTCCCACATTGGAATTTGGAAATCTGGGGATGCCGCCTTTTTGTGGGGTTGGGATCCACCTTGCCAAGATTACTGATAGCAGCGTTCGGCCTTCTAGCCTCACTATTGCTGTTTGATTCACCCCATTTAAAGAAACGAAGCCTCGGTATTGAGCGACTTACGAGATTGATCTGCCCCAAATAGGGAGCTGGGGTCAATAAGCAGGCTTCCAAGTCAGCTGACATGAAGGAAACGTCCTCTGCACCACCATTAGGAATATTATCTGTAACATCATTGGAAACGTCCTCTTTGACATCGCTGAAGACATCCCTTTTGATATCTCTAGAAACTTCCCATTCAACATATTTTTGGGCATCTTCCCCAAGCTCTTTGAGATTTCTCTTTGTTTCTGTCCCAAGACCTCCTTGTGGCGACTTTCCGGCGGGGTGTGGCAAAATGTTGGTTCATAGACTCACGCATGAGGACGTACATCCTGTTATCCTCAGAGAACATTTAATGTATATCTATTAAGGATTGCTTGTACACCGTTATCATCGCCTCTATCTTAGTATTGAATTCCACGTGGCTAGTCCATGAAGAGACTGCTTTCTTCATTCATTTCGAAGCTACATTTGCTAGTAGCATCACCTCACTCGGCCTCCCTCAAGCTATCTAGAAGCCGCGAGACAGGATAGCACTTATGCCTCACCTACATATCTCCACAAGGACCATTGATCATTCTCTATCATCGATGCCACCATCCTCGCAACCAGCAACATCACGACTGGACATAGCCTATGAAGGCACTCAACACCGTATGCCCCCTAGCTGACCAAAGCTCTAAGAACAAGCTTCCGTCACTCCGTCAAGCTGCCCACTGCAATGAAGAGCACAGTGTCGGAATTGTATCCGGAAGCGGAAGGTCGGCAGACTTGCCAAGACGGCGGCAACCCATGGATGGTCCTCGTTAGGACCGTATTCATCGAGATCAATAGGGCCAGCAGACTGCAAGCTTCCGTAAGACGCAGGATTTCTCATATCCAGGTCCTTACCATATCGGCTCCTCGGACCCAAGAACACATCTTCTGGGTAGTCGAGCTCGGCAAAGCCCCGGGCGTACTCCTGTATCCACCTTATCCACAGCTCGCGAGTCATAGCATCTCGTCTCCATGCCTGGATTTGCGCTTCCCACTGACCAACGTTTACTCTCAGACCTTCGAAGAAAGAACTGGTGCTCGCGCCCTGTTCGTGATACGAAGCTCGGGTCAAGTAGAAGAACTCCATAATGAGGTTTGTATCCCAGGGATCGACGAGCTGAATATACTCGTCGCCTAGATGCCCGAAAAGACCAGATGTCCGTGCTTCTTCTTCGGAGGCATGGATGACCACGATTTTCAAAATGAAGATCGGATCAGCCCAGGGAGTAATGGGACCACTGCTCAATGTATGCTCATAAAAGTGTCGCGTGCATCTTGGCCAGGGGTTCCACTTTGACGCAAAGACGGCGCGATCGGCGGCTAGGTACCCGTATAGTGCTATACGGGGCAGAAGTTTAGCCCAGTCTGATCTTTCCTCCCAGTAAAGACTGTGATAGAGAATAACAATGTCACGCGCCGCATTGAACCACAGCATATTTTTATCTGGCTTGACCAGAGGATGCTGACTGTCGGACCAGATAAGACCTATTGGCATTGGACCGGCGTATGGGGTCTGGGGAGGGCAGGGTCTGAGGGCGAGGTCCATAGCTCGCTGCTTGTCAGACTTGCGGTTGCAGGACTTCAAAACGACATCGCGAGCCTCCCAGCATACGTGGCTGACCAACGGGACTTTATTGTTAACAATTGATGTCCACACAAAGGTGCAGTCGCCGCGACGCACAGCAAACTCGGGGATGTTCAGCTCAACTACCCTGTTCGGAAGTGCCATAGCCCAGATCATTCTGCGGATTTCAGTCGGCAGCCTGATAAATTGGGCAAATGTGGAAGGACCCTCGACCGGTGGCTGGAAGAATGTTAGCTATGTTTAACGGGAATACAGATGTGTACTAACAGGTGCGATAAGCGATGCAATAGCTCCCGGATCACGGTAGATGCAAATCGGCACCGGGAAAACCACTCGAGAGCGCGGAAGGAGCGAGAAGAGAAGCCGCAGCGGCTAGAAAACGCACCTGTCAGCAATGCTCTAGTTTTTGATTTGGGTATAGGCATAGGATGGTCACCTTCTTGACAAAACGGAAGTTGGCCATAGTCACAAACAACACCAAGAACAACTGCAGCGGCTAACGGTTTATGTTAGCCATGTATAGCTCAGCATGGATATGATACTCACCGATGGCGCGAACGGAAAACTCGAAAAGGCCACCCAGAGGGCCACAAGGAGTTGCAACATCTGTACGTCCCAAGTCAGTCATCAGTCAGTCATAGGAATTCCCAAACCGGAAAGTTACTCACGTCTGATGCGATACCGAGCCCAAGGAAAACTATTGATACAGCCCGTGGAATTCCCAGCAGCTGCATAAGACGTTAGCTGTATTTCATTTCATATGAAGATTATGCACTCGATGCTCACGGTTTGGATAAAACGACGATTGACGAAGGCGAAGCACGCAATCAAAGCAGGCTACAACAGCGTGCAATCATGTCAGTCATCTTAACCAGTATACGAACCATGCATGAGGAGCGGCTAGGAGTGCTCACAGTCACGGTTTCTGCGACAAGAACGGCCATTTCCACTATCAGTAAACCTGTAGAGTTGAACGCTAAAGAAACGTTAGTTTTAGGTAACCTTGTAGACCAGTGCCACGAAACAATCTGTGCACTTGATCATGCACTTGACCATGCGCATCCAAGACCAAATGGGCCAAGATTCTCACAGATATTTCTCAAGGCAAGCAACGAAGGGCTTGCGACCGTAGCAGCAAATCAGACACCAGCCAGGAAATTCAATCGTTTCAAGACGCAATCAACACGGAGCAGAGACCACAGCAATATGTAATTGAAGCTCAATCCGCAGTGAACACGGTTCTGTATTTCACTTCGAACGGGGTTTGCAGCTCAGAGGCAGCTCTCGTACACTTGTGGATCTTGAAGAGCGGCAGAAGAGAGCTTCTCAACCAGCCTGACTGCGTAAAGTAGCAGAAGAATGGAGATTCTGCGGTGTAGAGAATGGATGGATAGAGAATTGGGGTGTGGGAAAAGACTGGAAGAAAGATATGATGGCCAGTGGATCAAGTGTATGGGAGTGACATTGACCATACTGTTGACCTCTCGACTTTTCGGTCATTCCACCACGTCACTCGCATTTTATATAGCAGAAAGTATCTAGAAACACGTTTCTGATTGATTCTCGAAGCTCATTGTGATTTAAGCTCAGCTGCTAGAAACACAGCCTGGGGTTGAGTTATGCGCTTGATAGTGTGCAAAATTTTTCGCGCAACCTTTGAGCCATTGCTTTAGAAGTACAGTGCATCAAGTATGCCAAGAAAACTATATGGATCTGTAACAAGAGCAACCAGTTGAGTTCTATTGGACGAATCGTCTCCAAACCGGTTTCCAATTGGACTCGAATCAGACTTAGATTCCAACACCATTCAAGTCTCCATGTGCCTCTTGCTAGCTGGCGAAAGCACAATCCATCAAATGAGCTTCAAATAGATTATAAATGAAGAGAGCATATAAGAAAAGCGCTCGTTCTAGGAGAGTTGCCGATCAGGAACCAAGGATGAGACCATAAGTTCTTGTTTGGCACTTCCGAAGCGGCGACGGTCTGGTGCAGACCAGAAAGTAAATATCTAGCACCTTCGCTGAAAACCAGTGGGCTTGGAAGATGTAAACACGTTTGTCAAGGCTCGAGGATGAGAGAAATGCGGTCTGTTGAGAGGGTATGGGATTAGAACTATGGAGCACGTGACCATCCGAACCCTGGGCCGGATGTATGAAGTATGAGTTTGGACTGACCACTTGGCCGACCTTCACGACACCTAGAGTCGTGATCGCCCTCCTTGCTGCAAGCCCTACCACCACTTGCATTGTTCTCTCGCAGAACCCCCTCCACTAGGCGTATGTGGGCATAGATGTCACCATTATTCAGACGCCACCATGTCCATCTGAGCACTGCTTCACCGAGGAAGTGCGTGTTTCCCTCGCTTTGAGGGTATACATGGCCATGAGAGCTTTGATTGCCTCTGAGAGTGTCCGTGATAGATGAGACCATCCGGATCCATGCTAACGGCAGGTCTCATTGTTAAAGAGGTACTGCAAACGGTATCTGGTTAATTGGGACTCACATACTGTGCTTGGTAAGGCTGCAGGTCAAGCAATGTAGGTGAGCGTAAGAGCATTGATCGGCGGTACACGCAGGCAGGGATGGGATGAATTAATCGAGATGAAAGATGAGATGAACTATTCATTGGGGCCCACGCCGGCAGATAAAACTATGCGAATAGCGTCACATGGTAGAGCGATTGCGGAACCTGACGGAAACCCATCGCCAGGGAGACCGCGCCGCCATGGCCCTCAATTAAACTTCCATTGAATGATCCAGATCTAGGTACATACTCCATCTATTATGCATGACACTCATGAGTCGAATGTGACTCGATCTTTGATATTTACATTTGCCTCACCATAATTTGAGCAGGCTTGGGTTGATACCCCGTGGAACTCGACACGTTTTACGTGCATCCTCGGGCATGGTGTCGAACAGTACCTGGCGGACCCCCTTGCCAACCTGTTCAACTGAATCAATGGCCCAGAGCATATCAAGGTGCTCATAATCATCGATGACTTTCGAATACACAACCTTGACATCCGGTTCACGGCCACTGTCGAATCGATGTAAAAGTTTCCCCCCATCAACAAGCGCGTCAGAGCCGCCAATCCAGAGTGCGAATGGGGGCGTCTGGGGACCAAACCAGGCCTTATCACCACCAGAGCCTAAGCATGCATCGCTGGGATCATCACCCTCTTGACCTCCTGTGCCATCATAAGACCGACAATCCTCGTTGGCTTCGCGCGTGGAATCTTCGATCGTGGAAAGTATACACCTGTGTTTGGCGAAACTCTCGCTGCCCAGCCACCAGCGCATAGTTTCAGCACTGACATATACAGGAGCAAATTGAAACATGCGATGACGAAGATCCCGTTCCCAGCGCGCATCCGACCAGCCGAACAGGAACGAAAATACCCAATACGCGAGAGTGCCGTATATCTTCGGATGTATCACACGCTGCACAGACATCATAAGAGGAATGAAGGAATGGATACCGAAAAAGAGGCGGAACATTCCCGGGGACAAAAGCTGCATGAAGCGGAAGTATGGCCTGCTCACGAGTGGACCGGCATACGCTGCTGGGGCAAGGGCACAAAAGACAGAGATACGCTCCCCTAGCTCGGGTCGGTGTTCCTTTGCGAGAGCAACGAATGTCTGCGTTGTTCCCTGCGAGTGGCACACCAAGCCCAGCTTTTCAAATCCTGTTTCATATAGGACGCGAGAGGTCAGTGCAGCCAGGTCGAGAGTCCCAAGGTGTCGGATATCCCAAGACCACATACGCGGATCGGAAGGGGACAGACTCGTGTGCTCGGGATTGTTTCCACAGCGGTTGTTGCCAAGCCATACATCATATCCGGATTTGCAGAGAAAGAACGCAAGGCTGTCGTCGTCATTGGTACAATAAGCGCCAGCACTTTGCAGCAGTCCATGTATCAAAAGAACGGGGTATCGGCGATTAGATGGAGATGATGTGGGCCTTTTTTCCGAATCGAATACACTAGGACCACGTTCACGTCTTTGCTCTGGCGGTAACGCCGTGTATTCAAGCGGGTTATACACGTGCCATAGTGTGATTATGAAACCGTCTTCGGTCTGCACACGAAACGGCTCGACGTCAAGCCCTACTCGTCTGGCGTAGTAGGCAACGTCACACACAAGTCGATCCTTTCCTCCTTCCAGTGGCGGACACTCATCCAGACCTTGTTCTTCATCCACATACTTCTTTTGCTCTTTAACACGCCATTTGATATCCGAGTTCGCCCTCGCCAATCTGCGCGTTTGTTCCTCCGCGAGGAACTTTCTTTTAGAAGCCGGATCCCTGCCTTTTAATCGCAAAACGGTGTCCGAGATTACGGTACCGACCGTGCACAATAATGCGCCAACAAAGATGACCGACAGGAAGGCGAGAGATAGGAAGAACGAGACGATCTGTATAGCATAGTATCGGAGATTTCGAGGAAAGTTCGGAAGACCATAGGAAGGTAACGGTGGAAATAGAGGGTGCTGGTTCGATTCGGCAGGTAGAACTAGTTCGCATGAAGGGCCATGTTTTTCAGCTACGGGAATACGGTCCCTTGCAGCGGCCTTGCCTTTGAACCCGCAGGTGCATGTACCCTTATGCGCATATCGCAGGGAAGAGGACATTTCAGATGTCGAGCAAATAAGATTGGTATGCAAGTCGTTTGTCCTTGCGCGCGCAGATGCGGAGAGGGTTTGTAAGGGTATGGTGACCGACATGGTCATGGGGTTAGGTAGACAACGTGGATGACATTGATCTACCTAGGTACATCGTGAAGCCCTAGCGGCGGGTTTGAATGGGCGTAGGGCACAGAGAAATGTACCGCGCGACGAGGGAATCACTCCCCGCGGAGGCGGAGGCACCCGTCTGGATCAGGGACAAGCACGTGATACGATACGGTCTATATCGGGTAATGTATACGCCTGAGGCATGATTTGGCCTAAAATAGAAACAACTTGCCACTTGCAGTGGCGGAGAACGCGTTCCAAGGTTGTGGGGACAATGAATTAGAAGCTAACATCCAAGACAACGCAATATTTATTTCTACCCTGAATCCAAAAGAAACGAATGGGACGCTTATCGATGGAACTTTCCCACTTTGTCGAGAAAGTTCACTGTTGTTTGTTGATGTCCGCTTCGAAGTAGCGCAAGAATGCCCATAGCGTTAGGTTTCTCCAGTCCTTCTTTTTCCAATCATTGGCCGACCGAGGGAAGAGATCAACAATTCCATGCAATATGGGATCATGGGCATAGATAAACCACACGTTGTCTTTTCCATCCGCGTCCTGTGCTTTCCTGATCGTTTCGACAGTCTTAGGGATATCGAGACCCATCGAGGGTTCGAAAAAAGGCTCATCTGGAGATCTCTGTCGCCGTATCTGTAAGTCTTCGTAAAGAGCTCCGGGACATGGTAGTGCAGCCAGCGGTGTACCTAGGACCACATCGTTGGGAATCCGAAGATGCTTCGATGGCCTAATTTCCCCGCTGTGGTGGCACAGATCGCCACCCATAAATATGAAGGTGGCGGGATTGCTAGTAGTTCGTGCGAGACCAGCAAGGTGCCCCACTGCATGGCCAGGAGTATCCAGAACATAAAATGACCCGTCCCCAAAGAAATCAACTCCACGGAAGCGGCCGATTTGGATGCTTTCCGTTTCAAAGTCTATCTCACGTAATGGTCGCCCACTGTACAACGTTAGTCAAAACTTGAAGACCATTATAAATCTTATGTCCCGATACTAACGTGATATCACGCTGCCGAATAGGAGAGTTTTGACCTTCTGGGTAGGCAGGCAAGAAGGCCTCTTTGAACCCAGGGCCAACAACTAGCTCTGTGGTCGACGGAAACCTGGAGGGATCTCCGGTATGATCCCAATGAAAATGGCTTTAGAACATTAGTCTCATGTTGCAATAGGAAATGATTAGAAATGGGGGTTCCCACCTCCAAATAATGCTGGATATTTCCTCTGGACGCACTCCATTCTCGGACAGGATATCGATGACCTCTTTGTCGACTTTGATTTTCCAGCCAAGACCATCAATATGCCCAACGGCGGCCGGGGGGAATGATCTCCATGTCTTAGGAACTCCGAGGTCAAATAATGCTTTTTTGCCTGAGGGATGCTCGATCAGGAATGACCATGATGGCATGGTTGGCATGTATTTGCATCCATTGATTGGCGGTTTCATCAAAAGTCCTAGTTCCAGGTTGTCGATCCTCGTTGTGGAATCAATGATCCGTACTTGCACAGCCTGGTCGCCTGCAGGCACAGGGAAGTTTTCATCAACTTGCATCATAGCAGAAACCGAGTAAGTAAATGTACAAAGTCCCAACGCTACCCAAGTGGAGGTCTCGAAAGGTACAGGAAGCGCGTTGGGTCCGAATGCTTATATCTTCGGTCGTCCCCGCACCTCGGCCGGGTCCTTAGCCTGAAAAGGGACGATTGAATCACGAATTGCCTTATCATCTGTAAGTCTGTCCCACCAGCCCCACATTGTGCCCGAGCGCAGATCAAGGTGGCAGCCAGGCCCAAAGATATGCATACTCGAAGTGAAAGATATTATAAGTCTCGCATTCATGCCGGCGCGTAATCTACGATCGAATCAATATCCATTTTCCGTCAAGATATATGTGAATGTCAATCCTAGCAATTACGAGTGACATTGGGAGAGTAGATATCATGACTGCTACACTCAACCGGTTCTCGCCCTGAGTATGATATGAGACCATCTTAGGTAGACCAGAGTCTTCGTTCTCCTAATATTGGCGATGGGGTCTCAAGCCTCAACCTTGAAGCTAAACCATAAGCGGAGTAGCGTGTTCTGATCTAACGCGGGATTGAATCTCACTCCAGTTCAACCTCGACCTCTATCCCGTTTCGCATATTGTTGAACGAACTCAGAAGCCTCAAAGTTCGATTCTAGCCCGGAAATACATGAATTTATCCAGAATGCCATCGCCTTCACAATACATCTTTGGCCTCCAAGCCGCCCCCTTGTTAGCCAGTGGCGTCTTTACCTTGATATGGCCTGCAGCTGCAGCAAATATACCCGATTCAGCCCTGGCAGGTCTGAGCAACGGTACAATTCAGGCGCTTAGGTATGGCCCCTCACAGATTTCGCCTAGATGGTATGCGAGGTTGCTCACGTTTTGCAAGTATGACATCTATATCTCTGGGAACTTTTTACGCCATCGCAGCTTATCAGAACAACATTCCTATGATCGTAGCTGCTGTACCTGGACGCCTTATGGCCACATTCGTCTTCCACAATAGTGGTGGTGGATGGGCAAAAGTTGCGCCTTTTGAGGCTGTCATGGGACTTTTTACCGCGGTTGGCCTCTATTGGGATTGGACTTTGAAGCGCTCTAAGAATAAGAAGGAGTAGACCTGTGTCTTTTATGTCACCTCTATTATCTTTTGAATAGTATTTCGAAGCCTGCAGTTTCTGTGTACGGCCATCGAGCCTGAAACGCAGCTTTACTTTTCTCACAGATGGAGAACACTGACTTACACGATGAGCCTACTGGTCACCATGAGACCGAAAGTGAAACCGAAAGTGACACAAAATCTCGGAATTAGAACTTCAAGACACATATCGGGACCTCGACTACCTGGATTATACGGTACGGGCCCCCGCCTTGTGTGACCATGAAGATTTGAGTAAACCTGCTCCGCGCAACGGCCTGTACCAACGTTTCCTTTTTTGTCTTATTCAAATTTTTGTTTTCATTACCAGCTTCCACTTTCATCTCACTTTGCTGCAGCTTATATCTCTAGGGACGAAACTATAAATTAGAATAGTAATCCATTAAGCTCCATATGTATGCAAATATATCCCCAAGCTTCAAATCATAAACAAAAAGTCAGGACATGTCCAACACTCTCTTAAATCCCAAATCACATGCTTAACTCAATGCTCATGAACAACACAAGAAACTCTCAAACATCCATCTTAGCCTCAATGTCCTCATGGTGAGTAGCATGCTCCCCACTCCTCTTCTCATTAGCCTCGCTCTCCAACTGAGCTAGCGTGCCACCAACATCACCCGCAACATCCCGAACATCAGTGTATTGCACACTCGGCACAAAACCAACAGACTTCCACGCAACAGGAACCTTGGAATAAAGCTCATCAACCTGCTCAAGCGACAACCCCTTAGTCTCGTAAATACAAGTGTACACGAAGATGGCACAGATGAAGCAGAATCCACCCCAGATGAAGAACACCTTGGACTGTAGGTTCGCGTTTCCAGGACCACTGTTCACCATGTAGGGGGTAGCGTATGCAATGGCCCAGTTAAGAAGCCAGTTCGTAGCGGTGGTGATGGAGAGACACTTCGCGCGAGCCTTGAGGGGGAATAGTTCACCGGTAACGACCCAGGCGACGGGGCCCCAGGAGGAAGCGAAGAAGAAGATGTAGATGCAGACGAAGGCGATGAGGACCTTGTTGGCGACTGTGGAGCTTGCGGCTGTGCCGACGATGGCGACAATGAGCTGGGAGACGCACATGCCGATCGCACCGAAGAGGAGGAGGGGACGACGGCCCCATTTCTCGACCATATACAGGCCGGGGAAAGTGGAGACGACGTTGATGATGTTGGTGATCAGGGTGATGACGAAGGAGTTCTGGATTCCGGAGTTTTGGAAGAATGTAGTGCCATAGTAGACTGGACTTTGTTAGTAAGGCGTTTGATGGATGAGGGAGGAGTGTGACTTACAGATGAAGTTGACACCGGCGAGCTGCTGGAGAGCTTGGACGGCACAACCAGTAGCGAGACGCTTTCCAATGGATCCCTTGAGGATCTCGAGATAGTTTGCGCTACCAAGACGCATTTCGAACTCGTGGTTAGCTTGGATCTCAGACAGTTCCGCGACGATAGCAGGATCGTTGATGTCCATGCGACGAAGACGAGCAAGAGACTTGAGAGCCTCCTCATGTCTATCCTGCTTGATCAAGAAGCGAGGAGTTTCAGGCAGCATTATCATGCCGGTGACCAGGATGATAGCCCAAGCGAATTGGACCGCAACAGGAATACGGTAGCAGCCAGTATCCATACGGTCCTTGGTAGCATTATTGACAATAGCAGCCAAAAGCAGACCGAATGTGATAGCAAGCTGGTAAGCACCAACAATGGTACCACGGATCCATTTAGGGGCAGTCTCGGACTGGTAAAGAGGGATAGTAGCCGAGAGAAGACCGACGCCAAGACCAGCGAAGAACCGGCCGGCGACGAAGAGGGGGATCGATGTAGCTGCAACTTGCAGGATGACACCGAAGACAAAGACAAAGCTTTCCATAATCATACCCATACGACGGCCAAATTTATCTGCAATAGGGGCGGCGCCGAGGGCACCGAAGAAAGTTCCTGCGGAGAGCAGGGACACGATCATGGAAGATTGGGTGGATGTGACATCGGGGAAGTGGTCTGTGGGGTTGATGTAGCCTGTAGAGAACAGTTCACGCCAGTATTTCATAGCAAGAATGCCACTGATGGTACCGGTGTCATATCTATAGATGTTAGTCTGGGTACATGAAGATAGAAATCTGAGTGAAAGTAGAACATACCCAAAGAGAACACCACCAAAAGCAACAAACAAGCCAATGCAAATAGCCGGCATAGCGGAGCCAGTGGCATCAGCCGGCTTCTTAATAGCGAAGCCCATTGTAGGATAATTGATTCGAGTAAGATAGTCGAATAAGATAGTCGAAGAGAAGAGAAGAGTATGTAGATAGGGAGGCCAATGACCAAAAGTTTCGTAGACTGCACAGCAGACCCAAAGAAGCGAATATAGAGACGATCAGAACACAAGAATAAAAAAATAAACAGCAGAACCTAGACACCTTATGTAGTCGCCGCAAAAGACAAAGATAGACCCCCGCAGTCCGAAACCAGTAGACACCACCACCCGCAACCCCAAAACCCCATACGCCCGAGACGTACAACATGGGGGATGTGGAGAAAGCAGCGAAGCCAATGCGGCCTCGCCGAGTGGATCAGTCTGGGCAATAGAAGAGAGCCAAGATTAACGCATGACTCGAACCGTGGACGCCACGATATTCCAGAAGGGGCTTACGGATCTAGTTGGGACCTGGATCGGCGATAGCCCGGACATATTGGACTGCTTTCGGATTCAGATCCGCGAGCTATCCCTTTCGGACAGATAGTGTCAGTTTGATAAGATCATGTGGTCGTCGTGTGGCGGTGCTGCAACCAGGTTAATTTTGGTGTGTTGATTGACTAGAACTGGCCGCATCGGGCAAAATACAAACTGGGTGCATTCCTCGACACCACAACAAATGGGTTATTATTAGACAGTGGCAATTGCGGTTTCCATTTGTAAAGCTAGATCTGGCTGGTGATTTAGGTTCAATTACTCCGGGAAAACTCCTAGTGTCAGAAAATATCGTATTAGGAGCAAGGGTAACCCCGAACCTCATCTCCAGGTTTCACCAACCCCAGAAACGTCAATGCTCATCCCCAGAATCTGAAGTATATAGGCCAATAGATTACACGGAACATGGTCGATCAACAGGGATGTGAGAAAAACAATCCAGGCTATGGCGTCAGGACACGAGATGATCTTGCTCACCGGCGGTCTCAAGGGGTCTTCACCGGCATCAAATCGGGATTCACATGTGGCGAGTGTTGGAGGCTTTGGCCCTGAAACCTTGTTTGGATTATGGTTCTTTGGTTCTTCCCATTGAGTTGATCTGCGAGGGTTGAGTTTTTTCATCTACGCAGTACATTCTTGGAGGAAATGAAGTGAATGCTTCATAACTAGTGGTTCTCTCGGAGTGCACCAACTACCCCTAGCCCATAGAAACATACACCATCTCCATCCTCTACAGAGTATTTGCGTGCATTCTCGGCCACCTCGGTCCAGGATGAGCACCGGCCCGTGTCCAGACTTGGCTGAAGCCTAAATGTCTAGTTGCGGCGTTTTCCCGTGGCTCGGATTGGACAAGCTACCCGATAGCTCTCCGAAATTTGCCCGTCTCGGGGAAAGCACTGTACCCATAGAGTCGCCGAGAATAACAATGCCAGTTCCCAAAGTCCTTTTCAAGTTTTCAGGCTTTCAGGTGGCTGTGCTTGAGGCCGAGACCCGTCCCTATAGAATCGACCAGAACATGATTGCGGGGAGACTTTTTCACTACGTTTTTTCCCCAATCTCATTTGGAATGATGGGAGATGTGAATGATCGTCTATTGTCCATGGATATCTATCTATACACTATACTCATTTCGGCTACCAGCGCCAGATCAAAAAGAAGTAGACAGACAAAACGAGCCCTGCGACAATTCGAACAGACCGGAGGAAATCCCGGCCGATGAAGAGTGCGGTTTGACGGACGCCCTTTGCGCGGGCTGGCCTGTACATGGCCTTATCTTTCAGGCCCGGTGAGCCAATATAGTCGCGATCTGGACCGCGATAAGTATCGTGAGGAGACGGGGCGCCGGGGTAGCGGGGCGCATTGAGGCCACCACGGCTGGCGAGGCCGCCTAATGAGGGGAGGGTTGAGCTGGACGTACCGGAGGCCTGGTACTGGTGTTTAGGGGACTGGGAGCGGCGCTCGGTAAGGGGGAGGTAGGAGTCATTTGAGAGAGCCTCTGGGACGGAGAGGATATTGTAGGTTGAGCTGATAAGGAGGACGAGCATGCTCAGGCCGAGGACAACGGCGTAGTGGATGAAGATGCTTAGCTGGTCGGGAAGTAGGCAGAGGTGATTTTGGATGGTGGATTGGGATCCTTGTTGTATGGGTTCGCCGGACTGGGGATTGATTGGGTTCCAGAGGCTGGTGAGGATGAAGCCTGGGTGACGGACACCCATTGCCCAGGAGAAACTCTTGACGGTGATTTCGTTCGGGGAGCCGTTGAACTCGCGGTGGGAAATTTCGCAGTAGTCGTGGTCATCGCCAGAGTAGACTTGTACCACATTGGGGCCTGCCTTGTTTACCAACTCCGTTGAGATGGTCGGGGTCAACACATTCTGATACTGATAACCGCCAGCGATCTTCAGCGCATTGGGCTCATCTTCCTCCAGATCTGGAGCTGAAGGTGGTGAGTGTTCCCGAAGCGGACCGCATGGAGTCGCAGGCTTGCGGAAGAGAGGGACATGCGTAAGAAGAATAGTAGGAAACCCGGCGCTCTTGGGCTTAGGATTCTCTTTAATCACATCCTCCTCTGCGTCCACGACGCGATGTTCGAACTTGACTTGCTCCGAATGGTTCTGCAGCACCAACAGTTCCTCGGTCTCAGCCTTTGCTTTGTACAAAGCCACCTGGTTGAGGAAATCATCCGCATCCTTCCAGAGCGGCCAAGGTTCATCCAGTTTGTTGCTCGAGCTAGAGCTGCCCGTCTCAGGATCTGGCTGGTCTTTCGCGCTCAATGAAGGCGTATCAATCGACACAAAGGTGTGGTTTCCAATGACATCCACCCGATTGCCGTCGCCAAAGTGGGCTTGGAATCGCTGGCGAACGGGCTCCTGAATTCCTTTGCCGAAACCGAAGTCATGGTTTCCCGGTAAGCTAGCAATCAATTTGCGGCCCCTGCTGTCGAGTGGCTCGTATTCCTGGTTTAACCAGGGGTCTAAGAAGATCTTCATAAATCGTCCGTATTCCTTCTTCCAGAAACTATCACCGATTTTCTTGTAACGCGCCTCTGGGCTGGTGGTCGTGCTCGTGGCCCATTCTCTTCCTCCATCAAAAAGATCGCCGAGAAATAACACTGAATCAGGCACCAAGTTCTTCTGAATATGTGAAAACGACCGTCGCATGTACTGATCAGTGTATTGAACGGTCAACATGGAAAGCGGCCAGGGCCGACCGGGATAAGTATGAGGATCAACAAGCTGGGGATCAGAGACGAAAGCGACACGATGCGGCGTTGCGCCTTTTGGCTAAACCAAAAACAACAATTAGCATCAAATCGTCTCGTAAACCAAATCAAAACATACCCAGGTCTCCCATGCCTCCCAAGCACAAGCATCTATACTTTCTTGGAAGACAGTCCTCTCACCCCACCACAGCGTAAACACCCAAAGCAACACAACTGCACTTGGAATCGAAACTAGGGCCTTTAACACCGCCTTCGCCTGATTCTTCGCCTCATCCCTAGTCTTCGGCCTACTCGACCGTATCGTATCAACACCCTCCTCAATCCATTGTTTAGCCGCAGGTATCACCCGATTACAAGCCTGGTCGACCAGGCCGCCAGATGAAGAAGTTGAATTGAATGAAGGAAGGGAAGAAGAGGCCCTGCTGCGCGAGTAGGCGTAGCTCATTGTTGGCCCGTGAGGCAAGCCCGATGTTTGGTGCCCTTCGACACGGGTGGTGGAAAATCAGCGGAAAGAGTGACGCTGCATGCTCTAAGGCGGAAGAAAGAGAAGGAATAAGGTGAAGGAGAGGATAGTGGTGAAAATGATTCCTAAAGCATGGCGTGTCGCAAATGCGGAACAAGGGGGTTCCAACCGTCATGCCGCGTCGATCCCCGGACGGAGTCACGTGGGGCGCGTTGAGGGTAAAAATAAACTCGGCTGAAAAGTTTCTTGATTTAATTACAGTGATTTAATTAGTCATGCCTTGAAATTGGGGAGCCTAGACTTGACTGTTGATTAGGGAAAAGACTACGCTGTCATTATTCAGGGTGAAAATCTGGATTGTAACCAAATTCTTGCTGGATTAAGGATAGGTAAAAATACAAGCACGATGAGGCGGATATCAAGCAACGAACGTTGGCACCAAGACGGAATTGAATGCCGTCCCATTGTTATCAATAATCTTAAAGAGTCCTGTTCGCCAGCACGGCGCCTCTCTAGAACAATGAACCTTGAATTCAGGCGCAAGACGGGAATCACGGGGAATAACCAGGAAGAAAACGCGTAGGATGCGCGTACAATGACGTATCAGGGTCGGGGAATAAGAATGAAATCATATCGGCTTTTTGGGACAGCACTGGCCTCCTCGGGCACAGTTGTCATCGCATTCCAAGAGACAAGCCTGGGGATCACTCTGCACACTGGCCGCCCGGCTGGGCGGGTTGGGGTCGGCGGAGGATGACGAGCCCTGCATCTGGTGCTCGGTTTCCTCCGCATCGGCGTCGGGGGCGAATTCGGGCTGGATGGTGGAGGAGTGGATGCCGTAGGCGTGAAGACATCGGCGAACCTGGCGCGCAAGATTCATGTAGCGCTCCGAGCCCTCGCCCTTAATCTCCGTGTCGACTTGGATGTGGATGGAGGCGACAACCTTGGTGTCGCTCAGCTGCCACACGTGGAGGTGGTGAGAGCCAAGAACACCGGGAAGACCCTCGATGTCCTCCTTGATGTGGTCAGTGCTCATGCCAGCAGGCACGGCCTGGAGCAGGATGCGAGACGCGGCTTTGCAAAGGGGAATGGCAGACGCTAAAATAATGAGAGTGATAAGGAGTGAAATGCCGGGATCGACGTAGAATCGCCATTCGTAGTCGGTCAACCAGATGATGAGAGCAGACACAATGACACCGATGTTGCCCAGGGCGTCTCCCATGACGTGAAGGAAGACACCGCGCATGTTGAGGTCGTGGCCGTGACCACCCTTGCTCTTCGGCTTGGGTTGCGCATGGTTGTGGCTCTTGTGAACGTCCTCCTCGTGGGTGTGGACCTTGAAAGGGGCATCGTGCTCGTCCGTGTAGTTAGAAGCGCGATCGCGGTGGCGAAGGAGGCCAGACTGCTCGGTTGGGCCTTCATCATCACGGCTGTCAGAGTCCGAGGACAAGTCATCAAAGTTTCCACGGCCAGCAGCAATAATATCCTGTCGCATAGTCGCAGGGTGTGCGTAAATGTCCTCCACATTGTTCAGGGGACGTCCAGTCGAGGTACTGAACCTCCGAGAGCCACGAGTGGGTTCGGCGAGGAGGCGCTTCCGTGACACAGGAGACGCGGGCTCAGTGGCAGAATGGGTTAGGCTGCTCTTGGGCAAGACGGGCGAATAGGCATTTCTGACCTGGTTCTCAGGCATGATAGACGCAACAGTTCCACGCTCGTCCGCAACGGCCTCGTCACCCACCTGGTCGCTGTAGCCGTGCTCCACATCGTTGTGACCGTCGTGTGAGTCGCCATGATCGTGGCCGTGTCCATGGCCGCCGTGAGAGTGATCATGGAAGAGGACCAAACCCACGATATTGGAAGCAAGGCCGAGACAGCCAACAATGCAGACCAGCTTCGGGTTCTGGACCTCCTGGGGTTCCACCAAACGTTGAATTGCCTCCAAAAAGATTGACATGCAAAGAGCAACTAAGAAAACGCCATTGACAAGAGCACCGAGGGTTTCTGCGCGTTGCCACTGTTCCCAAACATTCGATGTTAGCGCATGTTAACAGCGGGGTCCGAATCCGGTCAACTTACACCATACGTGTACATCTTCGAATTTGTCTCTTGGTTGGCAACCTTGACAGCCCAGAGTCCGACACATAGTGAAATCACATCGTTGAGCTGTGCGTATGTTAGCTCTTGTCGCGATAAGCGTAGACAGTCGAGGTTCGCGCGAGGCACGTACCATGTGAAAGGAATCGGCAACCAGGGCGAGCGAGTGGACGGCATAGCCTGTAGGCAATTAAAGTCAGCAAACCTTATTGCAGCTCCAGACGGGGTCAGGTAGTTCATACCGGTGATCAGCTCTAAGAGGAAGAAGGCTGTGTCGATAACAAGCAGGATGATGATCCTGTTAGTCTTGGAGAGTCCCATTGTGGCGGTAGGCTTGCGGCGCGCTCCAAGGCGCAGGTCGCAGCAGATTATCGAGGAGCTGTTAGAGTCGACACCAAGTAGGCGAGGCGAGTTGTTTAAGAAGGCAGGGCCCTTTGAAGAAATTTTGTGACGCGACCGATAGCGTCAGGGAGACTGCCACCAGTGGAGCCGAATTACATGGCCGTTATGCCGGGCGGAAGACTCTCCGACCGGGCCCGGGGTGGCGTTACTTTCCCCTTTGTATCTACTGCTGTATACGCGCATTTAAGAGACCTTCTAGCTATGATTGGATTTATTGAAATGCAACCTTTCATAGCTCAGGTATATCTCTTTCTTTTCTGCAAAGCGCAGATGCATGTCGCATGCGATCTTTGTTCAAGCAAAGCCATACCCCACCCGTGCACGGGAGAAGGGCCGCGATCGGCTAGCCCTACGGGTTGACTAAATAGCCTAGGCTACAGTATAGTACTGTACACCTTTCTGGTAGTCACGAAGTCGAGGCCCTGTGGAGAATCCACCCCCACCTCACAATCCTATTGCAAGCCACCTCTGGAGGCCCGTGTACGACCTCCCATGGCTGCCATATAGATAGGCGCATATAATCCTTTCACCCGAATGTCTAGTGGAACCAAACAGAGCAATTTGCCCTCTTGAATACCGGCAATCTGCATAGAGGCGCAGTATTCTGCAAGTAAGACAAGCCGCAGATGCAAAAGGGGTTTGGCTCAGCAAGACAACTGGGAATCCAGTAACACCCGCGCCAATTAGCGAGAGACTAAAAATTCGGACTTCACCAACCTGGTTAAGAATCAAGATTTCCAACCAATTGTATTCCCCCTATGGCCGTCAAACACGCTAGAACTACCTCCAAAGTACTCAATAATGGACACTTTAGTCAAGAGGGGTTTCAATCGGGTTCGGTTTGGCCCCCAAAGTGCGCTAAGGCTGACCCACGCTCGGTTATGCGACAGGATGTGCCGGACAAGCTCTTGACGGAGGGTTTTCCATCTTGTCACGGTAATTCCTATAGTCCATTAGGCGCGAATGTTCCGCTGGGTGATCTCTTAACGAGATCAGATCGGCTCCACATCGTTGGGGTGGGTCTGCGTATTATTTACGGATGCGGTGATTGAAGGGAGACTGGTCCGGCCTGAAAGACTTCACCCGGAACTGCAATTGATTGAGCTATAATTCTTTCAGGGAAAATTCTTCCCTCGATTATAAAAGACACTAAAGAATGCACAGAAAATCTCGAATACACCGAGGCACTACATAGTAGTTGAAATAGTTAATTGCTTAATTGCGTAATCAACAGCCGCTAGTTACCACCATGTAGCACTAAACGGCCCGATCACGGATGGGCAGTCACCCACCAAGTCCAATCCATGACTAACATAACTAGCTTTTGATGCGGAAAGGGTAAGGACAATGGATGTTGGCTTTTGGAAGAGATCCATCTCTGATGTACCAGAGGCCCCCTTCTCTGTTTTTATTGAACCCATGCAACTTGTGTGTGTGGAAAACCAATACTCAACCGAGTAAAAGCGTAGCCAGCGATATATGAGACATTTCGGGCATTTGTAGAAACTAGTGAATAGTGCCGATTACCCGTACTTATCAGACGAGGCACACTTTCCAGAAGTCGACGAGTGGCTGTGAATAGGGTTCTCACCTACCAATGCAGGATCTAAGCTCGCCTGAAAGGAAAAATAAACACTAAAGCTGCGCCTCAAGGCTCAAGGGCCACGATTTGAGATTATTGGCCGGATCCTTGGCTCATATGGCTGTGTGTCGGGCGCGGAGAGAGGCTCAGCCTTACCGCCCCCAGGATTTGCAGATACCTCCCCAAAGGGGAAAATCCTCGTAGATCCTACATCGAGGTCCATTTTGACATTGCCCAATGTTGAGCCAAATACTGCTAATAGCTCATCCCATTGAAGTGTAAGTCTACTTTATGATGGGGAACAGTAGTCCGATCGCCCGGCTTGGACGGATTTCACTCTTTCAACGCACGGATGCCCCAAGCAATATGATCGACACCAAGGCTGCATTGCCAAGCGCAAGAACTAGAGCATGTGGAGCGCCGGGCAACTTCTTACGCATATAAAGTACCTCGTAGGTCTATTCTTTACTTGTTCATCAACAAGTCCCCAAACCCTTCAATATCGACTCCGCCCTCACAATGAGCACGGCATCAGCATCTGAAACGAGCAAACCCAGACTAGCTCTGCGCGTACTTGCTTTCCTATTGTCAGTCATCGGTATTGCAGTCTACACCAGTACATACCACTACGGAGCTTGGGTATACGATATTATTGTAAGTCAGCCTCTATGAAACAACGTTGCCTCCTTCAAAACTGAGACTAACAAGCTATCTTTAACAGTTCGCCGTTACAGGATTGTACTCTCTCATCAACACTATCCTTATTGTGATCAAACGCTCTATCCACCCCGGCTTCCACATCGCCTTGGACCTGATATTCGCCGCTGCTTTGCTATTCTTTGGTATCCTTGGCGTTGTTGGGTACTCAGCATACAGATATGATGGATTCCACGTGAGGAATAGCGCGATCGCCACTCTTGCGATCATGATTGTGACCGGGTAAGTCAACCCCGGGTGATTCATCTCGGATAATGCTAATCTCTTGGTTGGTAGGCTCATTCACTTTGCGCATTTCGTCATGGCCTGCTGCGATGTACACCTAAGACGCCACACTGGAAACTCTGCGGGCTATAACACGAATAAAAATGTCTAATCGTCTCAGCTCGGTTTGAGTGAACTTCTGGAGTTGTATATCATACCAGCTGCAACCTTTCACGTTGGTGAAGAAGAGATAATACCCATGTCATTACGAATTCCTTACTAGAATAGGCGCCTGTACTTCCAAGATATTATGATATCCAAATGAGCTTTCAATTGATTCCAACAGATCATTGATGCCGTTGTCCACGTCATTGTGGAGATGTGTAGAGTAAAGGATGTTTTCAGCACTCACACCTTCAAAAACCGTTCTCCCGTTTTGTGAACCGTCAATCCTGTTCACAGAAAGCGGAGACCAAGCTTAGTTAGGGACAGAGACCCACATAAAATGCCGGATATAGCGTATAGAAGGCTTTCTGTAAGACACGGTCGGCTAACGAATGCAGACCTCCTCAGAGAACGCGAAACGAGAGTACAAGCTTTCGCGAGGCGTAGTGTACAATAGCAGCCACTGTGACAGGGTTGGAGCCTGTCAAAAGTCTGTCTCTATAGCCCGAGAGGACGGATGCAGGTGTATCGGTGTACAGACAGCCGGGAGCCAACTGCCCCACGCTTTGTACAACCCCCGATATATATCCTTCCAACATCTGACCTACCTCCTGATACTTCCACCACTATAGTTCGGAGGATGTTGAGTCTCACCAGAGAGAGTCTAAATCCCTCGTGGGTTGTGTGGTGAGGGCATCGCATTTCAGGATTAGTCCTCACTGTGCCTTGGTGAGGGATCGTGCTGATCGATATTGGGGGGAGATAAAGAGTTTTAGATAGAAAGGCGAACTAAGAAGCCTGAGATGGTGAGCTCTGTACTGAGCGAGCGGCTTCGCAGCCGATTTTAATGAAGGGGGAGAGGTCCACAGCGCGGTTCGACATAGTCTACACCTTGATAGTTTAAGATATATTATTGTAGGCTCTTCTCACTGCATAATTTGAAGGTGGTGTGAGAAGCATATTACCTAAAGGCACCAACCACGGATTATCCGATTTTTTCTCGGCTGTAGTGTTGTGTATTGTATGCACAAAGCCCTATTCCGTCTCGTGGCTCTGAGTCGTGTCGAATCCTTTCGTTTCGAATCCTTTCATGAAGATGCCCAATACAAGATTGGCCCCGCGAAGCCATGTATCACCACGCAGATGACTTGGAATGAGGTAAATTGTGCCTGCTGGATCTCAGTCGCCCGAAACAAGCCGGCGGGTACCTTCTTCAGTAAATTGCCCAAGGTGGCCAAGTTCATTGTTTGACCTTGTAACTAACTGATGGCCTCTTTTGACACGGCAGCAAATGCATCTACATCCGTAACGCGTACTCAGGTATTACTATAATATAGTTGAGCTATCAGTCAAATTTTGCCTATTCAGGGAGTAATTAGACAATAAAGGTGTTATTGCTCTATAAAATTTCAATCTGCAGAGCTGATGGCGGGTTGTTTGATAACGATACAAGTTCAAAAGTGTGGAGAAAAGCATACTAAGCAAGTGTGGCCGAGTGGTTAAGGTACGATAAGTCGACGTCATCATAGTTTGAATTTTCACTAACAAATCAATAGGCGCTGTGTTTAGGTTATCTCGATAACGTCCGCAGTGGGAAACTTCGCGAGTTCGAATCTCGTCGCTTGCATTCACATCTTTTTTTTTCCAAGTTTTAAATGCTTACTTTTCTTCTTCTTTTTTTTCTTTTTCTTTTTTTTCAAAGGGGTTCATGTTTAACTAGTAAAGCAGCTTTTTCGCGCGTACGCAAGATCAGACCTGAACCTAGAACGCGGAATTGCAAGTAGGAAGAAATAGCTGGCGGGTCATACTGCTGGATTCTAGACAATGAGGAGTTTCAACAATGGCAAGACAACCAGAGGGACTGTCTCCTCTGGATCAGAGGTGATCCAGGCAAAGGAAAGACAATGCTCCTCTGATGTATTATAGGGGAGTTGATACGATCATTTGGGGACACTGCGAATATCTCGTTCTTTTTTTGCCAAGCTACCGACGTGCGGATCAATAATAGTAGGCAGCCAATTGACATAAAGCCAACACTCCTCTAGTCCCTCATTGCTCACTCACCATAAGCTGCCTCAAAATCTAATCCACACCGCTGCCACGCGATCAAATCAATTTCCCCGCAATTCCTGTCTCTTTGCACCGCTGCACTAGCTGTTCTTAGCAACGCCAAACCCGCACAGCAAAAATTGCTCGTCGGCGAGGACGTTATGGTCATACAAGACAAGGTCCCCGGTCACAACGATGCCATATACGACACCGTGCCAAAGGAAGACCAGATATTAGACATCGAGTTCCTCGAGATTGCCCCGACGCCTATTGTCGCGTAAGATCCTCTCCTTGAAGTGCCGCTTAATGATAACGTTTTGACATCCTGAAGCGACCGTGTCTTCTTCGTCTACCTGCGCGGTTCTTTACCTGAATCTAAAAAGAAGGAGCTAGCACTTCTTGACGAGGGCCTCGTTAATGCGAGCCTCTCTGTGATCGGCTCTATCGTCTATTCGGATGGTAGTCACGACGACGAAAAGTCCGTTATATTGCCGTTGAAGACTACGCCCTTCAATGATATAGCCCACCTCACTATTCGCGATGCCCGTGGAATTCAGGTCGACTACATGCCTAGTAGCGACCGCAGTGACATATTACTAGATTTCTAGATTCCTACAATGTTTATGAAGAGCGGTCTGTGGACTTTCAAAGTCGACGCGAGACTCGGAGATGTAGACAATACGTGCCTATTTGCTATAGCGTTGACACAATGCTTAGACGGGAAGCTTTGAGAAGTAGAATATTTGGAATTATCTAAAAGCCCAATGATCTTGGCGCGTAAATAAGCTGAAGAATAGTGTGTATTTCTAGATAGTTTTAAATTCAAAGTACTATTAACATCACCAGCAATGTACCCCCTTACAGTACTTATCTTACCAGTATTTGATGACTAGGCCACTTAACGGGCTGCATAGGACCGAGACTGGGACAGCACTAGACCGCACTAGACCGCGCTATAGTACAGTCCGGTCCCAGTTTCAGGGGACTTGTGAGACACTGGGTGCCTCAGGTGGGGTTTGGCAATACGGGCAGCAGGAGAGCAACAAGAAAAATAACAGTGCAGCGTACGGTACAATACTATATGGCATAGGTTGATTGAAGATCGCTGAGCTTCCCGGGTCAGCTTCCTAGCAAATCTATTATACATGGGGATCCGGGCATCCGGAGACTTCATTATTATCACTCCATGGTAATGCGGATGGCGGACGTTGCATGCTCCGCATCATATCGGATAACGCAGTTCTCCCTGAGACCTTCTTATCAGGTGCCATAGCAATAATAGATTATTAGAGAAAAAATAATCTATTATTAGAGATATCAATGCTAGCAATAGAGATAGTAATATAAAAATCTAGATTAGTAATGAGTATCGAAAACAAGAATTCGACAATCAATAAAATAGAAATTGTAGCGAACATTGGATCTAGCCAAAAGAAGATCGATCCTTGGTCTTGAAGATTGTAATGATGAAGCGCACGAATCTTTCTGAATGCTTTCAATAAAATTCGTCCTAACAATTCCCTACAATATCTAATAGAACAACTATAAGCCGAAGATCTATTCACCAAAGTGTCTAGCAACACTTCTGGAATCAATCAGTTACCATAGCGATGAACAACATAATGGTGAACGATATTGAGGGCGTAAGCCAGTTTCCAAAAGCTTACGCGATCATCAAAGATCTAGTGAGCCAACTGAAAAACGCAATTATCGATCGACTTGAAGAAAGCGAGTGACCCCGCCGACCTCGATGAGGAGGCAGTCAAGCGAAATGATCTAGTCTGTGATTTGTAATACTTTCAATCAGTCTATCTTAAAAAATAACGTCACCGGCCTCTTAAAGATCCACACGGATGATTTTCATCGGCATCGTGGGATGCTCTATCGTTAACCGAGACGCTGTTCAGGAACATCTACCCACATGCTGAGCGATGACAGGATTCTTATTGGTGTCTCGGGTGGATTAACTTTCTCACTGCATCGAAAAATTCCCTAGGGCATTCGAAAAGCATTTCTGCAGATTGCCGAATTTTTTTTGTTTCAATGTGAAGAAGTCCAGGAAGACAAGTCCCAGGCACACGTGTGCACTAGCCGCAATACCATTTGTGAGTCTGTGCGGCAACTAGCTCCAATGTTCTCATGCAACATGAAGAACCTAAACTCCCTAGTATCTTACACATATCCGCGCCATGTTACGGGAAACCTGTGTCCCCGCTAGACCTGTACCGTACCGAACCATTGCCAAGCTCCCCTTCTCACTCGAAATATTCATACCATTGAATAGTTGTAGAGCATTGGTAAAAAGCTTAGATCTATAGAATCTTCATTGTTTCTGTCTATTTAGCAAATATTGAATGTGGATGACGCTTCGCGCGAGGAAAGTCCGGATTTTTGAAACGTGAAGTCATGCAATGACCTAGTGGGGTAAAGTAAATGCTACGGACTCTCCCGCTACACGTGCTTATTTATCTGAATATAACACGATAGATTCATATTGCGACGATACTACCTCGCTTGCATCTTCAGTTAGTTGATTAGCTATGCAATATCAAGAAAAGAAGCACCACAACCTTGGAATACTATCGATATGTATGAGTATATAAAGGTAGGGGAAAGTAAGCCTAGACTCAACCGTAGCTTGCCTCATCTTATTGCTTCTTCACCATCATCACCTGTCATGATCTTCTCAAGAACTACAACGCTCTTTGCGTTGGTTTCGGGCGTTTATTCTCAGTCACAATACACTTCTACCGGCACAGCTGCTGTGGCTGCAGCAGCTGCGACTGCACTGACTTTGTCCCCAACTTCCAGTGTCGCCGGTTTGACTTTCGACCGCTTTGTTCAGATTTGGCTGGAGAATGAGGACTACAGTGCGGCCATCAAGGATAGTGAGTACCTGGCGTCATTGAGTTCTCAGGTATAGTCCGTACTTACAGTCTTAACTCTAGCAAACCTTGCCTACCTCGCCTCTCTGGGCATCACTCTCACAAATTATTATGCCATCACCCACCCCTCCCAGGTAAGGTGATGAAAGCTTCATGGAATGTCCGTTTCTGCTCACGTGGGTTCACAGCCTAACTATGTCGCTGCTGTTGGCGGCAACACCTTCGGGATCACTGACGACAGTACACACTACATCTCTTCGAGCACGAAGACGATCGTGATCTCCTAGAAGATGCTGGTGTCAGCTGGAGCTTGTATCAGGAGGACATGCCTTATTCCGGCTTCGAGGCAAGCTATACCAACAAGAAAACTGGTGCAAATGACTATGTGCGCAAGCACAAGTGAGTCCCCACCAAAATTGCGCCGGACTTTGAAGTCACTAACAAACTATTTCCAAGTCCCCTGATGAGCTATAACTCTGTTACATCTAATACCGACCGCCTTGCTAAATCGAAGAACTTCACTATGTTCTACGAAGACCTGGACAACAACGAACTGCCCCAATGGATGTTCATTACCCCCAACATGAGTATCTCTCTCCTTCCCCTCATCAATTTCCTTGAACTTGACTAATTTCGAGTTTGACTTGCAGCCAACGATGGCCACGATAGCTCGCTCGCCACTGCTGGAACTTGGTCTTGTAACTTTTTGACCCCTCTGCTCTCTAACGAGAACTTCAACACCGATAGCACCTTGATTATTCTCACCTTTGACGAAGGTCTGACAACCGGCACGAACCAAATCTATGCCGTCCTTTTGGGTGGCACTATCTCAAGCTCGCAGGTTGGTACCACAGATGACACCGCGTATAATCATTATAGTCTGTTGAAGACTGTGGAGACCAACTGGGACCTGGGTAACCTTGGAGAGAATGATGTGGATGCCACTGCGTTCTTCTAGGTAATCCACTATGATCATCACTGAGAGATGCGAGTCCGTTGCAAGGATTAATATCGCATCTAATCGGGATTTTAACAACAAACTGTGCATTTGCGAAGTGACGGATGGGCTTGTATCAAGAAGAAACTGGAAATAGGGCCTTGAATGAGGGTGAAATTATCCACGGATGTCATTACGCTTTGATTTCTGTGTCATATGTAATTTCAGAAATGACGGCAAAATCCTAAGTTCTTCAATACTTATATCTGACCTTGCTTGGTCTATTGTGAGCAAACTCGAAATCTTTGTACTCAGTTCAAAAGATGTTAAAGTCATTCTCATTACCAAATAGGTATGAAACCTGAGCCCCGAATAGATATGGCCAAATGACTCCGCTGTGTGTGGTAATTCTAACCTGCCTACATAGATCACCTTCAAAGAGATGTCGAACATGAATCTTCAACTATTGACAAGCGCCTGTGCTATCTCTAAAACCCCGAATCTGACCAAGTAGAAGACCGCATAGATCTGCTTGCGGTCCCTGGCCACCAACCCCACGGCCCCACTCCGCACAACTTCCCCATTCGGAAGTTCACACTCGAAATGCTTGGCATTCTGTCTTTGGCCACTAAACATCACCAAATATTATAAAAAATGACGACCACCTTGTGGATACCCGCAGACACTGAGTGCGCTCAAGCTGAACGACAATGATCCGGGTAAGGATTATGAAGCAGCTCAATGTTGACTGGCTGCATTAGGAAGCCAAGGGTAGAGTGGCTGCGATGGCTTAGAAATTCATTCGTAGTGTGGTGGTCCTTAAATAAGCGCTGATCTTGAGCACTATGTCCATGGCTATCCATCTTACATCTGATGATCCTAGTGTACCCTCAGTATGTCGTCAACATCAGGCCAAGCCGTCTCTACGCCTGAGATGCCCAAGGTGGCAACACGCCTAGAGCCCACGGGCACACCCTCAAATGAGGCTGATCTGGAGAAGCTAGGTAGAGAACGTCCAGCTCACTTCTCTAGTCGATGGTCGGAGCTTGCTTTCTGCTTCTCTGTTGTCATGTCCCAGATTTTGGCAGTGCGTCACCTCTAATCCCATAACATTACCACGAGCCCTAACACGTACAGGAATTCTACATCACAGGATCTAATCTTCTACTACCAACACTTGTCACTGAATTGGGTATCCCGGAAGCCTCCACAATATGGCCAACCACCGCACTCTCACTCGTGGTGTGTGCCACACTCCTCATCTTCGGTCGCTTGACGGACATGTATGGAGGATATCTCCTTTACAACGCCGGAGCCATTTGGCTCACGATATCCTCCATCCTTGCCGGTGTATCGACAACATGGCTCATGCTGATCATCTGTCGTGCACTGCAAGGCTTGGCCCTCGGAGCACTCCTCCCATCCGGAATGATGATCCTCGGTAGCACCTATCGGCCAGGTCCTCGGAAAAATCTCGTTTTCAGTATCTATGGTGCATGTGCTGCTCTGGGATTCTTTGCCGGCTTCTTTATTTCCGGAATATGTGGCCAGTTCCTTACCTGGAGATGGTACTTCTATATTGGCGCAATTGTGTCCGCCATCATGGCTGCATCGTCGATTTTCTCCATTCCCAGAGACTACTATGAGAAGAAAAAGCTCGGCATCCGCATGGACTGGCCTGGCCTGGCTTTCTCTATCACAGGCACTACGTTGTTGGTTTTCGCGATTGCGAACAGCTCATACGCACCACAAGGCTGGAAGACACCATACATTATCGTCTTCTTTGTACTGGGGATCATCTTGTTGGGAGCGATGGCTTACGTCGAAGGGTGGGTTGTTCAAAACCCTCTACTTCCAGGCGACATCTTTCATGTGAAACATATGGCAGCTCTTGTCATTGCCTTGTTGTTGCTTTATGGAAGCCTAGGGATTTTCCTGCTCTACGGTGTTCTATAGTGAGTCCATTTTAGTTCGTGCATTGGGAAAACTTCACTAACTATTATATGACAGCATGTCCGAGTTCATGGGTGGATCACCGCTTCAAATCGCTGCTTGGACTGTCCCAATGGGCGTGGGTGGCTTGATTCTCTCAGCGACCGGTGGATTCATTCTACACAAAGTATCCGGAACCCTCTTGTTGCTCATCTCATGTCTCGGATATGTGGGCTCTGGACTGCTTTTCGCCGTGATCCCAATCGGCGGAAATTATTGGGCATACATTTTTCCGGCTATGATATGCGGTACCGTTGCCATCGACATCAGCTTCAATCTTGCTAATATCTTCATCACGACCAGCTTGCCCAAGGCGAGACAAGGGCTTGCAGGTGCCCTCATTTATTGTACTATGCATCTGGGGATTGCTATTATGCTTGGATTTGCGGATATCGTGCAGACTCAGACAAAGCATCTTGGCGTTCGAGAGAGTTACAAGATTGTCTTTTGGTTCCAGACAGGGCTGGCTATTTTCGGCCTGATTATCGCTCTTTTCTTTGTGAGGATCGAAAATGCTAAGAGTGAACTGACAGCAGATGAAATCAGGTCTCTAGAGCCGCAGCAGATCCTGAACAGGGAGCGAGAAGGTGTATGAAACTCTATTGTACATATTGCAATTCTCACGACGAAACTTTTACTCTTCCAAACCCATTCGACTGTACCACCTGATATCATAGCCTTTTGGGATAAAAGATTATCACTATCATGTTGTAATGAGCACTAATTATTATTTAGAATTCATGTCACATTTTACAGGGAGAACCCCCGATTAACCACAAAGAGCGGTGATATCCTCGGGCACATAAGGGGTCAGAATGTCAATGAGGCTGGAGAGAGACAACCACTCCAGGGTGCCGTAGATAGTCTGAACCGGCTGTCCGCTGTACAGGACACGAGCGTAGAAGCCACTGTTCTTGCCCTCGGTTTCCCTTGAAAATAGTCAGTAAGATGTTCCCAGCAATGGCGTCTATCCAGAGGTACTTACCAGATTTCAAAGGCAATGTTAGAAGCCATGGCAGGCCAGCGCAGAGCGTTAATACCGAGAGCACCGAGAATAGGACCGATGTCACCATCGTGAATGAAGATGTGAGAGTAATCGAGGCTAGATTTGCCGTCCAAGACAGCCTGCAGGCGAGCAACGATCTCACCGATAAAAAGACCTTCGACGATCTGGATGTACTTCTTGACGTACGCATTGGTGCGCCAGTAGTAGTTCCACTCCCAGTCACCAGCACGGAAAACTTCCTCGGCCATCTCCATAGTGACACAGGCAGATGAGTTGGAGGTACTGCAAGGCAGGTTGTAGCCATTGCAAAGACGAGCCTGGAAGTTATCGGAGAAGTGGTCAAAGGTATCCTGCCACGAGCTAGAGGTAGCGCCGAGCATGGAGCCCAGCTTCGAGCGTAGATCAGCGGTAACAGTCAGGTGCTCCTTCCACTCGCTAGTGGATTCGAGCTCATCAAGCGTAATATCGATAGCGTCGCAAGAGTATCCGGCGTTGACGGTGTCGACCGAGGACACCATTTGGTGCAAAGGCAAAGCACCGTTATACTTAGGCCAAACGCCGCGAAGAACTGCGCCAGCAGAGCCCTGAGTCAGAGCAGATTCACTAGAGCGGAACCAGACACGGCTGTTGGGTTCATCGGGAATAAGGCCAAGCTTCTTGCCGTAGACGGCCCACAAGTCCTTGCCATGCTGGAAGCCGTCCTGGACACCGCCGATAGTGATTTGCGGGTATTGGCAGGTTCCGTTCACATCGGGCGTAAATGGATTGGTGGGATCCTGGTACGTCTGGGCATACATGGGAATTGGCTGGACAGCACTGTTAGAGCTAGGTCCAGCGTAGAGATACGGGCGGACATTGTCGCACTCGTAGGCTTGGTTCTGTGGGAGCAGGTTAGCTCAGTTCAGTTCACTTCTTCGAATTTTCAGATCAAGCTCCCTTACTTCGCCGCCGGGCAGAATGTTGTACGGGGTGCGTCGCTGGTGGCGCTGCAGGTACTCAAGGTAAACAAGCTTTCCCTTCACGGAGCCCTTGGCGATGGGCTCGGGAAGCTCATACTCCTTGGTACGAGGGTGGGGCATTGAGCAGTAGTCATAGGTACCGTAGGGGGTTCCCGCGGTCGGACCATTGGTCGAAGCCTTGTAGATACCACCGTAAGTTCCAATTGAAGAGTTGGAAATGTATGAGGTATCATTGAGAGTAGGCGGGTAGAAGGTGTCCAAGGGGCTCAGACCAAGGACGGGGCCGACAGCCCCGAAAAGGACGGCAGCAGTAGCACCACGCATGATGTTTGCAGGTTCTGAAGACGGAAAGAGATGTTCTTGGACTGCCAATTGGAACATATCTCATTGCGCGTGAGGTTGAATATAAAGGCATCAGTGATGGGAGCTCGGTTAATCGGCGATCGATTTGGCTGAGATCCCCACTCCCACGTAGCCAGTCGGCACGCCGGCTTCACTCCACGTGGGGGACGAGAAAGTGCCAGGGACGTGCCGTTGCAGAGAAACGAGACCACTTTGAGGCAAGTTCAGCGCTAAGTTTGCCGACAAGGAAAGTTGGCGTCGAAAGTCCGGATATCGACCGAAGAGTGAGCGTAGACTTGGCGTGTCAGGTGTAAACAATGTACCACACAACACCTCTTCCACGACATGTTCCATTCTACATGCCGTAACGCTGGCTTACGGCGTTCCTTTATAATTCTCTTCGTACCAACTAAGTTTTGTCCAATCTTCCCATTCCGACTTTTCTTGCTATGCGGGTTGTACCCCTTTCCCTGGCCATGGTGGCCGCATGGTCCTCGCCTGTCTATTCATCTCTGGCATCCTTTGCTCTGGATAAAGTGCTGGCTGATGCGACACCTATCTTTGGCTCATACGTGAAGGACACGGGAAGCAAGGCTGAGTGGATGAAGAGCTACAATGACGACACTCAGCTTATCCATATGAACATCCCTGGCACCCACGACAGTGCGACGTGGAACTACAGCCAAGCCACTCAAGACTCTCTTCTGGGCATCACCAATCTCAACCAGGTAGCTGTTCCGGTGCCTGAGGCCTTCCGCTGTCAAGAGCTTTCCTTGATCAACATGCTCAATAGAGGAATTCGGGCAATTGACCTGCGCTACGCGTTTGATCCTACCAACACCACGATCATCTTCTATCATTCCGAGGCTCTGCTCTCTGAAATCGCTACTCTAGACGACGTGCTCTTTGGTTTCTACAAGTGGCTTGATGACCACCCATCAGAGACTCTGTTCCTGTCTCTTCAGTACGAGGGCTCGACAGCCAAATACGCGTCCAACGACGCGGCGCTGCAGCTCAAGCTCTACAACACGTTGACATCCCCGGTCGCACGGAAGTACTTTGTGCAGAAGAAGAACGAGCTTGGGACTTTGGGTGAAGCCCGCGGAAAAATCACCCTGATGCGTCGTTTCGATCTCGACCAATTGGCGGATTCATACACGACCGCGATGCCGGGCCTTCACTTCTCGCCAAGCCTTTGGACTGACAATGACCCAAACATCGATCTCACATACAATGAGAAGAAGAATCTGACTGCCTATATCGAAGATTATTACGAGCCTACGGGATCTAACGCGACCGAAAATATTCAGTGGAAGTACAATGCTACGACGAGTCACATTGTAAAGGCGACCACTGAATATCCCAACAGCCTTTTCTGGACCTGGGCGTCTAGTGAGAACACAGATATTGTACCGCCGGTGTGGCCTCGTATTATGGCTATTGGAAACGGTACCCTGACCCCCCAGGGAGGAGTGAACCAGCGCCTTTTGCCATTCTTGAAGAAGCAGAAGGGCAAGCGGGTTGGTATTGTCATGTTTGATTATTTTGACGTACCATCTGATCTTATCAATGAATTCTTGAATCTGTGAATAGCTTAGCTTGGGTATGTTGGAGTTGGAGAGCAAGTTGAGAACAGACATCGGGAAGTCACCGCTGAAGCGACGGACTGAAGTGTGCGTTTTTCAGCCCCATGCAAGTATACCTGACATTTATCGACCTTTTTTTATTCGAATCAGCCAAGACATGTCGTAGCGTAATTCTCAAATTGATGATTTGCGTCTATAATTCATAACATCTGAATTCAAGAAATGGCCGGGGTCGGTATTAAGAAGCACCGGAGGTCCGCGGCACCATGAATGGCAACAAGAACCAATCCGCTCAGAAGTGCATAACTAAGCCACGGAAAACGTGGTGTCTCCATGCCCCTTACTCAGCGGCATATTTTCTGCACGCCCCACCTATTTGATGGTCATCGCCGTTGATGCCCAGAGGAAGACGGCGATTGCTCACGGTCGGGTTGTGGGGTTTTTAACCTTGGAACTTGATGGGCCAGACCCCAGCCCATGCCACAAATTAGAAGGAATAAAAGAGGAGAAGGTGAAACATTCAAATATTTGAATCAAGATGATTCAAATGTTATCATAGTCAGTGAAGCAGGTTGCGAGGTTCAAAACTGGGCTTGCTACAGCCCCGAAGATATGTCCGGGTGATGCATGAATTGCGACTCGTAAAAAGTCGCCAATAGTATGAAGCCAACTTCGTAATTATAGAGTTTCTTCAAGAATGTCTAAACCGAAAGCTTCGTATCTCATCTTCGTGGGAGATAGTGGGTTTATCGGAAATTGTCATTGCCGCAGAGGGTGCCGATGTTGTTCACGGCCAGGCGAGATCCATGACAAGGGTCGTCATTTGTCAAGCCCTCTAGCGCAGATACCTCGGTGAAAAAATTTGACTAGGCACAAGACCAAAAACAACTTGCCAGAAAATAAGGACCGAACCACCGAAGGGTCATTAAGGCTGATCGGGACCCACCGTGGAAGCCGCCGGACAGCAGAGGGTCTCTGACATCATCGACTAGAATGCGAACCAGCTATTTTTCACTACAAAGAATCTTGTATCGCAAATATAAGGATCCATAGTCAAGCAACTAGCTACATGCCTTGACACCCGACAACACTTTTATATAATTACGACCTCCTCTACCTCGATCCTCGCCGCCAACAAGTCACCAGTGCCGATACCTCGTCAAACCTGCGAACCATGCCACCAGCAGCCGATGAAACTGCAGAGACTTCAGCCGGGCAGAACGGAGATGTTCAGACAGAAGACTGGGCCGATGGGGTCAGCGAGCCATCCTCCCACGATAGCGAGCGGAGGCAATTTAGGGGCGATGGACTGAATACCGGTGTTAAGGTCTTGAGTGCGTATCGCAGATTACCCATTCCATGTATGATGCTGATCTTTGTGCAATACAAAAGGCGACGGACGACTGGATATCAAAATCCACGAACATAAACCCAGCATAGCAGGGCTTTTACACCATTTAGGAGGAACACCGATGCCTTCAGAGCTCTCACGAGCCAATTCAAACGTGTCCAGAGCGAGCTCTCGAAAAGGCAGTGGGAAGGATTTCCCTCTCCGCCTCAACATTGTTATTCAAGTCATTGGGTCGCGGGGTGATATTCAGCCTTTTGTCGCACTCGGAAAGGAGCTCAAGAAGCATGGACACCGGGTGCGACTAGCCACCCACTTAGCTTTCCGAGATTTTGTTAACGAGGGCGGACTGGAGTTCTTCAATATCGGTGGAGATCCTGCAGAATTGATGGCCTTCATGGTGAAAAACCCCGGTCTTCTCCCAAACATCGCAACACTTCGAAGTGGCGCAATCCTGAAGCGCAGAAGGGAAATGAAGCAGATCATTGAGGGATGCTGGAAATCCTGTTATAAGATGGGCGATGGAACAGACATGCACCAAATCAAGGATGATCCTTTCAGTGAAGATGTCGATTATCGGAGGCGTCCATTTGTTGCGGATGCTATTATCGCCAATCCGCCTAGTCTTGCGCATATTCATTGCGCGCAGCGACTGGGGATACCTTTGCATATTATGTTTACGTAAGTTGAGCTTCTGATGGCTTTGGTGTCAGGTACTGATGAGGTTTAGAATGCCGTGGTCGCCTACACAGTCATTCCCGCATCCGTTGGCTATTCTTCATCAGAAAGATTGTCAACCAACAGTCGCGAACTTCGTTTCCTATGCTATGGTCGACATGATGGTATGGGAGGGCCTTGGCGATATTGTGAACAAGTGGCGTAAGAACACATTAACCCTCGATCCGTTGGATAGTATCACCGCGCCGAGCTTGATACACCGGTTGCAGATCCCGTGTTCCTATCTCTGGTAAGGCTTAAAAAGGTTTCTTTATGAGGAACTTGGCTAACAAGCCTGCTATAGGTCACCCGCTGTTCTTCCAAAACCGGTGGATTGGGGCAACTGTATTGACATTTGCGGCTTTAGCTTCCTACCAGCAAAGTCAGACTACACACCTCCGAACGAGATCAAGGAATTCTTGGAAGCGGGACCGACGCCGATTTATGTCGGATTCGGCTCGATTGTTGTCGACGATCAAATAACATTGACCAAGATCGTGTTCGAGGCAATTAAAAAAACCGGCCAACGAGCAATCGTTTCAAGAGGCTGGGGAAATTTGGGCGTGGACGAGGTCGACGTCCCGGATAACATCTTACTCATTGGAAGCTGCCCCCATGACTGGCTTTTCCAGCAGGTTTCATGTGTGATCCACCACGGTGGTGCCGGCACAACAGCAGCAGGTCTAGCGCTTGGATGCCCAACCATCATCGTTCCATTCTTCGGAGACCAAGAGTTCTGGGGAAATATCGTTGCTAAAGCAGGCGCCGGTCCAGTTCCGATCCCGCATAAACGACTTACCGTAGAAAAGCTAAGCGCTGCAATCGAGATGGCACTGAAGGATTCCACCAAGGAAAGGGCTCAGGAAATTGCGAAGAAGATGAAGAATGAGTCGGGAGTAAGAGATGGAGTTTATAGCTTCCATCGCCAACTCAACATCAAGCCTTTGCGATGCGCGATATGTCCTTCACGCCCTGCTGTATGGCATCTCAAACACACCGAAGTCGGCCTGAGCGCGTTCGCAGCGTCGACATTGGTCGAAATGGGAAAATTGGATCCTCAACATCTTGTCTTGTAAGTGAGACCATCTTTAGATTTTCAAGCAAGTTGGAAACTAACTCTTGATAGGAACCGCCCTATGGAATACGACACCTATCGCGACCCTGTTGGGCCTCTCAGTGCCAGCGCCCAGGTACTCTTTGGCGCAATTGCAAACTTCGTCATTGGGCTTGCCGACGTTCCAACGGAGATGGCCATTGATCTCGTCTCAGCTGGAAAGCAGCTGGGTCATAATCATAAACCGCATCATGACGACCCACGCCGCAAATGGCATATGCGCAAGACGCACAATGAAGACGAGCTTGCCAGTGAAGAGGACTCACAGGAGCAGGTGGATCAGCAGAAACATGAAAATTTCGAAGAGACTGTGAATAACTCTCACAGCGAGTCGTCAAATGGTTCCCTCGCTCAGCCTTCCAATGGAGCAGCCCGCGAGAGCGAGCCTCTGGATGGTGAAGAGACTGGCAGCGGTGACAGCGATGACAGCGTCTCGAACTCGAGTAACCTTCTTCCAGAAGCTGGTGTCGATCGAGTACGCAGTCAACAATTGGAAAAAATACAAACGATGAACAGTGAGATGGCATCTTCTAAGCCTCGTGGTTTCTTCTCCGAAGTGCGTATACACGGGAGTAGGATGGGGAAAAAGTTTGTCAACTTTGTGATTTGGATTCCGACAGATCTTACACTCAGTATGTCGAAGGGTTTCCATAATGCACCAAAGATATATCATGACAATACAGTGAAGGCGACTCCGAAGGTTCATGGTATTCGGAGCGGCTTCAAGGCTGCCGGCCAGGTAAGGACCACCCTCGAGTCCATATTTGACATCTTACTGACGCAATACAGGAACTTCGGGATGGGTTTTATTACGGTGCTACTGGTCTCGTCACTCATCCTCAACGTGGATACAAGGAGAAAGGCGCAAAGGGAATGATGAAAGGGGTGGGCAAAGGTCTTTGTGGAGCGTTCCTCAAGCCACCAGCTGGTATGTTACGCCATTTCCCTCATTCCACCACCAGTATAACTAATATGTCGCAGGCCTCTGGGGACTTGCCGGCTATCCTCTTACTGGAATTCGTCGCAATCTATTGGACTCTCTGGGAAAGAGACAGGAAGGCCAAATTGTGGCGTCCCGGATCGCCCAAGGACACGAAGAGATGCGGAAGTCGTCCGCTGAAGACAGAGCGGAGGTAGTCAGGAAGTGGATCTTAGTGGAAGAAAAGGCTCTCGAGGCAAACCGGCGCTGTCGTCGATCCCACTCACGCTCAAAATCTCGATCCCACTCACACTCACAATCTCGATCCCACTCACACTCACAATCTCAACCCCACGCACCTACATACGCCGCTTCCAGCGGCATGGCTGCCTAGTATAACCTGTCCATAATATTCTAATTCTGCATATAACCTTCAATACATGATTATGAGTACGACTTATCAAACACCCCATCGCCCCTGATCCCTGAACCAGCCGCTTGAGCAGAAGATAATTGGATACGCAATGCGCATGTGAGTGGATAAACGGGAGGAGAAAAAGGCCTATCACTTTCCTCATTTGATCTCAAAAACCAACCAAAACAGCATTTAACCGGATATCCCTGTTCATTTCACCGGTTACACAACAACAGAATGTGAGACCTTTCCCAAAGCTCGGAGTTAGCCCGATATCCAGTCCGGGGTTATCCCCGGACACCCCCAGACATACCCCGGACTCTAAATGTCCCAGTGGGGGTGACAAGCAAATATAAACCCTCTCGTCTTTCAATCCGAACGACTCGACAATAAAAATGCAGGCTACACAGTCTCCTACTTTCGTCGGTCTTAAGGGCCAGAACCTCATTTACGCAGTTACACTATGTTGTTCGTTCGGCTTCCTCCTCTTTGGATATGATCTCGGTTTTATGGGCGGGTTGACGACGTCACCTACATTTCTAGGAACCTTCGGAAACCCCGAAGCCTCACTCCTCGCATTTCTAGTCTCGGCATACGAAGTCGGCGCTATGATGGGCGCATTATTCCAATTCCTGAATGGCGATAGATTCGGCCGAAAACCCAATAACATGGCCGGTGCCGTGATAGTCGCGATCGGAGCAACGTTGCAAGCTTCCAGTTTCTCGTTGCCTCAATTCCTGGTCGGGCGCATTGTTGCAGGATTCGGATTGGGTATAATGACGACTGTTATTCCGATTTGGCTTTCTGAGTGCAGTATGCCAAAATCGAGAGGAAGAATGATGGCGATGCAGCTGTCGAACTTGATTGTTGGGTTGATTCTGGCGAATTGGCTTGATTATGGCCTTGATAAGTATGTGGGTTCGGTGCAGTGGAGGTTTCCGTGTGCGTTTCAGGTTGTCTTTTGTATCATTGTTCTTTGCTTTATGCCTTGGCTTCCTGAGTCGCCTCGATATTTGTGCACGAAGGGGGAGACGGAGAAAGCGAAGGTTTCTTTGGCTGCGCTGCGTGCTGGGTTTCCCGAGGATCCGGATGTGATGGAGGAATATAAGGAGATTGAATATGCAATCGCGGTTGAGGCTGAAGAAGCTGGTTCGTGGGCCGACGTGTTCAAGGATAATGGTATCAGTGGATTCTCACGGGTAGCGATCGGATTCGCAGCCAATTTCTTCCAACAACTGTCTGGATGCAATGTGATGTCGTCGCTTGGTCCTTATGTCTTTGAAGACTCGATTGGGATGTCTCGCAACAATGCCATGCTCGTCTCCGGCGGCTTACAGGTGTTCTATTTCCTGAGCAGTCTGATTCCATGGCTGATTATTGATCGAGTCGGTCGACGCAAGTTGTTCATGATCGGATCTACTGGAATGGGAGTCTGTATGCTGTGTTCAGCGATCTTCGTGGGAATCGGAACGACGAGGCTCGGATACGCAGCTGCGGTTATGCTATATCTATTCCAAACATTCTTTACCTTGGGATGGCAGTCCAATATGTGGATCTACCCTAGCGAGCTCCTACCTTTGAAGCTAAGAGGACGAGGCGCTGCGCTCGCTGTTGTGTCGCAGTGGTTGTTCACATTCTTGGTTGTTGAGATCACTCCGCCCATGATTACGAACATCGGATACAGGAGTTATATCGTTTTTGCGGTCATTAACTTTGCGACTGTGCCTTTTGTCTACTTTAACTTCCCAGAGACTAGGCAGATGCCTCTCGAAGCAATTGATCTGTTCTTTGCCGACCGAGATGGGAAGCGGCCATCTCTTTGGCGTGTCGTTCAGGACTCTGTGAATCCAGATTTTGTTGCGGGTGTCAAATTACAACTCGAAGACAGGGCTAGAAACAGAATGGAAGCGACCGACAAGCTTTCTGAGAAAGCGGAACACTTGGAGATGGAAGATGTTTGATTGAACCCGAATGTTGAGGTTTTGAGACTAGGAGCCGGGTAGGTAGGTCAGAATCGATATTTTGATTGCTAGCATGCCTACATCATCTGGGCACATGTACATGACGGACTACTTTTTACTTGGAAGATGCGAGAAGAACATCAGAGAGAATAAATACATCAATGTCTTGAATAATTGAATAATTCCAACTGCACAGCTTGAAATCAGGGGTAAAACAGGCTGCTTCCAAGGCTCCATACACCCCGCGTTTTAAGTCGGCCCATGTCCGAGCGTTGTCTATCGGCCGGAAGACTTTATCCATGAGGAAGGAGCTTGGCAAGGCTTGATAGCCCGTGCGAAGGCTACTTGCACTTTACCCGATATCTCGGAACGATGTCCGATTGTCTGTAACAGGGGCGGGGGCACACTATGACTCTTCAAGAAGCCAAACATGGTAGGGGATAAGGGAAGAATAAGATTTTCCTGCCTTCCGTTCATTACTCGAGGTATGTTTTATAAAAGGTATCTTAGAGGGTTATCAAGTTCGTTAACAGCCACCTCCACCGGCACCGGCCATGTTCGCATCCCTTCCCGACTCAGAAATGAGGATGATGATAATACAAAGTGTCAGGCGTTTCTGCCACTCTCCAATAACCATGCACATGGCAGTTGCCATAACAAGCTCATATAATCGAGTCTCTCGTACTTCAGTCGACTGTGATTGTGACATAATGTTAAATTCAAACTCGAAATCGTCCGTTTTTCGAGAAAGAGCAACCAGTCTAAGCAACCTCGAAACCGCCGAGTCGAAAATCCACAGTTTTCCGAATTTCTTAGACGAGAAATCCGAAGTAAACTGTGCCAAGAACAATCTTTCTTTTCCGGGAAGTTCCCCGATCAGCTTCAAATGATGAAGCGGCATTAGTCTTTTCGACCATTTCTCATTCACATGAAGATCTCTCGTACCCTCCCAGAAAAACGTGACTCCAGCATATTGGAAGTGATAACGTCGTGTATGAGCCAGTGGCGATGACCATTTCAGTTTGATCGTTTCTTCCGCGCTGGAAGGAACAAACCTCTCTTCTTCCACTTTACCCTCTTCTTTCAAGTTTTTCCGCCTGGCATTAATCATGCGATGATACTGCTTCCCAGTCTCACCCCAGACTCGCCACGAACGGACCTTATACCCTTTCAACGCATGATCATCACGGAAAGTGCTGTTATCCGGCCTAGTGCGATGCTCCCATCCTACCACGCCACGAGGGTCAATGATATCGGGTAAGTTAGGGACGAACTGCATAGACCACTCCCGCCAAAAAGCCGAGGAATTGATAATACAAAGCGGCTTCCCGTATTTCACACTTCCGCGACGGAGAGTGCGCGGGGCATGGTGGAACAGAAGAGCAGGGTGATGGATGAAGTAGCTGTTGGATTCGTCGGATCTGTGATGAGCTCTGGCGTAGTCGGTGGCTCTGTCTTTGTGTTTCTTGTCGTCATATCCGAATTCTTTTGTCAAGTCCATGTATGGAGTGATGCGGACGTGTTCTTCGCCTTCGTGGTAGACATGGTATTCTGATAGGCGGTTTCGTGGGGATAGTGCTTCTTTCAGTGTTGACATTTTCTTCCGGCGTCTATGCTCAGTCTTGGTTTCGCGAGATCTAGTGAAGACTCTTGGGCAAGAGCGGGAAAAGTCATGAGTATATCTTTAGAGATGTGTTGTGCTCATGCTATTTATCATACCCTGCCTACGGCCGTAAACAAGGCGTTTTTGGCCCCATGGGGCGTGTCTTCCTGTTTTTTAGCACTTGTGTCGGGCGCAGTCATATTAACTGAATAGAGTAAGTGGACCTCTTGCCCCGAAGCGTCAGGATACTTCATTGGCTCAGGGGGCCTACGGTGGGGAGACGTCTTGGCTGGAAGGCTGTGAAGGATCCTGATCCCTATCTCCAGGGGCGGTGGATCCAAAATGATCGGGGCGAGAGAACAGTAGGAGGCTGTGCAAGTTGCTGAACCCCTTGCAATAGATATTTCGGGTAATTCGGATGGCCATTGTGAGAATATAGTTGAAGACAAATTATTATTGAAAATCCAAAATCCCTTTTCTATCGCATTAATCGCTGTCAATTGCCAGTCTCCGAGATGTTCAAAGTTCCAGGCGCTTGTTCGAAAAGACCTCACTGCCGCTTGGCGAGACTTTGTCAAACAGCGTCGCCTTCAAAAACACCTTTCCAGGGAACTTGGGAGTCTTGGTGAATACTGGGCTGCGAGATAATCGTTAGACGCTGCATTCTTAGGAATTCTTGAGTCCGATGGTAATATACCTGCCACAATTTGAGCAGAAATACCGCTGAGGGAATGGAATTAGCCTCGGTCACAAGCTGTGAGCCAAAAAATCGACTCAAACAAAAGTGTTCTAGTACCTGAGTCACATTTCCACTGGCAGTGTTTTTATCTTCATAGATCTTCAAAGCCGCTGTGGGATCTTTCACCGTCATGTCATCTTCGGAGACGAAGTAGTTGACGGAAAAGGCTAGAAACAGTGAGCATTTGAGTATTTAAAGCCTTTACTTGATATGCCTTACCTCCACCTGCTCTTTTGCAACCGTCACTGTTTTGAATGTTTTAGTATCTTTCTATTGCATGCATCACCCCCTCAGATATGAGTCAAAGCCGTACCAGTGGCATAGAACGGAGTTAGAGGGTTGCTGCGGAAGCGTGACGCTGACGCTCTCGCAGTTGCAGTGGCCTGTGTAAGACATTGAGAAGAGAATTGATCCAAGTAGAGCTAATCCAAAACTTAATTAAGCGTGTACTGGGACAGTTGGGACACTTATTGAATTCTAAAGTTTTCTTTTCAGTGGCGGGCTGTCTCACTAATTTCGCGGAAAATTCTGTGCTTGGTTCCGCTATCTTCAACCGTGACGTCATTATTTCCTGCCATCGTCGCATTGAAAGAACGTCGCCTTCACATACCCAGTAGATGCTATCTATGTGGATGATTGCTCCCTTTTCGAGGTGATTGATCACGGACCTTTGCAATGTGCGGCGAGCTCAGGCTAAGACGAATCAGAAGGCCAATGGATCCCCACTAAAACAAAGACGTCAATGCGGATCTTTTGTACAGATTTACCTCGTATAATTCATAACCGAATGCTATGATAGGGCTCTTCTGCTACTTAGTTTCGATCGAACTTGAAGGAAAAAGTGCGATCGATCGAGATAGATCAGCCAGCACAAACTAACCTAGACTGAGTGGGGATCACCTGCAACAACGGGGAAGAGCTAGGCGTAGAAAGAATGGCGGAGCGGCCAGGAGAACCCCTCCTTAAAAAGTCCGCACATTTATTGGTATTTTAGACTTTTTCAATCTCCTACATCAAATCTCGAAGCTCCATATTCAATCGGAAGAATCTGAGCAACCATGGTCAATCCTTACTTCGATATCCAATATACTGCACCTAATGGCGATGGTATGCCCCCATTATCATCTTATTTGGGATCTCTGGATTAACTCTGTTCTGTGGTACTGTGGGGCCGCATTGTATTCAAGCTATATGACGACGTTGTTCCCAAGACCGCTGAGAACTTCCGCGCCCTTTCAACCGGAGAGAAGGGATTCGGTTACGCTGGGTCCAAATTCCACCGTGTTATTGGCAGCTTCATGGCGCAGGGTGGTGATTTTGCTCGTGGCAATTTGGGTACTACCACATCAGCTGAATCTGGGGTCCATTGTATATAGTGGCGCGCTAAAAAATTCGTGCTTCCAGGGAACCGGCGGCAAGTCTATCTACGGTGAGAAGTTCGCGGATAAGAACTTCACCACGAAGCACAACAAGCGGTTTCTGCTTTCAATGGCTAACGCAGGCCCCAATACCAACGGATCCCAGTTCTTCATAACCGTAAGTCTGATCCAAGGTTCTAAAAAGGCAAACATTGGTATTGATCGAACCAGTTCACCGCGATCCCTCACCTCGACGGTAAGCACGTTGTCTTTGGGGAGATTCAGGGCCAAGATATTATAGGCAGAATGGACAGTAAGAGATGGATACCTCTGGGCGCACCTTGGGCACCATCTCAATCGCTGCTTCTGGTGCAGAATGAGCGTTTGCTAGTTGCTGTTGAGCTCTAGTTATATTTAGACATGGTATCAGACAGTCTATGCAGATATCAAGACATGAGCTAGGCTTTCAATCATTGAACCTGCCTTCTCTGCTCCATGAGGATACTCAAGGGGATATCGTCCTCATCGTAAAACTCCACATCTTCATCCACGCCAAAATCTCGCAGACGTTCTCCGTCGGCGTTTCGCCATGACTCTTCACCATCATCGGAGTCATCGCCGTAGATGGGCCCAGGCTGATCTTCATCGTCACTGCCATCGTGGTCGACATTTTGTGGCCGTTCGTGGAAACGTCTGCGCCGTTGCACACTTGAAAACTGCCGACGGCGATTCATATCATCCGACTGGCGACGCTTGAATGCTTCAATCTCTTCACGAGCAGATGCGTAAGTTTGGAGTCCCGGCGAATTGGATGTAGAGGCCGTTGGCGCTGGGAAAGGGATCCGGTCGGGGTCCGGCGGAGGCCAAGATACTCCACGAGCTAGCAAAGATCGTCAGAAACTGGGCAAGAGCATAAATTATGGAGTTTCATGATACCTTCAAAGTCATTGATTGGGAAAACCCAACCAGATTTGCGGTCTGGGGTCGCCGCAAGAGGCCAGAACCAGCTGAAGATCTTCGAGGAGTGTTAGTTTGACTAATCCCATTAACAAGGATGATGACTGACGTTGATTGTCCCCATTGCCTGGCTTATGTTGGAGAAGATTCCAATATCGTATGGAAATTCTTGTTTCTTAATTCTGATCTTTTGGCCCCCTGGGGCATCAAGATATCCACCCAGTACGCGGGCCCGCCGCACAAGGGTTTCGTGTCTCTCGATTTCCCATGATTCGATAGTTGTGACATTGAATAAGACAGCATAAAGTGTGCGCACAAGAAGTATAAACAGGGCGAAAACTGTAATACTGTTCACAACAAAGAGGACAAACAGGTGACAAAGCTGAGCCAGACTGGGACCGAGGTACTAAGGGCAAGTCAGCATTTGGATCAGTATAAGTAGGGATTGACTCACACTAGGCAGGTTTCGATTGCCCCAAACAATAGATCCACGTTCCCAGAGCAAAGTTTCCAGGTAGCCCATGCCGACCACAGCAAAGAATAAAAAGCGGAAGAAGTGCGGGAAGGTAAAATAAGATACACAGTTTGATGTCCATGGGCAGTGGTGATCCATCTTGGGGATACATCTGTAAGCTGGTCAGCAAATGGCAAAATTCATACATGGCTTAGTTTCCCACCTTTGGCAAGTCTTGCAATGATGCGCCCGTGCTGGCTTATATGCCTCACATCTACGGCACCATCGCTGACGCCGAGTGGCCTTGGCCTTCTCCTCTGGACTGGCATTGGCAGTCTTTTGGCTTTCAGGAAGTCGACCAGGATCTACATAGCAGGATCTGAAATAGCAGACCCAGATGCATAGGGCAAAGATGTTGATCTTCCAGACTTCATCTTTCCGGAGCGGCACGGATTCAAAATGGAGGAAGAAGTACTGTGAGGTGTATGCGAGAAAGCTGATTAGGATGCTGACGGCTGGAATGGCCAGCCGTGATATTTGAAAGTCATCGCCGAACATCTCCGCGTCCAGATGTCCGCAGTATTGCTCGACACGGAGAGGAAAGGCTGTGCTCGACGTGTTGTTGATTGGCGGCGGGATTTTGAAAGTGGTGACTAAGCGGATTTGAATCGGCCGCGATCCATCACATTTGACCTTCTCATCGGCAACACCTTGACTATTATCCAGGTCGTATCGAATTGGTCTCGGGGGCGATATATACCGACACGAAGAATTGAATGGAGATTATGAAATCCATAAGAAGCTGATCTGACGTCGCCAAAATGCCGATCGTGGCTCTTCCCCAGACCACGGTTCGCGCCATTGGGTCTACATCTGTCATCTCCGATCCCTGTTCCGTGGTCAAAGAGCTGATCGACAACGCCCTGGATGCATCGGCATCATTTCTGCAGGTTGAGATTTCACAGAATACCCTCAGCGTGATCCAAGTCAAAGACAATGGCCATGGAATCCCAACCGAAGATCATGCAAATGTCTGCAAACACACGTTCACCAGCAAAATCCAAACTTTGGACGATTTGAAGAATGTCGGTGGTTCATCCTTCGGCTTCCGAGGAGAGGCTTTGGCGAGTGTGGTGGAGATGTCGGGCGGCCTCACTGTCAGTACGCGATCCGCCTCAGAGGTTACTGGAACTTGTCTTAAGTATGCAAGAGACGGGTCTCTCTTAAGGTATGATTGTTGAGACCCAGCTTCGAAATCCCCAGTGAATGACTTACATGGTCGGCAGCTCAACGCGCACTTCTCATCCAGCTGGAACGACACTGCGTATAACAGATTTCCTCAAATTCATTCCAGTTCGCAGGCAAACCTCGCTGAAGGACGCGACAAAAACTCTGACCAAGATCAAAAAGCTTCTTCAAGCATATGCGTTTGCTCATCCTGGCAAAAGGTTCTCGATGAAAGTGCTCAAAGCCAAGAATGAAAACAACAACTGGATGTACGCGCCAAGTGCCGATGCAGAGATCACCGATGCAGCCATGAAGATCGTGGGAAGAGATGTGTCTTCCTGTTGTGTTGTGAAGAAAACTTCATCAGAGTCCTTCGGTGAAAGCGGCTACGATTTGCTCGCCTTTCTTCCAAAAGCTGATGCTGGTATGGAAGCTCTAGATCGCATATCAGGTCCTAACAACTGACGAGAGCAGATATGGTCAAATCAAACAATCAAGGACAATTTATCAGTGTTGATGGCCGACCCCTGTCTATAAGTCGGGGGATTGGCCAAGATGTTGCCAAATTGTTCAAATCATATGCTAGGGCTGCTGCATCAAGAAATGAAGCGGCCAAGTCGATCACTGATCCATTCCTCTGTATTCAACTGAAGTGTCTGCAAGGGAGTTACGATGTTAACATTGAACCTGGCAAAGACGACGTCTTGTTTGAGGATCGTGAGCTTGTAATGAGCATGATCGAGGGTCTGTTTCGTAATCATTACGGACCGCTATCAGATGCTCAAAAAGCGAGCGCCAAAAAAGCACAGAAACCTTGTTCGAACACTCCCCAGACAGACAGTGGATTCGAGATCCTTATGTCCAGAACGCGTCCTCAAGTCGGTTCTAGTCATGCTGGAAGCCCGGAGTTTCCCGCTAATATTGCTACCGCAAGCCCATTGGCTCATCGAATCAGTCCGTCGTCTGGACTTTCATCACCTGAAGGCCCACGCGACGACGCATCACAGAACGCTGTTGGAGATCGCCCGGTCACAGCACAATGCCGAGGCTCGCGATTCATTAACCCCTGGTCCATTTCGAGGATCAATGCTTCTTTCCAGACTCCGCGGAGAGAACGACCTCCTCAGTCAAGTGACGCCCACACTTTCCTTCAGACACCCCAACCTCCCAACGACCCGCAAAGTGCAGCAACAAGGCTCGATTACCAGTCACCTCCCCAGAGTCCTGAGTTGACTTCTTCTGGTCTAAGGCCTGCATCAATCTCTCCTGTGGCACATCGGCGCCGATCCGGTGCATCAATTGGATCACCACCGGAAACCATACATGTTGCAAACAGTGCCCGTAAGGCAGAACGACAGCGTGACAAAGAGCGTTATGGGAATGGGGCGCTAGACACATGGTTTCAACGAACCGTGGGAGCTTCGTTAACCCAGGAATCACCGGAGGAGACAGCTGAGCCGGAAATTGCAATTCCCGCGTTGTCCCAGCTTGCAAAAGATAGATTTCAACCTCCGACCCACTCTTCAGCCGCCAATGCAGTTGCTAGTTTAGAAGGCCGGAAAGCACAGAATGATATCCCTGAGGTTCTGCCAGAGTCTCCGTCTTCCTCTCAGGAAGATGGTACCGTGGAGTTGGATCACAATTCGGTACAGGAGGGCTCCATGAACAGTGGGCGAGGATTCCCCGTGCTAGAGAAATGGGCCGCAAGTCTTCATGAAGGTTTCAACCCCGTTGCAAGTCTTGATTTGGAGTGGGCCCTCGACTTTGAAAAGCGCAAGAAAGAGGCAAACCAGAAGAATCAGAGGAAGCGTATTTGCCTCACAGGTCGTGACGGTCAAGAAAGCTCTCAGTCTACCTCTTCTGCCGGCCCATCACCCCACAAGAACAGATACCTTGCAGCAAAGGCAGCATTGACGGCTGAACATCCTTCTGTATCCAAGGCATCCTCGAGTACTTCACTCTCTTCACGCGATCCAAGGGCCTATTTGATGCGGCATCAAACCCAGCCTAACATTGATGAGGTTCCCAAGGATAGTGCGGTAGCACGACGGCTCCACACGAGTCGACTTCCGTTTGAACGTACACCAGAAGAACATGATGTCCATGACATCTGTACGCCCATGTCTTCCGATATCTCACTTTTATCTAAGACATGGAACCTGACGTGCTCAGTCGACGCATATGCACGGTCTGGCAAAGAAGTCGATGTCTTTCCAGACTCCGAAAAAGCATCAGTTTTATCGCTCTGGAATGATCGCTTAATCGCAATCTTCAACAAAAATTATACAACTCGCGACAATTCACCTTGTCCTGAATGGCAGGTTGATCTTGCTTCTATCATGGCGCAGCACTTGAAACAATTTCCCACGAACTGAATGAACCTTTTACGCAGGGCTGCAGGTGCATCTTTATGAATACCTTTTCCTCTCCTGAAATCGCTACTGCTATGGAGTTATATTACTATTTATCTATACCCGTCTTGTATATTATGCGACATGATTTTCCCGCAATGTTGTTTCACTTTATACAACATTCTTCGCAACTAACTTGTTTGAGCTGTGATCTTCCCTCAAGTCACGGCACTAATACTATGAGCACCTCAAACCAAGTCATCCTTTATAGCCCATATTTCCAAATCAATCTCTTACGGAGACCACGGAATTCCCTGACTCAGTCATACATATTTTACGAACATACTCACATCTGACCACTGTCAGCGCGTGACGGATATTGCGGGGCGATGGGTATTCTCAGGCTTTTGCAACCCAGTACCCCTCAAGAGCATCCAAGGTTTGGTTCTCAATTTGTACCGCACAAAAAGAGTTCGAAGGCTGTATGTAGCAGATTAATAAAGATAATCAATGATCATAGGTTTTAGAGCACTTTTAGTTAACTCTTAAAGTGAAGTCGAAAACCTGATTGGTTACATAAGAGTGACATCAACAGTCCCTACCCTCACAAGCGACACGCCGTCTTTGAATATTTATACTACTAATCAATTCCCGGACTCAAGAAATCTCAATGTCATAGCGACATTGCATTCACGGTAATGTCAAATTCCACGTTACTCGACAATCAGTTTGTCGAGCGAATGACCGAACGGTTCCGCGAGCCGTCAAGAGTCACTTCCCCTGGCTTCAAAATGACAACCGGCGACATCGGCATCCTGAAATCAACACTTCTACCCTCATGTGGACTATATTCGGGACTCTCGCTCGCCACATTCGTTGCTGCTAAGGCGACGAATAGAGTCGAGCTTAAAGACTGGTTATGGCCCTCCAGCCAAGTCATCAACGCGTGGTGGAGCGCTGTCGGGCGACCGATGCATGAAACCGGTATTTCCTTCTCCGACGCCTGGGCAGGAAACACCTGGACTCAAAAGCTTCTCGTCGGGGGTGTTACTATCTGGGGAAGCCGACTATTCGCACGAATTGCGAGTCGATCCCTTGCTCGTGGGAAAGATGATTCGCGATATGACGCAGTCAAGACAGAGCCTGGATTCTGGAAAACAGCGCTGTTCAAGGTCTTCTTGCCGGAGGCTCTGTTTCTGAGTGTTATCTCACTGCCCATCACTATGCCGTTCTCTAGTGATAACACCGCGCTTTCACTTGTTTCAGATACCTCGAGTACAGTGCGTGCGCTGGGTGTCGGGTTGTTCAGTGCTGGTTTTGCTTTGGAGGTCTTGGCCGATGCGCAACTCGAGCTGCATCGCCAGGAGCGAGATGATCTGTGTCGGCATGGAGTCTGGAGCTTAGTGCGTCATCCTAAGTGAGTAGACCTCTTCACACGGCTCATGTATTACGAACTGACAAGTATTTAGTTACTTGGGTGATACGCTCGTCCATTTGTCATTCGCGGTTCTCAACCTTGCAGACTCGCTCAACCCGATCATGCTGCTTGGCCCCCTGGCTAACTATGTCTTCCTACGCTTTATCGGCGGCGATAAGGAGAATGAAGAGAGCCAGGAAGAGCGGTATCAGGTGAATGATATGCACAAATATGAGCAGCTCAAACAATGGCGCCAGGAGAAGAACAGCTTCTGGCCTTCTCTGCGGGACTTGGTCAATCCTTGGACATTAGCAGTCGCGGGCTGCGGTTTGATCGGTATTTTCGTCGAGGAAACGTTGAGAACACAATTTTCTACCTAGTATGGAATCAAACCGATGAATATGAACATATTATTTGGTCGTGCTTTAGATCAATGTCAGCGACGGGGAACTTTTTGTGCTTGCCCCACTCATAAGTATTCATCGATGGTAGACCCTTCTCCATTCTGTCCACAGGTATACGAAGCGTCTGGAAGAAAAAAGTGGACCGGTACGGAGTAGAGGCACCTCTGATCTACCGGGAGAAACAACAGCAGGGAATCGCCTGATCGGAACTGCCACATTGGCGTCTGTGCACGCACAGCCATGACAATTCGCAGAAACAGCAGTTGTACAGCACTCTTCGGAGTGTCCCAGTCCGGTGGAAGCGAGGCTGGCTGGTCGCACACGCCGTCTGCCACACACTCCTGGACGGACCAGGATTAGCTGCCCCCAAGCAGGTCTTTCAGTGGGTGTTGGTGTCGAGTCGCATCGCACACCATGCATCCCAGTACCCCTTCGCCTGAAGACTATTCGGACGTGATAGGAGTACTCCCTGACTTCAACCTGAGACAGACTCACAAGGTCAGCAACTTCGCTTGGGCGGCTTTCAGCTCGCCATGAAAACATCAGCAAGGTGGACGGAGTATAGCGCGATCCCCTACACCAATCGAAGATTCGCGCATGCCGGGTCAACAAGATGCAAAGCCGGGTCCATGTCCCGAAGCCAAAGGGCCAGCCCATTCTTCAAGTCTTCAGGAGAAATTGACTCGCGGGGGGAGTGGATCTCTCCCCTTCACCACCAAACATCTCACTGTTCAGACCGCTCCCTAGGAAATGGTATAGCCCTATCTACAAACCCCTCTAATAAGACGCCAAGGACGGATCTAGATTGCGCCCAATGGCCTACGTCGGAGTGCACTGATCCTTGACAAGAAAAGTACGAAGTACAAAGCCATGGCCGGCAATACACTGTGGGTGGAGATGCCCATCCCGTGCAAAGCGCCCGATAGGTTCACCCGCTCAATCTCCAGAGTTCTGCGCAGTGCCAATCTCAATCAGCGGGATGGGTCCATGGTCGCATCGCCTGTCATCTGCAGGGCCTGGTTGACAAATTCGGGTCATTACCCTCCTTAGGCGATGGAGCATCCCCTGAGTCGGAGGCTTTTTTTTTTTTCAGTCCTGTCTGTGGCATGGCCTCGATCGGCACTCCTTCTTGAGTCGGATCGCGATCCTGGCCCGTGATTCACCCAATCTTTGGAACTGACCCCACCGTTCTTGACTGCTTCGCGCGAGCGCTCCGTGCAGATCCCCACCAGTCTCGACGCCACGGCCGTATTTGACTCCCACTTCAGGGTCATCACGTCTCGGCTTGTCCAGAAACTTCAGCCCGTGTGCGCGGGTCACTGTTAGATTCCTGCCCACGAAAGTCTGGCCTGTCATGATTCAGATGCTGCTCGTAGCACCCGACAATCTGCCAGACCCCCTGCAGGGTGAATCCACTCCGCTTGCCGGTTGTAGTATTCAATCACGCTCATCATGGCCCGCGATGCGCTGCAAACTGCTTTAGCCTTGCTTGAGGCGTCGATCCAGAGCTACACTAAGCTCCCCGTGTCATCTGCACCCTGACGGGTGAGACGCACGAGGAAAGATAGTGAGCTGCACGGGCTCGCCGGCATCACAGCTACAAATGTAAACAAGCCCCCACCCCGCCTAGTCCGACGTGTTTGAGACTTGCGACTACTTCCTGCATCTCCGTTAAACTTGGTGCCAGCCATAGACGCAAAATGACGGAAGGATCGCGCAGTCCAAGCCTCTTGCGCCGGGTGATCGAGGCTGCCCTCTTCCGCGAGGACAATAATTACCCGCCTATGGCTGCTCACGCGGCCGCTGCAGCCGAGCGCAGAGGCGTTTCGGACTTGGAAGCAGGAAAGCGCTTCACTCTCCCAGTGAATGACCCGGATCACCTCATCCCGCCAAACGACAAGCTCCTGATCTTCCGTGCCCTGACTGGTATCGACAGTGTCCCTGCTCTTACATCGGGCGGCCATTTGCTTCGTACCGCGCCCAACGTCGGTATCTACACACGTGTTGTAAACAATGAGACCAAGTCCGCGCGCGCCTACCGTGTCTTCAACTGGTTGATCAACATATGTCTCGGCATCCAAATAGTCGTCGCCGCCGCAGTGACTGCCGTCGGAGCAGCCAGCGGCCCACACTCCGCCGTCACAGTCTTCGGTGCTATCAACACTATCATGGCCGGTATCTTGACCTATCTCCGCGGTTCCGGACTTCCAGATCGCCTAAAGGCCTACCAAAACAAGTGGAAAAATATCCGGGAGTACATCGAGCAACGCGAACGAGAATTTTGCCTGGTTGGCTGTGATCTAGATGTACAAGAGGAAGTCTTCATAGTGGAGAGCATGTACCAAAGCGTTAAATCGGAAATGGAAACTACCAAGAGTACAGGCGACGGCAGACCTCAGCAGCCCGATGATCCGCGCATCCGTCGCTCACTGCTCCCGTCTTCATCTGAGCTCAGTGGCCAGCGAGTCTCCACGACACCGGCAAAGCGAGCAGACGTCACATGTTCGCATCCATCTCATCATGATGAACCTGTCAGCCCGATCACTATTCCCGAGAAGACGGCGGAGAGGGTCTAGTCGCGGACGATTTCAAGGCTCTCCTCATGACCAAGCCAGCAACCATCGATGGCGGTCGGTTGACCGCCATCCGAATCAAAACAACAAGTCTGCCAAGACAAAACGATGTCTGAAAGGAACATTTGATCCCCAGTCTTAGACCGTCATAAGATGGCACTCTACATTTTCACACGCGGGCAGGAGCTCGGTGTTATGCGAATACCCATACATTCAGAGGGCATGTCTCATGCCCAAGCCCATGCATCTATGATGGCGACGGATTTCATATTTAATTTCATAATCTTATAATATCGATAATGCCATAATGTTCAGATCTCGAGTTTCACTACTTCCTTTTCAAGGTTCTTACAGTGCAAGCCCGCCCCGAGCGCCGATCAAAGCTACCTGGCTGCACCAAATTTGCTCCAAAATGGGACACAAGCAGCGACTCAACCAAACAAATAAAGAAGAAAATTGAAACAGAAACTAGCCAAAAAAAAAAAGAGCCAATTCAATATTTCAATACTAAAATGACACCACGAAACAAACAACCACAAGATTGAGTTCACCACGATCTCAAACCCAAACATCGAACCCGTGGCGCTACTTCCCAAATCCGATCTAAGCCCGACCCGCCCAAATCTCGGCATCCTGAGCACACCCACAACGCACTTTAATCCCACGCCAATCACCTCTACCTGAACCCACGCTTCCAAACCCCCATAATGGCCTTCGAAGTGGAACCTGCGCATACATCCGACGCACCTCACCTGGCGCGCGTCTTCAGAGCTGCCTTCTCAGATGCCTTCAACAGCAAAATGCTCCCGCCTACGGAGGACGTGCGCATCTGGGTCATCGAGAACCTAATGGGCGGCGGCGGAACGCAGCCGCACGATGTCTTTTTGAAAGTATGCGACGAGGATGGGAAAATTGCTGCATTTGCGAAATGGGTTCGCCCAATGGATGCAGATCGTGATCGACACGACGAAGACGAGGGCTCGTGGCCTGACAGTGCTGATAAGGAGCTTTGTGAGGTGTTTTTTGGGACTATGGGTGAAGATCATCGGAAGCTTATGGGGAGTAGGAAGCATTATTGTATGTTTTTTTTTTCTCCTTGTTATGGAACTCTTTGCTCTTCATATACAACGTGTTTGCTTGTGCAGTCCCACTGATTTACCCTGCATGGTGCATGGCTGACGTGTGACAGATCTCGAGATGCTTGGCGTTGATCCGGCGTATCAAGGACGCGGATTGGCGTCTAAGCTATTGAAATGGGGCCTCGTCAGGGCTGATGAGGAAGGTGTTGAGGTTTATCTTTCTAGTTCGCCGGAGGGGAGGAAGGTGTATGAGAAGTACGGGTTTGAGAGCAAGCATTCGTTCTCGCCGTTCCCTGGGTACGAGCAGTTGAATATGATCCGGCCAATTCAGAGATAAGGTGGCTGTCTTCCATATTGGTGTTTTCCAGCAGATACAGATATCGCATTATAGACTATGCACATGTTTCATTCATTATCTAACCCGCTTCAAAGAGGTACCTTCGATATTGCTGGATTGGGTGGTAGTTTGGGAGTTTGATCGCCTAATTGTCTGGGATATTTCCACCGAATTACATACCGTATAGGCATTTTGTGTTCATAGAAGCGTCCAATGAGCTTCGTATAAGCGTCAAGTTCAGGCCCTGATTACCCCACCATCCCCATGGTGCTCATGTCGTGTGTCAGAGATTGTGATTCATGAGAACTGGATTGACTCGTCTAACCTAGAAATTCAAATACAGTAGTTCATGGCATCTAGAAATGGATTAAATGCACGTGTGAGAAGTATCTGGAAGGTTTCCCTCTAAATAATCAAAATGGCTGCTCGTAATCCGCTGGGTATAACTCGACGATAAACATTCACTCAAAACCACACCTGTAAAACCCAGCTCTACACAATCCACTGATCCATCCCCATAGTTGGCACCAAAGAATCCAAGCCACTCCACTGCTCAATAGAATAAGCCATCTGAAACATCTCCTGCATCGGCATCGTAACCGAGATATCAGAACCAAGAGCATCCGGCATGAGGCCATCAAGCCACTCTGATCCGACCTCCGTCGATTTCATGTTCTCCAAGGGCGCTCCAACCATCCCGTCTGTAGCCTCAACTGAGCCTTGCGATGCTGAATAAGATTGCAAGAGAGAGTCGATTTTTGGAGCGAGGCCGCGCAAGATTTTGGCAGCGCTGCTCGCGACTGCGAAGCATTCAACGAACATGTCAAAGGTGGCTATTGACAAGTCGACTGCTCTGCGGGCGTCGGAGACTAGCTCGCTCTGTGGATTTGCGAGAATGAAACCGACGACGGTCATGGATGCGTTCCATTGCCATTGGAATGATTCATGCCAGCCTGTCAAGATTTTTGTTGATGATAGTGCTTGGTTTATGATGCTGGTGACTGTGATTGCATGGAGAGCACATTTGGTTGCCAGTTCACCGGTCAAAGTTGGCTGGCGCCCTGGAACGAACGAGATGAAGGGGCGATAGACGTTGAGGCATAGTGTGTGGTAGAGTACTTCCAGATTTAAGCGCTGGAGCTGGAGCCACTCGGGCGCGAATTGCTCGAACTCCAAGCTCGATCCGTCGGTGGAGAAAGGTGTGCCGTTCCCTTGTCTTTTCATCTTCAGTGATCTAGGTACTTCCTTCAACCATCGATCCATTTTCACCGTTTGCGATTGTAGGTACTCGGCGTGAGATTCGAGTATGTCCGGGTTGTCCCAGATAGACTGGCCATCTGAAAGGTTGAGCTCCTTGGCGTAGAACGCCACATGAATCTCCTTAGCAATCGTGAAAAGTGTCACGTTGTAGAGATGGAAGCTCAGCCACGTCTTGTTTCCACCAAGGGAAGCAAAGCGGGATCCCGACTGCATGGCCGTCTCAAGTTTGTCATCCGGAAGCTTAGGCTCAGTGGGAGATCTATGGAGTGTGAATGGGCGGCCAAGTTTCATGCCAATTTTGGCATCTAGCTGATACAAGGCCCACCACAAACGCCTGCGTACTTCGCGCTCTGGTTCAGGCATTGACAATGGAGGATCCAAATGAAGCCCGGCCGTATAAGCAGCTCGGGTTGCACTACCGCAGGCATCGGCGGACATATTTTGGAATGATCCATTGCACAGGTAGATGGCGCTAAGCAGGAAACACTGGATAGTCCAAATTGTTGGACTTTCGAGTTGATAGTGGGAGTTAACTAAAAGCTGGGACCGTTGGAAATACCATCGGCCAGCAATGCTGGTGTTATCGTCGGCGATAGTCTTTTGTTGCTCTGGACTCAAGCGAGACACTCCGTATTGCATGGAAAGGGCGATAACAATGTCCACAAGAGCGCACGGCTTCCTAGAATCTCCGGAAGCATTCCATAGAGCACGATAGTGGTCCATGAAGTCGGTTTCGTTGATGGCTGGGAATAGAACCGTGTGATATGACTTCCAATATAATTCAAGGAAGTATTCCTCCTGTGTTAGATTCAGGAACTCCCCTGCGGATAAGGACTTCCCGGTTAAAAGTTCCTGGATCGTCGAGTTCTTCGAATTGTTCTCAGTGGCATTCTCTAGGGAGGTGTTTGCAGTGCCATGAAGAACCATTTCATTGGTCGAGCCGAATTGCTTTTGGTGGATAGTCGAGTCTATATAACGATGCATACGCCCGATGAAATAAAAGAGCGAAGACGGACCATACCACGACACATTTGGAGAGCGAGCGGTGCCAATTTCGATGCCTTCCCATGGCTTTTGGGCCATGAGTTTGCTTTCAATTGACCTTTGGTCTGTTTGAAAGTCTGGAGGCGATGTATCTGTGCGACTAGACACATATGGAGAAGCACCTGACGAATGTTCAGGTGGACTCCATGAGCTCACAGTGGAGCTGGCATGATACTGTGTCTTGTACCAGTCCAGCTCTTTTTGCAAATCTCTGACGCGTAGTTTGAGTCTCTCAGACTCTCTACATTCATTAATAGGTTAGTATGTTAATTGATCAATTCATATGCCACCTTCTCGTTGTATCGTCATACCTCAACGCTTGCGGTAATGTCTTTGTCTCATCCACGCCTGTCTGGGTACATGGTTCATCTCGTTGAATGCAGCTTCTACAAGGTCGCTGATTGTCGCATTTGGATCTTCTTGCGCGACACCAGTCACAAGCCCGAGAGACTTGCTTTCGGAGGGGTTTCACTCCAGCGCCCGTGCCGGCTGAGGCCGGCTTGTTTCGTGGCGAAGAGATATTCATGAGAGATCTGAGACTATATGCCGGTGCGAGTGACTTTCTTCAAACGTAGCCATAGGCAGTCGGACCACATCTGGATAGCCCCTGTGGCCTGAGATTGTGCAGCGGAGAGCGTGAGAATGGACTGTGGAGCCGCCACTTTGTGTTTAACAGATTCCAGACCTCTGATTGGCCTGCTGTCAGCTGACCAGTTGACTTGCAGATAGTAAAAATCATTTCAGGGGGAATACTTTCTTGAATTATATTGGAATTTTACCATGAACATTCTTCTTGGAAATCTTCTCTTCCAAGTCGGGCTATCGCATTGTCGACTGTTGTGCTTTCGGCCATTTCCTCTCCAGGTCTGTCCAAATCTAGATGATCTAAGAGTATGAGCTGGACTTGATTATTTATTGACAAATCAAACTATGTATATTTTGCATGAAATAAATCACCTTAGAGTACATGCCAGTCTATTCGCCGATGCACATTGGGTACATATGTGAAATGTATGGTGTAGCTTCGTGCACATGAGCAGAATGACCGATCTGTCCTATGGCAGTTCTATGAATTAGCGACCATTGGAAGATGTCTACATTGTCTTTGAAATACAAGATTGCGATCTATGTATACAACGTTCTTCGTAAATGATGTCAATCCGAATATGATAGATCCTTGTCCAAGAATCCTCTCCATCAGAAAGATTCTATCTCGTCACTTGATGTCTACTCGGTCATAGGGTGAACTGAGTCTGGATGAGCATTCAAAAACTCCTGGCTAAATGGGTAGTCGTTGTAACCCTCCCATTGCTTCTGAAGATAAAAGGTCGAGCGGTTGTACTTGGTAAGAGGAATCCCATGCTGGATCCTGAAAACCAAGTCGGGATTGGCAATGAAGTGCCGACCAAAGGCAACCATCACATCCCAATCCTTATAATGTGTCTCCACTGCTCGAGCAGCGGATTCAGGCTGGTAGCCACCGGCGACCATAACGGGCGAGTAGTTGTCCCAGAGCTCAAGTATAAAATCTAGTGTCTTGCCGATATTAATAGGTTTTTCTCCTCGAACCAAGGCCCCAGGATCGCCGGTCGCCTCGACCAAGGAAAGGTAGGCAAACTTGGCGTTCATTTTCTTAAGCTCTGTGATGAGATGGGTGTAAAGCTCAATAAAGTCTGTCTTCTCGGAACCTTGGAACCCGGCGTAGGGAGAAAAGCGGATAGCTACTTTCTCTGCACCGATAGCCTGGACGACAGCCTTGACGACCTGAAGTGTCAACCTGGATCTGTTTTCAATTGATCCACCCCATTTATCCGTGCGTTGGTTGACGCTAGACGTGAGGAATTGGTCGAGGAGATAGCCGTGAGCTGAGTGGATTTCAACTCCATCTGCACCAGCAGCGATGACACGCTTTGAAGTCTCAGCAAAGTTTTGAATAGTCTCCAATATCTCATCCTCGGTCATTGCAGTAGGTGTAACTTCGACGCCCTTCATGGGGACCGCACTGCTTGACCTGTATGGGAAACCCCGCTTGGCGAGGTGCTCTGGACGAGAGGCTCGGCCCATACCCCAGATTTGCTGGAAGTAGAAAGATCCGTTGGCGTGAACTGCGTCAATGATCTTGCTCCAGGACTTTACCTGGGCATCATTGACAAAGCCCGGGTTATTTGCTTGGCCTTCCTCGATATGAGAAATGGCGGTTGCTTCGGAAATGACAAGGGTCCCGGGCACTGAGCCACGATCTGCATAATATTTCTCCATCAAAGGAAGAGGAATGTGGTCATCGTCATTGCGAAGCCTCGTCAAAGCAGGCAAGGCGATTCTGTTCTGTAGTGTAACATTGCCGACTTTCAACGGCTTGAAGAGTCGGGTCTCGGAGGGAGTGTATTCGGCAATAGCGTGGGGAGTCATTCCGATTTGCGATCTTACGCCCGGGTAAGAATATAGTAGCCTTGGAATGAGAGGATTGCAGGTAACCGGATCTAGGCGTCAGATAGAATGGCCGATGTGTCGTCAGGTTGACCAAGGTGGGACTTTTCGATGACTTGTCAGGTTAGAACATACCGGAAAGGAGGGTTAATCGTTAAATAATTATCTTCGGGCCAATTACCACCAGAAAACCAAAAATGTCGCCGAAAAATTATCGATCATGCTGTAGAATGAATCGGAATCCCGGAGTTTCGGAGTAGGAGGAGCCTCCAGCTGCCAGTAATGCGAAGGCTCACCACCAAAAGCCCCACCTCTCCGAGGCTCCGAAACTCCTAATTCCACAACTCCGTCTACTCCAGGGTATGGTCTCGTCTAGATCTCCGCAGGTGCATGATGCAAGCGGACCACCGGAGCACATATGACACTCAGCCCTTTTGCTCTTCCAGAGCTTCCTATAAATAAATGAACACCTCTCTAGCAATCATTCCTCATCACACAGGACCCTCCAAAGCATTCAAAGTATAAGCATCGAAAGCAAAGAAACATTCTCTTCTCTTCTATATATCTACTGGCACCTTCAAAGTGACATCTTCCAATCTCAAGTCCAATTCACCAATCAACTCAACGAAAATGCCTGCCCGCAAAGCCCTTATCTCCATCACCTCCGCTAGTGCCACCCTTTTCCAGGGCAAGGAGACAACAGGCCTCTTCATTGTCGAAGCCCTGCACCCTTACAAGGCCCTCGTCGCGGCCGGATTCGAAGTCGACCTCGCCTCCGAGACTGGCAGTTACACACCTGACTGGCTCTCCCAGCAGCCAGACTTCTTGAACGGCGAAGATCTCGAGATCTGGAATAACCTAGGCAGCGACTTCCGCAAGAAGCTCGACAACATGCCCAAAGCCTCCGAGCTTGACGGATCTAAGTACGGCCTGTTCTTTGCATCTGCTGGCCATGCATCTCTGATCGACTACCCCACTGCTAGTGCTTTGCAGAACATTGCTGAGCAGATTTGGGCTAATGGTGGTGTTGTTGCTTCTGTCTGCCATGGTCCTGCGTTATTCAGTAACATGCTTGACCGGGCCACTGGAGAGCCGATCATTAAGGGAAAGAAGATTACTGGGTTCACCACTGAGGCGGAGAACACTATGGGAGTCATGGCTGAGTTGAAGGGATTCGGATCTGAGTTGGTGGAGGAGCTTGCTGAGCGCCTTGGTGCTAAGTGTAAGTCATCTATCTATTTTCCGCCGTTATTGACTTGTTCTAACTTCACTTGCAGATGAGCGATCCGCCGGAATCTGGGACGACTTCCATGTTGTTGATGGTCGACTCGTCACTGGTCAGAACCCTGCCAGTTCCACTTCTACTACCAAGGCCGCCATCCAAGTATTCGACAAGCTCTAGTACTTCAAAGGAAATACGGATTGTCATGAAAGATACAGTATAGGCGGAATTTCCCTCTTTTCTCGTGTTTCATCTGATTGCTTCCTTGGCGCGCAGTCCGACCTTATCATTAATTCTGTGAATGAAACCTCAATTTGAATATGCAAACTGATTTACTATATATACAACTCTACATCTCCTGCGAAACTTCTAATAGACATCCCGAGACTGTTGCTTAGAGCTTTGCTGGCTTTTTCTTGCCAGTATAGCTACTAGCAAGCTCTAACCAATCCTTCGGAAACATAGACTTCTCATTTCCTGAAAGTCCATACCACTTTTTCGCCATTTCCACCTCATTCTCTTTCCATGTCTGCACTTCCTTCCGGATCCATGTTCCCATAAGCTTCGAGGTCGCCGCAACACTTTCCAACGGCACATTATGATTACAATCCTCCATAACCTCATGCACAACCTGCCCCGACGCCAACCCCCCATTCCCCCCATACTCAGTCCCTGTTATTTCCGCCGCCTTCGTATGCGACCCATCCCTATAAAGCGGACTCTTAGACCCACTAATATAAAGCACCGAAGGCGCAAGATGCGGCACCATCTTGAACGTAAGAATAGGTTCCGCCCGATTCATCTGCCTCTCGGGAAGCACTTTCACAATCTCCGGATCAAGAACCTCCCCGGGCATAACAACAGGCGACTGTTTCCGGTAGTTCATATACGTATACATCATAGTCTCTTGATGTTTCGTCGTCTTCAACGTCACGGCGCCTGGCTTTGCTGGACCCGGGTAGATGGCCGTGGGAAGATCGCGGTATCCGAATTCAGTCCATCGCGCGAAGACCCGCGGATCCCAGTTTTTGAGAGCTCTGCGGGCTTTTGTAGAGGCCTCTTCGCGGGAGGGCCATTGGTCACGTCGAAATGTGGCTTTGGCGAGCATTTCGGTGCCGTTTCCTGCTATCGGGTTGCTTTTCATGTAGGGTTCGATTAAGAGGAGAGAGGTGAAAAGGCGAGGATGGTAGATAGACGCGAATATTCTGAAAGACGTCAGCACTTGCGCATTGTAATTGAGGGTTATTTAGAATTGGGGCTGTTAGGCACGCACAGCTGGGCTGCCCCGAGACTATGTCCTACTCCTATGATAGGATGGGGCATGTCGTCACGGAAATGGTTGATCATTTGGACCACGTCTCGGCCACCATCGAACCAAGAAGCTAGACGACTTAGCGCTGAAGCTCGGCGGCTTAATGGACTACTCACTGTCATTTCCTAACTGCTGCTCATTGATAATGCCACTGGCACCCTGGTTTGTGGAGTCCGCGATCCAGATGGCGCGAATGCGAAACCCATTTTCTTCAGAGCGAGTTTGTAGTTCTTCCCAGAGGGGCTCATATAGTTCCTAGGCTGTTCTTAGAATTTTACATATGGCTAGGGTGTGGTAACTTACCTTACGAAGGCTTGTGCCATGCGTAGCAACTATAGTAACATCTCCGGGCTGAGGTTGAGGATTATCGATAGGCGTGTATTTCTTGACGCAGAGCTTCAACGTGGGATTTGGAGTAGCTGTTGCGCGAGGAGAGTCTCGAACATATTGAGCATCAATGACATGCTCGGAGATATGGAAGGGGAAGCTCATTGTTGAGGAGTGGGCAACAAGAGAAAAACAAACAAAAAGCTCACTCAAGGCAGAATTTGGGGAGTCGGGGGCAATTGGAGACCACCCAGGTACGGTAATCAGCTAAGATGTTATCGATCCGATCGCTTATCGTGCTCCAAAGCAGTAACTGATAATCACCGAATGACATGTAATAAGATCGTCACTACGTAGCACTCGAATGAACTATTGGGGGATCTGGCCCGGGTGGAGTGCCGATCTTAGGGCTCTGACGTACGGCTGAGAATTGCCCCCTGTCCTAGGCGTTCCTGGTGGAACGAAGGGACGCTTATTATTGCGAAATCTATGTATCTCGGGCAGAGATCTTGCATTATTGATTTAAGTCCTAATTAAAAATTGAGCGACGAAAGTGGCATAGACAAACCCCTTGTCGATACACTGGGGGGTTTCTCGAGAAAGAGCCTGATCTACGTGAGGGTCCACATTTAGAGTTTGATAAGAACCCAGCTCAGAGCACGAAAATTGAGGTGCGAGATTTTCAGATCTGGTTGGCCCACCACAGACCTTGCGACATAATGATGTGGTTGGTATCAAGCCATTCGTAATATTCCAAAAGGACGGTGAGCGGTCTCAGAGGAACTTGTGGTCAGAACATCAAACCTTGATCTGGCCTTCATAAAGCTCTCCCATGTTAAATGTTCCTAGCTGGAGAAAGGAGGTCGTCCAAAGATGGACTGTTTCAGTCGATGCGTAAGACGTTGCATCATTATAGGACTAATTTTGCACAGAATTTGGGGTAGTAAACAAAAGGGAGGATTGTAGGTCACTTAGTCGACATGCGGTTGGATTTGGACAGCTAAAGCAATCACGTGGCTTGTCAGTCACTCGACCCGTTCTGGGTGGTGGAATGACGCATTCTCCTGAACCAGGACAGGTATAGGTACATCAGTAGCGGTTGTTATGGTCGTTTCCCCCCGACTCGAGTCAGAGGTACATGGAGGCTTTCAAATTGCTGTAAGATTCTGCGAATATTGATGATGTACGCTTGCTGCATTCAGCTTATTTAGCCATCTGAGACATGGTGAGGGACTGGCTCTCTATCATATCACGGATGAAATGGAGCTTTGAGACGGGGAGTCATGAACCCATCTTGCATAGACCAATCTTAGATAACCCGAGACGACTCTCAATAGTAATCGCGGAGGAAGCCTGGTGGATTACTGAGAGGGGGACTAAGAGAAGGAAGTCACCGAGGTAGCCTTTGTATAGCAGTTCCGTGTGAAATACATTCTTCGAGGTCTCTCGCACGTATTGTAAGGTACAAATTCTACTCAAGAAAGCGGTCTAGAAGGCCGGGATCGATGACCATGCCACATCAGAAATAGCACATTTCAGGTTAGGGTTCGTGACTTGAATTGTGAGAGTACGGTATTGGATTTCGAATATTGCTGCAGATGGATTTCGGAATCAGAGCTTGCGACCATGTGGAACGGCACGGTACCGCGATCGATACCCACGCTGGAAATGTGCGGTGAAGGAGTCTTATACTCCGGACTCGCGGATCCCACTCGTACAGCTAGACAAAGACGTCGATTTACAATATGACCTATTGTTCCGGGCGCGGCCAATCGAGACACTTCGTTCCATGTAGGCATACACGTTTTGACCCGCGCTAACGGGACATGGGAGACCTGTACAGGGAATTGACGATTTCAAGCCCCGTCGGAAGAAATAATAATCGGGCCGTCCAATGCCAAATCTGGCCGGTAGGCTCCCGCAGCAGTCAAGGACAGGGATTAAGCCGAGCATTGGCTGACTGGCGGCGTCGGGATCGCATTAGGCCGACTCTTGGCATGCTGTTGTGGCTTTGTGACTGTGAATTCTTAGATGGTCAGGTCATGCAAACCCTGCTTTGTGGTCGCGGAGCAATTGCTAGCCCTATTCTAAATTTGATGATAATTTTGAGTCCGTGTGGAGTGTGGGTGTCCTTTCATATAACTTTAAGATAAAGACTGTTTTCCTAAATGTTTTGTAGAAGACTACACAGACAGTTCCACGACAACTTGACCTCTAGACCGAGCCGTTGATTGCCATGGCATCTAAATTTCCTTCTCATGGCTCTGAGAAGACGGGGCCTTTCCGCTCTGCTGGTAGCAGACCGGCATCTATGTTGACAGTTGATGGAAAAGATGAGAAGTTTGTTTTGGGACGCAGGGGCATCCTCGTTGTTTTTACGTTATGTGTACTTACTCTAATGGCTGCTCTCGATGGGACTTCGCTATCCGTAGCTCTGCCAGTGAGTTCATATCCGGTCATCACAAACTTCATCACTGAAATAGAAAGACCATAGCGCAAGACCTTAATGGAACAGCCATCGAAGCCTTCTGGAGCGGTACATCATTTCTACTTAGTTCAACAGGTACGTCACGATCAACATACTACAAGCCTGAACTAACAACTCAACAGTGTTTCAACCGAGCTTCGCATCTCTATCCAATATTTTCGGTCGCAGACCCATGGTCCTCCTTGCATTAGTGTTCTTCTGCGTCGGTGCCATCGTCTGTGCAGTCGCCAAGGACTTCACATACATGCTCGTCGGCCGATCCATCCAAGGTATTGGGGGCGGTGGCATCATCGCGTTAAGTGAAGTCATCATCACCGACCTAATACCACTACGCTGGCGCGGTCAATATTTTGGTATTCTGAGCGCGATGTGGAGCATTGGATCCGTGACCGGTCCTATTCTCGGTGGTGGCTTCGCGGAGAGTGTGACCTGGGTATGTCACCTAACTATGTCTCCGGTGCAAAACTAATCTGATATAGCGGTGGATATTCTATATCAACTTCCCGTTCATCGGAATTGGCGCTCTCTTCGTCATCGTCTTTTTGAATCTCAAAACTATCCCCAGTTCTTTGGCTGAGAAACTCCACAAGATCGACTATATTGGCACGGTCATCTTTGTCGGCAGCATTTCTTCCTTCCTGATCCCGTTGACGTGGGGTGGAGTCTCTTACCCATGGAGCTCGTGGCATACACTTGTTCCTTTGATCGTGGGTGCAGTGGGACTTGTTATCTTTGCATATTACGAGTACCGCTTCGCAGCCGACCCAATTATCCCGCCTATCATTTTCCAGAACCGGACGGCAACAGCCTCATTCATTGGAAGTGTGTTGCAGGGTCTCGTCCTTTGGTGCACGCTTTACTACTTACCACTTTATTACGAAGCCGTCAAGGAGTACAGTCCTATTTTGTCTGGAGTCGCCCTCTTTCCGGAGACATTCACTGTTGCGCCCAGCGGAATGTTCGCAGGTGTCTTGATTTCTCTCACTGGTCACTATCGGTGGGCTATTTGGATTGGGTGGACTCTTTCTACCATCGGTTTTGGTCTGATATGTCTCATCAAGCCAACGACCAGCGTCGCGGGCTGGATTTTCCTCAACCTTGCTGGTGGTCTGGGACTGGGTCTTCTCTTTCCTTCTCTGGGATATGCAGTGCAGGCATCAGCGAAGCCGAAGAACCTCGCTATTGCCGTCGCCATGTTCAGCTTCTTCCGCGCCTTGGGACAGGCGCTCGGGGTTGCGGTGGGTGGTGTGGTGTTCCAGAACCAGATGTACAAGAATCTGCTCAAGTATCCGGCGCTCGCTCCGATGGCTAGCGCTTACAGCCAAGATGCTGCTGGTCTAGTCCAAGTCATCAAGGGCATGGCTGAAAGCGCCGACAAGGTTCATCTGAAACTTGCGTATACAGACAGTCTGCGTATTGTTTGGGCAGTTTGCTGTGCGATTTCTGGAGTGGCTCTTCTATTCAGTTTGTTGACTGAGTCTTATGATCTGAACCAAACATTGGAAACCGACCAAGGTCTTCGTGGATTAGACGATGAGCCTTCCGAGAAAGATTTGGAGGCAAAGACCGAACGCGATATTGAAGCGACCACTCCGATGGCGTGGTGATGAGACCGGTAAAGCTGGGCCTATGGGCTGTAACGAATGACGATTCTACGAATGTACAGTGTCCTAGAGTTTACGTTCAATCCTAATGACAATCCCCTCACATATACTCCGGTCTATACTGCTTTACCTCACGCTCATTCTCATCCTCATGCTCAACCACATACCCAACACCCCTAATCAAAGTCTTGATCCCCACCCCTCTCTTCGTCATCTCCCAAGCCTCAACCGTCTTCTCAAACGGAAAGACCTTAGTGATCAACGACTTCAGCTCAATCTTCCTCGTAAACGCCAACTCCAACGCCATCTTATAATCCCCCGGTCCATACCGGAAACACCCCTTGACATTAATCTCATTCTCCGAGACCGTCGAAATGGGAAAGCTGACATTCCGCTGCCCAAGGCCCGTCTGCACAAACGAGCCTCCAACTCTAAGCGCATAAATAGCCATTTGAATGCACGATTCCGCACCCGTAGCCTCAATAGCAACATCAAACCCTGGAACATCCGTCTCGGTAATATGCGCATTGCGATGCATCCCCCTCAAACACTGAGCATTCTCCTCCGGCGACAGACTATGCGTCGGGATAGCCGTCGAGAACGACAACCTCCCGTTCGGCACAAACGAATGCGCAAAATCCAATTTATCACGACTAAGATCCACCGAAGTAATCATACTAGCCCCATACTCCCTCGCGACAGCCGCACAAAGCAACCCGATCGTCCCCGCACCAAAGACAACAACCTTATCACCAGGCTGCACGCCGGCCTGTCGAATAGAATGCACAGCAACAGATAACGGCTCGACGAGGACAGCTTCATCGAGCCCAAAAGACCGCCCCACACTAGTGGGGATCTTGTAGCAGCAGTCAGCAGGCATTTTGAAATACTTGCACAGCGCACCGTGGTTAGGTGGTCTAGCGGCGAACTTCATCTGCGGGCACAGGTTGTACTTTCCCAATTTGCAGCGGCTGCAGAGTCGGCATGCACGGCCGGGCTCGATGGCGACAGGATCACCCGGTTGCAGGGTTGAGACGGCAGGGCCGACCGTGTGCACGATTCCCGAAGCCTCGTGGCCCATGACCAGGGGGCTTGAAGGCGAGACGAAACGCTTGACGCCTCCGTGAGACCAGAAATGCACCTAGTTGGGTTAACTAGTCGTTAGTTGTTGGTTTCTTTTTGGAACTTAGCGCTGGGGAGACACGTACGTCACTTCCACAGACGCCGACATAGGCGATACGAATGATCACATCGTAGGGATCTTCGATTAGTGGGAGAGGTCTGTCTTCGAAGCGGGCGTCTCCTGGGCCGTAGAGTAGACATGATGGGTTTAGCATCTCCGGTGTGGAGTTTACAGTTCGGAACCAGGTGTCTACTGATGATGGGGTCATCAACACTGGTTTGCTGGGCAGGTAACAGATGAATCGATGGTATGATTGGAGATTGGACGAGAAAAAGGTACAGAAATAGGCTTTCGAGTCTATTCAGGTGTGATAACTCGGATGAGGGGAATCCGAGTGATAGACTGATGGTACGTTGAGGAACAAGTGGGGAAGAACCCCACCGTGGCTGCTGACCCCAGACATTAGAGAAGAGACAGGGCTGAGATACGAGATAGGTAAACGGCTTCTGAAAAATCATTATAGACTGTCCGTGGGAGATTCAGTTAAACTCCATCCGAAATTCAACACAAGGGGTCATGACATCGTTAGGGGGTTAAATAGCAAATAGCAAAGTAGACCGGAAGATCATATCAATCACGGCCCAGTACACGCAATCGCTCCTTAATCAGATCCATCTCTTTATCCACATCCATCGCGGCTCTCTTCTCTACCGTTTCACGCTCTCCTTCCTTCAACAAAACCGATCGGTACTCTCCATCACCATCAGGAGCGCCGACAGTCACCCAGACGAATTTAGTCCCGTGGCTTCCGGTTTGTGAACGCTCCTGGACGCCCTGCCAGAACATCTCCGGTGGCAGGGACCCGTCAGCATAGGTAAATTTGGCCAATGGACGACCGCCAAGCCGGCCATGCTTGATCCAGCCTTTCAGAACATCCTTGATAAAGCTGATCTTCTGAACGAATGAATTGGCGTCCAGAATTTCGCGAATGCGGTCCTCAACTGAGTTGGCAGTGTCGCCATTGGCGATGTTGAGGAATGTCGCTGCTTCGTCCGAAGCTACTGCACGAGTGTCGAATCCGGCGGGGTGCATCTTCCCTTTGGCGGAGAAGTAACGGGCAGCCGAAGGTGAAAGATGGTAAAAGTCAATCCAGGGTGAGGAGCTGCGAGTACGACCGGGCGAGATGACGAGTTTGGTGTGATCGGGGAAGTTGAACTGGAAAGCACCGTCACCGAAGCCCCAGATACCGACGTTGCCGAGTCGCTGATAAAACTTGATGAATTGACCATTTGTATGGGCGGAGATATCATCATTCAGACCCTCGTCACCATGGCGACCGAGAGATCCGATCATGTATTTGCCGAACTGGTCGACCAACTTGATGCGCTTGATCTTCTCGGCGTCAGCTCGGTCGACATCTGAGCCACCGCTCACGCGCAGTTTCGTTACTCGGGGACTCTTGGCGTCGAAAAGGGATGGGGAGACGTAGGATCGGCGGATGCCACGGCACCCTAGGAGATCGTCGTCATGGTTTTCGTAGAACTCAACTGGGTTACCGTTGCGAGGAATCAGCTGGTCTGCCTCAGGGTATGGGATGCCCTTTCCTTCTTCGCTGTCGACACTACGTGCTTTGCGACGAATGTGCTTCTCGCCATCGCGCACCAGAACGCTAGTGGCTGGTTGGCCGTTCTCTCCTCGGAAAACACATCCCACACTGCCATCATCGAGGACATAGCCAATGCCGTAACGGTTGGTGTAGTCCACCCACTTGATGACATATGCGTGTGGCTGTCTTCTCGAGCTACCACGACGCCGCGCCGGGGCGTGGTTGACCAGGTTGGACAACATGAGACGAATATCGGTGTTGACATCATTAAGAGATGTTCCAGGCAAGAGTTCGCAGAGATCTTCCTGATGGAAAAGTGGGCTCAGGCCAAGGCTGGAACGAGCCTTTTGTGATCCTGTCTTGCTGTTTGAGCGGGCAAGTCCTTGGGAGCTGGACTTTGAACTCTGGCTTGATGCCGAGACCGGTCCCATCGGAGGTTCCCTTGGTCGTTCGGCCCTTTCGGCGGCTATCCTTGGGTCTTGTCGTATTGTTGACCGCAAGGGCGGCTGGCGGGCCCCCAGTCTAGGGTCTTCTGGGCGAGAAGATGAGAGAGACTCGGGGATAGAAGGAACATATTGATCTTGTCCAGCGGCCTCTAGTCTTCGGGATTGAGATCGAGTCTTGCCATATGTCAGACCAGATGGCACGCTGGTAGATTTTGTCAATTGATGCTGCTTGGTCTCACGAAGGGTAGGGGCGTTAGAAGCGGAAACCATTCTGCGTGTACGAATAGGACGTTCAGCCAGGCCGCCCAAAGGTGCGTCTGTGGCCGCTGGCACGGCTTCGGCGTCTCTGGGGTCGCGGTACGGTCGGGAGGATGGCTCGGGCATTCCGGGAGCTTTGCGAATAGATTCCATTCCTGGGCGGGCCTGTTGCCGAAGCGTCGCGGCATGGTTCTGTCCCTCCATTCTCCGTTGCTGTGCAGCTGCAAGCGCTGCATTTGTTCTGGTTGTCGCGACGGTGTTGGGACGAGAAGACACGCTGCGTTTGGACAGGATGCTACTATCAAGGGCAGACTCGTCTGTCCGAATTGTTTTCCTTGCAGTGTCCATCAGGCACCAATCGCCCTCATAATCATGTGGCCATCGATAGACAAAGTCATCAGGCAAAGGAACAATCGGACGCAGCCCTCTGGAATCCTCGGCTTCGCATTCGGAGTACGCTGATTTTGAACAGTTTTTACCGACGGACTTGCGAGCTGTTCCATCGGGCTTTCGTCCGACACCACACAATGAATAAAAGGCGGCCTTGCAAGAATGGTACCGTTGGCTTGGGTCATCCACCTGGATTACATAGGCGCGCAACTTCTCATCCGAGTCCAAACCGTAACCACGAATCATAGCATCGCCACGAGGGGACGCATCCTTCAGCCAAATAGGTTTGTTGAACCGACATGCAGGGTCGAGTTGGCGAGGAATGCAACCATCGTACATGTTGAAGAGTGGGTGCTCAACGATATCATCGGGGTCGGGGCGCTCTTCGTCCACCAGGTTCAAACAAGCGCTGACCAGGTCTTTCGCCTCATCCGGGATATAGTTGTTGTGCTCGGACTCTTTGGGCCAGACATAGGTAAGGCTTCGTACTTTCTTGTAAATCTCTTCTTGGGTTTTCGATTGGAACGGCGGATATCCAGTCAGCATCGCAAAGCTGTTTTCCAATTAGCAGATTCCAAAGAACCTTGACGGCATGTCTTACCAAATAACGCCGAGCGACCAGATGTCCACTTTTTGCGTGTGTCCACCTTTGCTCTTGTCAAGTACCTCTGGCGCGATATAATTCGGCGTGCCACATAACGTGTTGCGTCGCTTCGCATCTTTGTCCGACAAAATAATTGCTGCCAGCCCAAAGTCTCCCACCTTGAGATTCATGTTGTGGTCCAAAAACAAGTTTCCCATCTTCAAGTCGCGGTGGGCCACGAACCGCTTGTGAAGATATTTGACGGCTGCGCAGAGCTGAATCATAAATCTGCGCACCTCTGGCAGTGTGAGGCATTTTCGCTTTCGAACCATATCCATCACTGAGCCGTTCGGGCACAACTCGAGGACAACGTATGTGCTTTGGCCGAATGCGAATGCGCGGAAGAATTGAACAATAAAGGGGTGTCGCATCTTGGAATGAATCTGGAGCTCCGTTCGAAACTGCGACTGCTATTAGCGCGCTGCCTTCTGAAAGCCTTTTCGCAACTGAGCTTACCTTCTCCTCCATCTTTTTCTGCGGCATTTGCGACTTCACAACTTTCATTGCGAATACACGGTTGTTGCGCGCAAGTGTGCCTTCATAGCACACGGCAAACCCTCCCTTCCCCAGAAAACCGCCAATTGCATACCGCTCTGACCCATCCTCGGGCTCAGTGACTATTGACGGCGGTGGGTCGGCATGGTTCTTGGATGTCGAGGGTTTTGGCGCAGCGCCGGCAGCATTTTTGTCGGTTCTGTCGCCCATTTTCCTGTCCATTACAGGCTTGGGCTTTATCATCTGGTTTGTGCTGCGCGGGGACAGGGCCTCCATTATGAATCGTATCGACTTTTTTCGCGGTCGGCGAGGAAATTAGGATAGTCGCAATAAGTCTCCGGTATCGCAATCTCGCAAATGGATATCAGGCGTTAATGTCATGAGAGTAAATCAAGTATGAATCCGTGGTGCAAACGGGGGTATTAAGGTGCGGCAAGATTGAGATCCCTGTAACGATCGGATAGTCAGTATGGCACTCCTCGGCAAACCGAGTCGGAGATGACGATTGGGAGAGACGGAACACACCAAAAATGCAAAGCGCTGAAGAAGCAAAAACTGTACAAAGCTCGCACAAACTGACAGGGCGCAATCCAACAACTCGATCGGGAGTTGAAGTGGGGAGGAAGCTAAGCTAAAGTGAAGAAGTCGGGTCATAATAATTTTCCCGATTGGGAAATCGATAAACAGTGTTTGTCGGGTCACCTGATTGTCCAACGTCACGTGCCATGGCAACGGTTTTTGCATTCAAGAGATTCGGCTTTGCTTGTTTCTGAGGTGATTGTATGAAAATAGATGATCAGTTTTTGTTAGTATGGTCGAGGACGGGATCTGGACATTTGCGATGTGAAATGACGTTCCTGAGTGCATGCGTGAATTATATATTTTGGTTCACTTGTCCAAGTGTGTTTATCAATAGCATATGACAAACATTCCAATATAAATTCAAAGGCCCTGAAGAACCTATGGTTATTGCAAACTGTACTACGGTCTGGCTGCATTCCTGCTGAAAGATTTTTCAAAGAGCAATGGGAAATTCGAAATCAGTAGTCCTAATGTAGCAAGATAATTGGCTTCTCCTATCAATATTCCATCGCTCTTATCTCATTAACAGAAACAAGCTCCTAAACAACCCAAACATAGAACAGCGTTAGACCAATTCCAGATCAACGGGTCACTTCATATATATTTCCACACCCTCACTGCCCCTCTTCGACATGGCAATCACTTGGTCAAGATCATTCTCGACATCTGCTATGGATGTTAGGTATAGAGTCATACGAAGAAAAACATCCGGAGCCAGAGCTTATCTTGCGACATAGAGTTTGCAGTATGCTAAACTGTTGAATTATTTTAGTTATGGACCGCTATACACATATTGAGAACTCACTGCATCCAAGTACTCCACTTTATAATAGGTCATGTAATAGTATTCCTAACGATTTCAGTCTGTGTGTGTGTGTGAGTGAGAGAGCCCAGAAGCGCTGTCCTTATTGGTGTGCACATTCTGTGATTCTTTTCCTAGCGAGAACTGTAAGGAGTGGTCCAGTACGCCAATCTGCATCATAAATGTTCATCGCCACAGGCCCTTAAAAGTGGTATATGCAGTTGGAGCAGTCTGAATACGAACAGTAATAATAGATCATATATCCGAGTCAAATCGACCTGTCTTGCTCACCGCCACATGTATTGCTCATCGCCACGTGTGCAGCTCTTCTCTATATAGACTGTAAATGTCTATGGCTGCTATAAACATCGTGTGAAACACGTATACAACGTCTTCTCCCCAATGTAACCTCAACTCTCCGAAGCTATTTTTTACTGGATACTAAGAAGGCTGTGAACTTCCCTGGGGAAAGTCATATACAGAAGGTAGGACTCAAGGGGTCATTCTTGAACCGATTTTTATCTTTGAGTCTCTTCGTCGGGAGATATTCTCGTATTCCATTCTTGGTTCCAAGTTTTCTTTGGTTTGAGATGACGCAGGGCGCTCAGATGTACTATCGACTTCACGTTTGACTAGATATTCAGACGAGGAAATACGAAATATAACATGACCTGGAACCGTTAGTTTGAAAATCTGATGCTACCTTCCGGTTTTCTCCTTTACTTCCATAGGTCATGACTTTATCTGTACAAATCCACTGGTGAGGCTGGAACACGTCCAGGCCGATGATTTCTTTCAGTCATTGCGAGCCTCCTTTGCTTATTATATATCAAACTGAATGACTCTCTTCCACCAATCAGCTCGCATGGCTTAGTTGGTAAAGCGCGTGACTAGTAATCACGAGATCCTCGGTTCAAATCCGAGTGCGAGCATTTCTTTTTTTTTTTTTTTTTTTTTTTAGCTTTTTCGGATTGAAACCTCTTTGGATTCTCCAATTCCTGAACAGTCTGTTGAATTTCAGCCATTAAAATCTTGGACAAGTCTCTTGAGTCCACTCATGATCGAGTATTGTAGGTACAGAATGTGACGAAACCATACTATGGAATAAAGACGCGGCGGCAGAGGAAAACAGTAGAATCCCACACTATCGAATCCTAAATCCTAAATGCTAAGCCCGACAAGCACTGCTGACTCACTATGTTAAGCCGCAGCGAGAGTGGGGACCGCGCCGAGGCGGTGCCTGGAAGAACGTCACAGCGCGAATTCCGACCCGAGTCAAGCTCGAGGCAACTCGACTTGTTCACCGTGCCCACCAACTGCCCATCATGTCGCTTACACTCAAGCTGTCCTCGCTTGCAATCCGCACGCTTTCAAAACCTATCGCCGTATGTTCACACTATGCCGCAATCCAACCCCCAGAGCTAAGCTGACAAGCTGCAGAACCAAATCAAAGCCCAGGCCCGCGAGCATCAGCGCTTTCGCAATGTGTGCGTCTCAATGGCACAAGCCCTTCACCGCTTCGACATGCGTCTCCGATTAGGCTCGATCCGCGATACGAGTGCTTCACAACGCCAAGCTGCCGCCGAGGCAGAGGTGAAGAAACACACTACGACAACACCAACGGTGAAAACACAAGTGGAAACCAAGGCCGAAGAGGAAGCTATTGAAAAAGCGAAGCAGGCAGCCGAGGAAGCAGCGAAACCCCGCCACTACCGTATTCGACCCTTGTCAGAATCGAAAGCCATTGAGTCCGGCGCAAACTTCATTAGTGAGACCTTTTTGTTCATGGTTGCCGGTGGATTGATCCTATTCGAGTCATGGAGGTCACGTCGCAAGGAAACCTCACGCAGAGATGGGGTCGAGGAGCGGCTGGCCGAGCTCGAGCAGTCACAGAAGACTGCAGTCCAGGCATTGGTGGCACTGGAGAAAGAGCTGCTGGCGCTGAAGGCCAAGCATGGCGAGTCGACAAAGTCAACACCTCGAATTTTGCCTCGCCAAATCTGGGAGACTCAGCCTGACGTGGAAGAACCGCAGGTTGAGGAGACTTGGTGGACCAAAGCCACGTCCTACTTCTCCTTTGGTCAAAATCCTCCCACTACGGCACCAACAACCCCTGCAACCCAAACCGCGCAACCCACGGACACGAAACAAGTGGGACCACCAGCTGCACCGGCTGGCCAGACTCAAGCGTCTGCGACCAAGAGCTCATAACAAGATTGTCCAACAATCGAAAATACTATTAACATGCATTGCTGGCGATTGTTGTTGATTATTGATACGAGACAGTTTGTTTCTGTGCTGTCTGGCTACTATATTGCTCGTGAAGAGTCCGGGTAATATTTTGTCCCTAGGGTTGTTGACCCCAGTCGATAGCTCTTGAGTCACCCCGGCTGATGCTGCGACCGCATTGTGATACCCTCCACTCCTCCATATCTCGCATATAGATCTCTTTCTCTTGTACATACATTGCTCATTTTTCCTAATTATCTTATCTATCGTCTTGATTGCCTTGAGGGCCGGCCTCAAGTACTGGCAATAGAGCCTCTTATAAAAGTAGATAAGGAAGACATCCAGACCATGTGAAGGCAGTGAGAGTGGACGACGCATCTCTATTAAAGAAAGATATTGATCTATGCATAGTGTTGAATCGTAGTACAGATAGTACCTTAGAGAGTACAAGGACATTCATCGGTCTAGACCGTACGTGGGGCTTTGCCACTAACTTAAGGCCTCAAGGAAAGAAAGCATGAACCCTTACAGTGACGACAACAATTTTGGCGCCTAATGAAAAAATAAGCAAAGACCCCCACGCAAGGAACGGGCGCTTACGAACCCCTCGGGCGTCAATTCGCCATTTGAGATCCTCATGCCCAATGACGTCGGTGCTTCTATTTTGAACTGTGGCTCCAGCCACAGTTAAGTGACTTTTGAATACAGTAGACACGCAATTTTCGAGGTATAGGTGGAAAGCCAATGACGGATTGAACCATGCAAGTACCAGTAGCGTAAAAAAGCCGAAATAGCCGGCAACCAACGTACCATTCGCCCCTGAGGCAGCAGCGGAGACCCTCGTGTGGCGCAGTCTCCCCGAAGTGTTTGGTGGGTTTGCGCGTTGTACGTAAGTCCGGCTTCCGCTTTCCCAAGTGCTCCCTGGTGAGATCGACACCATCTGCAATTACCTGTCCAGGCCTACCTTCGTTTACACTTGGCCTCATATCGCCTGGGCGCGAAAGACATAGAGGTCGACACAACATGGTGAGTTCACGCATCCCCAACAGTCAGCCGAGCGGGGAGAAACTGACCACCCCTCGTGCCATTCTAGGGTCAATCACGACGCCCCCAAGGCGGGGAGAAGAAGAGTCGCTTCGGGCGCAACAAAGCAGTCGCCGACGTCGGTGATGGCCGCCAGTCCGGCAAAGGCCAAATCAAAAAGGCCACCTTTGAGACCTCCAAGAAGAAGGAGATCGGTGTCTCCGACCTCACCCTGCTCAGCAAGATCTCCAACGAGGCGATTAATGAGAACTTGAAGCTCCGTTTCCAACATGGCGAGATTTATGTAAGGGAGCGCCGTCGCACGCGGACTGCGGGGTTGCGGTGCGCGGACCAGAACACGGGCTAACGATGTCATACCAGACCTATATCGGACATGTGCTGGTGTCTGTGAATCCGTTCCAAGATTGTAAGTGGTGTCACGGAGGCCGCAGGACTGAGGTCAGGTCACTAACAAGGAAATTTTTAGTGGGCATTTACACCGATCAGGTACTAGATTCCTACCGCGGCAAGAACCGTCTCGAAGTCCCTCCCCATGTTTTCGGAGTCGCCGAGTCGTCCTACTACAACATGAAGTCCTACAAGGACAACCAGTGCGTGATTATTTCCGGAGAATCCGGTGCCGGAAAGACAGAGGCCGCAAAGCGGATCATGCAATACATCGCGAGCGTTTCCGGCGGCAGCGACTCGTCAATTCAGCAGACTAAGGACATGGTGCTCGCCACGAACCCTCTGCTGGAGTCATTCGGTAACGCCAAGACTCTGCGCAACAACAACTCATCGCGATTCGGCAAGTACCTGGAGCTGGAGTTCAACGCCAATGGCGAGCCGGTGGGTGCCAACATCACAAACTACCTGTTGGAGAAGACCCGAGTCGTGGGCCAAATTGTGAACGAGCGAAACTTCCACATTTTCTACCAATTCACCAAGGGAGCATCGCAGAAGTATCGCGACAACTTCGGTGTCCAACAGCCGCAATCCTATCTTTATACGAGCCGTTCGAAGTGTTTCGATGTTCCCGGTGTCGACGATGTGGCAGAATTCCAGGATACACTTGATGCGATGAAGATGATCGGTATGACTGAGGCGGAGCAGGACGATGTGTTCCGTATGTTGGCCGCTATCTTGTGGATCGGCAACGTACAGTTCCGCGAGGATGACTCGGGCAATGCCTCCATTGCGGATCAGTCAGTGGTGGACTTTGTGGCATACTTGCTGGAGGTGGACTCCGCCCAGGTCAACAAGGCCTTGACAATCCGTTTGATGGAGACCTCGCGCGGAGGTCGCAGGGGTTCCGTCTACGAGGTTCCGCTAAACAGCGTTCAGGCATCGGCTGTTCGAGATGCTCTGGCCAAGGCGATTTACTTCAACTTGTTTGATTGGATCGTGGGGCGCGTCAACCAGTCTCTGACCGCCAGGAGCTCTATTGCCAATTCTATTGGCATTCTGGATATCTATGGATTTGAGATTTTCGAGAAGAACTCTTTCGAGCAGCTTTGTATTAACTACGTCAATGAGAAGTTGCAGCAAATTTTTATCCAGTTGACGCTGAAGGCGGAGCAGGATGAGTATGCTCGCGAGCAGATCAAGTGGACCCCGATCAAGTACTTCGACAACAAGGTGGTGTGCTCCTTGATCGAGGACAAGCGGCCGCCTGGTGTTTTCGCTGCGCTGAACGATGCTTGCGCCACCGCGCACGCTGATTCTGGTGCCGCTGACAACACCTTCGTTGGAAGATTGAACTTCCTTGCTCAGAACCCCAACTTTGAAGGTCGCCAGGGTCAATTTATTATCAAGCATTATGCTGGTGATGTGAGCTATGCAGTTGAGGGAATGACGGACAAGAACAAGGATCAGTTGCTAAAGGACTTGCTGAACTTGGCCGGATCCAGCAGCAACCAATTCGTCCACACACTCTTCCCCAACCAGGTTAATCAGGATGACAAGCGACGCCCGCCCACTGCCGGTGACAAGATCAAGGCATCTGCCAACGACCTTGTTGCTACTTTGATGAAGGCGCAGCCCTCATACATCCGAACCATCAAGCCCAACGACAACAAGGCTCCCAAGGAGTACAACGAGGGCAATGTCCTGCATCAGATCAAGTACCTGGGTCTGCAAGAGAATGTGCGCATTCGTCGTGCCGGTTTCGCTTACCGTCAGAGCTTTGACAAGTTCGTCGAGCGATTCTATCTGCTGTCGCCGAAGACATCCTATGCCGGTGACTACACCTGGACCGGTGATTCAGAGTCGGGTGCCAGACAGATCCTGAAGGATACCAGTATTCCTGCCGAGGAGTTCCAGATGGGTATTTCCAAGGTCTTCGTCAAGACACCCGAGACCCTCTTCGCACTCGAGGCCATGCGTGATAGGTACTGGCACAACATGGCTATCCGTATTCAGCGGGCTTGGCGCAACTACCTCCGGTACCGCATTGAGTGCGCCATCCGTATCCAGCGCTTCTGGCGCCGTATGACCGGAGGTATGGAGTTCATCAAGTTACGTGATCAGGGACACCAGGTTCTGCAGAACCGCAAGGAGCGCCGGAGGATGAGTATCCTCGGCTCCCGTCGCTTCCTGGGTGACTATCTCGGTGTGGCCAACGATGGCGGGCCTGGTCAGATGATTCGCAATGGTGCGAATATTAACAGTGAGTCCCTATGTTCTTTTGTAAAGGAGAATGTGAACTAATTTGTTGCAACAGGCTCCGAGGAAGTTCTCTTCTCCTGCCGTGGCGAGGTCTTGATATCCAAGTTCGGTCGTTCCAGTAAATTGGCTCCTCGAATCCTTGTTCTGGTAGGTGTCCCGCTCCATCATTGTTGGACTTTTCTAACCTGTCTAGACCAACCGTCATGTCTACATCGTGGCCCAGAGCATTGTCAATAACCAACTTGTCATTTCGTCTGAACGAACCATACCGCTTGGCGCCATTAAGGCTGTCAGCACTTCTAATCTGAAGGATGACTGGTTCTCGCTAGTTGTCGGTGCTCAGGAGCCCGACCCGCTGCTGACCTGTGTCTTCAAGACCGAGTTCTTCACCCACTTGTCGAATGCTCTTCGCGGTTCTTTGAACCTGAAGGTTGGCGAGAGGTGAGTACTGTCCCAAGATCTATCCAGTTAGATACTAACATGCTGTAGTATCGAGTACAACAAGAAGCCCGGCAAGCTGGCCACAGTCAAGGCTGTCAAGGACCCCCAAGCTGGCAATGTCGACTCGTACAAGAGTAGTACAATCCATACCAGCGCCGGCGAACCTGCCAACTCTGTGTCTAAGCCCACCCCTCGTCCCAAGCAAGTGGCTGCTCGACCTGTTACCACGGGCAAACTGCTCCGACCTGGTGGCCCCGGTGGTGGTCCCTCGAAGCTGTCTGCTGCTGCCCGGAAACCCCCGCCTGCCGCACAACCTCTGCCCCAGTCCACGCCCAGGCCCGCAGCTGCGCAACAGCGCATTGTACCTCAGCCTGTTGCTGCTGCCGCCGCTGCCGCACACTCTCGCACCGAGTCTTCAGGCTCTGTGAGAGCCCCGCCACCCCCTCCCCCATCTGCCCCTCCTGCCTCGAAGAAGCCCACCGCGAAGGTCTTGTACGATTTCAACAGTGACCGGCCGAATGAGCTGTCTATCCGAACCGGCGAGGTTCTGCAGATCGTCTCCAAGGAAGGAAATGGTACGTTCTGATTCGTTATCCCCAAATATGATAGAAAGTTCTAACGAATCCAGGCTGGTGGCTATGCATGAACACCACAACCTCCGCACAAGGCTGGACTCCCGAGGCCTACCTCGAAGAGCAAGCAGCCGCCCCTCCACCCAAACCAACACCTCCTCCTCCTCCCCCAGTTGCATCTCGCGCAACCCCCAGCCCCGTCTCCAACGGCGTAGCCAGCCTCGCGGCCGCGAAATCCAAGCCCGCCCCTCCCGCACCCCCAGCCAAACGACCCTCCATGGCCGGCCGTAAGCCCGCCCCTCCCCCGGCACCCCGCGACAGCACCGTGAGCATGAACTCAGGCGACTCATCCGGAGCCAGTGGCCGGGGCACACCAAACAGCACCTCGAACGCCAGTTTGGCCGGTAATCTTGCGGAGGCTTTGCGCGCGCGGCAGAGTGCGATGCAGGGGAAGCATGATGACGATGACGAGTGGTAGATACCCCTGAGGGTATGATAGACGCGCAAGTCGGTAGTTGTTCCGTTTCTGCGCTTAGCGTTGCCATTGCCTTTCTTTTTTTTCTATTCTTTTTCATTGTTTGTTTGCAAAAGAGACCCACGGCATGTGCATTCAGTCTTGTTTCGATGATAATGATAGGTTCATTTGAGTCATTTTCGTTATACACGTTGGATCATGGGCTAGCGGTTCTACTGTTCCATTCTACATGATTCTTTCACAGTCCTACAGTGTAGAAAGATTTTGGAAGATATACCGTTCTCAATTTCATTGGTTCATTGAATTTTGAATTCACGGCTTGTATTCTGTCATATGCAGTGCATGATACATAAGCTACCTCCAAGGCTATTGAGTTCCTGCCGCCTGTTCATGATTCAAAAGACAGTCCTCGAGACGAATGCCATTGAGCCACGGCTCCAGGTCCAATCTAGGAAAGGAACTTGCTAGCCAGGCTCATAATACCACCAGCACCACCAGTGCCACCGATGCCACCACCACCCTTCATGTACATCTTCAGAGCCATCTCGGCAGCATTGTTAACAGCGGACTGCTTGTCACCGGACTAAACACCTCATTAGCAACGATTTCCAAGCTTTGGACCCATCATTTTTCTCTACAGAGAAAGAGAATGAGAAAGGGAAAAAAAAAAAAAAAACTCACCATATTAGCTCCATTACCCGACTTCTCATCCCACAACTTCCCAGCCTGCGCCATCGCCATCCCAATCAACTTATTCTTATCCATACCCCCATCACTGCTCCCACCACCCGTGAACATCTTCAAAGCCTGCATCGCAGCGCCCGCGCCAACAGTGCTCGAGTCGTGAGTCTGGCCTTGATCACTTCCACCACCATACATAGCCTGGTGGGCCTGAACAGCATGCTGCTCGTCGATCTCGCCCGCGCCCGAGCCCGAGCCGCCGGAGACACGGCCTTGGATGAAGGAGAGAGCATTCGAGAAGAGGTCGCTGTTGCCGCCGTCGTGGTGGGCTGAGGCGTGTTGGGCTGCTGAGGAGAAGTCGTCGCCGCCGGAGTAGGGCTCTTGTCCTTGGTACCGGGTGTCGCGGTACTCTTGTTGGCCGTGGCCGCGGCCGCCTTGCTGGCTGTAGCCTTGGCCTTGGCCTTCCTCACGACCGCCGTAGCCTTGCTCCTGGCGGCCGTAGCCTTGCTCTTGACGACCGTAACCCTGTTCCTGGCGGCCGTAGCCTTGCTCTTGACGGCCGTAACCCTGGCCCTCGTTGCGGTCTGAGAATTCGTTGGACTGGTCGTAGTAGTTGTTTCCGCCGCGGCCACCGCCGCCGTACTCGGAGCGGTCGTTGTTAGAGCCGTACTCGTTGTAGGACATCGTGGATAGATTGATGTGTGGGTATGGGTATGGGTATGGCTTAAGTGTAGATGGATGAAAGAGAAAAAGAACAAAAGGAACAGGAGAAAGTCAGATGGGGATTGTTTTGGAGGGGTAGTTGAGCTACCTATGATTTGGCTCGATTGGTGCGGGGCTGAGCTGAGCTGTGTACAATTTCTGGGTTGTGGTCTCCACCTCAGATCGATCGATTGCTTGGTTCTGGTTCAGGGCTGGAATTGGCCTTTAGTATAATATTTACGTTTGTTATACAGTAGAGTGTACAGCTGGCGCGAGTTATGTCCTACCACATGCATAAAGCATAGGTGAACGGAGCATCGGAGCATAAACTTACTTCCTACTGGAAAGTTGTGTGCGTGGTTATTGATCCGCAGGCGTGGGGTTTATTACGCAGTACACCCGAGCTCACATTTTGCCTCTTTGCCTCCCTGTAGCGTCATTGGGAAGTTGGGCACTACTCCACTTTCAAGCGTAGTTGCAATAGTGTCGTATTTCAAAAAAAATTAGATACATTTGAATAGCTGAGTCGGAGGCGTGTTTCCATAATTAGAGGGTTTATTCCAATTAGTTCCGGTTTATTTCGACAAGAAGGTCCGTGTATGTCCGTCTATTTGTACTCGACGCGATTACCGGTGCGGGACTTCGGGCCAGGCATCAACGCCATCGAGCAGGACCATGCCCATTCCTGTATGAAGGTGGGTTTCCATATGGCAGTGCAAGAGGAAAGCTCCAGGGTTTTCGACGTGGTACCGAATGGCAATCCAAGCGACGCCGTTTGGCGCAGTGACGAAGGTATCGCGATAAACAGGAGTTTCCAAGAAGTCATCCGTCGACTCGTTCAAAGCCTCTTCAATAGAGCTCCATGTGAACTCTCCTGAGGCCGAACCGATCAAGAAGGCCTTATTCGAATGCTTGTGGATAGGATGAGGCGGCTGCAGCTTCGTCGGCTCCTGAATGAAAAGTTGGAAAACAATATCCACCCACGTATCATTCATCGTCTCGATCTTGAGAGATGAGTCCAAACCCGGTGCTGCCCGGTTGTAGAGAGCGGGTTCCATTGCAGCAAGGTCAGCTGGGAGGAAGGTGGTTCCATCCAAGGTCCATTCCCAAGACGAATTGATTCGCCCAAGACTCAAAAGGTGGAAAGCATCCGACTTTGCCGCAGGCAGAATGGGAGGATAGGGTGGGAGATGCTGAGTGTCAAGCTCAATCACTTCAGCAGTGGTATTGACACCTCCATAGTCAATGTACGGCGTTGACTCACGCGGGTTATCCTCACCGCCCTGATAAGTGACATTAGCATAGCCGGAAATAACCTGGTTCCCGTTTCCAGCAACGCGCATCGTGTAGCTGGCGTACTCTTTATCCAGCTTGATCATGACAGAGTATCGCTCGCCATTGTAAATGGGGATTTCGTGAGCAAGCTGGGGCTCGATGTAGCGGCCGTCGACTTCGTACACGTACATGGGATGTTCGTCGATTGATACGGCGAGGGCTTTCAGACCAGCGGCGCTGATGAAGTTGAAGCTTGCCCATTTTGCTTCGGGATTGACTGTGAAGCTGGTCATGGAGCCATCGCTGGGTACGCAGCCTGAATTCAAGCCGCCGGGTAGGGCTTCGGGGTGGTGTTCCCAGTCGCCTTGGACTACAGGCATGAATGGGTCGCATCTGATTCATGTTAGACCTTCACGAGGAAGACGAGGAGGAAATACTAACCCTTTATCGGTCAATGGATCAGTGATGACTGCTCTGATCTGCGCCGGCTGGAGAGCGGTCAATTCTTCGGGGGATTTGCAGTAGATTGATCCTCTACCGTTCACCAGAAGACTGTCTGAGCAACTAGTACAGTTAGTACAAGAGCTGTAATAGAACAACCGTGATGTGCTTACAAGATGTCGTAACCTGAATACTTCAAGGCGTCCATGTAAGCATCGGACGTCAGATGGTCCCAGTCGGAGAGGACCACCAACTCGGCATTTTGCTGAGCTTTGGTCATAGCCTCAATGTCATCAGGATCATCAGAGATCATCGAGAATGGTGTGTCGCGGTCAGCAGATGGCCTATCGCAGCGTTAGAAGTAATCTGACGAAGATCATCTCAGCCCCATCAACGATGAGACCGGGCGAATGTGCATGCAGGAGATCCAAGCTGATATGCATGTGTGAGACATCCGTGTTCCCCCGCTCCAATTGTGCTAATTTTAGAGAAAGGACCATGGTTCTTGCCAACACCATTGACTCAGAGGTTCAACGAGCATGGAGAGGAATTAGGAAAATCAAGGTTTCTCTTCAACCCCAACACAATGGAATCGCACAATGCACGGGACTCACACAAACACCGAGGCAGGGCTCGAGATAGACAAAGTCAAAAAGGCAAACTTACCGAATTTGAATAGGCCCATATAACCCATCCATGATCCTAGACCTATCATGCGAATGATACCAGTACGTGCCATAGGTATTAGCTACCCATTGGTACCGATAGGAGGCTCCAGGCAGTATAGCCCACTGCGACAAGCCCGAGACACCATCAGACCAAGGGGTCCCCTTCTGCCTACATGAGAACATTAGACACGTTCAACCCAGATAAAAAATCATAAGAAATAACTTACTCAATCCCATGGAAATGAACCGAAGTATTAAACGGCATATGGTTCGTAACATCAATCTTCTCAAATTAGCACCCAAATATAGGCAACCCCAGCCAAGAAAAGATAAAACGAACCGTAACTTCATCCCCCTCATCAAAAACCAACGCTGGTCCCGGGAACTGATCATTGATAAAGATCATGTCCCTCTCCAAACCATTCGGAGACCCACGTTGCCACGTGAGATCCAGCGAGAACTGCACCTGCGCAGCCTGGACGAGGGAAATGAGCTCCACGAGCGGGACTAGCCATTTGACGGGCGCCATGTCGCAAAGTCGGATAGTTGACGAGAGGGAATATGGCTACGTGGGGTTTTTATTTAAGTCACGACGCATGCTTGCCAAGCAAGGCGTGGTTTTTTTTTTTCGGGTTTGTTTACATTCCGGGGGGCCTGATAACAGGGTAGCGGAATTATCGAATGGGGAGGCGGGCTTGGGGATTACCCCTTGGCTTATTCGGCTGTTAAGCCTTTTTAGTCATTCACTAATGTTAGCCATGGCGACGGAATGGAGGGACAGGGGTTCAGAAGCGACCCGGCGAATCAAGTGTGATTTGAAGGGCTGGATTCGGTAATAGGTGTAAATACCAGGCTGTGTTTGGGGACTACCATGTGGGAGATTAAGATACTGGAATGAAGAGCCTAGGATGCGTGGTAGCGTAGTACACTCACTCTATGGTAAAAAAAAAAAAAAAAGAAAAGAAAAAAGAAAAAGACAAAAAAAATTGATGTAATAGTAAGACAGACAACAACACCAAAGCCCAGGGTATCAGATGCAAAATAGGATAAAAAAAAAGAAAAAGAAAAAAAGCAAAGCTAAAGAATAAAGGCATCGTGCTGATCATCCGGTAGATTGCGCAAAAATCTCAAGCTGCGCTCCCTCTCACTCAAAACACACCTATCATCCCCATCCAACTCATTCTCGCGCAGCCACTCGTTCGGCAGGTCAGTTAACCCGAATGAGCTACCCCATTCACAGCGCTCATACTGCATGAACCCGCCGAAATGGGGATCGGTATTGGCAACCCAGACGGACCCACCATCGGGCGCATAATCAGCACCACCGATCTCGCCGAAGAAATCATGGACCTGGCGGCTTTGGAAGAGCTGGGCGTCAACAATGGAGATACGGTCTGCGGGCTCGCAGCAGAGGAGAGTGCGGGGACCGCCACCAACTGGGGAGAAGCGGAGGGAGCGGTAGCCGGCAACGTCGGAGTCGATAGTTTCGAGAGGTTTCCAGGTACGTGCATCCCAGATGATGAGAGTTTTGTCCTGGTTACTTGTGGCAATGTGGCGCATGTCGGGCGACCATGCGCAGGCGAAACCGAAATCGCGATGGCCGCGTAGTGGATGCACGGGTCGGCCTGTGTCGGCTTCTATGACCCATGCTTCCGGGGAATCGCCGATCACCACGCGAAGGCGACTATCTGGGGAAGTGGCGGTGCAGTTGATGGGACGGGAAAGTTCCTGGTCAGACAGGAAAATGTTGGTTTCGCAGTCCAAAATGCGTAGATGTCTGTCATTAGAGGCAAAGACGCAGATGGGGGAAGGGCCGGTGCGGCTGGGGATGATGTCGATGTGGTTGGTGATCCCATCGTTGAAGTCGGGCGTGACGAGGCCTTTTGCGCCGGAGCCTTCTGAGTTGGATGAGTGTAATGCGTACTCGCCGCAGAAACCGCCTGCCATGGTGAGGCCATATGCTGATTTCATGCTGGATATCTTGACGGCGCTTAGGAATCCTGAATCCGGGTCTGGTCGGCTAAGGTCAATCAGACAGCGAAATTCGTCAATTTCCGGTGTCCACGCATGGACCTTGGATCGACTACCAAAATGAACGGTGTTGTAAGCAGGCACCGATATCAAGTTGCGGAGCTGGAAATGCTCAATGGATGCCGTGTGCGCCGTGTGCATCGATTTCTCGCGGAAGTAAGTCTCATCCGCAGGAAGTCGTTTCGCACTTCCCATGCGCGTGTAATCAAGGTTGTGATATGATGTATACCAAGTATCGCGCAGGTGACGAGCTGTAGACCGTTTCACTTTCAGTATCTCTCTCCACGGGATTTGTTGGAGATCATAGAAATTGCGTTTATGGTTGGGCGGTCGCTCGATGCCCAATGCTGGTTTCCAGCTCATCATCTTCGAGAGCGGACGTATCTGTGCAGGGAGTCTGCTTTCAGCGTGGGAACCATCGTATATGAAATTTGTTTGAATCATCCAGCGTTGAATGAACTCGTCGATTGTAAGATTTCGCTCATAAGCTATACCAGTTAGAACTAACTTCGATTGAGACAGGTAAAAACGCGACGTACTAGCTGTGTGCACAATGGTCTCCGGGTGCACTTCACCATGGTCCTCGCTGAGAGGGAGAGGACCCGGTCCCGGATTCGCAGGTATCTGCGGCAGGCTCGGGTCCGTGACACTGTAGTTTACTGTGGCATAGAACTCATCAAGGTTAACCTCATCCATCATAGGAGAACCGGCGTGAGTGTATGGCTTATATCGCTGATGATAATATTCTTCCTCGTCCGGGTAAAATCGAATCAAATCTTCCAGCTCGTCGTTTAAATCGATCGATGGCGACGGGTGGTTTCCGTGCAAAACAGGTTCAAGATCAAAAGTTATGTCGTCCGACATGTCGTCATCTTCACTAAAATCATTGCGTACGACGGTCGCGAAATTCTGCGAAGGCGCCTCAGTCACTTGCTGCACGGAAATTTCCATGTTCGAATCGCCAACATCGCTAACGATTCGAGATCCAGGTGAGAATGTCACTGGCTCGACAGACACACGATCTGGAATGAAGGGTGCTGCACGGTTCGTTCCACTGACATTTGGGACCCGGTGAGTGCCTTCCTGGAAGTGTTGCAATGTAGATGGGTCCGGAGGCAACGCACCGCCGGTCATTGCATTCACCACCTCGGTCATCAGTAAGGAGCCGCTCTCCTGATTGACAGCGTGTGGGTACTGCGCGACGGCGGCGAGAGCTGCAACCCCAACATCGTGCAAGCGTTGATCTTCCTCGGAAGCCATTACGACATTCCTAGTTGGAGCAAGCGTGGTGGCACTCATGATATTCATACTCATGGTGGAAGCGTCATCACCAAAAGCAGGCGACCTGCCTCCGTGGGAATCTGACGAAGAACTATTCATACCCCCGGGAAAAGCCGTTGACCGTGACGGTTCGCCTGACCCATGACGTGCGCTGAAATAATCCGTTCGAAAGGTAAAGTCGGAAGTAAGAAAATTATTGTCACTGCTCATCGCCCCTCATGGGGAAGCGCAGTCCCGCCTGGGGAGGGAGAGAGGGAAAGAGCGCACAGCCGGAAAGCCGGACAGTTGCGAAGACGATGCCAGGCACGAGGCAATCGAAGATCAAAGCCCGAGAAAAGACCGCAAATCAGAAATAATTGGCGGCAGCGGTTACACGGGGGCAGCGCGGGATCTTTGTCAGTGGATAGGGATGCGAGATCCTGGTTTTTGCAGTTCATCGGTCGGCGTCGCAGCTGACTCGCAACAATCTCCACACGATGTGGCGTGCAGCCCTGCGTTGGGTCGTAGCTGCAGGCAGAACAGCAATTCTTCGGAGCGGGGTTGGCGTCGGTGATATCAGAGCGCAGAGCGTAGCGGCGTTGTGATGAGGGGGAAGGGAAGAGAGTTAAGTTCCACCCAGGAAAGGCCAGAAAGATGGGAGGCCTCCCTCGGGTTGTGGGCCGTTCAAGACCCAAAGGGGAAAGTAGATAGGACTGAACACGGCCGGACCGTTTTTTGGGGCTAGCGCCGTGTCAGTTCTGGAGGCGCTCGAGCGCAACGTTTCGACCGAGTGGTGATCTGACTCTAGGATCAGAACGAGGCTGAGAAGTGGGATGCGAGATGACGAAAGGGGAGCAGGAAGTGGGGGGTGGAGTGGCCAAGCGCGGCCGGCACTTTACCCGTGCGAGTGGCAGTGCAGGCTGAGCGTAATTAAAGTTGAACACAGAGCTTCTGAGCGAGTCGTTGAATTCGGGAGACAAAAGGTAGAAGGAGACGAGGTCAAGAGGTCAAGAGGTCAAGGTCATTGTCATGGTTTGGGGTTGGGTTGACGCCCAAGCCCTTTCCCAAGGTTCCCGTAACTCCGAATTTAGTCAGCTTTGGCACGCATCTGGACAAAGTAGGAAATTCAGGGGAAAAGAAGTTAGGAGAACGAAGTTAGGAGGGACGGTATAGCATAGTACTAGAAGTTGATGTGTATAACCCGAGGCCCTTGTAGGTCAGTCCTATTAGGAGCATCTGCATATGTAGCGCATCTTTCCTGTCATCTCTTGGCCTCCTTCCCCTTTTAGTTCTTACCTCTCGCCGCTTTTTGATTACAAGAACACAGTTTACAGTACAGTAGTCCCTCGAGACTATGTTCTTGTAAAGCCCGAGTACAGCCCGAAACGAGAAGACAATGTACAGTAAATGGGCCTACTTTCTCAACGTCTTTCTGGACACTTCTCTAGAGCTCTTTGAACCCTCTTTCTGTTCCTTTCCCAAAGCATTCTTTAGAATGGCTTCGAATGCGCCTGAAAGGATATACAAGGGCCGCTTATTTCGGTCGGGCTGTATTCTTCCCATCTGTCTCCAAAAGATGGCAACGAATGGTTTACAATGTGTATTTAAGGCACCTCTTGAAATATGCCCAAAAGATACGGCATGAAAGGTATCCTAGCCATCTTTCTTGGGTCTGCTCAATTCACAATTGGAATTCATGCCGCAAATTTAGCAGTATACCATAAGTGACTATGAGACTTGATGATATGGTAATACCAAAAGCAATCAATACCATGACCTTGGTATTAATGAAAGCACGACTTCGTTTAGATTACAATACAAATGTATCAAACAGTCTCGGACGCGCTTGTGTACATCCTTAAGCTATTTAGTTAACTACTTGACGTTACGTAAGTGGCCGAGAACATAAGCAGGCATGATTCTGCAGATATGGTAAATGAGATGCGTGAAGAACACGTTCGGACATCGAGCCATTCCTTACTAGGTAAGGTGTTTCCTCCATAGCACGAACCAAAGTAACCGACATCGCGACCATAGAGGTCGACACGGCTAGAATAGAGCGGTAAGAAACACCGTGACACAACTTTCTATGTAAATTAAGCCCGATTAACGAAGGCTAAACCCAAAAAGGAAATTGAAGTTAGCAAGGGGTCAAGAATGATTTCCCAATAGAACAATATATCAACCGTAAAATTTGGGATTCCGGGAAGCTTAAAGTGTTCTTTTGTGGAGCTTCATTTTAGTTCTTCAGTACTGTAAGATTAAATTCCCCATATGTCGGCCATGTGGACTGCCCTGCACCAACTAAGAAGGGCAAGTGTTGATATGTAGCACATCAAGATTCTTCAGCTGAAGATGAATTTGTCTACACTAACTAAACTAGAACCCTGAGAAAGGGGCCGTTCGATCTTAGTAGACAGCTTTTATTGGTGAATAAATTGATGTTCATCGTCACCATTGCCGTCGCACGATCATGATGTGATATAGATCTGGTACCTCAGGAGCTTTGCACATCTTTGAAACAGTCAAGTCATTTCCCCATTACCCAGGTCCATCTCTACCTTCTCTTGACAAACGCAATGCTAATACTCGACAATGCTAAATTTGAACATCAACAGCTACCCTCCAACACACCATGCATTTCAATTGAGCTGCATTGGTGCTTGCTGCTCTCGTCAGCGAACGCTCTCTCCCTTGAGAGAAACCCCCGGGATCACGGAGGGCTTGTTCTGGAAAAGGCAAACAATATCCGAGATAGTGCAGACTATCCAGTAATACTCGATCTTGGCCCAGGGGAAGGCTGAGATCAGGTAGCTGCCATGAAAATTGAAGCTCTCATGACTGTTGAGATTCAAAACTGGTGTCGCCGCTTTGCAGGCCTGGATCTTTCCATGACTGCTACCACTAACTCAGCAACCACTGAAGGAGTGGGGAAGTTGAGCATGACAACATTTCACTCTAAGTATAAAAAGAAATTCCGGAATTTATCTTTTTAGGTCCCACCTCTCAAACGCGAAATATTAGACCATGCTGCCACCTACATACACAGTCTCAGAAATAACACCCATGATTTGGTATTCAAATATTGGTATCGCAGTTTCCTAGCACGTGTGCGCTTGAATGGCAGTCTTGATCCCTGGATAGCACCAGCGCATATATGTGTGTCATCTTCGCATCTGACTCCTAGTGTTGCCGACTATATAAGTAAATTATCTTCCAGCACCTTCGTGGTTCCACCCGGAGTATATTTAAATGGATGTTGCCGCTGGTAGACGCCATCCTAACCCGAAGGCGGATCGGGACCATTCTGAAACCTCCACATGCGATAGAATTCAATCAGATTTGATGGAGAGCATGTCGGTTCGTTCGGACTCGTCATTTCATTGGAGAGAAAAGCGGCACTTACCGGCTGGAGCCGGGTATCTTGATCACGTCGGATATTTCACCAGATCGCGAACGCCCGCGATCAACCGCAGGCGTATAAGTCTGTTTCTCCTTTGAACTCCTAGAAATCAACTTGACTTCCTCCAATACCGTCGCCATTGTTGTCACATCATATTATCACCATGGGATCGATTTCAGAAGCACCGACCAAGGGCCGTGTGGATTCAATGTTCTCGGCCCTCTCCGAGACACCGCCCGACGAGCCCTTTGCCGTGAATGGTGCATACAAGCAAGACAATGACCCACAAAAAGTCAATCTCGGAATTGGGGTATATCGCACTTCCGAAGGACATCCATGGCCCTTGAGAGTAGTCCAAGAGGCGGAAAAACAACTTTTCGAGGCCAATGATGTCAACAGACACGAATACCTGGCGATTCAAGGCGACGCGGACTTTCTCTCACTAGCGGCAGATCTAGTCTTCGGGTTTGGCGACTATAAAGGCAGTTCGGTGGCAGTGGCCGGAAATGAGCGACAGCGGGTCGTCTCTATACAAACCGTGTCCGGGACGGGAGCTAACCGACTCGGCGCGGAACTCTTAGCTCGGAAGATACGGCCGAGATGTGTGTGGATTCCAAATCCTACCTGGGCCAATCACTACGCGATATGGGACCTCGCAGGTGTGCCGAAGAGAGAGTACCCCTATTACGACGCTACATCAAAGACTTTCGACTTCGACGGAACATTTCGCATACTGTCATCCAACGCGAGGGCCAATGATGTAGTGATTCTGCATGCATGCGCCCACAACCCTACGGGGGCAGACCCGTCACAAGAGCAGTGGAGAATGTTGGCTCAATTGTGCAAAGAAAAAGGAATCATTCCTTTCTTCGACCTGGCATACCAAGGATTTGCTTCCGGTGACGCGAAGAAAGACGCTTGGGCTATTAGGCATTTTTTCCACGATCTGAATGAAGTCGAGTTTTGCGTCGCGCAGTCATTCTCGAAGAATTTCGGGTTATACGGCCAGCGAGTGGGTGCCTTGCACGTGGCGCTCTCGGCCCACGCGCCGAACGACGTTTCAGGAAAGCTGTTGGGTAATTTATGTCATCTAGTGCGTGGCGAGTATTCTATGGCACCAAGGGGTGGCGCTGAGATAGTTAAGACAGTGCTCGGAAGCAAAGACTTGCGGAACAAGTGGCTGGAAGATCTAACAACAATGAGTGAAAGAATCCTACAGATGAGGCATGCTCTTTTCGACCAGCTGGTCAAACTGGGCACACCTGGTAAATGGGATCACATTATCAATCAGGTACGATTCTCACGATCGCTTGCTAAGCTTTGAGAGAAGCTTGTTTCCAAGGATTTGACTGATAGAAATCAGATTGGCATGTTTACTTACATCGGCTTGACGGAGAGTCAAGTCAGTGCTATCACAGAGAGGCATCATATTTACATGTTAAGTTCGGGTCGAATTTCTATCTCAGGATGTGAGTTTTCAACTTTGGTGGCAGATGTTTTCCCTGTTACTCACTGATGATGCAACCTAGTAAATGAAAGCAATGTTCAATACGTTGCCAAGGCGATTGACGATGTCGTTCGCACAGTGGAGTAAAGCATGGGTGCCGTGATTGGGAACAAGGGCAATGCCGTGTCTACTCAGCCCGATCTACACCAAGTGGGCATGGTTACATATTGGAGTAGTAGCCCTCAGGTGCTGGTGGAGAAAATATAGATTGCAGAATAATCACATCGGCGATCTGCCCTTTCAAGTTAGAAAAATCCTAGATCGAATTGTAAGGTGTTTCATATTGTGTTCTACTATTTGGTTCGATTCTCCCTTCGAGTCAAGTGCAGTGGAGCTCTCCCCCATCATGTGTATGGCAATTCTTCATTGGTCAGTGTTTGATGAGCTAGAAATCCAGAATTAGTGATGACTCACAGCAGGCACGTCAGATGTTGCGGAAGCCGGGCCAGTAGCAGTCGATGTGCTCGATATCTGATTTTCACTACCGACGGACTCGGCTGACTTGCTGGTATGATGCTCATGCTGAAGGCCTGGGCATCCTATACCCGGGACAGCGACGTCATAAGCATAGGCTTCCAGCGCAAAGTATTGAAGAGTTTCTGAGTCATGCGCGGACAAAGTGGCATTCGTAGTCGCGAGGTCGATTACCTCCTCATAGCCGTCCGCGAAATGATCGATCCAGTTCTGTCCTATGGCCGGAACATGATACAGACGGTGCAGAAGATCAGAAGCCCAGAAGGTATTGGTCTCAGAAGCGGATACAGTATATCCCAAGGCACACATCGTCGAAAGGGATCGACGAGTCTCGTAGCTAAGGTCGCAGATAACGGTTTCATCCGTTGCGTTTTCACCGCGCCAGTGTCCTGCATATCCTATAAAAAACGGCCCGGTCAGCATGTACTTACGTTGGTAGTGGAGGGTTGTCATACCATCAATATTGCAGTTTCCGTCGGGATTGTCGCAGCGAAACAGAATGTCCTTTTCGTCGCCGTCGACGACGATGTCGAAAGCACCGATCGCGCCCATAGAAGGGCTATTGCCGAAATACTTCCGATAGATCTCGCTCTCATTTCCCCATCGCAGGATATGGGATCTGGCATGCCTAGCCAGAGAAACTGCTTCATTAAGTCCTTGTTTTATCTGCCGACGCTGAGTTGCATTACAACTTTGGTGAATAGGAAACTCCGTGACAGCACCTGCATTCCAAGTAGTGACTTCTGTCTGGCTGAATGGTTGAGACAAACTATCCTTAGTAAACCCCGGAGCAGGCAGGGCAGCTGCAATGACTGCAGTGAATATGAAGATGAAAGTGTGAAAAGTGATCATTGCTGCAGTCAGGAAAGGTTTGTATATTCGATCCGATTGCGGCGCTTACATGGGAGCTTTTTATATCTGTCTCCATGTCCCAGGCCAAGATAATACCAAGAGCCAAGCATGGACCTTGGTTGCGCAGGTCTGGGCTCGGGATCTTGTAAGAACCAGGCTATTTTCATCAGAATATTATTCCCCAACAGAAAAACACGATGGGTAATTCTCGTAAACGTCAAGTGCCAAACGCGGCGGATATCGCGCCAAGGGGGCAGAGGTCTTGGAATCGAGTATCTTGCAAATAGGAATCTAGCGGACGAGTGATTCTATACCAGAAGGAAATCCCCCTCAACTGAAAATGGCCCTTCTTGGCAGGGATCTGGGCGGGTGGCCTTCTCTTAGCCATGGGAACCTTGGAGGTTATACCATTAATGGATCATATGTCCTAGCCACCGATACTAAAGGCACCAACACGAGCCATTGAGTTGGATTTGGATAACGGTGAAAAGCTGCACTACCAGGCGCGTGGCATAGTTATCTATTTCTCGCTCGAGTGATATACCATTGTCTTAGATCTCGCAGCTGAGCACCCGATAGAATAATTCAACGCGGGCTACGATAAAGAAAGTTGAAGAGGACTGGCAAAAAGGCTTGAGGCAGATGAATTCAAAAGAACATGGAATTCCATCGTGAATTAAAATTACGGAGCTATCTGCAGAGGTTTGCATTGAATTGAGGTTTGCGGCACTGAAAGCCCGTTCATGCCAATTCAGCTCGCTGGGATTATAAAAGTATGCGAGATCCTTTGCCCGAAAACCAAACGGAAAGGCTCCAATTCCTGATCTTGGTGTGAGATATTTGGTTCTTACCAAAACCGCTTCATGCCCCAGTTCAACCAGTACCTTACAACGGAACCAGTATTTAACAAGTGCCGTCAAGCCTATTTACAGCCCCGTTGATCTTTGTCGCTGACCAGCTGGACCGTGCGACATACAGCTGTGCCATAGTGCGCGAGGAAGTCATCTTTCATGATTTCCTCAAGAAGGTCGCTAGGGCGGCCAAACAAGTTGAGAGCTTGTCCGTCTTTGTCAATCATAGAAGTAGTCATAATGATCCTCAGACCAGTAGACGTGACACAGGCGGTTGGATAAAAGACGATGTTGTTTGGGTTTTTTGAATCCTTATCAACGTATGCAATGCCATATCTCCTGGAGCATCCGGATTTGGAATACGGCAATGGCTTGAAGACGCTGGTTTGGGAACGTTAACCAATTTGTTTCCTCACAGAAGGAAATGTTCATATGGGGAACTCACGTAGCACGGTACCCTTCTGGGACTTTTGTGGGGTCTACCACCACTAGATCAGCTATAGCCTGACCAAACCCTGCGATTTGGTATTTGGGGTCTTTGTATTTCTCCGCATGTGGGAGAAACTTCAAAGCCACAACTCGCCCGAAGACATCCAATGTGATTGGATTTTCCTTCTTATCGAGTGTCCCCCATGGTGCACTGGTATCGTAGCCCTGGTCTTTCCCGACTAGGTAGATTCCGCCATCTTCACCAGAAACCATGATTGTGCTACTTTCCGAATCCATCAATATTCTGAATGCTTGATTTTGATCGGCCTGTTTGGGCTTTACAGACACTTCAGGAATGAAGGGTTTTTGGGCGTTCGAATCCCCCTTGGCTTTGTCGACGATGTGTTTGATGACGCCTTTGTCATTCTTCACATTTCCGGGCGTGAAACCATTTGCCCTATATGTCAAGGTTAGCCGAGTCAAGCTTATTGGGAGACTGAGGTGGGCAGATACGTCACGCAGCCAAGGTCCTTTTCGTAAAGCGTAAAGGTGGCAAGGTCATATTGCCACACATCAAGCGCGTTGACATAGAGACGATTCTTCACACCCGCCTTGAGCTCCACACCGTTATTGCACATTCCCTTTTTCTCCTCATCATTCGACGACGAGTAAGTTGCCTGTGCATAAATTGATGGTGCATTCGTCAATGAGACCGTTTCCTTGAATTTCCCCTGTAGGACATCAAGCCCAATCTCGATTCCAATTGGAAGTCCAATATCAAGACCAGCGGAGAACCCGCCCGTCGCTTTGAACACAGGGTCAAATCTTGGCTTGAGACCCACGATCTTATTCTCCGCTCCTTTGATGCTCACTGTCGCAGTACCCTGTTCGGGTATCTACCGGGGAGGGGTGTAGAGCGGCTAGAGGAGTGAATAGGCATCCGGTTACGAACATGTGGCAAAGCTTTGGGGTCAAAAGAGGGTACGTGAACCCTTCTAATCCATATTTACAAATTTGAATTTGACTTTTTAGCCGCTATTCTGGCCAAGTTCTGGGAAAATCCGGTACAAAGTCTTATCGTCTTCAGGGGGCTTGATTGAGAGAGAGAGTGACAATGCATGCGGACAATACCAAAGAGCAAACCGATGACTTGATCGACATCATTATGGACTGAGCGATGGACGGAACTGAACAAGCTTCAATAAAGGCCAAACTGGGATGAGCCTCACGGGTTTCTCTTCATACCGTGGAAAAATGAGGGAAAGTGGATGATTCGAGTTGTTTCTCTCTGAATGTTGATTGAATTCAAGCCCTCCTTGTTCATTTTGTCTTACAAAATTGTTTGCTGTATCGCAGAACTGAAAAAAGGTGACATTCAAATAGGGATCCGCAAACAATAATGCCAACTATCGCGAAAGACGCTCATTTTGGGGTTTTTCTTTTCAGATTGCAACCTGCATTCGGCACCTAGTATATAAGGCAGGACAATAAACGTGAAGTTTAGCTGAATCCTCTCAGAAGTATTTGGGGTTATAGTCATTAGATCTAGCTGCCTATATCTTTCTCAAAATCTGATGACACCTAGCTACTAGCGTATCTTACTTAAGCGTTCTATATAACCCGAAGATAACAAGGCATGTTGTTCCGTACTTCTACTGAAGAGCCTACTAGATGCTGCAAGCGGCACCTTCAATAATGGGAGCGGAAAGTTTTGTATTCATGGGCCTTCGGAAATGTGAACAAGTAACGCTCTAATTAAACAGCTGAAGACAAGAAAAACTCAAATCATTTCATGGTGAACTCGTCGCAGATGCTCATCTCTGTTGTCCTTCCGGTTGAAAAGCTTATCACACGTGCTATTGGAGCATTTGAAGGAACGCGGAGAAACGTGTTGTGTTTCTACATGTCGCATCAAAGCTCCCTTTGAAGAAAATGGTCCAGGATTTCTGCAACTTCTCCACTCGCATGCGAAAGAGCGGGAAAAACTTGGCAAGGTATTAGCTCTCAAACAATCCACATGCAACCACCAACTCAAGTAGCTTACCTGGGGATTTCGATTTTGGGAGAGAGGTAGTGTGCGTTTTGTTGTTCAAAAGGAGGAAACTTGCTCCGTTGGGTTGTTTCGAGCAGGGAGGCAGTAGATGCCAGTGACCCGCCCCCCGATGGATAAAACCCGAGGTTGTTTGTCTCCATATCCCAATTAGGCTCCATGTAGCCCACCCAGGAACAATCCGCTATGCCAGGGTTGAGTGTGGGTGGATTGACCCTGTCGAAGGGTATGGGAGCAAGTGGCTGGGAGTTGGGGCACTGGGCGAACGAGGCGACTGGGGCGAAATTTGCAGCATGTGTCCGGGGACGTTTGTAGTGGCACGCTTGTGAGGTGAAATATACAAGCCCTTGTTGTTGTTGACTTGATAGATTCTCTGTGCTCTCCATAGTTTCACTCGGGAAAGTAAAGCCACTCTGAAAGCTGCCCTTTGGCTCCTGTGCCATAATAGGAAGAAACGAAGAGGAACTTCAAGGTTGCGGCCCAAAGAGGATGTGGGAAATATGTATGGATCAACTTGACATATTTATCTTTGGTAGGCATGGGGTATTTAAGTCCGCTCATCAATGGTATGGCTTAGATATAGGACGCGCACTCAAATAGAGAACCTATCTATATGGATGGGTCCCAGATTTAGATAAAAGCCAATCATGAAGGTTGGTCCTCCACCCAAGGTTATGTAAGTCCCAGGAACAGTGGCAACACAGATTTGGAATCCAGCGAATCACATATAGATTTCGCTGACTAACGGAGAATTGAAGTGTTTCAGCTATGTGGGAGTGTATATGTGGTGCCAATCCCAAGTGGCGGCACCGCCTATACTCCTGCAGCTGCGTCCTGTACTCCTGCAGCTATTATGCACCTGCACGAGTATCCCGCCTGTATCCTCACTATGGGCCAGCTCAAAGAGGGGAAGCAAGATTTGGAGTCGGACGAATCGTAAGCGAGTATTTTGTGCCATTTGCCACGTCATTGGCCGATGATTACTGGTCCAACGCTGCGCCCCGAGGCTCAGGCCCAACAACTGAGCCGCGTCCGACAACGACGATGAACTTATAAGCTAAAGTAATACCCTCAAGCCTGATCAGCTTTGTACTTTATCAAATACACTGCTACCATCATATCATTCCTACGGTGCCAAATAGCGATCATGGCGGCTCGCAAGTGGGATGTCCATAAATCAGAAATGGAACGTCTCTACATCACCGAGGGGAAAACACTCAAGGAGCTGATGCAACTCATGAAAACGACCCACGGGTTCTCCGCGACGTATGGCTGCCTCGAACATCCTGAAGATCAAGCGAACGTGCCAGTCTTTAACTTGATGCAGGAAATACCAGTATGAGCAGAAAATCAAGGAGTGGGGTTTCAAGAAGTATCGCGTCGGAGCAAAGAAATGGGAATTCATCGACCATCGCCTGGAAAAGATGGAAGCAAAAAGAGAGATCACCAGAGGGAAGGATTTCTCTGGCAAGAGGAAATGGGAGAGTCAAGTTTACATCGACGGGATCCTCTATCCCCCCAAACGAGTGAAATACGAAATCAGCCGAAAGGTCTTTCGATCGACGATTGACAAGATCACTTCTGGTAGGTTACTACTTCCAGAAGAATACCCTTTCGCAAGCGTGTCTAACATTGCTCAGTACCTTCTCCTTCAACACCGGAGGGTGTTGTTGTCTGCTCTCCTGAACCTCCTCGACCTGCTCCGCTGGAGATACAGAAGGCCCAGAACCTTCCATGGCTTAGGTTCTCTCGAACTCATCAACTAGAAGATCTGCAAGGTAATGTACATGAACGTTTCAGCATTCCAACGCACTAACGTAAAATAGTGTCTCCGTCTTTCACGAAGGGGTCGACCGTTGCTCATCAACCCGTCACTCTAGAGCGACCAGTATCAAAGCAGATCTTCTGCCTATTTGTCATCTGCTTTGTCGCTAAAATCCCCAAAGTCTCCACAACATGTGCCAGATGCATTGAGTCTTATCATGCCTGAAAAATATGAAGGTCAGCACCTCATCACGTTCGAGAAATCTCCGCGACTCCTTGAATGATTTGCTTTTATCTGGACCGACCGCTTGGTCTATTTGGGAAAATCCTCCCGACATCGAAGAAAGATCCTACTTGGAAGAGAGTCAACATGTTGCCACGACGAGCGTACCTTTGAATGATGATTAGTTGACCAACGTACAAATTTGATAAAACACTTGGGAACCTTGTATGTTCAACTTGAGAGAGGCCTGAATCAGCTCAACTTTGGGCAATGTGCGCGCCGATCACCTTCCTTGGGTGTGATAGCCAATTCTCAAACTTCCTCCCCAGTCTCGAAGCCTGTTACTATCCCAATTCCTTGAGCAAATTTACGACCATCCAAAATAAAAGTCAGAGAAAACGAAACATTCATTAAATCATGACAACGCCTAAATCTCCACGATGGACGGCGCGAAAAGGCAGCCTCCTTTCAATAGAACAAATGCGAGTAAAGGACCGCTATACACAAACATCGACTGCCCGGAAGTGGCGGACCAGGCCGAGCGCGACATGCAATCGTGATTATGGATATGAGTATGAGTATGAGTATGTTGAGAATTATGTGAAATGAATAGAGCGGGACTCTGGGGAGGTTGAGGTCCATTCATGTGGAGTGAATCACGTAGATTGAGTAAAACGAGGAAGATGGATGTTGGTGGTGATGATGGTGATAGTGACGTGGTGGGTATATCATGGCGTTAAGAGAATTCGAATTTTGCAGATTGAACGATGAGTTGGGCAGTAGATGCGAAGATGTGACGAAGGAAGATTTTCAGAAAATGACGAAGCGCTTTTGCTTAGGTTTTTCAGGTTCTGAGGCACGTTAGTCTTGATCTTGGTCCAGGTCTGCGTTTTATTTTGGAGCGGATGGATGGGACACACCTTGGTCCTTGGGTTCCGATCTCCTGAGACGGTTGCTATTTTTGGCTGGGACGGTCGAGTTCGCGCCGTCTGCTGCGGCTCGGATGGTTGCGATGCGGTGCTTGGCACGCGCGTCGTCTTGGTCCGCGGCTTTGACATACCAGACGTTGGCTTCGAGAGTGTCGCGGCGGCAGCCGATGCCCATCTCTGTGAAGTACCCGACGGCGTATTGAGCTTTTGCGAGGCCTGAAGTAAGGGCGTTAGCTGGGTGAAAAGGTTGGGAGGGGTGAGGAGAACCTGTGGTAGCGGCGCGGACGGCCCATTCGTAAGCTTCATTCTCGTCTTTTTCGAGGACTGGCTCAGCTCCGACAAGGTACCAGGCGCATAGGGCCATCATTGCCAGAGGATGGCCGTTCTGCGCGGCACCAGTGTAAAAGTGGATGCTCAGAGCGGGATCGCGGGGACAGTTCAGCTTTCCATGCTCGTAAGCATCGCCCATCCGGTAATTTGCTTCGACGTGGCCGAGTTCAGCGGACTTGGTGAACAGCTGTGCGGCGTAAGACGCATCGGGGAACACATCATCACCAAAGCCTGTCTCATGCAGCACGCCTAGCTCATACGGCGCGGAGTTGTACTGCGCGTCGGACGACTCGGTCGCCCGCTTCATCCATTTAATACCTTCACGGTACCGCTTTCCAAGACCCATGTCGCCTGCTAAACATGCCTTGGCCATGCGGAGCATCGCACCGGGGTGATTCTTAGACGCGGCTTGGCGGTAGAATTGGACCGCGCGCCCGCCGTCCCTTCGACAACCCCAGCCAAACTCGTAGCACAATGCAGTCCGGTAGCAAGCTTCGACATGGCCGTGTTTGCCAGCTGATACGAACAGCGGGAATGCACGGTCGTAATCTTCTTTTTCTTTGTTAAAGAGACCTGACGCATAGCCGTCGGCAAGATAGTACTGCGCGAATGGGTAGCTGCGGTCGGAGAGGCGTTGGAGAATGGACTTGGCTTCGCGGGACAGTCTTTGACGGGTGATTGAGCCCGAATCTTCGAGGTCGACGTTTGGCATTTCCCGCATGGAGTTGATCATGAAGACTGCGAATTCGTACTGCACCGCTGGTTCGTCTGTTTTCTTGACGTTCGCGAGGTACATCTCGAAGGTCTGCTTGTTGCTCAGCAGTGATGCTTGATTTCCTACAGATGACTGGAGGCGCGAGTTATCGAATGAAGTGACGGCAGGACCGGGCTGGGGGTAAGATGTATTTAAAATATTGAGGGCCGAGAGAGGGCGAGGGGAGGGGGATGCAGAGTTTCGTGACGGGGATTGAGCATGCAAATATGGAGATGCCGAAAGATTGCGTCGGTGGTTTCCACCACCTACATCGGAGCCGCCAGAGGAGTACTGTGATAGGGGCCGAGAAAGACGAGGTTTCCTCACAGCAAGGTTCCCCGTTGACGCAGAGGGATTGCCCGCCGGGCTGACTCCCAATTTGGACGCCCGAGCGGCCTGCTGGTTTTCAAGCTGCTGGTGATGATACGGAAGAGGCTCATAGCTGTCGGATGTTTGGGCAACACTCTCCATGCTGCCGCGGGAGGAGCTGTTGTGACTTTGCCGCGCTCGCTCCAGCGACGAGGCGCTCTTCTGGGGGTGGTTGACATTGGTCTCGTCCTTAAGCTGGTTATCCACTACAGACCACGAGCCACTGCTGGCAGGCGTGTGTCCATACGGGTGCTGTAGAATATAATGCGGGTCTTGATTCGAGCCCCGTCGCGGCGGGTACGAAGGATTCCATGCCTGCTGCGGCTCCGCAGGGTCTTCGATGGACATTCCCGCAAATTCGGGGAGCTCAATCTGGGGGGTTCGACGACCATTGTGTAGATTCTCGATACGTGCGCTGGACGCCTGGGGAAGCTCCACCCCGTGGTCTATCTTAACCGGCGATCGAGGGGAATGCTGGATGACGGGTGAATCTGGTGACTCCCCGGGCATTGGTCGGGTGATTTGCAGGCTGTGAGGTCGATGAGGTGTTCGAGCAGTAGTCTGAACCGACGGGAAAGGAGGAGAAGATCGGAGGTAAGCCGCAGGAGGCGATGGGATGGGCTGCTCTGGTATGAGATGAGCAGCCATCATGTGCTAGTGCAAGTAGCAATTGTCGGGCCGCTTGAGAGGAAGGGTCCAAAAAAATGCGAGTGGAATGCGGAGTCAGCGGCAGGAGAAAAAGCGAAGTATTATTGTGCCGACATGGAGAGTATGAAGCGACAGAAGCTCTCTCTTTTTATCTCACTATGGAGATTGGGATCCTGTGTTCCAATGAGAGCTCCAAATGAGCCGTGGAGAAAGGGTTTCAGTTGGGGTCGGGTAGCCCCCAGCTGTGGACCAGAGAGACTGCAGCTAGTTAGCAGGTTTCGTTCATGAGATAACAATCTTGGAGGCAGCTGCCCATTACTACTTACTTACTACTTGGAAAATCCTGAACGAGGGTGAGAAATGAGTCTGAGCGAAGGACGATGAAGCGAGGGGAAGGGGGGCGCGGAGTTTAGCAGAAAAGTAGTGTTTCAGCCAACAGCGACAAAGATCACAAGTCGCCTCCACTCTCAGGCTCCCCACTTGAACTGCCAGTCGCTAGTTTCTTCCTATTGATTGATAAAGCTGGGAGGGCGGAACTATTTACTTGGATGTAGCCACATTGCTTTTACTCTCAGACCTCGGTACCTGCCTAGCACCCTACCCTGCAATAAGTCAATGTCTAGGTAGAGGTAGTCGCTCTGTCTTTGACAGAAACTAGGCATGGAAATTCTAGGGACCAAGTCAGACGACTCAGAGTGGAGCTAGAGTCCTCGCTATTTTAGGGTCAATCACTCCAGTCCTCGTATAACACGGGAACAGAGCCTGATCGCAATGCCTGTACGACGTGATCCACAGCTCCACAAACATGCGGAGGCTAGCACCTCACGAACACCGGAGACCACATCTCTATATAGTCCTACGGCCCATGAATCTAGCGGTCAACCGAGACATCTTCCGCATCGGGATCTGATTCCATTCGCTTTCACCATTCGCTTCCACCATTCGCTTCCCTCTCCGAGCCGAACAACACCCTATAGCCATGCGTTCAGTGGAGCTCGACGATCGTGTGGGGGCGACGCTGGGATACAACTCTACACATCCTCGCATCGTGCTAGTCAAAACGGGGAATTCAATGCAGCCCACTAGTGGAAACGAACGCCCCGGCATTCCCGGGCTACCCTGCAGCAGCAACGACTGCATTTCACCGTGTCAGTACTTGGCCTCTTTATTTGCTGTATTTATAGGTCGGCCTGCCCAGCTCGCTGAAACCGCAGGCGCCCATTCTTACCGGTACATATACGGACTTGGCTGGCCCGGCGGTAGATGTGGCACTACCTGGAGTATCTATAAACATCCCTTCCATGGTGAAGGGTTAAATTGAGTTTGTTCGTTCCGGTGCTGGGACTACCTTGGAGCCACTCGCACGGCCCGAGTGGCCCTGGGATCTCCTTGCTGGGGAAGAAGTCGAGATCAAGGCATAGGGAGAGGGAGACGCGGTCATTGAAGAGCCCAGGTTCTTGGATACTTTTTAGTCCTTGGCATCGAATCTCACAGACTCATGGCAGTCAAAGTGCAAAGTCGCCAGAAATAGCCTCTCGCCGGGAGGTGGCGCATACAGGCGCCACTTGATCCCGGGTTCCATCGTCACATCATCATAGAACGTGTGTTATTTTTGTATTGCTTAGATGAGCATAGTGAAGTACAAGTACAAAGAAACAGACGACGCTCTGATTCGTGGGCGGTTTTCCGTGCTTCCGGTCCGAGATTTTTTGGAAAACAATTGGACCTAGGTTGGATGGTTCCAACGTACACATTTAATTGTGTGATATGGCTGCCTTGGAGAAAGAGTAAAATCGGAATGATTATGACAGTTGATTATGAAATCTGGAGATGGTGGAGTGCTGCAGTGATCGCCTGCCGATCGCATCGCGAGAGCACAGAAAAGGGGAGCTATAGGGATGACCTTTTTTGAACTTCAACTTTCTTATTTATTATTATTTTTTTTCTTGTATTATTTTACGAACGCACCTGTGGCTTAAGCTAGCGAGAATATGATGCCTCTCATCGGTGTCGCGAGGACGCATGTGCCTGACGACATGGCAGCAAGGTACGCCCACGCTCTATTTTGCTAATGGCAATAATCGATGCCGGGGCCCACCTGGGGGTGCATTCGCAGGTCTAATATTAAGAGCCCTAGCTAGAATATAGATTATTACGAGAGGGCTAGGGGAGGAATTCACAAAGGACGTTATCCGGGTGAATAGCCATAAACTCCATGTTAGGGTAATAAGCCGTGGGCTATAAGCACACATTGCCCCCACAATAAAAAAGAACTTTGTCCACAGGGTGTGTCGGGTAGAGTAGCTCTCCCGAAGGGTCGAGGGTCGCAGAGAAGGGTCTCGGTGGGTCCTGAGAGAGATCATAATGAAAAAGACGACATTGTACAGGCGCATAACGGGAATTCCTCCGTATAGGATAGGAATCAAGAAACATCCAGGCGCTCCGTACCATAACCGCGAAATTTAAAAATAGCCCCGTGATGAGAAAGAAAAAGAGCAAAAGTAAGCCATCGGCCTGATCTTCCCCTCACATACGAGCGAAAAGAGGTCCTACTGGGTGGGTTAACCTCATTTGGTTTAGTTCTGGCTTCTCTGGGCCCAGGCCGAAATTTCACAGTCCTTGATTGGGTTGATGTGTACCATTGCCCCTAGCGACTAGCAACATAGGAGAAAGGGAAAGCTCGTTACCACGGGTGCAAAGGCTAACGCAAGGTCTTAGGGGCACTGGGCACTTACTGTTAGTTACCCCGAGTCTGTGCTAAAGTGGTGCCAAGTGATTCGACTTGGAGACTCTGACTCTCCACCGTGACCGTTGTCTCACTTTCTTCTCTTTTCCTGCACCTTTCCTTGAGCATCTCAATAGCGATAGAGAAAAGCATCAGGTTCATCATTGGATTGATTTCGTGGTTTCACACTTGACTCTCGTTCTCCATCGGATCCGAGTGTGGACCTTTGTTTATTCTCCACCCCCGGCTCTCGTTGCACTGGCCGACCGCAATCCGCAGAGTCTCGACTAGTCTCTCGATCGAGATCAGGTCTGTCCTTAGACAAGATCTTCATTCTCCGAGACCCTCGTCAGCACCCTCTCTGTATCTTCGAGCCTCAATAATACACCAGTCGCATTTGTATGAGGAGATCGGAGTTACCGCGGCTTGTTGATCGCCGGGGAATTGCGCCGATAGACACACAACAACCACTCGTTTCACATCAGTTCAACCGTTTTGTACCTCTGTGCATGATCGCAATCCTCTAAAAGTAAGTGCGACACCGATTTACCCCATTGTTCACCTGAGTCTGACCTAAAGCCGCCCAGAAGCCCAATGTCTTTGCCGCAGCGGCCGGGCAAGGCCTCCCCGCGCCGAGATGAGCGCAGCGCCTTCCGCGAATCCTCACGCCGCCATCGTCGCCGAGACATTGAAACTGGCACATACAGCGACGACCCCCAATCTTCCCCGTCTTCACATCGCCGACCCCGCCGACACTCACACAGCTACCGCCGTGGGGCTGACACCGACGAGGAGCGCATGGAAAGAGGTAGGTGGGTGAGACGCAAGAAGCATCTTATCAAGCCCGAGCGGCGGCATGTGGACCGGGAAGATCGTGATTATCATTATCGTCAGCGATCGAAGAAAATGCCTATACACGCTTCTGCGACCGGAAACGACCCTTTACTCGATCGCGACGGCGAAACTGAGACAAATAGCTCGCGCAGCATGGATATTAAGACCAAGGACAGTTATGGACATATCAACAAACCCATGGAACGGGCGCCTAGTAGTCACCGCTCAAAGAAGAAGAAGAAGAGGTCGTCTTCTCGCCGAGTCTCCAGGAGTGCCTCGGCGCATGAACGACAGCGGCAGAAGGCTATGGAAGCGGCGCGGCCACCGGATCTTTGGACGACGTACTGCGCCCTTATCAGTTGTCTGATTCCGGATTTCGTGCTGAAATGCTTCGGCATGCCGCAGAGGGAACAGCGCACTGCTTGGCGAGAGAAGATCGGTCTGATTAGTATTATTCTGATGATCGCTGCCTTTGTCGGTTTCCTGACCTTCGGTTTCACCGCTACGGTTTGTGGTATACCACCGTTGCGTCTGAAGGTGAATGAGGTTGACGATGGCTACATGATTTTCCATGGTGAAGCGTACGACTTGACACACTCCAAGCATCCGGCTGCGGAGGGTATTCCCGCTGGTACCAATGTGCTGTATGATCTGTCTCACAAGTACGGTGGTCAAGATGGCAGCTTCTTTTTCCAGCAGGTCAACGGAGCTTGCAAGGGTCTCATCACCGCTGTTGACGGCGGTGGTGTCCCTACCAACTCAAAGGGCGATCTCGGATGGTACTTCCCCTGCCACGCTTTCAACCAGGACGGATCGTCGCAGCCCAACGAGACAGTCCCTTACTATCTCGGTTGGGCTTGCCACACCAGTTCAGCTGCACGAACACCATTCTATTCTCTGAAGAGTTCCGGAGATGTCTATTTCACTTGGGAGGACACTAAGAATAAGAGCCGGAACTTGGCCGTGTACTCCGGCAACGTTCTGGATCTCGATCTTTTGCGCTGGTTCAACACATCCCAGGTGTCATACCCCAATGAATTCGATTTACTACGCGAGAATCCCGCCGTTCGGGGTGTCGATCTCACCTACTACCTCCAGAGCGGCGATCAGAAGCAGGTTGGCAAATGCTTGGAACAGATCATCAAAGTGGGCAGCATCGATACCGAGACTGTCGGGTGCATCGCTTCCAAGGTCGTGCTCTATGTCTCTCTGATCTTCATTCTATCCATTGTGATCGTCAAATTTGCTTTCGCATTGCTCTTCCAATGGTTCCTGGCACCTAAATTCGCTGCTCAGAAAACCAGTATGAGCTCTGATGCGCGGACAAGAAACCAGCAGATCGAAGACTGGTCCAACGATATCTACCGACCAGGTCCTCGTATCGCTGATCCTCCAGTTCCTTCAGTCAGCAAGCGTGCCAGTTTCCTACCTACGACTTCTCGCTTTTCCAGTCCCTACAACGTCAATTCTTCAGGCAGTAGCAAACAACCCTCGCATTATGTCACCATGGCCAGTCAAAACTCGACTTCTCGACTCATGCCGGGGTCTACGACCACAGGAACGATGTACAAGATGAGCCACAATAGCAGTGGCGGTACTCTCAGCAACCCTGCCGGTAGCCGCACGAGCTTGGCCCCGGCACAGCACGACCCAGAATTCGCGAGGATCAACTCCGAATCGGAGGGACCAGGACCTGCCGGATTCATTCACGAAGCTGTGGTCCCGCAACCTCCTCCCGAGTGGCAGCCTTTCGGCTACCCATTGGCTCATTCGCTCTGTCTGGTTACTTGCTACTCTGAAGGTGAAGAGGGTATTCGATCTACTCTTGACTCTATTGCTATGACCGACTACCCTAACAGCCACAAGACCATCCTTGTGATCTGTGATGGTATCATCAAGGGTAAGGGAGAAGAATTCTCAACTCCCGACATTGTTATCGGCATGGTGAAAGACCATGTCATTCCCCCTAACGAGGTCCAGCCTTTCTCTTACGTGGCTGTGGCTAGTGGCTCGAAGCGTCACAACATGTCCAAGGTGTACACTGGTTTCTACGACTACGGCGAGACCTCTGTTATTCCCCCGGAAAGACAGCAGCGCGTTCCCATGATGGTCATTGTCAAGTGCGGTACTCCTGCTGAGTCGACCGTCTCCAAGCCTGGTAACCGGGGCAAGCGAGACAGTCAGATCATCCTGATGTCTTTCTTGCAGAAGGTCATGTTCGATGAGCGCATGACAGAGCTCGAGTTTGAGATGTTCAACGGATTGTGGAATGTCACCGGCATCCCGCCCGATTTCTACGAGGTTGTTCTAATGGTTGACGCCGACACGAAGGTGTTCCCGGATAGTCTGACGCACATGGTTTCCGCCATGGTCAAGGACCCCGAGATCATGGGTCTCTGTGGAGAGACGAAGATTGCCAATAAGACAGACAGCTGGGTCACCATGATTCAAGTCTTCGAGTACGTTTCCCTTACCATACGCATTCCATGCAACTAACACGGTCCAGATACTTCATTTCCCACCACCAAGCTAAATCCTTCGAGTCCGTCTTCGGTGGTGTCACCTGTCTCCCAGGCTGTTTCACCATGTATCGAATCAAGGCCCCCAAAGGCGGCCAAAACTACTGGGTCCCCATCCTCGCCAACCCCGACATTGTGGAACACTACTCTGAGAACGTAGTCGACACCTTGCACAAGAAGAACCTTCTCCTCCTCGGCGAAGATCGCTACCTCACAACCCTAATGCTGAAGACCTTCCCGAAGCGCAAACAAATATTTGTCCCCCAAGCCGTCTGCAAGACAGTTGTCCCCGACAAATTCATGGTCCTCCTCTCCCAACGCCGCCGCTGGATCAACAGCACAGTCCATAACCTCCTCGAGCTTGTCCTCGTCCGCGACCTTTGCGGCACATTCTGCTTCAGCATGCAATTCGTGATCTTTATCGAGTTAATCGGAACCCTCGTCCTACCCGCCGCCATCGCCTTCACATTCTACGTCGTTATCTCCTCCATCGTTCGCAAACCAGTGCAGGTCATTCCCCTCGTCCTACTGGCTCTCATCCTCGGTCTTCCGGGTGTTTTGATCGTCGTCACCGCCCACCGCCTCGTCTACGTTCTCTGGATGCTCATCTATCTTCTCTCCCTGCCCGTTTGGAACTTCGTGCTACCTACCTACGCCTTCTGGAAATTCGACGATTTCAGCTGGGGTGATACGCGAAAGACGGCGGGTGAGAAGGATAAGGGACACGGTGGTGGCGAGGGCGAGTTCGACAGTTCTCAGATCACCATGAAGAGGTGGCGTGATTTCGAAAAGGGTATGTTCTTTCCAATCCAGCTTTTGACATCCTGTTGCAATGAAATAACTAATTTCAATGCTTCTTTGCAGAACGCCGTCTCCGCAGCACTGCCTGGACCCAGCCTCCAAACGGATACTCTCATTATGAGACTTACTCTGACTACTAATCCCGATACCAATCCCAATTTCAGCATGAGGATACTGTGATTTATCTGGTTGCCATCTACATATCTTAAATACCTCGGGGGCGTTTTGCATGTCAATTTGTTTTGTCGAATTACTTTTCATTCTCATTTCCGCGTTTCATTTCATTTCAACTGAGGAAACGTTATTCAGCGCTGCATGATTCACGATATTCTGATCTGTGCCATTTTCGTTGCGCTTTTTTTTTTTTTTCTTACTTTTCATAATGCTGTTTATCTTTTGCAGGGTCCAATGTACAGCGAAGGCACCACCCCCACCCATATTTCGATTTTTGTACCCATATGAAAGGAGACAGCGGCCCCATACATATAATGATTTCGATGTATCATTCCATTTTATCTTTTCCACTAGTGTAGTTATGTAGTTCCTGATTCCTAGTAATCAACCCTTTACATAGTCACAGTTTTCATGGACCCTATACCTAACCAGGCGCGTCATACCCTCCAAACCCAGGTGCAAATACAAAATGCAAGCCCAGGCTTGGCATGGCACCCAATAACCAGCTGGATCAGTAAACTCAGATCCTGCCGAGTTGCCGCGCAGCTTGACAAGTGACAAGTGACAGCTTCGGGGCGCGGAAATAATTCATAAATCCCCGAGGTCTCGGAGCACAGCCTCACTGGTACGAGCTAGAGCGGGCTGAACGAGCGGGTCAAGGTTTAGCACAAAGGGGGGGGCCCGTGAGCCAGGGCCAAAGCCAAGCGACCGCTTCTTTACCCAGGGACGTAGGGCTGATGGGCGTGAATGCAGGTTCGAAAGGCGGTCTCCCCGAAAGGTAGATTCCTAGGTGCCGGGTTCTTGGTTCTTGGTTCTTGGTCCCGGGCTTGGGTTTGGGGCGCAGAGCGCCCCGTTCTAAGAGACTAGTGGTCTAGTGGCTAGTGACTATGAACTAACGAAGCTGGAATTGAAGCGAAAACGAAGCCGTGGTGAATCATTGCGGGGATAGTAATTGGTCGCGGGCACGGAGGATTGAAGTCGCGCAGGGCGGGTTCTTGCCCGGGTGCGGCTCGGCTGGGGGGGAAACTGGCTCCGTGTGGTTCGTGGGTGGTTCTGCTGCAAGGTGGATTGGATTACCCGAATACCCTGGTTTTTCTGAGGTCACGTTTGAACTGATCTGAAGTGTTGCTGGTGCTGAAGTGCTAAGGGAAGGTATGACTACATTCTGTCAGGGCGCAGTCATGTGCGGGAATATTGCAAGTGGTTCTAGTAGCCCCTGCGGGACTCGTCTTATTTCTTGTTTCTTGTTTTCTTCTTCTTACCTCTTACAAGGCGGAATAGTGTTATGGATCAATAGATTCAATTGGGGGCGCGAGGCTGACAGGGATCCTGCCCTGCTTACCTCATTTGCGCTAATCTAAATTAAGCAACAGAAGTATACAACATCTAAGACACATCTAATCGCAAGAAATGATCACAGCGTGAGAATCATGACGGAAGGAAATAACAAAATAGAGAGAAAACAGAAAAGAAAAAAAGAAAATCCCGTAACCCCTTGCTATGCTGATATATACCATGGGCCGCTTTGCATGTAATAGAAGAAAAAAAGGAAAGGCCACTCAAAAGGGAAATAAAACCAAAAAATCGCAAGTAGAATCACTAGCTCGGTATCACTGGGGCTAATTGTCAGCGGGCTTTATTCAAGGCTGGGTGAGCGGGAGGGATGATGGTCTCACCATTGCTTCATCTTCGTACTCTTGTCCGGCAAGAGAGATAGGTGCCGTCTCACTTGACGTGCGCGCATGAGCTGCAGGCGGCGTGGTTGCACTCAACGCAGACCGGCTGGACATTGTAGACCTTTGGTCCATCATTGCACTGGCAGCAGATGTACATGAAAGTCTGGGTATAGTAACTGGTCGTGGTGCCTAGGGGCGTGACAAGCGCAGCCGGGCCCGGACGGTATAGTGGGCGGATACCAGGGAGGTCTGGTGTTGGGATGGTTGGCATTTTCATGAAGGGAAATGGGCGAACTGTGTCAATTGAGGCCACGGACGGATATGGTGAGGTCTCGTGGCAGTGGGCGTGGTTGTGGGTGGTCAGGCTGTCTACGGCCTTCTCTACCAGACATCGTGAGCAGCGTCGCTTGCTACAGTTGATACAGGCGACATAGAGGTCTGAGTTGTGAGGGCCGAAGTTGCATTCGCAACAGTACCAGTTGGTGGCCATGGTGTTGGAAGATGTGGTTTGATGTTGTATAAAAATTGGATCCAAGGTGGATGCGGAGATCGATGCCGGGGTCAGATGAAGTATACAGGTGTTTGGTATACAGGCGTTGGTATACAAAATAGAGTACACAGGTAATCGTCAGGATTCAAAGATCTGATCAGGATGAATTGAGTGTGTGAAGAAGAGCACGAGACATGGGAGGAATCATGCGAAGCTATATAGGTAGGCATCAAGGCACAGCCGATACATTACAGCAGAACAGGCAGAGAGAGAATTGTGGCTCGGGGAACAGCTATCAGCCGTGCCAGGCAGCCTAGGGGCCTAGGGCACCGTTTTGGGAATGTATGAGCTCAACCCGGGTTAGTGTTTGGGGCCATGAGTAGAGACCGCTCTGGTAGTGACCATCTGGAGACCCCGATCCACCGTGGCTTTGGAGCCTTGGGAGCCTGGGTGAACGGGTGATTCACCCGCTTAACCCAGGTGGGAATGGCCCCTTCAATCTACAAATAGCAAGGACGCTGTGAATCATCGCAGACGCGCTGTTGAGTCAGTGGGCGAAGTTCCACCGAGCCAAGGCTGGTCATCTCACCGTCTTCGCCCGGGGTAAATAGAGGGGTTTCAGGGCAAGAAGCGCCCCGGGCACGCCGAAATTGACGGTCACGACAGACTTTCGCACTACAATTGATCGGTCAACTCTACAGCGTTGATGCCTTGCCTGGAGCCTTGTGATTCGGTTCCACTCGTATAGGCAGATATCGGTGACTCGATTAGCGGAGTCACCGGTCAGGTGTGTTCGCGTTAAGCCCGCCTGCTGCCTAAGATGGTGAACGATCCGATGTCATTGCAAATGTTCGTATTTTGATGTTCTTAGAATCTCTACGGTTAGCAATTCCCGCAACGTGTACTTTTCTCACGGTTGCACATTTCTAATCTATGGTCAGCCGTTCACCACGCAACTTAGGGCTTCATGTATGCCTGCGAACCATGGTTGGTAATCCATCAGGGCGATCCGACATGGATCTGTACATCGATCTTCCATGTTCATTCATTTCTTACGGTCGCAAATAGGGTCGATGACACATCCCACTCGGATCGGAATGTGACATTGAATACGCTAGATGCAAGGGAAAGTGGAAAGTATGACTCGACTCTCTTGGACGTTTGACAGTTTAACGCGTGCTCCAAGCGTTCAACGGCAGGCGATTACGTCAGGGCAGTCCGGGACCCCTGTTTGCGCCGTTTGCGCCCGCAACTTCATCTCCGCCTGTTCGAACTCATCCTTTCCCGTGAGAGTCTATTTGCCCCGTATTCTTCCTTGATGCATCCGTTATTGTGATCCGGGCGAGGCAGACATATTCTTTCGATGGCCACCCAGGCGCAGAAGCGCGTCAACCTCACGGTCTCGAGAATCATCCCGCCCGTATTACTCGGCGCCGTTGTCTACGCGAGCTACGCAGTTACGAAGCCACTGTGCAGTGAGTCGACCTGACGAGATAAAACAGACGGGATCTAACCTGTCTCTAGTCGATTACCTCATTCATCCGCTTCCATCCTATAACCGAGCCTCCCGAGTCGGCGCTGGCGCCGCCATTCTAGCCGTCTACTATGTTCTCTTAATACCCATGGTCGCGACATACATTCGCTTATTGTATAATGTCTTGGGGAGCCCCGGATATCTTCCCTTTGGCGCGGAACGCGTCAAAGCCGACTCTGGCTTGCGGCGAAAACATTCGCATCGGAAACGCCGGCGTCGCAAGAGCAGTTCGAGGAAAGCGCGAGATGCGGAGAAGCGGGAGCCAGTCGAGGTGGATATTGAAAGTGGTATGAACGATCATGCCGGAGGGAAGGCATTTCAGTTGGATCTAGCTGGCCTGGAGAGCTTCTACACGAAGGATGTATTTGTTTGTCAGGAGGACGGCCGGCCACCGTATTGCTCGACGTGCTGCCAATTCAAGACAGACAGAGCACACCATTGTCGCGAAGTTGATCGCTGTGTCCGCAAGATGGATCATTTCTGTCCTTGGTATGTTGACCCGACACTACTCAAATCTGGTGACCTGTAGCTAATTGATATAGGGTCGGCGGCGTGGTGTCAGAGACATCCTTCAAATTCTTTATTCAGTTCCTTGTCTATACGGCTATGTTCTGTGCATTTACCCTCATCGTCACTGCATATTTTACAGCCGAGCTCAAACGCCAGACTGGAAGCGTAAATCCCTATTGGTGTGTCTGCATTGGATTGAGCGGACTATTCGAACTATTCTCAGCGGGCATGACCCTCAGTTCTGTTCAACTGGCCATGCTCAACATTACCACGATCGAAAATCTCAACCGTCATTCCGTTGTCTGGACTTTCGCCATCCGAGTGCCAGAGCATCTGCTCAGACGCCTATGGACGCCCGACTCCCCCTGGGCCCCAACATTCCGCATGGTCTCCTACCCACTTGAGCCATCCGCCCCAAATCAATCACCAAGCGATTCATCAGCGGAGCGCCATGTCTTCGCCATCCTCCACACTCTCCCAGGAGAGAACCCCTTCGACCTCGGCAGCAAACTCAAGAACGTCCAGCAAGTCATGGGCTACAGCGTCACGGACTGGCTTCTCCCATTAAAGCACAGCCCATGTGCAGACCACAGCAGCTCCGAAAGCGCATTTGCATTAGGCCCCGTGGTCACGCGAATAAAGCAGGAAGCTGGATTGATCCCGCCCCCAAAGTGAACGTGTCCGGGCAAGCATGAAAACTGACCCGATGGTCTTGGAAATACCAATCAGTGTAGAACCAATGCATATATTACATTAATGACTCACTATTTCCGCCCAAACTCCGCCCAAATTCCGCCCCGATTGTCGCTCATGATCAAATTACCACACTCGTAGACATGCATATCCCCTTGGCACGGCCCCACGCATAGGGCTGAACTCCCTGCTAGTAAGAGACATCAAAAAGCACGTCATGGGATGACAGCGGTAAGAAAGGGGCCAAGATACGGATGCGAGCCAATCCATATCTCCCAAGGTCTACCACATCCGCATAAAATCCATGTTTCACCATCCCATCTCACATCACCACGGCCAAAATTGAAACCCTCCCACCCAAGACCTCCAACACCATGATTCTAAGCGGCAACCAAATCTTAACCCGCAACCTCATCCAAAACCTCCAAAATACCACCCTCCAACTTCAGCCCTGCGGTATAGACCTAACCCTCCGCCAAATCTCCCTCTGGACCTCCCCCGCAACAATATCCTTCTCCAACGCCAACCGACAAGCCGCCAAATTATCCCTCTTACAGTTCAACGACAAAATCACCTTACAGCCGGGATCCTATCTAATCGACTTCAACGAATCGATTAACGTCCCTCGGAATTGCATGGCTAGTGTATTTCCTCGATCGTCGCTTTGGAGATCTGGCGTGGGTATTAGTGCAGGTGTTGTTGATGCGGGGTATGAGGGGGCAATGGGGGGGATGATGGATGTGAGGAATCCGTTTGGTGTTGTGCTGTATAAGGATGCGAGGCTTGCGCAGGTGGTTTTTGAGGAGTTGGGAGTTGTAGTTGAGGGGTATAAGGGTGTTTATCAGGGGTCTAGGTGTAGTGTTGGGAGAGATGGGGAGGGGAAGTGAGGTTTTCCATCCCGTGTCTAGCTAGATCTTGGATTTGAGGATGGCTTTTTGGGTTACGAAGTGTCTAGTGCGATTGTTTACTTTGCCTCAAGGTCGGGTATTCGACGTCAGCATCAGACGGAAGTTTCCGATGGGGCGAGGTTGGAGTTTGGGAATCTCCGAAAATAGGATTGTCTGAGAGTATCTGCATTATTTCCCCTCTATTGGAGATATGCGGTCTTCCGCGGGACTGGAGAGCGATTCAAAGACTTGAAGTGTTTCTCTTGGACCCCACGTACCACTTGAAACCAGGGATCCTGGAAAAGTGAGATGTAAGATCTAAAATTATCCACTTAGGAAGTTGGGCCGGCTTTAAGCCTGTTACACTAAGATCCCTGTTTATTGCCACCTAAATACAGTATAAGATTGTGTTGCTTGCTGATCTCTAGAGCTGAACAGTAAGAAAGCAAAGGAAGGACAAAAAAACCAAGAATAGCAGCGCATGATATGAAACCCTCCACCAACCCCAAGCTCCGAGGCCGATTTGGACCAAAAGAAAAATCAAATCAAATCACATCAAATCAAGAACAGTAACACCTGGAATGAAACAAGAGACACCCCGTACCCCGAGCCCCCGCGACCAATCAATGAGTTAATAAAGGAAAAGATAGGAGATGGAAGCAACCAGAACTCTGAAAAGACAAACGATGACTAGATAAAAGATCAAACCCGGATATCGAAAGCCTGCGCCCCGATCTATAACTCATGCGCCGATGTATACCAAGCCTCAGACACCATGCCCGCAGAAGGGAAAAGCCATGAGGTGAGTCATGGCGAAGAAAACCGAATTGTCGTTGTGGATTGTCTCGCATTCGCTTTCCCAAGCAAGCGAGAGCCGTGGCTCAAACATTGACCGCGCTGCAAGAAGAACATCTGAAGTGAGAACACACCGAGCACCTGTCTGGCGCTAGAGAAGGGTTGTTCATATTGTCGCAATGGCAGCACACCCACCACATAACATTCATGATCGGCGCACCGGATCCAGCCAAGTCCGTGTTTCCGGACCACAGCCGGTGCACAGGCGGACTATTCGCGACATCGGTGAAGTCAGGGTGGTAGATGTGGTCGAAGCTCTTCGCTGAAACACCAGCGGCCGAGAGGGTCGAGCCAGCCAGGACTCCGTGAGCAAGAGGCATTTTGTAAGACATTATATGTTGAGGATAGGGTGGTATAGGGTAGTATAATAGAAGATACGAAACGCTGATTGACTGATAATCGAGGCTTTGGACTTTCTGTTGAACTCAACTTGAACTTAATTGACGATGCTAAAAAAACTAGGGACATTCGGGATAAACCTTCCTTTTCTTTATAACCCATTCACCGTGTATACGTCAATTGAGCCTGCACCTTCACCTCCTGGGCGTCCATTTGATCCACCAATATCCGCGCGTCACACGTGCTTCAACCGGGGAGAGAGCGAGGCAGGTTAAAGAGAACCCGTCTCCATCAGGGCGCGGGCGTGGTAAAGGGTGAATGGCCTCAGGTAAATAGTCAAAGGTGAAGCGGAGACTGGACGCTGGGAATGGACCATCCGGGGACGCCGGACGGTCATTTTAGAAAGACGATCGTCACAGCACCTGCACCCAGGCTGGGACAACACATCGGAGTAGAACCTGGGCATGCGATGCCATCGGAGAGGCCGTAAATTCAAATTCTACAGTAGCCTTGCAGCACGATGGGCCACGGGATCGATGACGACCCGTCCCAGTTTTCAGAGCGTCGGGTCGAACTAGGGCATGTTGCTTGCATTGCATAGAGGCTTCCGGGAGTCGGGTCAGGGGAGGGTTTAAGGCAGTGGGGCTTGGTTTCGACGCCGTTTGGAGTACTTAGGCTGGTGGTGATGCGTGATGTGTCGTGTCGAGAATTCTTAGTGGGCTCGCTTTGTCTGGTACGGGGCGGTTGTGGCCCGGGAAGTGGGCTACGCCTCCCTTACGGGAATGGAATGGGGTGTGACTCGCCTTACGTATGGCATTCCGTATGCCTAGTGGATTCGAAGATTGAGGGCCGCGGACGTTTTCGCGTCAGAGCGGGCGGGGGTATTGGTGGGCCGGGAGTCAGTCAATGGTGAAGTTGGCGGCAGTGGAGATGGGAGTGGAGGGGAAGAATCTTGCAATGTTCGTTAATGTTTCAGACATCGAATGGGTGGTAACCAATAGTGGTGGATTGGGAGATTGTTCGCCTGAATTGAGGGAGGAAATGAGTGGGATACCCAGTGGAACACGAGTCGGGGATTATCTAGTCTACGGATGTTGACGCTGAAAGGCAGTTGCCGAGTATACTTCCAAAAGTGTTTTACTACCACCGAACACAATTCTTTCGGATCATACGATTACCGAATGATACTCAGCTGCTTAGATTTGAATAATGATATCATCCGGACCTCTACGATCGGGACCATTATGCCAATGTCTTCAGAGCCCGCGCCTACGCCCAGGCGACGTTGCCCAGCCTAGCGGCAACCCGGGCAAATCGGCAGGGCGTTGCAGAGCCTCACTTTGAAGGCATCCAGGCAGGACAATCCATGGTTTCATGCCCCTCCGATCCGAACATTCTCCTACCCCACGGATCTAACCGTAGAAGATTTCCAAAACAGATCCCAAAACAGATTCCAAAACAGATTCCAACCTTCCAACCTTGTAGAGTACAACTGATCTTTGCCCAACTAGTCACTAGCCACCAAACTAGCGAGGAAGCCAAAAACAATCCTAGTACCGACAGTGGCAGAAGCCCAAGTGGGGTTTTTGTCATCGGCGGCGCCCACTTTTTTTTGCGTCATTCCCCAGTCTCACCGTGTGAGGACTTTTCTCTCCTTTTACTGTTTCATCTCGGCTTCATTCAACGGGTTATAGCCCCTCATCCTTGGTCTCGAATTGATCAAATAACTCCCCCACCTCTCAATTTACTCGCCGACACTTGAGCCATCTCAGACCCTCATCTCCTCGGCCCCATCGAATCCTACCTGCCGTTTAGGGAGCACGAGGAGCTAGAGTCCTCAAATAGAAAGACTATCGCAGGTAAATCATCACAAGCTCAAGACTTCATAATGAGGCATCCTAACGTTGATCGTGCAGCTTCCCCGCCCAACCCGCTTAACCACGCGGCGGCCTTGCGAAGCCACGCCTTTAGCTGGTATTTTCCATATCATCAACATCCTCAACACCCTCAACACCCTCAACATCCTCAACATCCTCGAGCCAAGATGAGCTCCTCCGCCTATTATCGCAACCTGTCGCCAACCGGAGGACGTCACCATGTGTCTGGCCCCCGCGCGTCTACCGGCATGGTGCAGCTCGGCTCTGCCCACGATCCCTATGACGTCTCAAGAAGCCGCTATGACTATGACGACCACTACTATCCTTCTGACGTCGGATACTCGAGCTCTCATAGACAACAGCCACACCATCGGACGTCATCAAGGGTTGAGGCTCAGCCAGTGTCCTCTCAAAAATTCCGTGATCCTGGCCACTCGACCAAGAAGCGTACCCAGTATACACTCCAGCCTCAGCCCCAGTCAAGACACAGAAGCCACACGTCATCTGCAGCCGATCTGTACGACACCCCTGTAAGACTGGCTGTGCCATCTTCATCGTCAGGCCATCCTCGTCCGGTGGTCAGCGCGAGTCGAGGTCGCTCCCCGAGTCCTCTGCCCTCCACTTCTAGCCAGTATCTGGTTCCTCATGCTTCCCATTCTTCTCACCGCGGTCATCGTCGAGTGTATAGCACGGACTATGCAAGCGACACCGGTCGTCTGGACCCGCGTGATAGTACCAAGCACCACTCTCCTCAGCAGACATATCGTCCTCATATTTCAAGTGGGCGCCGTCGACACCCAGTCTATGATGGACTGAAGAAGGGTGACGATATTGATTCCTCCGATGCCTACTCTTACACAAACGCACGAGAGCAGTTTGACAGAGACTACCCTGTCAAGCCCCGCCATCCTACAGCCAGATCCTCAAGGGATCGTCCTCACAGCATGAATGTAATGGACGAACATTCACAGCTGCTGCGAAAAGAACGAGAACGAGCCGAAAGACCTCACGGACCCCCACCAACCTCTTGGGGACTGGACAAGATTGATCGTGAGGGCCGCCACTCATCTAGAACCCTTGATAGTCACCGGGATGGGTCGAGAACTAGGGACGCATCTAGGACGAGGGATACATCGAGAGCAAGAGGCAGCCATGACCGTGCCCTGGTTGCCCTGCCTCACGAGTCCGATGATGGTCACGATGGTTACGAATCCCACACCGACAGTCGCCATCGACGTCATCGCAGACATCGCCACGAGAGTGACAGGCACGGCGATGATCGATCCCCGCGGCCACACCATGGCACTGGCGAGCAAATGTTAGCAGCAGGACTTGGAACGGCGGCCTTGGGTGCCGGTTACGCCGACATGTCTGACTACGATCATCGTACTTCGAGAAATCGTCACAGCCCCCACTATGATCTTGACCGCGAGTACGATTCAGCCCAGCCTTCATCTCGAGACCTTCGCGACTCCTCGCCCGGTGCCGAGAAGAAGCAACTGTACTTGGAACCGGGTAGTGCCAGCCGTCCTCGCCGCCGGTCACGCCAACGCTCCCGGGGGCGAGACAGCGGCTCAGATGGGTACACAGATGACGAGGATCTTCGCAAGTACCGACGTGAGCCTTCTGCGGCGGAGTATCGTAGCAGACATAGCAGCACAGACACCAGCAGTGCTGAAGATCACTCCTCAAGACGTCACCGCGATCGCTCGCACCCTCGGTCGTCACACTCGCAACGAAGGCTAGAGAATGGCCACCCAAATGGCTCGCGTCACTCTCCTCCAGTTGACGGCAAGGATGACCTCAGGAAGGTTATCGCCGTCGAGCCACCCACCACTAAAGAGCACGAGGCCGCGCCCAAGAGTATCCTCAAGCCTCCACGTCAGAGCTTCCCCGAAGAACCCAACCCAGTACGAGAGGGAGTTGCTCCTCTCAAGGATGCCACTAAACAAGGTATTCCACCAGGGGCACGCTGGACTAAGATCGACCGCAGACTAGTCAACCCAGAGGCATTGGAGGCAGGAAATGAGCGATTCGAGGAACGGTCCGACTATGTCATTGTGTTAAGGGTTCTGTCCAAGGAAGAGATTCAGGCCTACGCTGTGAAGACACAGGAGATCCGAGGTAAGCTTCAACACCCAAAATTTCCATTACAAACACTTACCACTGCATCAGACGCTCGCCACAAAGAGCACATCGACGACAAGCGCCGTCGCATGGAAGAGAACCATCGTCACGGCCGCCGCGGCGAAGAGTCCTCAAGCGACGACGAAGACGAGGGTCCAGAGCAATTGAAGCTCGAGGCGCCATCCGTTGCAGAACTTGAAGGAGCACCACGCCTCCCCACCCGCCCTCGCGAGTCAAACATCCCTCCAGAATCCGATCGAGCAAAGGCACCTACAGCTGCGCCGGCGCACGCGTAGACAGCTCTCACCTCTTGAATCCAGGTCTCGTCCGCGGATAGATTTGGAATTGAACATAAAACAAAACAATTGGCATCAAAATTAAAGGGGCAGTCATTGCAAACCGTTTCCTGTCGCAAGCTCATCCGGCCCCCATGAAACAGCCTATCTCAACCCTGCATCTACCTCATTAGCCAGGTCTTACGCTTCCCTGTCATCTCTATGAACACTCAGCTTAGCATTCATATCATGCAGCGTACTACCCGAAGGCTAGGAAGGATCCAAGCCAATGCATTATCATTATCATGAATATATCCAATCTCACCGTAGCCATCACTCGTACTCATAGCCAGTGCAGGCAACATTATCTACATCGTACAGTCTCAAAATTAGGGCCTACTCCCACCGGCTCAACTTCAGCCCCTTGTGCAACCATCAGCACTTGGCCGCAGCCATGCCTCACTCCTCTACACAATACAGTACAGTGCAGTACTCTACGAGAACTGCTCCCAAAATCAAGACCCTATCTCCCAAGCCAATTCAAACCAACCAAAACTGAAAATCCTGCTGAAAAACACACACACATACATATCTCGGAGTTTATCGATCATCAAACCAAAAAGCCACCGCGCCCAGGATCAAGATTGCGGTCTGCAATCAAAGCCACAATGCACAACAAAGGGGCCGAAGGGTAACACGAAGCAATATCCAAAACCTAAAAGAAAAAAAAAAAAAAAAAAAAACTGAAGGACAAGGGAAGGGGGTCGGTGTCGAGTCATGTCGCAGACTTCAAGAGCGCCACAGACGTGTTGAGCAAATCAATTCTCGAGTTTCCAGTTTCAAATGTGAGAGGTGGCGCGGCTCCCCGTTGCTCATCCTGTTCTTCCGATTCCAATGAGGCGAGGATAGAGAGGGAGAGGTGGAACGGTATTACGATTCTCGAATGCGATCGTAATTTGTGGTTGGCGTCATACAGATAGAGGTGGACAGTATAGACACCTCAGATGCGTCAGATACACACACCTACATAGGTGGCTCGGCTCAGTTCGATAGTGGCGACTGATAGGTTTAGAGTGGATAATGGATGACTACAGTACTGTAGGTATAATGATGGGATAGGGTGATATGCTATGACTCTGACCCCTAACTCTTCTCATCCAAGCAGCTGGGGGAACAGTAAGATGATGATCGACAAAGAAATGACGCAGACGGAGTTCCCCCCGAAGTTATGCTTCATATACTTCAATTTTTTAACTTTATGGTTCTGCGTTTTACGTCAAAGGCTAGTTAATTGCTTCGATTCCGTTGATGGATGGAAGGATTGACAGACAGATGTGGTAGGATGCACGTGGACCCGGGAAGTCTCCCGGAAGCAGCACCACCTTATACATGGGTGTTGTAGACAGAGTGATTGGCTGTTATCGACATCTGTGCTATGCCACACCTTCTTCGACATAGGGTTTCATTGCTTGGATGAGGGATATCAAAGCATGTGGTACGGTACAGGGTTTGGGCTAAGGTTTCGGAGGGACATGGGGTGCACGATTGGGTTAACGGTTTTACTTGACCCATATATAGGAGAATATGTACTATAGTAGAGCAAGAATCGATTTATGGCGATCTCCAATGAAATCCAACGAGGGGACGGGATCGATCGCGGGATGGTCCATGGGCGTGACGATCTTGGTCAATCCAAGAAGGAGGGAAAGGGTCAAAGGACGGAAACAGGGCAGATTTGGGTGTAGATTACTTTTTGGATTATTTTGATCACGACCTGCTAGTATAGAGCTCCGTCGTGCGGGATTTTGTCAATTCTTCACAGGCCGGTTTCACTGATGGGAAATGTCCGACCGGCTTGTGAGTGATTGTGACTGGAGGTGGGTGATTGGTTTTTGCCATTGATAGTTGAGGAGGGTCACAATCGCGCTATGCGAGTCATGTAGAGCAGGTGGATGCCTCGTTTCGTAACCGGGGCTCCACCGTTGACGGGGCGGAAAGTCCATTTTGATAACATGTTTGTCAGGGAGTGGATGAAATATTAAGCACAAGCCGTGTGTTGGGCGTGTGGCGCTAAACTCGGAGAGTTGTTGGTGGGCGTCTCTCCATAGCGGGAATGATTTTTGCAAAACTGGAATTTATAATCAGTTGAAACACTGTTGATCTCAGAGGCGCAGGCCATGGTGTTGAATTCATTTGAAAATGCATCTACGATCTACACTTCAATTTGTTGGAAGGTTTAGCCACCCCCTAATAAGCTAATGCCCGCGAACGAGCCCTTCCAGTTGTTGGCCTGGGCAGTATTTCTTACATCGCGATTGTATGTATAGGAAGCCGAAAGACTGCGATGGCTTCTGTACTTCTGAAATCCGGTTCTTTGTTTTCTTTGTTTTGACCGAATCCATCGATGATCGACGCACATGGGTTCCGAGGTTGGCTCGCCACCCCCTGCGTCCGCCTTTTAGACCTTCAAGTGCCGTTGCTTGGCGTTGTCATCCCAGTTGCAGCGAGGAACAGTAAGCTCAATCTATTTTGACTTTATGGTATGGTCACCGCTGACCTGCGTGCGTGCCAGCGCCACGAGAACACGCAACTGAAAGGTGCAGCTACACGAAGCGGATATGTTCGGTGGAAAATGCTCAAGTCAAGACGGGGACGGTGTAGGGCCCGAATCTCCATAGGTCTCCATAGCTATCGTGCAGGGATCAGCCCCGAGATTCCTATTCCCGGCTAAGGCTGAACTGTCCTGCGGTCAAGACTCTGAAACATGGCCGGCCACGCGGCTGCAGTTCTGCAGATTTGATCGATAGCTCACAATTTCTCTTCCGACGTCTCTGCAGCAAGTATCGGTGTGCGATTCAGCTCGGTGCGGTCAGTAGTTGACGACATGGGCACGTTCAGCATTTTTGTGCCTATAGACTTCGTGTGGTCTAAGACCCGCGAAGTGGGTGGAGTGGACACACTATACTTAGGGCCCATCGGGCCTCCATCGTGAGACTCGGAGCCGGATGGTGGGGCCGGACCAGACTACGATTCGGTTCTTTGTTTATCTTGGTTTGAGATTGCAAAATCAGACAGAAAAAACCTGGGAAGTTAGAAAGTCGGAACTTGGTTGAGGGGGTGGGGGGGGGGGGGGGCCAAATCTTGTCAGTTATTGCGTGCTCGCGGGGAGATCCGACCGATGCAGGAGGAAGTAAGTCGACAACCTTCGTCAATTACACGGAGGATCTCTCGATTGGGGACCCCGGACCACTCTGTCCGTCCGAGGACGATGCGGAGTGCGGAGAATACCAGCCTGTGACCTCCGATGGGGTTTGGACAGGGGTTCCCCTTCCTCCCTCTTAGCCATTTCAACACTAAGACATCTCTACCAAACCTAAAAGCTCACGACCGTTGGCGCCCCCCGGAGCAGATCCTCCCGGGATGGACGATGATTCCGTGCGTTCGAGCCAGGGTACGACAACTTTATTTCGAAACCATGTCAGGGCCGAAAGGTGAGGTCTGGTTTCTACCTAGGGAGCAGTGGCTCAGCCTAAAGCGATGCGGGTCAACCCAAGCTTTGAGCTTTGGAGGAACAAAGATATCAGCTCCGCGAGCCAACAATGCTGCACCCATGGGACCGGTGGCTTGGAACCACATTGACTCCGTATACTATACACATGACGTACCATCACCCGGGTTGCTTACGAAGTGGCTCTTCATCCCCCTCAGGCGAGCTATATGGCTTGCCAAGCGAGGCACCATCAAATGGCAAGCAGATATCGGCGGGTCCGGTCATTGCCTGATATCGGACTAGCTCTCAGAGGCTCGTAACTCTTGAGGCTTGCCGACTGCCGACCACGGACCATCCACGGTCCTCACGCTCTTAGTCGCGGGCTCGTCCTGCACCTCAACAAACATTCCCGGATCAAACAGCATAATCAAACACGAGAAATAAAATCATCGACAGGCTAACTCAAAGATCCAAGAGCCGCATGGTGAGGTCAAGATGACTCTTGATTGCTGCGATCTGCACGCAGCAAGGGCGGTCCTCGGGGCCACCGGCTCCAACGTGGCCCGTGTTGCCGCGCCACGGAACAGGTCGTGCATTCGTTGCATGAAATGGCAAGAATTGAAAAAATAAAACCTGAAAATTAATGGATCCTACCATCACGGATTCGAAAAGTCAAATAACTGAATCAAACACGGAGTCACGGCCCCTCTCAGTAGTCGACTGCGAGCTAACTCTCCCCGACGGAACCCCATCTGGATGATCATCAACAAAGTGGCGTTGCCGGTCCGTTCTGAGATCGAGTCTCGGGTGCTCGTGCGTTGGATGTGACTCCTGCGGGTCAGCGGGCTAGAACTGTCACCCTAGGAAAGCTGGAAATTGGGAGCCTTAGAGACTAGCTACGGAGCACGGGAGACAGGTTCGAGAGAGTCTTAACGGTGCTGCACAGGCCATCTTTTTTCTTTTTTCTTTTTTTTCCCCCATTGCGCTTGACGTATTCCGTCGATGGAGACGGACATAAGGCGGTTTTGAGTCTAGTAGCAGCAACGAGTCATTTTTCTCTGTCTGTATCCTTATCCGAGAATTGCGAATGTTGCGCGTTTCAGTAATTTGCTTTTTACGTTTTGGCTTGTTTTTGTTTTTGTTTTTATTTCTATTTCGTTGATTATTCTATTTGTGGGAAGGGGACGCCTAAGCTCTCAAATGCAAATGCAGCCAAGCTCCAGCTCCGGAGTCTCGCGTGTCCTTCTTGGACCTAGTCGATCCGGGGCGGTAGTGGCACTCTCGGCAGAGCAAATCGAAGACAGGATCTCTAGAGCGGTTGATCCGCCCAGGGTTGATCCGCCCAGGGTTGATCCGCCCAGGGGGGTATCCCCGAGATTGCGGGAAGATTAACACCCCCCTCTCCTCCCCATTCCCTCTCTCTCGTCCATGGTTCGCTAGAGACCATTCTGATTCAGAGTTCAGCCATCGATTGAAATCCAACCCGTGAAAACTTTCTGGAACGGTACGACGCTCCTGTGCACATGTGCTGTCAGCGGCAAAGGACAGCTGTGCGATGCGCTCTTCCTTGCATGCTCGTGGAAATAAGACTGACCGGTTGCGAGCTCGGGTACTTTCTACCTTATACTGCATTCAGTAATCCCGCATAATTTTAGTGCTTGAGTGCGAGCCCGGTGGGGGCCGCTATCACAATTCCTCTCCGGTCTGGAAGATCGCCCAAAATACTTTCTAAGCCCCGTGAGAAGTCTAGATCGGGTCTTTGGTGGTTGGGGGGGGCGGGTACGGGTACGGCTCAACGCGACGGACTTTTTACTCGACCCTAGCACCCTGCATCGATCACAGGTGCCAATGGGCTCCGTGGTGGAAAGACGGGACACCGTTTTCCTTCCGACACATGGCCTGCAGTCACGCAGCGCCAATGAAGAGGAAAAACAAGAAAAAAACAAAAAAAAAAAAAAGAAAAAAAGGAGTGGCGAGGCCAGTAGACTTGCCTATGCACCGACGGGCTTAGCCCCAACCTTCAGCTGAGTTCCTGAACCAAGCGTCGAAAGTCGAGTCCCCGCACACGCATACCTGGTTTCCGCTTCGGCCGTGAGTGGCTGCGATTACGATGAACCGAAGCTAGCCTGCTTCTGGAAGAACTCGAAGCAAAACTAACACGTCTGCCCACCCCCCTCTTGACGGTAGCGTGGCTCTGTGTGCTCCTCTTGATCCCGGTGAGATCATCGGCAGTCTTTCTTTTTCCGGGTTTCCAAGGTTGGATTGAGCCTCAGAGGAGCTGATTAGCCGTTCCTGAGTGGCGATGTTTGATAGCTCGAGACTGGGGGTGGCGATTGAGGGATGCCCAACGTGGCCCCCCGGTGCTATGTGCCTGTGAGGGTATGTTCGACACGTCCCGGGTATATTATATACTTGGGTAGCTGTAGCAGCCTCTACCTGGGCACCCTCGGAGTTACAGTCGGCATACGGCATCTAAGAGAGCCCCTATGCATCGGCCAATTCACACGCCCACAAGTTTTGTCTGGACCCAAAGGATTCGAGGTTTCCGTGGAGGCAGTTTTCGGGCGCCGTCTTTCTCCAACGGCGTTTACGATGAGAGGTGCCAAGTCCGACCGAGACGCAGGGCTAGCGCTTCTTAGGTCTAGGGGCGAACTCGGGTGGAGGCCCACATCGGGGGAAGATGATGGAGCGAACTATGATCTTCCCTATTGGTCCGTCTTGCAGGCGAATGGAGAGAGCTGAGGGGGGGCCGCAGACACACTCGTCATGCTCTATCTGTCCTCTATGCGGACCTTTCGGGAAGCAACAGGCCGTACGAGGCTGTAGTGGTTCATCTGGTGGTTGAGGCTGGGAAACCGAAGACCAGGGTTACACAGCTTCCTACCACGAACGCTGTTCTCGCAAAAATGTGATGGGCGCCGTTAGGCTGTTTCGAGTTTATTCAGATGGGGCCGCCGAGGGGATGGAGTCGTGAATCCAGATCTCATTGGGGCCGGTGGAGAACCGGGTCAGTTATGCCGTGGACCACCTTAGACTGCTTGTACAGTAGACTGCTTTAGGACCACCGAAGCTGACTTCGGCCAGTCAGATCCCTTGTGTAACCAGCAGTGTTGTTGCTTGCTACGTGATCCACACGAGCATTCTCTTCCTCCCCGCCGATCCCAAGATATACTCCGTGAAAATCGCTCAGCCCAATTCGTACTCCGTACCTGAAACTGGTCTCTGCACGATCCGATGCGCTCATTCGAGTCCTCTAGCCGGAGGACCACCCTCTATCAGTATCTTTGGTCTTGCAGTCTGCTAGACCGCGGGATGCTGTCTCCCGTTTGATGCTCGATCTTTTAACGTTATGGGCACAAACATAATCCTTTTTGCCAATTGCTACGTACCCTACTACCTAGGTCGGTATCGGGTGCTGACGGAATTTAAAAGTTTGCCCTAACGGTTGCCTAAGGTTTCTTTCTTCTTTTTCCTTTATCGGCGCTTGACTCTATGGAGTATGGACAGTCCACCAGAATCCAACCATCCTCGAGAAGGATTCCTGGGCCACTTTTTGTCCGCATTTGGATAGAAAACACCAATCATGATTGGGTAAAGGGCATCTTTGTTTCCCACACCATACATAGATGAACGTATCAAAGTCACTCCACTCAGTCCGAACCGTTTTTACAGTAGTATTCCCAGTCCTAGGCAGAAGGAAAGGAAAAGCAAGAAAGGGGAGCCGCCCAGGCCGTTGAAGCAACCGAACTAGTATAGATCAGCTATTCAGAAACAAAGACGATCGAGTGCCATATCCATCCTGCTTCGTCCCTAGTCCCCACCACTCGGAGTCGTGCAGTGACTTTGGGCTACTCTCTCTCTTCCACGCACCGGCTCTGCATGCTGCACATCATTCACTCTCGCGGCGGGGGGGGGGGGGGGGGGCGGGGGGGGGGGGGGGGGGGGGGGGGGGGGGGGGGGGGGGGGGGGGGGGGGGGGGGGGG